>JAFEMN010000029.1:0-600000 GCA_018801565.1 Epichloe coenophiala | reverse complement strand
TTATTAATTATTTATAGCCTAGAGCAGAAGAATTATATAATACTTAGGTATACCTTTAATAATAGCTTCTATTTAGTATCTTTATTATTATTATTATCTTAGGCCTAAGTATAGGCCTTAAGCTAGGATTCCTAGTCTTTTAGTTCCTTTATCTTAGTATTAGCACTACCTTTAATTAAAGTAAGGAATAATTAAAACTTCTTCTCTAAAGGGGGTAAATAATAACTCTTACTAGCTTACTATCTCTCTTTCTCTTTCTTTTACTTAGTATTAAAGTGGTTTATTAACTAGTAACTACTTTTACTATAAATAAAGCATTACTTAGGGCGCTTAAAGCTATTATAATAGCCTTCTCTTTCTCTCTAATTTTATTAACTATATTATTAGTTTATAAATATAGCCTCTAATAAGTCTTTACCTTATTACTAGTAGTATTAGGTACTTCTTATACTACTCTTAGTAATTATAATTAATTTATAGAGGTTACTAGTAAGGTTTTTAAAGCCTAGTATATATATATACTTTACTACCTAATACTTAGGAATACCCCCTCCCAAGCACGAGGTAAAACTGCTTAGTATTTTACAGCCTAATGCCCTATTCTTTTATCTTCTTCTTATCTACCTTATAAATCTTATTATTTATATTACCTTTACTTTTTAGTATTTTTTCCCTTATAGTATAAACACTATTAATTATCTCTAGGTTAGATTTATCTTTACTTCCCTTCCCTTTACTTTTCTTTTTTTTTACTATATTATTTAATATTTTAAATAAAGTAGTATTCTTTTTATTACTCTTAGCTATACTATTATCTAATTAGTTAGGGGTTAATTAGTTAATTAGTAATATAAAACCTACCTAGTGATTATAATAAATTAAATTAGAAATAAGTAAGGATAAGTTATATTTAGTTTACCTTAGAGCTTTAAAGCATAAGTAGTAAGCTATAAGATAGAAGAGATATAAAGAGATAGAAAAAATATAGTTATAGAGGAAGGGGGAATTATATTAATTTATGCTATAAGTAAAACTTAAATGAATTTAAGTTTAACTATAGTTATAAATTATAACTATATCTTACGCTAACGTAGCTATAAAGTTTATTATAAACTTTACTCTAACCTTATAGCCCCTTATATTTATAACCTTAGAGCTTATTTATTACTATAGCTATAAGAATTTAGTTATTAATTATTTTACTAGCTAGGTATTGCTAGTAATAATTATGTGTTGTAATAAATTAGATGCATTGGCGATAACCAATGATACTAAAAAAAATTATAAAAATCAATACTTAGGAATACTAGAGACTATATTTAAGGTTTACTTATAAAGCTATATATTTACTATATTAGAGAGGTATAGTCTTTTATAGACTCTCTTTAATATAGTTAATAAGATCTTAAGATATTTAAGCTTGCTTTTTTTAGGGTTTTAAGTAATAATATTCTTAAGGATTATATTACTTTACTTATAATAGTAAAACTATTAATGACTCTTTATTTTAAAGTATTAATAAATATTTATAATTATCTCTTTATAAGAGAGGTTCTTACTAGAAAGGTAGTTAAGGAAGTATTATTTAGTATCTTCTATTAGTATAATAGGAAACGCTTTCCTAAAGTATAATCTAAGGAGGTTAATCTAGTTATATTTACTCTTAAAGAGTATAAGCTTTAGTATAAGGAAGTTATATAGCTTTTTACTCTAGTAATTACTATTCTTATATATCTTTATAAGCTTAAAGATTTTCTTTATAGTTTATTTACTAGAAGGAAGGTATTAAGAAAGGAAAGTAAGCTATTAGGGTTTAAACTCTTAGTATAACTAAGATTATTATAAAGGTTCTTATAAAGAATATAGTAATTATTCCCTTTAAGGGTAAGGAATACTAGGAAAGGTCTTTAGGGTAGTAGCTTATAAGGGTTATATTTAAGGTAGTTTAGAGAATCTTAATCTCTTTTCTAGCTAATAAGGTATTAAGGTTTAATAGAGTACTTCTTTAAGTAATGCTAGGATTAGATATCCTAGGCCTTATTTAATAGAAATACTATAATCTTAGAGAGAGTTATATAGCTCTTTAATAATATTCTTATTTACTCTTTTAAAGGTATTCTTAGACTAGCCTTTAAAGTCTTCTTAGAATAATTCCTAGAGGTTATTATCTCTCTAACCTTAATACTTACTAGGGTTAATAAATCCTATAATATAATTATTAAGCTTAGACTATATAGTAGTCTTAGGGTCTAGCTTAGTAAACTCTTTCTAAACTCTTATAAGCTTACTAGTAAGTAATTATAAATATAGTAGTAGTTTACTCTTAGAGGGTCTTTAAATAGTAATGATTAAAGCCTTGCTATTACTAGCTCTTTCTCTTATTAAAGGTCTAGACTTAAATTCCGCTATCTTTAATAAAATAAAATAATTAATATAATAAAGCCTAGAGTTTTAATTAAATAGAATAAACTAAATAAATAGAATAAACTAAACAGGAGTATAATAATAGGATAAATAGGATAAATAGAATAAATAAGATAATTAGAAGAAATAATAAAAAATAATAGAAAAGAGGAAAGAAAGGAAACATATAGGTAATAATAATAATATAGACTTAAGAATAACTTAAGATAGCATAGACTTAAAAATAACTTAACTATATATAAAATATAGAGAAGTAAAGATAGTTATAGTAGATAATTATAAATAAAAGGGAAGAGGGGTAGAAAAGAGAGGTTATATAGTTTAGCTAGCTTAGCTAAGGGTTATATTTAATATTAGGTTTAAATAAAATACCTTATAGCAATAGATTTAGTTATTTAGTTAGTTTTCTTATAATAGATAATAAGAATAATAATTAACTAAATATCCTAAAGGCCTAAGAGTTAATAGATTAATCCCTTAGAAGTCTAATAAGCCTATTACTAGGATTCTAGTTTATCTTCCTTTAGCACACTCTATAGTTATGCCTCTTTGCCTAAATAGCCTATATATTAGCTTAAGGGATAAGGGGCTATAGTATCTATAGAAATATCTTTTCTTATAATACTTAACTTATTTATAGTTATAGTTAACTACTAATTAGTATTAGTTATACTAAGGAATATTATACTAGTGTAAAGAGAGTTTAATTTAATAAAGTTAATAATAGTTATTATTATTTAAGAGAGAAAAGAAAAGAGAGAAAGAGAGGAATCTAGCTAGGAGAGAAAGTAAGCAAAAAGGGGGAAAAGTAAGTCTTATAGTGTAAAGCTACTATAAGCAGTGCAGGGTTGCCTGTAATGTAACTAATCGCATTGCATGCATCCCTTTAGTGGACCTACCTTTGGCCACGGCCGGACTAACTATTATCCGAGGGTCCGGAGGAAGCCACAAGTAAGCTATAAGATAGAAGAGATATAAAGAGATAGAATAAACATAGTTATAAAGGAAGAGGGAATTGCGTTAATTTATACTATAAGCAAAACTCAAACGAATTTAAGTTTAACTATGGTTACAAATTATTGATTTTTATAATTTTTTTTAGTATCATTGGTTATCGCCAATGCATCTAATTTATTACAACACATAATTATTACTAGCAATACCTAGCTAGTAAAATAATTAATAACTAAATTCTTATAGCTATAGTAATAAATAAGCTCTAAGGTTATAAATATAAGGGGCTATAAGGTTAGAGTAAAGTTTGCAATAAACTTTATAGCTACGTTAGCGTAAGATATAGTTATAATTTATAACCGCAGTTAAACTTAAATTCGTTTAAGTTTTGCTTATAGTATAAATTAACGCGATTCCCCCTCTGTAACCGTGTTTTTTCTATCTCTCTATATCTCTTCTATCTTGTAGCTTACCACTTATGCTTTAAAGCTCTAAGGCAAACCAAACATAACTTATCCTCACTTATCTCTAATTTAATTCAAATCGCTAGGTGGGTTCTACGTTACTAATTAACTAATTAACCCCTAACTAATTAGATAATAGTATAGCTAAGGGTAATAAAAAAAACACTACCTTATCTAAAATATTAAATAATATAGTAAAAGAAAAGAAAATTAAAGGGAAGGGAAGTAAAGATAAATCTAACCTAGAGATAATTAATAGTATTTATACTATAAAGGAAAAAATACTAAAAAGCAAAGGCAATATAAATAATAAGATTTATAAGGCAGACAAGAAGAAGATAAAAGAATAGGGCATTAGGCTGTAAAATACTAAGCAGTTTTACCTCGTGCTTAGGAGGTGGTTACAAATTATAACTATATCTTATGCTAATATAGCTATAAACTTTATTATAAACTTTACTCTAACCTTATAGCCCCCTGTATTTATAACCTTAGAGCTTATTTATTACTATAGCTATAAGAATTTAGTTATTAATTGTTTTACTAGCTAGGTATTGCTAGTAATAATTATGTGTTGTAATAAATTAGATGCATTAGCTATAACCAATGATACTAAAAAAATTATAAAAATCAATAAATAACAGAAAGAGAAATTAATTTCTAGTAATAGTAAATAATATGTTAATTGTTTTACTGGCTGGGTATTGCTAGTAATAATTGTGTGTTGTAATAAATTAGATGCATTGGCTATAACCAATGATACTAAAAAAATTATAAAAATCAATAGTAAATAATACAATAAGAAGGTTTTTCTTAAAGTTATATTAGTAAAATAAAGTATTAAGTATAATACTATTATTAAAAAGTTATAATAATATATATAACCTAACTTATAGTAAAATCCTTAGAAAAGTCTAATATTCTAAATTATATAACTAATTAGATAAAATAGCTAATAATATAAGCTTTTAATTAATAACCTTCTTTTAACTCTTATAATAATACTAACTAGTAAAAAGTCCCACTTTTTTATCTCTAACACTACATTTATAGTGTTTGTAATGTATTGTAGTTAGTGTAGTTAGTAACTACACTAACTATAAGGGAAAAAAAACTACACTACAAATACAAGATTTCCCCAAAAACTACACTAACTACACTACAAACAATGCTCTAGGCCTCACATAGAATTACTAGTATAGAGTATTTATACTACCTATAAGTTACTAGTTTTACTAGAATAAGACACTAGTAACTTACTTTATAGAGTTTCCTATACTATATTTACCTAAAGGGCTACTACTAGTATATAGAATAATGTTAAGTCTAGTTATATTTATAATAGGAGAGTGTCAGGAGCGCAGGGGTTAGAGACAGGAGGTTTATTAGAGCGGATCTTTAGAGGACCTTTAGGCCGTATAGATAATAAAGAGGCTAGCTAGCTATAAGATAGCTATATGCTTATAAAGTAAGGTATTTATTAAAGACTATATATATTATTAGTACTAGGTTAGAGATTAAAACCTTTATGCACCTACCCCTAGCTAGTATTTATCTAGTAGTAACTATAAGAATCTTAGCTATTACTTTATTTATTTAACCCTATAGAATAAGCTATAATAAATTAATCTCTTTAAAACCCTTTTAGAGATATAAACTATTAGCTAGATTATTATATAGCTAATACTCTAAAGATCTATATAAAACACACTAGTACCTTATAATAATAAAGCTATAGATAATTAGGAAGGCAAAGAACCCCTATAATCTAGAACTATAAATAATAATAAGGTTTAGCAAATACTACCTAATCCTAATCTAGGTAAAGGTATAGATAATATAAATAACCTAGATAAAGTGTTATAGAGATACTATAAGGTTATATAAGCTAAGCTATATTACCTTTAAAGAATATAGAAGATTCTCTAAATAAAGGTATAGATTAAAGAGTTTAAGGTAAATCTAGGATTAGCTAGACTTTCTCTAGGACTTATAATTTCCCCTTAAACTTAAGCTATAGTTTTACTAGTAGTTTATAGTAACTTAGTAACTATATAGTAAAATAGTCTTATTAAGATATAGATAAAAATGCCTATATATAAAGGGAATATATATAAAAACCTATGGAATTTCCTAGTAAATTTAGATATATTATTTAAATTAGACTTCTATACCTTTAAGAATAATACTACTAAGGTAGTATATATAGGTAGCTACCTAGCTAATAATATAAAGTAATAATAAATATATTATATAGCTATAGATAGGTATATAAATTACTTATTATTTATATAGGTAAGTTTTCTTAATTAGCTAAAAACTAGAATAATAAATAAGGGTATAAGATACTTAGAAGTAATAAGAATACTACTAAATCTTAGGTAGAAAAGTAACTAATTATTTTAAGCCTTTGTAAAAGCTTAGACTAAGGTAAAAGCTAAGTTACCTAAAGTAATCCCTATATATCTATAAATTACTATCTTTCTAAATAGCTTAAATAATACTATAAGAAAGTAAATAATTAGCTAAGAGATTTTAATAACTTAAAGCTAGTTATAAGGATAGGGTAAGAAAGCAAAGGTTATAATAAGTTTAGGCTAAAGTAATAAAAAAAAATTAAAACTTAAAAAAAAAGGTAATACTCTATATTACCTATAAATAAGGCATAGTAATAAAGTAAAGATTAAGCAAAAAAATTATCTTTAGTATAATATAAATATAGAAAGCCTAGATATACTATACTAACTTATTAGGCACTAGACTATTTTACCTATAAAAGCAATAGGTATATAACTAAGAGGTATAGTAAAAGCAGTAATAAAGCTATATTACCTAATATAATACTAGTTTAGATAGTATAGACCTAGGAATATAATCTTACTATAGAATACCCTATAGATAATAGAATAAGAATATAGGCATCTCTATAATAAGATAACTAGTAATTAGCTATAAAAGCTTTATTTAATATAGGTATATAGTTTTTAATAATTTATCCTAAATTATTATTAAAAAAGGATTAGAAGAATATAATCTAATTAAACTAAATACTAGAGAGTATAAGCTAAAAAGTAATTTTATATTAAGGGATCTTAAAAACACTAATAAAAATAAAAAATAGTATAGGATTTATAAAAGTCTATTAAGTTAGCTACTATATTACTAATATAGGTAAAGGGATAATACTAGGTATAGATTAGACTAAAGAATATTTACTTATAACGACCTTCGCATATTCTTCCGCACCGCTCTAAAGGTCCGGAATCGCCTCTAAAAAACAAACCATACCAATATTCGAATTCCTTACCTCCGTTTACCCCCCCCTATAATATTGCATTATAATAAAGCTAGAGGCAGGTGTAAGGTTAGGACGCTAATAGTAATTAACATAGGAGAAAGGGGGCTAGTATAGAGCTACCACTACCTAAATATAGGAATTAAATAGTTTAATATCTAGAGTAGCGAGAATAACCTAATAATAGATTAGATCTAATTTAAATACCTAGATAACACAAAATTTTATAATAAAATTACAAGCCTTATCCCTAGTAATAAAGTTACCTAGGTATAGCATATCACTAAAGCTATTGCTAGATAGGTAGCGAACTATACCTAAGCTAAAGTAAGGATAATAAACTATAATAATAGTAATATTTATACTACTAAAAAAGCCCTTAAATAAGCCCTTAAAGAGGCTATTAAAGAAGAAGCTAAGGAGAGCAACACCCTAACCTAGGCTAGTATTGCCACTAGCCTAGCCCCTAAATAACTAAATACCTTACCCCCCCCCTCTAGATCCCTAGTAGGTAAGACTAGAAAGTACTTATTAAAGGGAATACTATCTAGGAATCGCTTTAGTCTAGAAGTATAGAAGATATAGTAATAGTAATTAATAAAGCTATAGGCTAAGCTATAGTAATAGTAGCTAGGAGACTCCCTAGCAAAGATATTATTATTACCTTTAAAGGAAATGCTACCTAATATAGATAAGACTAAAAATAGATTACTAACGCATTTAGACTAGAAGTAACCCTTTACTAATGCGTACTTAGCATTATTATTAAGGGATTCCTAACTAAACACACTTCTATTAAAAACTTAGTAATAGAAATTAGAAAAGCTAATAAGATAAATATAGTTAAGGTAATAGCAAGGTAACCCTAGGGTAAAGGCGCCTAAAGGACTACCCTAATACTAGGCCTAGCTAAAGTTAAAGACACTAATAAGATATACTATAATAGTATAGTCTTTAAAGTAAAGCTATTCTAAACTAAACTATATAATAAGACCCTATAGCCCTAATAATATTATAACTATTTCTAAACAAGCTATATTACTAAGTTCTATAAGGTAGCTCTAAGGTATAGTAAGTATAGCGCTAGCTATTATAAGAATAGGGAATTCTCCTACCTAATAAAAGATAGATAAGTAAAAGAAAACTATATCCTATGCTTTAGACTATACCTAGCCTAGTTAAGAGACTACCCTATCCTAAAAGAGAAGTAAAATACTACTAAAGTAAGATATCTTAAATAACCTTCTTACTTTACTACCTACTCCCTAAGCAAAAGCCTAACCCCTCCCTATAAGAGACTTAGTATAGCCTTAGAACCTATTATTATAGCTACTAGAAAAAGAGGATATCCTATAAACACAAAATATAGCGCTAAATAACTAAGATTAGGAAGCATTAGGTAGTATATAAAGCAACTTACAGCTAGAATAAAACTAGTTTAAGATAGTAGTAACTAATAACCCCACTAATTAATATAATAATACTATAGGTTCTTTTCTAGAATATAAATAAGAAAAACAAACTAATACATATAGCGCTCCGCTACTAGACTAATATAAATATAATTATAATCTAAGAATAAGAACACATAAAAAACCTATAGCCCCTAGCACTAGGCCTAGCCTAGTTCTAACTCGCATACTATAATAAACATAATATAGTATATATAAATAAGAAATATAGTATAGGATTATAGTTAGCCTAGGGAGAAACTAACTAGTTACTAGTAAAACTATAAGGAGTTAATATTTACTCCCTTTATTTAGAGGGTTATAGTAGTAACTAGAATACCTCTATTTATATAATTAACTTAGAGAAGCCTTATAACTAAAGCATGTTTATTAGTAACTTTAACTAAAAGCACCCCCTTTAGGACAAGCTAGATAGGATAACTAATAGAGCAGACAAACTACTAGAGTTTATAAGCTAGTAAAGGCTTAGACTTATTATACCCTAGGGCAAACCTATAAGATAATATAAAGATAATAAGGATAGCACTATTAACCTAGTATAGGCTACGCTAGATATTAGAGTCCACTATAATAGCATAGAAGACCTTACTAGATCTAACTATATCCTATAGCTAATTAGCATCTTAAATAAGTAATAAGAAGCCACCCCCTAAGCCCTTAGAAACATATAGGGAGCCCTAAACAAACCACATATAAAGGTAGAGGCCGTGATTTAACTCTAACCTAAAAACGCGCTAGACCCTTATAATAAAGAGGGAATTAATAATTATATAACCTAGCTTATTATAAACTTATAGTAAATTATAGATAAGGTAGCCCTAAAGAAGCCCTAGGAACTACCTAGCCTAGAGGTATAGTAATTAAGAAGAGTATAAGAGTTAGTTAGCAAAGTAAGGCAAGCTAAGAGATAGTAAAGATATAGGAGGACTAATATAAACTAGTAAGCTTACACTAAGGTAGATAAGGATTAGGAATGTGTTATTAGAGAAGAAAGGAGAAATATATAGAGAGATGCCCTATAAAAGGCTAATATATAGAAGAAAGATAGAGAAGTTTAGAGGCTAGAAAGATAGGCCTAGCTCTAAAGCTAGGCCCCCCTAGAGCTCCCTAAACTCCTTAAGCTAGAAAGAAGCAAAAATAACCCTAACCTAGCTACTACGCATAATAATAAAGCTAGTGTACTAGCGTAAAGATTCTTCCCTAAACCTATAGTAAACCTCTCCTATATCCTAGACCTTACTTTCCTAGAACTTAAAAACGCACTATTTCTAGATAAAGAATAATTTAGATAAGATAAGATTATAAAAGTCCTATTAAATATAGCTAGTTAGAAAGCGCTAAGGGATAATAAACTCCTAGCAGGCCTTATTAAAGCCTGTGAAAACCTAGCTAAAGACACTATAGCTTAGCTCCTAAATATAGTCCTAGAAATAGGCTACTTTCTAGCTTACTTCTAAACTATAAGAGTGGTAGTAATTAGAAAACTAGGCAAAATAACTAAGGAAATAAGGAGAGCTAATGTATAGAGACCTATATTACTACTTAATATAGTTAGAAAAATCATAAAAGCAGCAATTATAATATAGCTTATTGTCAGGAGCGTAGAGGTCAGAGACAGGACGTTCATTAGAGCGGATCTTTAGAGGACCTTTAGGCCGCGTGAATAACAAAGAGGCTAGCTAGCTATAAGATAGCTATGTGCTTATAAAGCAAGATATTCCTTAAAGACTATATATATTATTAGTACTAGGTTAGAGATTAAAACCTTTATATACCTACCCCTAGCTAGTATTTTCCTAGTAGTAACTATAAGAATCTTAGCTATTACTTTATTTATTTAATTCTATACTTAAGCTATAATAAATTAATCTCTTTAAAACCCTTTTAAGGATATAAACTATTAGCTAGATTATTATATAGCTAATTCTCTAAAGATCTATATAAAACACACTAGTACCTTATAATAATAAAGCTATAGATAATTAGGAAAGTAAAGAACCCCTATAATTTAGAACTATAAATAATAATAAGGTATAGTAAACACTACCTAATCCTAATCTAGGTAAAGGTATAAATAATATAAATAACCTAGATAGAGTGTTATAGAGATACTATAAGGTTATATAAGCTAAGCTATATTACCTTTAGAAAATATAGGAGATTCTATAAATAAAGGTATAGATTAGAGAGCTTAAGGTAAATCTAGAATTAGCTAGACTTTCTCTAGGACCTATAATTACCCCTTAAACTTAAGCTATAGTTTTACTAGTAGTTTATAGTAACTTAGTAGTAATTATATAGTAAAATAGTTTTATTAAGATATAGATAAAAATACTTATATATAAAAGGAATATATATAAAAACCTATAAAATTTCCTAGTAGATTTAGATATATTATTTAAATTAGACTACTATACCTTTAAGGATAATACTACTAAGGTAGTGTATATAGGTAGCTACCTAGCTAATAATATAAAGTAATAATAAATATATTATATAGCTATAAATAAGTATATAAATTACTTATTATTTATATAGGCAGGTTTTTTAGAATAGCTAAAAACTAGAATAATAGATAAGGGTATAAGATGCTTAGAAGTAATAAGAACACTACTAAATCTTAGGCAAAAGAGTAACTAATTATTTTAAGCCTTTATAAAAGCTTAGACTAAGGTAAAAGCTAAGTTACCTAAAGTAATCCTAATATATCTATAAATTACTATTTTTCTAAATAGCTTAAATAATACTATAAGAAAGTAAATAATTAGCTAAGAGATTCTAATAACTTAGAGCTAGTTATAAGGCTAGGGTAAGAAAGTAAAGATTATAATAAGTTTAGGCTAAAGTAATAAAAAAAGTTAAGACCCTAAAAGAAAGAGGTAATACTCTATATTACTTATAAATAAGGTATAGGATAAGGTATAGTAATAAAGCAAAAATTAAGTAAAAAAGCTATTTCTAGTGTGCTATAAATATAGAAAGCCTAGATATACTATACTAGTTTATTAGGCACTAGACTATTTTACCTATAAAAGTAATAGGTATATAACTAAAAGGTATAGTAAAAGTAATAATAAAGCTATATTACCTAATATAATACTAGTTTAAATAGCATACACCTAGGAATATAATCTTACTATAGAATACCCTATAAATAAAAAAATAAGAATATAAGTATCTCTATAATAAGATAACTAGTAGTTAGCTATAAAAGCACTATTTAATATAGGTATATAGTTCTTAATAATTTATTTTAAATTATTATTAAAAAAGGATTAGAAGAATATAATCTAATTAAACTAGGTACTAGAGAGTATAAGCTAAAAAGAGATTCTATATTAAGGGATCTTAAGAATATTAATAAAAGTAAAAGATAGTATAGGATTTATAAAAGTCTATTAAGTTAGCTACTATATTACTAATATAGGTAAAGGGATAATACTAGGTATAAATTAGACTAAAGAATATTTACCTATAATTATATATTAGGATTAGGGATTTTAAAGATATCTAGTAACTATAGAATACCTCTCCTTTATATATAGTAAGTAGTAAATATATAAAGAGAAAAAATAAGTAGCGATTTTATTACTATTTAAGGTAATAAAGATTAGGCTAAGTATTCTAAAAAGTAAAAATTAGAAAGAAAAGGGTAAGGACTAATTAGAGAACCTAGTAGTAATAGAAGTATAATTAAATAGTAAAGTAGCTATATAGTTACTAGAATACACTTAATAGTAGTAAAAAAGTAAAGGTATTATAGTTATACTAATTTTAGAAAGTATAAGTAGTAAATAAGCTATATTAAATTAAGGTATAAGTACCTAATGCCTTATACTAATAATTCTAAAGGAATATATAGAGTTTATAGATATTTTTTCTAAAGAGCTAGTAAGTAAGCTTCCTAAACTAGGGTGCTATACTTATATAATTAAATTAGAAGAAAGGAAAACACTACCTTAGGGGCCTATATATAATTTAGCTAAAAAGGAACTATTAGTTCTTAGAGAGTACCTTATAAGTATATAGCTTAAAGGGTAGATTAGAAGATTAGTTAGCCTAGCTAAAGCCCTAATTTTATTTATTCTAAAGAAAGGAGGGAAATTAAGGCTTTATATAGATTATAAGGGCTTAAATAAAATTATAATTAAGGATAAGGCCTCTTTATCCCTTATTACTAAAATCCTTAATTAATTAGTAAGTATAGTTATTTTTATAGTCCTTAATCTAAAAGATATATACTACTAGCTATATATCTGCTTAGGTAATAAGTAAAAGACAGCCTTTTATTATTACTATAGCTACTTTAAATATCTTATAATACTATTTAGACTAGTTAATACACTAGTAACCTTTTAGAAGTATATTAATAATACTCTTAAAGGACTTATTAATAAGACCTATATTATTTACCTAGATAATACGCTAATATATAGTAGCGTAGTTAAGAAGCATATAAAATATATTAAATAAATTCTATATAAGCTTAGGGATATAAGTCTTTTTATTAACCTTAAGAAGTATTAATTTTTAGTTAAGGAAGTTAAATTCTTAGGCTTTAAGATATTAGTAAAAGGTATTATAATAGACCTAGCAAGAGTTAAGGTAATTATAACCTAGCTAATACTATATAGTGTCTTTAATATTTAGTTATTCCTTAGTTTTACTAGATTTTATTACTATTTTATTAAATAGTATAGTAAAGTTATTATTCTATTAATAAATTACCTTAGAGGATAGTAACTAGTAATATTTAACCTAGAACCCTATAAGTTAGCAGTGTTTAGAGAACTTTAATAGAAATTTTAAGAAGCGCTAATTCTAGTGCATTTTAACCCACTTATATATCTTAGAGTAAAGATAGATATATCTAGATATACAATTAAGGCTATACTTATAATATATATGCTAGGTTACTAGCACCTAGTTATATTTATATTAAGAAAGATAACTAATACTAAATTACGCTATTTAATACCTAATAGCAAATTATTAGCTATCTAAGAGGCTTTTTGCATATAAAGACACTACCTTACTTATTTAGCTTATATAATTAAGGTTATTATAAACTATTTAAACTATAAGTACCTAGCTATAAAGCCTAAGCTTACTAGCAGGTAGGTAACTATACTTATTAAGCTTTATTCTTTTAACTTTAAGATTATATATTATATAAGGAAATTAAATCCTACTAACTTACTTTTAAGAAGATTAGATTTTATAAGTAAGGTAAGGAAAGCAAAAGTAATAACTATATAACTTCCTACCTTTTTATCTAAATTTATAAATACTAAGTAATAGGAACACCCTAGTAATACTATTAGTACTATAGGTTCTATAAAAATATTACTTAGTATAACTAATAGTTAGTTATAATAACACTATAATAATACTACTAATATCTAGGGTTTTAAAAAATTATAACTTAACTATATTTCTAAAGAACCTAATAATCTAGATAATCTTAGAAGAGTTATATTAGTAAGGTTATTTAATACTTTTAATTCTTTTATTAATAAGTAATAAGCTAGCTATAGTAGTACTACTAGTACCTAGTGTATATTTAGTTTATTACTTAGTTATTTTAATTTTCCTATTAAACTAGCTACCACTATTAGGGGTAGACTAGCATAGGTTTTTACTAGTAAGTAATAAGGGCACCCCTTAAAAACATTACTTATTTATATACTTATAAGACTAAAAGTATTTATTAAACTAATTACTTATAAAGATATTATAGCTAGGATCTAATTTATTTAAAGAACCTCTTCTAAGTTTATCTCTAACTTTCTAGAAAAAAGCTTAGAATTAAAACCCCTAATTTAAGTCTTATTATATAAAGTATAGTAAGGGAATAACTTTACTATAGGTTAATTAAAGTTACTTAAAAGTAGTAATTTAGTAGTATTCTAAATATAGTCTATTAGACTCTCTAAGCTATTAATATTTAAGAATTATATTTTTATCCCTTTAGGAATAAGAAAAGAAATTTTATTACTAACTTATAATAACCTTACTACTAGGCATTAGGGAGTAAGTAAAACTCTTTATTAGATTATAAACTAATATTATTAGCTAATAATAAAGAAAGATATAAAGGTATATATTAGCACTTATATAAGTTATTAAACTTTAAAACTAAGGTATTATAAACCATATAGTAAGCTAGCAATACTACTAGTGCTTAATTACCCTTTTTAAGAATTATTAATAAATTTTATTACTAGACTTTTACTAGTAAAAGATTTAAACTAGACTTATAATATAATTCTAGTTATTATTAACTAATTTATAAAATATAGTATTTATATTCCTATATTAATATAACTAACTAGTAATAGGCTAGTAACTATATTCTTAGAATATATTTTTAGAGATTATAGAGCTCTAGAAGGTATTATAATAGACTAAGGTTCTATATTTACTAGTGATTTCTAGATAACTTTTTATTATCTTCTTATAACTAAGTAACTACTTAGCACCGCTTTTTACCCCTAAATAAATAGCTAGATAAAATATTTAAACTAAGTCCTAGAATATTATTTAAGGGCTTTTACTTATACTAAATAGACTAATTAGGTAAATAACCTATTATTAGTATAGTTTATATATAATATAAGCAATTATATAACATATAGCTACACACTAGCAAAGGTATTATAGGGTTATAATCCTAAAGGTCTATAATAAGTAACTATAGATATCCCTTTAGTAAATAATTAAGCTAAAAGTAAAGTCTTAGCACTAAGAGAGAAACATACTATAATTAAATAGCTTTTAAGTAACTTATAGACTTAGTATAAGAAATATTATAACTAGAAAAGAACTCTAATAAGGTTTAAAGTTAAGAGAATTATTTTATATTACTATAATAGAAGGTATTATAAATATCTAGTTAAATAGAAAGGCTATAATACTTTAGAGAATTCTTAGGTATTAAAAAGGGATTTTAGTACTAAAGAAATTATTAATAACTATAAGTAATAGTTAAGTAGTAAAGTTAATATAAGATAATTATAATTTATAAGTTAATATAGTAAGATATTAAAAATAAAGTTAATTTACTTAAATAACTTAAATAATCTATTATATAGCTACTAAGCACTTATCTCTTTATAATAAAGTTAGTTACTAGCACTACTAGTTCCTTAGTAATAGTAATAGCTATAGTAACTATAAAGGCAAAGGCCTTAGAAGTATCTTTATTATTAGAATCCCCCTCTCTATATATATAAACCTAAAGTTTACTAGGAAGCTTAATAGAACTAATATAATTAGGTAGGTTAGTAATATAGGGTATAAACTACTAGTAAGTTAGTTAGGTAGTAGCTATATATATTAAGAAAGCTTACTATTAGGATATTCTAGGCTATAAAGTAAAGACTATTTAAAATATTAATCTATATCTTAAGGTTTATAGTATTACTTAGTAATGCTATTATAATATACTTATTACTCTTTACTTTATAAGTAGTATTAGTAGTTATTTAAGTATAGTAAATATATCTATACTTATTAGAATTTTTATAAAATAAAATAGTATTTTATAGCTTTTTCTTTACTTTTATAATAAACTACTAGTAAGTTAGTAGTAATCTAGTATCTAGGTAGTAGAATTATACTTACTTTATCCTAATAGTAATAGCTACCTTTTAAAGTAGCTTTAATAAGTTTAAATAGCTTATTATAAAGCTATATAATTTAAGCTAGATACTAGTAGTATATTAGTAATAAGCAAGGAAATTCTAGATAAGAAAGATATACTATAAGGTAGTTTTTATTATTTTAGAAGTAGTAAGTATATTTTATTAAGTAGCCTATTAGAATATTAGTAATAAAGAAGCAGTAAGTAAGTAAAGAAGTTATACTTATAAATTCTTTATATTCTATAGGGAAGGTTTTATTATTAATAAAATATCCTAGAATATTATAGGTACTATTTTTTAGTAAGATATTCTATATTACTACTTACTAAGAGCACTATATATATAGAATCTTCTTACTTATTATACTACTAGTAGTAAGTTAGTAATAAAGATACTATAAAGATATAGTAAACTTATATTAAAATTTTAAAAGTAGTTTACTTCTAAGAAGATAATTTCTTAGGAGACTTTAAAGGAGATTTCTTAATAGCTTAACCTTTAAAAGCTATTAATAAAGAGGGAGTTCTTATATAAGTATTAGATATAGTAAACTAGCTATAAGTTAGCTATAATAGACTAGATATAAATTATAACTAGAAGCAAATAAACTAATAACTAAGACTAAGATAAAAGACTAAGATAAATAGTAATAAATAATAATAATATTTAGAGACTAAAAAAGGTTAGTAACTATAGTATAATAGTAGTAAGAAAGCTACTACTTAGTAAGTAAAGGTAACTTATAAGGTTAAGAATTATTATAAGTAAAAGGAAGTGTATAAAAGGAAGGAAAAATTAGTCTCTTTTATATTAACTATAGACCCCTTAAGTAATCTAATACACTATATATAAGTAATCTATAAATTATAATAATAACTATTAGCTTTATTACTTATATATATACCTAATAGCTATAAACTTATAGTAACTATAATATAAGCCCTTTAGTTAGACTATTTAAAACTATAGTATTAGGTACCCTATTTATTTAAACTAATTATAAAAATTAATATAAGTTATCTATTTTTTTTAGTTTAGCTATATAATAGGTAATAATATTTATTTTACTATATTAAAGCTATATATAGGCTACTATTTAAACACTACTACCTATAATAAAGGGGGGTTATTTATAATTAGTAGTATTATTATTATTATTTTATTTACTTATATATCTAGTTATAAGGTGCCTTATCTTATTTTTCTTTATAAGCTTTATTATAGTAACTATACCCTAAGTAAGTAGCTTATTTTATAATTAAGGTTAATTATATATTAGGGGAGTATTATATTAGGAGCGTAAATATTAGAGATAGAATATTTATTAAAGCGGATTTTTAAAGGACCTTTAGGCTATATAAATAATAAAGAGGCTAGCTAGCTATAAGATAGCTATATACTTATAAAGCAGGGTATTCCTTAAAGACTATGCATATTATTAGTGCTAGGTTAGAGATTAAAACCTTCACGCACCTGCCCCTAGCTAGTATCTTCCTAGTAGTAACTGCGAGAATCTTAGCCATCACTTCGTTCATTCAACCCTACGCTTAAGCCGTGACACTTATAGCCTTTGCTAAGGCTAAAGGACTGCTCCCTAAACTATAAATAAGTAATAAAGCAAATAGATTAATAGAGACTATAATAAGAGTCCTTATAGAGTGTATTAGAGAGGCCTAGGGAAGGGGCAGTATTGCCTTGCTAGCGGAAATAGATATATTAGTAGTATTTAATAGAGTTAGCTACCTATACCTAATATACTTACTTATTAAGATAGGAGTTCTATAATAGCTAATTATAGTAATTTAAAGCTTCCTTATAGATAGAATAAGCTAGCTTAGCTTTAATAGAGAAATCTCTAGACTATTTGTAATTAAGGCTAGCACCCTATAAGGCTTACCCCTCTTACTAATCCTTTTCTTACTTTACTTAGTAAAGCTTTATATTTATCTCTAAGCTATACTAGGCATAGTAGCTATAGGATTTATAAATAATATAAATATAGTGGTATTTAGTAAAACCATTACCTAGACTTAGAGAAGACTTAAAGTTATATAGAAAATTTATAAGGAATAGGTAAAGTAAGTAAGAGTTAAGTTTAACCTAGCTAAAACTAAACTTATATACTTTAGTAAGTCTTACAAACCCCCCTAGACTAAGGTCTAACTTAGTATAGAGAAAATAGTGCCTATAGAGTTATATAGATTCCTTAGAGTATAGGTTAATAGAAAACTTAACTAGAGTGCTTATAAAAACATCCTTAAAGGCAAATTTACCTAGTAGTAACTTACACTATCCTTACTAGTAGTATTAGTATAGGGCTATAGCTTTAGGGACACTAGGCTCCTATATATATAGGTAGTCTAACCTATTCTTACCTATAAAGTAAGTGCTTACTATACCCTTACTAAGAAGAGAGAAAAGCTAAGAGAAGTAGTAAAAAGCTTTATAGTAAACTAATTAGCTTACCTCTAGATTATTATAAGGGCGTTTAAAGCTACTCCTATTATATAACTAGAAGTTAAGACTTATATCCCCCCCCTTACTCTATACCTAAATAATATAAAATAGAAGTTTAAGAATAGGATTATAAATAATAGAATTATAGAGAAAATCTAAACTATAGCTAAGTTAGTAGTAATAGTATTATGCTATAGGAGAAAACCCCCCCTAGTAAATAATAAGTTAAATATAGACTTATATAAGGAATAGAAACATTACTAGGAAGACTAGTATAATAAAGAAAGGCTAGCCTAAAGCAAACATATTAAAGAACTAACTAAGGACTACCCCCTTACTTATAACCTAAAGGAGATCTAAAAGTTCTATATAGGGCTAGATAAACATATCTTATTAATAATAATCTAATTATATATAGGGAAGATAGGCCTTAATAAATTCCTATTTCGCAGGAATATCCCTAGGGTGGTTTCGCCCCTATATAGCTATAGCTAGGTAGTAAAGGACTAATACTATATATTAGTTAACTATAGTAACTATAACTATAGATAGCCCTAATAGAGATAGCCCGCAGACACGCGGAAAGCAAGGCTAGCCCTAAATAACCCCCTAAAAGCAAGATTCCTAGCTAGATAGTTCCTAGGTATAGGAAGACTTTAATACTACTTATTAGTATAAGAGCTAGCTATTAACTAACTTAAAAGATCAGAGAATCTAGGCTAATTCTAAAGATAGATAGAAGACTACTTAAATATAGATATAAGTTAGGAGATAGACTAGGTAGTATAGGAGCGTAAGTAAGTTAGAAGTAAACCTAATACTATAGTTATAATAAAGAATATTTATATTTAGAATAGTTATTAGATTAATTTTAACTAATTTTAACTAAAAACTCTAGGTATTATAAGTCTAACTAGCCTACTACTACCCTTACTCTAAACTAAAAACTAGCTACTATATTACTTCTCTTCTAGGATAGGGATAGTATCCTTTGCTACCTTTATATAATTCTTTATAAGAATAGTAGTAAGTAGGAGATAGTTTATCTCTACTATATATATATTAAGACACTAGAGCTAATAGATAAGCTTAGAATACTATTCCTTAGAGAAACTAGCCTAGTCTAGGCTTACTATAAAGGCACTTTGCTTCTTCTTAGCCTAATTACTAGTATAGAGTTTCTTAACCTAGTCTTAGAAGCTATCTAGGACTTAGAATAAAAGATATTAGCACTAGAACTAAGCCACTACTAAGCTAGATTAGAGGCACTTATATTACCCCTAGTAGCTATAGAAGCCTAAGTCTTAACTAACTACTAGTGCTTACTTTACTAGCTAGTTAAGTTTAGCTACTAAGTAGGTTAGCTATAAACCTAAGCTAGAAGAGAGGTAATTATTACTTTATTATATTAATAATTCTATACTTAATAGTTAAAATATATATTAGTAGCTATCCTTACCTAGTAAATTAGCCTTACTACTAAGCTAGAATAGGACTAACTTACTAATAATAATATAGCACTAATGCCTAGGCTTTAAAACTAAATAAGACTTATAGGAGATACACTAGATATTTTTTAGATTACTAAGCTAGCGCGAATTAGCAGTAAGATAGGCTTAGAATAGAAGCAAATATAACTTATAAAGAGATCTTTATTCTTAACTTACTTATATTACTTAGTAGTTATAAACTTCTTTAGAAAGCCCTTATACTCTATAGATTCCTAGGTAGGTTAGAGCTAGAAACATAGTAATATTAGAATACTTATAGGTTTTATTAATATTATACTAGGTTTCCTTCTAATCTATAATAAACATTAGTAATTAACCTAAATCTAGCTTAGAATAGCCCTAAATAGTCTAGAAGAAGAGAAAAACCTATAAGAAGTTTAATATAAAAAGAGAAAAAAGACTAGGTCCTTAGGGGAAGGGAAGCTTTCTTTTATACTTAATAAGAGAGGGGGGGGGATAAATTAGATAACTTGCTTAAAAAATAAAGCATAATAGGCTTAATAAATCTAATAATATATAACTAGCCTTAGAATAGGACTGTTCTAGTCCTAGGTTAAAGCTACCCTCCCCCTATAGTAACTAGGCAAAACTAGGTGCTTATACTTTATTAGACTAATAAGGTAGGGCTAGGCTAGAGTTAGCTAAAAAGTAGAGCTATAGAAGAGTTAGCGTAAAAGTAAATAAGAAGTGAATTAATATTGCAAACTTAGATTTACCCTGCCCTAAGTAAAAGCAAAGAGACTTAGGATAAATACGCTACTAAGCTAGAATAAGGTCTAGAGGGCCTAGGAACACTTATTCTATATATTTCCCTTTCCCCTTTTTTTTTCTATAGGATAAGGCTAGTATAAGCTAGTAATAAACACTTATAATAGGTTACCTATTAAGCGGCGTAAGCCTACTATAGGGCTAGCGCTAGCCTAAACACAGATATAAGAGGGTTTTTCTCCCTAGGTTAGGGTTTTCCCTTTTAACTCAGTAGCAGGAGTACTAGTAATAGCTATCTATAGAGCTAACTAGCGTAAATAATAATATTTACTTATAATTATATATTAGGATTAGGGATTTTAAAGATATCTAGTAATAAAAGAATGCCTCTCCTTTATCTATAGTAAGTAGTAAATATATAAGGAGAAAAAATAAGTAGTGGTTTTATTATTATTTAAGGTAATAAAGATTAAGCTAGCTATACTAAAAAATAAAAATTAGAAAGAAAAGGGCAAAGATTAATTAGAGAACCTAGTAGTAATAGAAGCATAAGTATATAGTAAAGTAGCTATATAAATACTAGAATACGCTTACTTATAGCAAAAAAGTAAAGGTATTATAGTTATACTAATTTTAGAAAGTATAAGTAGTAAATAAGCTATATTAAATTAAGATATAAATACCTAATACCCTATGCTAATAATTCTAGAAGAATATATAGAGTTTATAAATACTTTCTCTAAAAAGCTAATAGGTAAGCTTCCTAAACTAGGAGGCTATACTTATATAATTAAATTAGAAGAAGGGAAAACACTACCTTAAAGGCCTATATATAATTTAGCTAAGAGAGAGCTATTAGTTCTTAAAGAGTACCTTATAAGTATATAGCTTAAAGGGTGGATTAGAAGATTAGTTAGCCTAGCTAAAGCTCTAATTTTATTTATTCTAAAGAAAGAAGGGAAATTAAGGCTTTATATAAATTATAGGGGCTTAAATAAGATTATAATTAAGGATAAGGCCCCTTTGCCCCTTATTACTAAAATTCTTAATTAATTAGCAAGTATAATTATTTTCACAGTCCTTAATCTAAAAGATACGTACTATTAGCTACGTATCCGCTTAGGCAATAAGTAAAAGACAGCCTTCTATTATTAATATAGCTATTTTAAATATCTTATAATGCTATTTAGACTAGTTAATACACTAGTGACTTTTTAGGAGTATATTAATAATGCTCTTAAAGGACTTATTAATAAGACCTATATTATTTACCTAGATAATATACTAATATATAGTAGCGTAGTTAAGGAGTATATAGAATATATTAAATAAATTTTACATAGGCTTAGGGATATAAGCCTTTTTATTAACCTTAAGAAGTATTAATTTTTAGTTAAGGAAGTTAAATTCTTAGGCTTTAAGATATTAGTAAAAGGTATTATAATAAACCTAGCAAGAGTTAAGGTAATTATAACCTAGCTAATACTACGTAGTGTCTTTAATATTAAGTTATTCCTTAGTTTTACTAGATTTTACCGCTATTTTATTAAATAGTATAGTAAAATTATTATTCTATTAATAGATTGCCTTAGAGGGTAGTAACTAGTAATGTTTAACCTAGAACCCTATAAGCTAGTAGTATTTAGAGAACTTTAATAAAGATTTTAAAAAGCGCTAATTTTAGTGTATTTTAACTTACTTATATATCTTAGAGTAAAGACAGATGTATCTAGATATGCAATTAGGGCTTTACTTATTGATTTTTATAATTTTTTTAGTATCATTGGTTATAGCTAATGCATCTAATTTATTACAACACACAATTATTACTAGCAATACCTAGCTAGTAAAATAATTAATAACTAAATTCTTATAGCTATAGTAATAAATAAGCTCTAAGGTTATAAATACAAGGGGCTATAAGGTTAGAGCAAAGTTTGCAATAAACTTTATAGCTACGTTAGTATAAGAGTTATAATTTATAACTATAGTTAAACTTAAATTTATTTAAGTTTTGCTTATAGTATAAATAAATATAATTCCCCCTTTCTTTATAACTATATTTATTCTATCTCTCTTTATCTCTTCTATCTTATAGCTTACTACTTATGCTTTAAAGCTCTAATACAAACCAAATATAACTTATCCTTACTTATCTTTAATTTAATTCGAATCGCTAGGTAGGTTTTGCGTTACTAATTAACTAATTAACCCCTGACTAATTAGATAATAGCATGGCTAAGGGTGATAAAAAGGACACCGCCCTATCTGAAATATTGAATAATATAAGGGCTATACTTATAATATATATACTAGGCTACTAGTACCTAGTTGCGTTTATGTTAAGAAAGATAACCAATACTAAATTACACTATTTAACACCTAATAGTGAATTATTACCTATCTAAGAGGCTTTTTACATATAGAGATACTACCTTGCTTATTTAGCTTATATAATTAAGGTTATTATAGACTATTTAAACTATAAGTACCTAGCTATAAAGCCTAAGCTTACTAGCAGGTAAGTAACTATACTTAATAAGCTTTATCCTTTTAACTTTAAGATTATATATTATATAGGGAAATTAAATCCTACTAACTTACTTTTAAGAAGACTAGATTTTATAAGTAAGGCAAGGAAAGGAAAAGTAGTAACTATATAACTTCCTACCTTTTTATCTAAATTTATAAATACTAAGTAATAGGAATACTATAGTAATACTATTAGTGGCTCTGACACAAGACAAGTGACCAACGCCAATTGACTAGCCCGTAATCAGTCCACAAGGAGAACGATACTAGCGCGATGAGATGTCGAGTTGGTTGTGAAGCTGATTGGTGCGCTATTGGTAGAATTGTTGATTCTGGGGCGATCAAGATTGTTCAGAACAGGGAAAGGATCGGCCGCATTGCCCGCCTGCCGGGCTTGCACAGATATCACTAATAGCGTAACTGTTAATATAACCCAGCCGCGAATCGACTTTAACGCCACTTGGAGAGAGTCTGCCTGGCTGATCTAAATTGTTCCTAGCATGCTTGGTAATTCTGAACGAAAGCGTCCCAGACGAAGTGGGCAAGTCCACGAGGCAAATATCTCAGGCCCTCTCCTGCCACCGGCCAAGGGGTTCAGACTCTCGAGCAAGGAGACGGATGGATGGCTGGTTGGTTGGTAGGGAACTGTGCGGAAAGAGTCCACGTTTGGTTGGGAATCTGTCCAATGAGCTACGGAGCAGACAGCCGTAATGATTATTGCAACGTGCATCGCGTGCAACAGTGTTATTATCACCTGCTCTTGGGGGCCATAATAAATCATCATTGGCAGGACAAAAGGCGTGGCGCTCCACGGGACAATGACAAGCGCTTTTGCTTGGGCTATTCATGCAAAGCATAAATTTGCGAACCTGTTGTACATACTCCGTAGAGATGTCAGCCAATCGCCCTATGCATCCGTCCAAGCCTGCCCAACACAGCATGGGCTGGGATGGGACGTAAGCGAATCAACCAAAAGCCATGCCAGCTGAACAAGCATCAGAGTGCCTCTTCCGGTGCAATGCAGCCAGCCTGCACACAGCCAAGACTCAAGACTCCCAACGACGACGATTGAGAAAGCGATTAAGCGAGGCCAAAAGCCAGGCCATTCTGAAATTGCATACATGAGTTTCGAAGTCACACTGTTTTGCGTCGCGGAGTTTGTTCCACTACACCATTAATCAGTTGTCGAACTTTCTCCAACTCCAAATGTGCCTGAACGATGACCAGATTCTGGACATGTGGCGCCCAATCGTTGGGCCCCCTCGTGGGAAGCACATGTCGTACGAGGCGTCACAAATGGGTGTATGGTGATCCGTAGGTGGCAAGCCCTTATTTCCAGTGTTACCGTGCCTGGTTGAGAGCGAGCGTTGATAGTTTGGAAAAGATGGAACAAATCCTACGCGCGGAGATTGAATCTAGAAGTGTCGGGTTGATGATAGATTTGAGGTTGCAAGTGGACTGATAGGCTGCGTGCCTGGCAGCCGGCAAAACGTGGGTACGCAGCTGGCAGCCGGACTAGAAACCAGACAGACAGACAGACAGACAGACAAGACGTACGTTGCGGCGATGGCAGGTACGGACGTAGTGAAAGGACATTTGCCAGTGTAACCTTTTGTTTGACCCGTGAGCATTCGTCATTCAGCAATTTTACACCGATCGACCACCAACAAATTATCGCCTACCTTATTTCTTGCATGCCTGGCACAGCCCGTGCGTGGTGTCTGCCGCCTCTCTGATGAACGCAGAAGCTAAAGCAAAGCAAGAACTTGGCCTACTTGCTTCGCACAGAGACTTGTCCGGATGGCGACTCGGCAGCGGAAAGTCTCGACAAGTACGGAGTGGTCCGTACATTGTATGTACTGGCACCCATGTGTCATCCCATGCCTCCAGGGCTAGTCCATGATCTGCTTAGCATCATTTCCAGAGGATCGCTAATGTATCGCCGCAAAGACCACACGATGCCAGCCACTGCACAGAGCCGGGCTGGGGAAATGGGAAATGGCAATCGATGATTAGATCATGAGTTGACCCAGAGACTACAGTGAGTGGGTTGCAAATCAATATCACAGGAGTCTGCGTTTGCCGACAAGAAGGCTGGTTTCTGTCAGTCCTCGGAGGTCGCATCATATTCGGGCATCCCTGGGCTGACCTGAACCACAGGCAAACCAAACATGCTGGCCGGCACATGGGTTTAAAACTAGGTTTTCAACATGTAACAGCACCAGCAGATGCCCGATGTCTCTCGATATCTCGTCGCCAATCGACTTATTCAAGGGGGTTTGTGGCCAACTGCAGTCCACGGTATTACGGACGCAGATGCCATGGGGCGTGCCGAGGCGGAACTGGCCGCACCTGATGGGCGAATCCAAGCCCCCTGGGGGTTGTCTCAATTTATTATGCCCCAATGACGATGCAATCAAGATTCGAGAAAGCGGCCAACTTGCAAGGTGTGCATGCCGGCTTTTAGCATTGCAACCGCACCAGCCCTTTTAATTATTAGACCGTTATTCATGGAACAGACCGTCAAATCCTCGGCATAAAACATAAAACATTGCGTTGTGTTGGCCATGCGGCCCATGCCCATGGCACCCCTGGGCTGGGCAGGCAGGCAGGCAGGAAGGCAGGCAGGCAGGGACTTTCGCGCGATGCTTCCCGGGGCACCGTGTCCTACACATTGTATGTATCCCTCTGATTGACGAAAGCTGGTGGCTACTAATTATGGTGCTCGCCCCACTGCTCGCCAGGCACCAGGACGAAGAGGCTGTGTTAAATAGCATTCATTGTTGACGCTCTCCAGCACTCGGGAGTCCGGACGGATCCGTGCGGATTCCATTGTACATAGACCGAGACAGGGATATCTCCTTGGTCTCTTGATCCCGGTGCGGACCCTTGGACAGCTGGGTTTCATTGCTCGTGGCTACCTCGGACGGGCATCGTTGCGAGAACAAGTCAACAAGAGAACAGTTCTTTGTCGGCCCCACACCCCCTTGTCACTTATCTGCTCTTCCAAGCTCTTCCAAGCATGTCCAACTGGCAACAAGTGCGCAAGCCTTGGCCTCTGTCCCACACCAGCCCCGTGTTGTTGCCGCTGGTGGGCATAACTTGCTTTGGGGCCAAACGCAGGGGCCCCTCTCCCCAATCCTTGGGTAATTTCCTGTCAGGCGGTGCAGGGACGTTGAAAGTGTTTCCCCATGTCATCTGTCGTACGGAGTACGTTCTACCTTTTGGTTTTACGTAGGATGGAGTCACGGTATGACGGCTCTACTGAGGAGGCAGCCCAACAAGTACGGATCCGTACGGATCCGTAATAGTCCGTAGTATTCAACGATTTCCTCACTGCTTGCCTATATCGAAACTAGTACGAAGGAGCGCACCTTGTTGATGTACGTCCGTATGGCCAAGGTCAAACGTTCATGTTCAACGTTTCTCTCACAATGAAGATGAAAACAAAGCATCGATCGATCGACATGGGGACAACATGCCGCGCCTTTGGAGCGCTAAAGACTCATGATTCGTCTTGTTGGACCAACGTATCTCGTCTTCCGTTCCCTTTTCTCTCTTCCTCTCCGCAAATCTGGGCCATTATTAATACGGACTTGTCGAGTCTTACAAGTCGGCGACCATGGCGAGTTGGGCGGTTGACTAGTGATACCCCTCTTCGCACCCCCTCCCCAGGGACGGGGTACCAAGGACATTGGCGAAGTCGTTGACAAGGAGACAAGCCATGTACCGGAGTCCGTACCCGGCACGGAGTGAGTCTGTTCGACAAGAAACCTGGTCCCTTTCTTGTGCTCCGTTGGACAACGGCAGGATTGTCCCTTGTGCAATACTTACTGCACATTGCACTGAAGTGAGGCAACGACGAGGTGAAATTGGGATCCCCTTGCAAGTTGACTTAACTCATCCCCTCCTCGTTTCCGCCTCCCGTTTTTTTCCCTCCGCCGCCGACGCCCTTCCGACTTTTGCCACCACGACAAGACACACACACCACCACTACGGCCAACGACAACTCGCGCCGATTGACTTCCCGTCGACAGGCCCCCAACGCTCGTCGTTGTCGTAGAGGAGGTGCTTTGCTTCGTCACCGCCGTCCGTCATCGTCGACTACCCTCGATGTGAGGTTGCCATCATGGACCAGAGTCAGAACCACCAGCTTCAACGGCGGTTGCCATTACCATCCGCGGCGAGTTCGCCGTCGGCTGACGCCTCGCCGCAGGACGTCCTGACGGAAGCTCGCAAACATCTGCAACACTTGATCGACTCTGGTATCTCGAGGGAATTACTCCATCAGTGGGTTGACGACAGCCTGTCGCTACAGCTTACTTCACCAACTTCAACGCTCGCTTCTTCACAGACACACTCGCTCGCTCCTCAGCATGCTCCACCACCACCGCCGCCACCTCGATGCCCGCCGCCTCCGCCTCCGCCTGCTCTTCCTTCCAGTCACCCACTGTCTCCTGCTACGGTAGCCTCGTCTTCGAGCTCATCGACTGTCGACGCGCCTTCGACCGAAATCAAGACCGAGTCGTTCTCCGACGACATGCAAGGAAACTGGCCACCGACTACGGACTTTGGTGCGACGTCAAACGGCATGATGGCAGGCATTGAACGCCATCATGTCCCCATCGACGCTTCCATGTTTCTACCGCCGTCCGCGGCTTTTGCGCATCGGCCCAGAATCTCCATCTCTTCCGTCAGCTCCGGATCATCTGGTCATGCATCAATATGGTCGACAAATTCGGCACAGTCGACATTCTCATACCAGTCCGCGGCCTCTGCACGATCCATGGCCCCTTTACCCATGGTCCCACAAAACGCCCAGAACATGACCACGATGAACGGCACCACACAGGTCGGATCAACAGCCTCGAGTGCCAGTCGACAGAACATCTATTGGTGCACGTCTTGTGAGACTAGCTTCAAGCGCAAGTATGACTGGAAACGGCATGAAGATGAGTTCCATGAGCGCTGGAGGAAGTACCCTTGCCCGGAACCGGGCTGCAACCGAAGCTTCTGGGGGTCCAATTCTTTCAACCAGCATCACAAACAATGCCACGGTTGCAAGACGTGCCCTCACGCCGAGAAAGTCGTCAAGTACCTGCGCAAACGCAAGTACTGGGCCTGTGGATTCTGTTCTGCACTGCATCCCGCCCGTGAGCGTCACGTCGAACATGTTGCGCGCCATTTTGAGTCGGGCTTGACCAAGGCTGAGTGGATGCACTCCAGGGTCATCTACGGCCTTTTGCACCAACCTCATGTTCACGAGGCGTGGGAGAATCTCGTTGAGAGCAAGCAATCCGAGTTCTCGAGCAGACGGCCACAATTCAGTTGGCACCCCAACAAGACCGGACGAGCTCAAGGCTTTCTGGAGCACGAAGCGCCCGGGCAGCTTCAAGATCACCTTGAATTCTTCCTCGGACAGGAAGAAGATGCGCACACGGTCGCCAAGATGGCGTACGACTTGGCCGACATCATCATGACCTCGGTGCCAGATTCATCAGCACCACCGCAGCCGCAGCCGCAGTTTGTAAATGCCCCTGGATCAATGGCACCTCCTCAACACCCTTCGTTCGTTCCTCTTCCCTCACAAGCCCACCAGCAGGCTTCCATGCTGCCACGTACCAGCCCGAACAATCAACATGCTTTCATTCACTCTTATCGCGGACCACTTTTCGTTCCTTCGCAGTCCTTTTCGGCACAGGGTGGACTGTCCCCCGACTCATCATCCCATTCTCCATTAAATGCCTCGCAGTCGCCTCGTAACGGGGCCGCGAACTCACCAATGGATAAGCTTGATATACCGCACTCTACATCCAGCTCTGGCAACTCGGGCGGAGACTCCATGATGGAGTATGACATGACCACAAACGACGAGGCATTCCGCGACTGGCCTAGCCTAATGGGCGGTATAAGCACCAATTCCGAGTCGTCATCGCAAAACAATGACAGCCAGCAGCAGACTGGCTGGGGACAAATATTCCAGTACTCTTATGATCCGAGAGTCACGTCGGCATGAGGCAATGCAATGTTCTTTGTCGTTGTTACGGTCAGACAATTCTCATGAATAATTTTAACCCTTGTTTTTTTTTTTTTTTTTTTTGCGCCGCATCGACTTTCAGTATTCGGCCGCATGAATCCATGTTGCGCGGTTCACTTCAGGTCTCTTTCATTTGATTTGTTGTCCTTTGGCCAAGCTCGTTCGCACAACCGTTAACATAATGATCAGAAATCTGCAGGAATGGAAGTCGAGACAGTTCATTTCTCCAGATGCTGTCTGGCGCCATCCAATTTTTTTCTTTTTTTTACGAAGTGCAGTCTTTTTATTCAATACGCAGAAGCTTCAACCCCTCCCCCCCCCCCTTTTCTCCCTTTTGAGGATCTGATAATACCCTCCATGAAAATAGCCACGGCTCCTCCGTCGGCCTCGCCGATCTTGTGTTGAAAACTATGAATTGCACAATGAAGAACAACCACAGCAGCACAAAAACAAAACAAAGAAAAAGAAAAAAAGAAAAAGAGGAGGACGAGAAGAAGGGCAAGAAGAAGAGGACACTGCTTGAGGATCCCAAGACCCAAGCCCTCTTCTTTTCCTTGACCAGGAACCTGCTATTGCGTTCCTCTATGGAACTGAGACATGATTGAATTCACATTTTTGGCGTTGCATGGGGCAGGCCTGTCATTGTAATCTTTGGACAGTCAGGGAAGCAAATAGCTGGGAAGACTTGGTGCGATTGAAAAAAAAAAGGGGGCATATCAGAGGGAGGCCCCGGGACAGAGACTCTGTGTACATGACAAGGCATATATATACGCTGATAGTCGAGTGAAGCATACGTCATTGGGTGTACTGATGGTACCATGTATCGTGTTAGAAGATAATTTGGGAAAATTTCCACATAGAGGATGGTTAACTGCTTGGGGAAGAAAGACAGAAGAAGCTGAAGCTCTGTCTCCTGAAGGTTTAAGGTTTTGCTTGGCGTCTGTCTGATCTGGAGCTGAGACACAAAACTCCACTCGTGCCTGGCACCGTTGACGAAACGGCCCACGAGGACTCACCCCATGCTTGTTTGTCTCGGACGGAATTCGTGCAGTTTGCCATCTTGGTATACACCCCTTGAAATTAGGCGAAGTAGATGGATGGTAGGGGACAATTTACATGGGGAATGCATCTCGAAGTGGCGCCTAGTACCCTCCCTGTATTCTCACATGGTGACTCTTGCATGTAGAGAGTGGCTAGTCTGCGCGGCTAGAATGCCTCAAGGACCCGGCCATGTACTGTAGATTTTGTCCGGACGCCCCTGCTATTGATTCCTGACTGATGCAACAAAGCCCCCTCGTTCGTCATCTCAGTTCCACAAATTCATGGACTGCGTCCCGGAGAAATCATGTATGTACATACGGGCAACCTACTTTCCGTCGTCGTCGTCTTTGCCCTTGCTCTGCTTGTCGTCGTTGTCTACAGAAGCGTCGGCGACCTGGTATCGGCGGACAACCTCGGCCGCAGCCTCTTGCTGCAGCCTGAGGGCCTGGCGGTCCGCTTCCAGCCTCCGCTCGTGGCTGTCGCGCATCGCGGCAGGCAGAAGCGAGTAGACGGGCTGGCGCCGCGGGCTGGTGCCGCGCAGGCCGTGACGATCCAGCCACGCGCGCCGCTCGCCACCCGTTCGGTTGTTGGCGTAGTTGTGGAGCATGTCCAGGAAGTCGGGGCTCGTGGGCTGCCGCCGGGCCTGTCGGTGGCCCTGACCCCGGGCCTGCTGGGAGGCTGCGTGGGCGGCTTGGGCTTGGCTGGCGGCGGCGTCGGCCTGCTGCTGCTGCTGCTGCTGCTGGAGGACGCCCTGCTCCACCTGCGCGTAGTGCAACTGGAGGCGGCGCAGCTGCTCGTTGAACTCGGCCGCGTGCTGGGCGTGGGCCCGGGCTTCGGCGCGCGCTTGTTGGTCCGCGTGCCGCCGCCCGGCGCTTGCTCCTCCTGCTCCCGCGCTCTTCTTGTCTTTGCCCATTACGGCCCGGGGGGGGGTAGCTGTCGAATTGGACAGGGGCAGGCTCTGAACGAGGATGGCGGATCACAGAGGGCTTTTCGTCAATCAAGTTTTCGGGGGGGATGATATGTTGGTCTTGACGGGTGAGGGTGGTTCAGTCATCCCATCTACAACATGGTTGAGATCACCACTCGAGGCATTATGTACTTTGGGGCTTCTTGCGTATCACAAGAACAAGAAACGTATTGCGCGAGCGTCACAAGAACAAGAAACGTACTGCGCGTGCGTCAGGGGGGGGGGCCATCAAGCAAGTCTTCAAGGAAGTGATTCGGACGAAAAAAAAAAAAACCCGACTTTGTTGTCCAGATGGCCGCCATGAAAGAATGGCTGCAGCGGGAAACAAGTTGCGCAGCGTCTTGCCTGTCTGTTCCATGTCCACGGTGGCTTCTGGTCGATTGGTGTTGCTTTGTTGGGGGGAACATGAAGGATCATCTGTGCACCCCTTTTCGAGAGTGAATCTGTGCCTGGCGAAAATACGTCAGCAAACGGGCATTGTGGAGATCATTTTATTCATCACTCCATATAGCTTGAGCAATGGTTGATGGTGAGAAAAATGTTCATTTCCTGAACCCCCCTTTATTTCACTGCCCTGGACAAGGAAGGAGAGTCGTGACCTTCTCGAGGGTGCAATATCGGACTGGATCGAACATGAAACATGGCATGGAAGGCATGGAAGGCATGGAGACGAAAGTAGCATATCGCTTCGAAATTGATGTCGTCAAAATCCAGGTGGACCTGCCTTGAAACGGTTATAATGACAGAGGGTGATTGAAAATATCCTACTCTTTCTCGTGGTTGACCAAGCACCGAGTACCATCTCGAGTAATCCAAAGGTTCAAACCAAAACTCTTCGCCAGGTAATGCACCCAAAACGCCACCAGATATAGTCTTTGATGCTCCAGGACTACTCGTTCACCACGTGAATCTCATATCCAATCAGCACCTCTGTACTGCTACCCTCCCAGCCCCTTGTGCCGGCCGCGCTCAGCATGAACCTGCTGGTTGGGTCAATATACAAACTAGATATCACGCCCGCCCTAGGAGGTCCAGGGATAATGAGAAAAGGAACAGTGGAGTGTTTGAATGCACGCGTGTCTCGGAGATCGTAGAGTCGTAGGATATCGTGAGAGGCACTGCAGACATTCAGTAAGAGCAGGAGAGACACGAACAGACCAGCCAAGTTGGTGGCCGAGCAAGAAGGGGCAAAAAAAAAAAAAAGAGGAGGGGGAGGCAACTTACCACACAAGATGCCTTCCGTTCGGCATGCTTCTCAGAGCGCTCACGGCACCACTCCCCGTAGGAAACCTCAGAGCTCTTTCTGGCTCCCATCCCCTCTTCGCCTTTCGCAAATCGTATTCCTCCACAGTACCGTTTCTCCTACCCGTGTATATCATGTTGCCGTCTGGGCTCCAGCATGCGCTCATGCACCACGGTGGGACGCCTGCTCTGGTGCCGATTCTGGCAACAGCATTTGGAACACGTCTGTCCCAAATGCGGATCGTGCCGTCAATCGCGGATGACAAGAATGTAGTAGCCGATGTTTGAGACTGGTCGAAATGTTGGGAGACAGGTTGCGCAACGGTCAGCCCCGGTGATTGAGACCTTTTCAGGGCCTCTTTATCTTCGGCTAGCTGGGCCATTATATTTTCTTCGTCCCTCGAGGGCTCGTCTGGTTGTGTCGTGGTTACTGCTTCTACCCTTGGTGCTGCTGCAGGGTCTGCTGATGGCGCAGGCGCTTGGTTCATCTCGGCAGGCCTGCTGTCGACGTCCATGTCATCTTGTGGCGGCTGTTGAGCTTTCACTTGTGCCTGCAGAGTTGATGCGCCGCCACCATCAGGTTCTTTGGTTTCCATATCCGCCATGGCAAAGTCGGCAGAGTGATCCATGCCCCCTTCATGGCCGGGCATCATATCCATACTGGCGCCAAATCCGTCATCATCGTTCCCAAATGGTTGCTCGCCAGCCGTCTCTCCGAACAGACTTCCCGCATCGCTCCCACCAAAGAGACTTTCATGGGCCGGTGATGCATCATCGTCCTCCCGCTCAGAAGCAGCAAAGCCGCCATTCCTTTCCGCATCCACCGCGCTGGGCTCGTCTTGGAGAACACCGTTAGTCAAGGGGGCATCATTGTTCGTCGAAATGGTAGTTGACTGTATTGGCTCGTCTGCTTCCGCAGGAACTGGGTCACCACTGGCGGGCCGCAACTCGATGGACGAGATTTGACCACCCGATCCGTCAAAGCTGCGTATAGTCTGACCAGTGTTCAGGTCCCAATCAAAAATGTTTTTATCCCAGCCACCACTAAGCACGCTTCTCTCATCTGGCGCGAGCATGAGCGAACTGACCGCATTTGTGTGCTGCTGCAGACATGCAATTCTTTTGCCCTCATCATGCCGAACGCTTTGCAAGTTGATACCACCCGACTCGAGTCCAGAGAGCAGCCACAGCGCTTCCGAGTGAACTGCGAGGGAATATACTGGTGAAAGGTTGTGATCTTGGTCGCCGCGGCCCGGAGCTGCTGGCTCCTCGTTTTCCCAGTACGACATTAAAATTCCGGCTTTTGTCACGCTGTCCACGAATGGGTGTTTCTGGGCAACTGTCAACGCTAGCTTGCCGTTAATGGTCCCTGGGCCATCGTATTTGCGAATATAACCATCGGACCCTCCCGTTATCCAGTACCGCAGATCCGGTGTGATGGCCATGGCATTGATGCTTGTCGATTGCGGAGCCGCCATTGTGGGCACGATATCGTAAAGTCGCGCCGTGATGGCTTCGGGACGGATCGATGGTCGAAGATATGGCTTGCTGACAACAGGCACCGGCGTGCCAGATTTGCTAGACTTCACAGCTGATCCATTCGTAATGGTGTTTTGGGTCTCGTCACCGCCATCTTCGCCATCATTGGCGTCATTATCGTCGTCGTTGTTCTCGTCGTCCTCATCGTTATTGTCATCATCCTGCTCGGCGTCGCCATCTCCCTCATCTGCATCCTCCATGACCTCGTCCGGCTCGTTTTGTCGCTCCGACTCTGGCGAGCTTGCCGAGAAACGATCCTCATCATCCATGGCTGTGTCTTTGGTCGGCGACGATCTAGGCAAATAATGAACAGATAGCAAAGCTTTTGAGCAAGCCGAATGAGTGTGCCCAGCTATTAATGGCGAGAAGCGAGATGCGCTAGGGCCTATCTTCCATCATTCGCAATCGCAATCGCAGTCGCGTCGACCTCGCGAGAGGATGCAGCTGCTGGCCCGCGGCGCCACCTGCGCGCTTGGCGCCCGGAACCCAATGGAGCGCACGGAACCGAATGAATTGCGCTGAGGTGGAGGGGTATACGCTGGGATTTGCGCAGCAACTGTTTTTTCAAGCGTTGGTAGATTGATTCGAGTTGGAAGAGATGATGTCGATTTGGCTGACATAACCCGCAGCGCCTGGGTGGGACATCGCGGGAGGAGGTGTTATCTCTAACTCCGTATGTACTTTGTGGTCTCGTAATAAGAGCTTCCGGACTCCACTTCGCTTCTCCACGAATTTCAAAGTGCAAGCTGGGCCCTCCTCGGGTTGCGCATATTCAACGCCAATGGTAGATTTAATCTAATACGCGAGTGGGAGTCCCTAACGCTAGATCTCATATCCTCCCCCCCCCCCAAAAAAAAAAAAAAATTCCATTCATGGTCTCATGACGTCTATTCGACCCCTGGGAACTTGTCTTCATCGATCGATGACAACACCTTTCAATCGAGCAAGTCGATCAGTGGCTTGCTGGATATGGTCGTGTCAACAGTGTCAAATATATCCTCGCCATCCGAGAACTGTATCAACAGGTCGTCGTCTTCATCTTCCAAGGCCATAGCAGGAGTATTGAATGACATACCGCCCAAATCCAATGGTTGTTGTGATAGCGAAATTGTTACCGAATCAGTCAGACTGATGAGGTCGGGGTCAGGTTCCACTGTAGCGATCTTTGCCGCTGCTGCAATCGCCGAGGGAGGACTGTCTGGACACAAAGGCTTTTTTCTCCCTTCTCTTGTGCTTCTTCTCTTCCTTGCGTCAACCCTTACTGTATCTTCTTTGGCTTCATTCTCGGAAGGAAGAGCACTAGAAGAGCTTCGACTGGAAGAGTCTTGGCCGCCCACTGCACCTGGTCTCGTCGATCTGTTTTTCCGCCAAATCTGTTTCCAATAATCGAGGTTGCGGACACGAACATCTTCGCCATTCATACGCAAAGGCATAGCCCGTCCGCTGTGCCCCCGTAAATCATGAATCACCTTCTCCCAGGTCTGCCGACTTTTTGGATGCTTGAGCAAAACGTCTTGGTGTCCAAAGATGTACAATCCGAGTCTTGCGCGGCTCAGTGCAACGATTGCGCGATTGTCTGAGGAAAGAAAACCTGGTACCCCGTTTGGACCTCGCACCAAGGATAGCAATACGATGTCGTTCTCCTCTCCCTGAAAGCCGTCTACTGTTCTGACGGACCATTCCATGGTAGTGGCATGACTTGCGAGACACTCGTTCCTCGCAAGTTCGCCTTTGATGAGTTTCACCTGGCCGTTGTAGAATGTCAGCATTGTAATTCGCGCGGGGTGTATTTTTTGAACAGCCACAAGATATTGGACGAAGAACACTATCATTCTGGCCTCCATGAGGTTCTCGATCGATGTGCTGTCAGAGCCTGGTTGCGATCGTGTCTCCTCCCAGTCATGCTGGAACCACCACAGCGGCTCGAGGACGCCTGGCACGACTTTACAAAGCTTCGTGATGCTTGGCGAGTCAACCACATTGGGGTAGAATAACTGCACGATACGCCGTAAGCAGGGAATCATGCGTCGTTGTTCCAGTAACGTCTGATGTGAAATGCCAATCTTGATCAAGCGTTCGAACATGGAGATGTTGATACGATACGGATCCTTGGATAGCTCATGTAAGTTGGCGTGGGGCTGTAACTGCTGATGATCGCCAAGAAGAATGATGTGCTCCAAAGTCGGAAAGCGTAGGCATGCGGCAATCGTGTCTGCTTCGCGAATCTCGGCAGCCTCCTCCATCAGCAGGACCCGCGGCCGAAGTCCGGAGATTATGTTTCGATATTTAAGTAGCCCCGTTGCTGTACATGCGATGACCTCGAACCCCCCCGTCTGCAGAAACTGAACCCGATTCAATTCCCTGACCCCGTCCATGGATTTGCAGGTCGCAGTGTATGATGCTAGAAGCTCGGCAACGCCCGATTGCGGGTTTACGATGCCATGGAGCTTGGTGAGCAAGTACTGATAGACATGTGACCTTTGCTCTGGCACAATGTCGTACAAGTTCGTAACTTTATCAAGCAAATACTTGGCGTAGTCCTCACTGGGAAATCTCGATGGAGGAAGCGATAATGGCACAAAGCAGATTTCTTTCGTGTCGCTCTGCCTCGACTTTAAGCCTTGGTCTTCCTTCTGCTCTCGGTTAGATGCAGAGCAAAGGGTAGCATTTCCAAGCCAGGTCAAAATGGGATTGGCTTGTACCAGCTTTTGGGTTTCAGATGACTCCCAGTCATCGTCGTCCACAAGTGAATCGTATTGCGCAGCGCTAAGAAGACCATGATCTTTGAGAGTGATAGCACTGATCTCTCTGATAGCTTGGCTGCTAGCCTCTTCAAGACATGAAATGATCTTCTTGAGTTTTGCTTTATAGTGCCCGATTGACTGCCCTCGAAAGTTTCGTGTAGTCTGCATGCGTTGACCTGAGGAGAAGTCCTTCATCTCGTGGCTGCCCCGTCCACCAAGTCGGACCACGGATTCAGACCCCCTATCGTTGATAAATTTCTTCATGAGCTGATCTACTGCATGATTTGTTTGTGCAACAACGATGATTGGAGAGCGTGGGAGACATTGAGTATCAACAAGACTCTGAAGAATAATGTTGGATGTGAACGTTTTTCCCGTGCCAGGGGGCCCTTGGATTAGCGCGAGTTCTTCGGTTGTTGCTCTGTTGAATGCATTATACTGGGACGGATCAAGGCTTTTGACTATGCTGGGGATCAAAGGCTGTCCTTTTTTGGCCTCTCGAAGATATTTAGGGGCGGATACTGAGCCAGGCTTGGGTTCGAATAAATATGTACTCAACAGACATCTTGAGGTTTTAATAGTGTGAAAGTCAATCATGTGAGGACAGGTAGCTAAGAAAAAAACATACCGATAAGAGGACTTGATCTGTAGTCCGACCATTGTATGCCTCAAAGACTCAAAATAACCGGCTGTTGGCTCTAGCATAACTAATTCAACGGTTGGGTCGGTAACCATATCATCTTGCTTCGCCTAGAAGACATCGATGTAAGGTGGTTCCACGTGTAAGCCGTCATTCTCAGCCACGATTGCCACATGGCAAGTACGTCTGAAGTGGTCTTCTGACAGTGCTAGCAGAGTGCCGCACGTCAAGTGCTCGACTTCGTCGACTTCATCGACTTCATCAGCCTTGTCGTCTTCTTCATCGCTCGGCGGGAAGTGGTGAGGGAATTGCCCGATGCAAAGACGTTGGGTGGCTCCGTGGCTGCCGAGGGCGTAGCCAGTCGCGTGAACCTAATCATGGGGTCAATAACGGCAATACGATGTGACCAGTCTAGGCTAGCTACCTTTGTGTAAAGATTGACGGAGTCAAATTTGATGCTTGTGTCACCTGGCGAGGATGACCTGCGATAGGTTTGGATAGCACGACGCAAAGGTTCTGTCGCTTCAAATCGATGGAGACGATACTGAGTCTCGAGATACTGGTCCTTAAGCTGGTGTCTGTTTTCGAAATCGTTGAGCGGCAGCTTAGGTGGTTCTTGGGCTGTCAACTCATCCGCGAGAGGTATCTCACTCTGTTCAAGCCAGTTACAAAGAGAGGGTTGATTGTCGCTGCCAAAGAAGTCTACAAAAGATGACATGATGCATATAAAAGCAGATTATTGGCGTTGCAAAAGTCAAGAAAAAATAGTTTCCAAGGTAGGTCGATTTTAATTCTTGTTCAGGGGGACTCACGTCAATGCCACTAGTTGGCAGCTGTGAATAAGAACTGGCAGTGCCAAGCGGCTGGCAGCGCGAAAAGACGTCCCGCTTCCAAATGGCAAACGAATAAGTTCGTGAGCCTGCCTCTGTTATGAGACGCCTATGATTTAATGACTGCAAATTTTGTCTCTAGAACAGCCTCGCTTTAATCGAGGTATAGCATAAGTCGCTTTCTATAACAAAGAAAATAAATTCACTCGTAGTAAGCGCCTACATACATACATACACCTACTTACTGTAAGTATACATAAATACGAAGGATTTGTAAAAATGAAAAAAATAGGCAAGCATGCATTTAGGTTAACAAAGGCAAAAACAACTTGATGCAGTACTCTTCCAGAAACCAAGATAAAATAATTCCTAGATTAGGTAACAAAAACGGGTCCAGGGTGAACAGTGCAAAAGTAAAGTTGCTGCGTAATCTGGGAATCGAACCCAGGGCTCCCCGACGTTGCTCGGATGGCAACGGAGAATTTTACCACTAAACCAATTACGCTTGTAGATGACGAAGCTCAAAGTAATAAGCATTATAGCTGCTTTACACTCTGCGATAAATGCATTTGTCTCAACTAGACCTCACTTACTATGTAGGACACTCTTTCGTCTCTCGGCATGTAGCCCGAAGAAAGGCCAGCAGACATCCTTGATTTCACCTCAAATTTACTATTACATGGATTTAGCATGATCATGATTCGCTAAACGTGCTCCGTAAATCTGCGAGTCATTCGTGCTCTAACATCAATTTTGGTCAGTGTGCTTAAGAAGTGCCCTGCACGTCGTAATTGACCCTAGGAATAATTCCTGTACTTTGCGAAATAGAAAAAAAAATTACATTTACAGAACATCATACAGCCGTCCAGCCATATAGCCCTTTACTATTCGTCTCGCTGATGCAACCAACCTTTTGAGGTCAGCGACCCATGAACATTCAAAGAATTCAAGCCGGGTTCGAGCATTGTGCATGGTCCTACTATTTCTTCTTTCAAGAACCGTTGGCTCCTTCTTCAAGCTCCAACCCAGTTTGCATCATTCCGGGCATAGCACTCATGGGGTCTCTCATGCTATAGTCTACTAACAAACTCCGGACAAGATAGAAGCAGACTCCGAAACGGGCTGTCTATGCCAATCTAGTCGTCCGTCTGGGAGGACTGTGAAGTCGGCGATCTCCTCTACCAACTCCCATTGCCCTGTGTCGTGGTTCTTCTGCGCGGACCTGTAAATAATAGAGGTACCGAAATCTTCGAAGATCAATTCTCGTCGTCTTAGTCGTAGCCACTGTTCGTGTTCGGTCCCCTCAGTCATAATCTGCTCTTCCACTTCCTGGTTCCGGATGGCGATGGCGCGAAACACTCGACTGTCCCTCAGGGCATTGCGAATCGGGTACTGGCCCAGTATGCGGATGGCGTCTTCGCGCACACTCCGATCACGGCAACCAAAGGACGATATGAAGAGTGGCCACGTCCAGCCTGAGTCCATAGCGAAGCCGCAATTTGGCCGGGATTGGAGAAGAGTCTCGGCGAGGCGGTTGATCTCGCGATATTGGGGGGTTAGACTCTTGGCCGTGACGAGGCCCGAGAATCGCGGGACAGTGGTATATATGTACAGTATGACGTATTCTATCCGAAGACTGATGGCGTGAAGATATGTTCGAGGATCGTGGGTCGCGTTACGGCAAATGGCTTGGTAGACAGGTTCGAGAGCCTCGTCCCAACGGGAGAGCCAATAACGCGTTTCAGCAATGAATTTTCCAATGTTTGGGTCGTGCTTCACGCTGGAGAGCCTCATATCGAGCTCAGCTTCGGTTACTACTTGGGTCAAGCCCAACTTGGATGTAACCATGGTCAACATTGGGACATGCGCGATCATGGCTTTTTGCACGAGGCTCCAATAACCTTGGGCCTCCTCCAGATCCCTGAACGTCGGGGGAAGTTTGTCCAACGTAGTAATATTAAACTGACGTGGTCGGAAGTAAGGTGAGTGTTTTGTGAACGGGGCTATGGAGCCGAATCGACGCGCTGCTTGTGGGGAAGAATATTGTGGAGGAGTTGCTGGATTGCTGCTCTGGCTTTGTGGGCTCGGGAGACCTGTTTGAAACGATGTGCCTGCTGCTGTTAAAGTCGGACTCTTGTCCGCATCAAGCCGCGTCGACATGTCCGAACTTGCGTCTGGACTGGCTTGAGGTTCTAGGCCACGACTAGCAGTGTATGGATGGCCAGCGGGAGTGGTTGAAATTGGTCCTGCTGCTTCCCCTCTGCCCGGAGAAGCTTGATTTGGCGGGAAGAGGAACTTTTTGTATGAGCCCATGAACGATCTTGACTGCAGTTCCAGAGGCTTGAAACAGTCGAGGATCTCCTGGACCAAGACCGGCGGTGCTTGAGCGATACTGACCAGGTCTGATGCAAGGTTTGTACACGCCGCCAACTCATTCAGCATGCTGAATCCATGGGTCACATGCTTTAGTGCAGCAGGCATGTTTCCTCTTTGAGCCTCGAAACAGATGAACAAGAGCGACGACAGCAATGCAGTTCGCAGTCCCTCCCTGGTGGTTTTCGCTTTCGACTGGAGACGCAGTGCCTGACAATAGAAAATGACAGCATTGAGATAGTGTTTGTTTCCGTTTCCGAGTTCTGCTGATGGGCCCTCGGCTTCATATGCTTTGCGCAACGCCCCCACGGCCATGGCACCGTACCGTAGAGTGGTTTCCTCCATTGTCACCTGAGGCATCGTCGCCGTCCATAACCGCGCTTGATTCAGCCCCCCACTAAGAAATGTAACAGATAGGCCAGCCCATGCATCAAAATACGCCTTCTGTTCGCTATTGCAGAATCGGACGGTGTTGACATCTGGTTCTGTGAGTACAAGCGGCGCCCTTTTCTCATGGATTAGCTGGGCGTTCTCATCGGCGGCCACTTCTCGCGAAGACGACGATGGGGAGGTCAAGGGCCTGGCAGCTGATGGTTCTGTATAAGCGTCGCAGTAGCCACGCCACTTGAGACATTTCAGGCATGCTGGCCTATTTTCGTCGCATTTCACATGACGCTTTCTGGAAAGCACGAGGTTATTGAAAAGTTCAGCGAGGTCGTTGGATATGTGTCTGGGCCTGTGCACATGCATATATATGCATATATATGCTCATATATATGGCTGGCTTTTGATAAAAGCTGGAGAAGTATTTGGCTGGCAATGAAAACTTACTTGCCTAAAAAAATGGCCGCATGAGTTAGTCATGATGGTCTGCGGCTTGCACGAAGAAAACAATCATGGCAACTCACAAGTAGCACATCCCGTTCGAGCGCGGACTGAGCTCCGTCTCGTGTGCCTGGTTCTTGACTCAAGCGCAAATCTATGCGTACTTCCATGCCCTGCCGCAGCTGATTGCTTCGTCGAAGAGGCAGATGGCGGCCTAGTTGAGCTCATGAGTCAGGAGTGGAAGCAACGCGACGTTGAGCCAACTGCACGGCCACGCACACACACACACGTATGGCGAAAGCCATATACGTGACGGATTCGATATGACCGGTCGACTCACTGAGAAGAGCTGCCCTTTTTGGCAGGATGCAGTGGGATAGAAAATTGAATCTCCATGACGGGGTGCGGGCGGCCAAGCTGAAGCAACTTGATGAAGGATGCGGGAAGCTGGCAGTGGGGACTGGACGAGTCCAAAGTCTAGCGCAGGGCCAGATGATGTAAATCGAAGACGCACCAGACGTTGGAAACGGCGCCTGTTGGCTCGGTCGGTCTACATAGAAAGACAAGAATACCGGCCATGGGAAATACTGGAATTGGAGCGACTAATGAGCACCCAAGCCGCCACCCCGAACTCTGCCAACAAGCAGCTCAATTCAGGACGCGCAGTCCTGACAGGGCATGACATGTAATGACGGGCATTCAGATGTGCCGACTCGGTAAACGGACCCGGGGTCACGAGTTGGAGTCTAATCAAATCATGGGGAACAGGGCGGGGAGAGCCCGGGCTGATGATGAAGATGCTTTGTGCCTTTTCTGACCCACGGAAACAGACGCGGGCAGGGAGGGGCTTGGTGCTTGGCAAGTGGACAGCTGTGGTGGTGTCTGGGACTCTGGGTGTTCCAAGCATGGATGTGTCGACGCTGATGTTCTCCCTGATACGGAATAGAGGCGGAGAAATGACGAACAAGGTTCATGGTGGCGGTACTGGACAATTGCGATACAATGCCATGTCTGCTGTTGTCCCCGCCGCAATCGAGAGCACAGAGAAACCCTGGCTGACGTTCCGCTGTGCGCCAACTGCCTGATTGGCGCGGCGAAGCGAAGCTGAAATCTATACATAGTCGGGTCAGATGCAGATGCGGTGTTCAGGTAAAGATGACAACCGAGGCGTAATGTGCGGCTCTGCGGCTTACTCTCACTCTCGGCCGGCCTAGAGGGATTGGCACAGTCATCCCTGTTGCAAAAGGCAGATAAGGTGCTCTTATCCCCCCCTTATACCCCGGGCAACAATCCCTTGACTCATCGGGAATGCCTTGGTCTAGATGGCCAAATTAAGAGTGCCTAGTCATCTGCATCGATGGTGCGAGGCGATGCAATGTTGCCGCAGCGGAAGAGACACGGCCTTGAAGAGCAGCAGACTCGGCACAAGCGAGTGCTTGTAGTAGAATGATCTGTTGTTGACCATTTCAAAACGACTTGGCCGTAGGTTGAAGGGCTTGACATCCAGTACTCACTCTCCCCTTGATATCTTTCTTGCCTTCGGGGCACGTGGCAAGTGGAAACTAATCCGTACGGATCCGTAATAAGAGCTCCACCAGTCTGATCCAGTTCCGCTACCTTGCTGTTTGCCTGCCAGGGGCATTTCACCCCAGTCAAGGCTCGACGGGAAAGAGAGTCATTGATCGACTCTGCTGAGGATACACCTGTTCCGAATAGCTGACCGAGTTACGTCATATCGTTTCGAGACCGGAGCCGTGTCAGACCTCACACGGTTATTTCTGTGGGTTTGCACCGTTGTTTAGTGTAAAGAGCCAACAGCACGAATATCAGGCGTTCGATTGCCGACGACTGCCATTTCTGTGAGCGCGCAGAGAGTGGTAAAAGTCAGGTTTGATCCGCCTGAAAAGATGCGCCTCATCGAATTTCGGTGCACATTGCCCAATGCCTAGTCAACATGAAGTGCAATCATCCGACCGTGTTCGTAAGCTGGTGAACGCTGCTCGACTGATTTAGGAACAATGGGGGCGGCTGAGCCAATTGCGGTTGGAATGGAAGGCGGACCGTCCAAGGTAATCACAACGACGATCCATTCACTGCTTGTTGGGTTGGTCTGACAACCTGGGCGCCGCAAATGTACACAAGGGGTGCCTTCAAATTATTCTGCTGCATTCACTGGTTCTCTGCACTTAAGTCTTGTTTGGTGGTTCGTACTCTTTGTTCTCGCGGGCGCAACATGTGAGATTGATTCCTTGGTGATGATGGCTTGCTGCCGTGAAAGAAAAGAAGCAATACCGCCACACCACCAAAAATGACTCGGATATCCGCGAGGCTGTCTCTCGCGAACTAGCTTGTGTTATGCATGTCGCAAGATTCCTAGAATCAGTTGACCGAATTGGGTCACTCGCCACAGGCGACTATTTGACGCCGTGTTGTACATTTCTTGGTCGCCCCTAATAAAGTTTCGAGACGCGGTGAAAAATAGACTGCGTGCTTCCGCCGGTGGCTGTGTTCGTGACCTGCTTGCTGTATGTTTCTCGATCTGTAATTTCTAGTGCCTTGAGTTGGCAAACGTACCACCTGTCTTACCACCCACTGCGTTGAGTCCCTTCGGCGGATCGAATAAAGAGATCTTCCTCCTCATCGACATGCGAAGAAGTCAGCCATGGCGACACCACCTCGAGGGTGCTCTTGTTTGCAAACATTTACCGCAACCAAAATCCCTTCGAGGGGAAGATTGATCTATCGCCCTGACCAGATGGGTGAGAACTCCGAGGAAAACACGTTCTCCATTTTCGTGACCTGTCGTGACATGCAAACATGGCTCTCTGGGAAGATTCCCAATTACCCCAGCCAACCACATTCTGTGTGATTGGTCCTCCGTACTCCGTACAACGGACAGACATGTGGGCCCAGAATGTTCCCTTCAAACATCAAACATGGGATTTCCACCCCTCGGTGCTGTTGGATATCGCAGCCTCAGATCTTAGACATCACTTTCTTCGCTATGCTGGTCGATTGATTGGTTGGTTGAATAGGTAGGGGTAGTTCAGTCGAGTCAGTGAGTGTGCTGACGCAGGCCAACGTCTCATCTTTGGTCGGATGTCTGGCCGTGTCATGATTTATCTGGTTGTCTTTTTTTTTTTTTTTCTTCTTCTTCTTGGGATGGAGTGTTGCGGGATGGAGTGCTGCAGCTGGGTGGCAGGTGGCAGCACTGGCAGGTCACTCGGGCACCCGTTTCGTGGACTGGCCACACTGGCGGCTGGATACGAACTGACTTTGGCTGGTGCTGCTCGTCCCCCTGGCGTCGTCTCACTGGCGTCGTCTCACTGATCAGCCTCGCTCCAACTTGTTGCAAGGCAAAGCGCGCGCTGCATTTGCATTAGTCCGTGGCTGCATATGTCAACAACTCGGTGTCTCGCTCTCGCTCCAGTCTCTGCCTCTTCTCGTCCCCTTCACTTCTTCACTCCTGCCGTGTCCCGTCTGTCTGTCCACTTCGCCTTTTTGAAGCATTCGCCCGTCGAGATTCTCGGTCCCTGCAAACGCCCGAGAGCCCTGTCAAATAAACTCGTCGCTTCGCTTCTCCGGGTCTGCAGGTGTGTCTGATCGCCGCTCGCCGCTCGCCGCTCGCCGCTCAACAGGTCGCAACAGCACCGCACTCGACGTAATCACTGGATCCGGCGGTTTATTACTAATTAGCGGGCTTATACAAAGTTAGCGCCGCCATCACTCCTCCCTCCATCACCGCGGCGACAACCTTCCATCGCCGTCCATCAATAAGCATAAGCTATACGCCTTCTGCGGCCACAGAACTCTCACGATAAATGACCCGGGGGGGGGGAAATCAAATCCTCGCGTCGAAAGCGCACTCCGCTCATTCTACATTGTCCCAGGCAATCTAGTCCTGCCTCCGCTTCTCGGCTTCGGATAGAACATCACCAGTGAGACCAAACTGTCACTTCTCGCGCAACATTCCGCGAGTCAAAATTCGAGACGGCCATCAAGCTTTGTTGCGCTTTTGCATGTTCAAGATACATCAAGTGCTTGTGCACCCGCTGACGATTCACTTCGCCCTGCGCACGAGCACTTGATTGCCCTTGGGCTTCCCTGGCGATCCGATCCGCCACTTCATCCCTTGCAACACCCTCCTCATCTCTCGCCCATCATGCAGCGCTATCCGAGGGGTGACCCCTACGAGAGGGAGCCTCTTGATGCTCCACCCGAATACAATGGCATGCCATTACAGAGAGGCGCTGGGAATGGTTATGAGCACAGTTATTCTAACCCGGTACCGCCCTACTACGACAATACCTCGTCCAATCACCCACAGGACCCATATGCATCCGGCAGAATGCATCAGCAGCAGCAACAACAGCAACAACAATACCAACCGTATCAGCCTTATGTAGAACGTGATAGCTCTTCCTCTGGCAGCTATGAGTACGACCACGGAGAAGCGGCACCACCACCTCCCCCCCCTCATCACAATGCTTTCTCCGCCTACAATCAAAGCTCAGGCCGAAGCGCTCACAGCCAACCATATGCTGAGCACGTAGCTCAAAGCAACATGGCACCTGGTGCGGACAATTTCAGCGAACATGCAGCCGGTGCTATGGCCGGCAGTGCTTACAACGCCGCTGATGGTGGCACAGGTCGACTGCCTCCACCACCGTCGAGAATACAGTATCCCAGCACTTCAACTTCTGGATACCAGAGCTCACAGCCTGGTGGATATGCGCCGGAAACCGTATACAATCGTGGGCCAGAACAGCATCTGCCTGAGCAGGGGTCCCGTACAAGTCTCAATCCGTTCGGCACCCCTTCAGCTACACACTCACCGGCACGGAGTTTGCGAAGCTTCGGCACTGATTCATTCGCAGACGACCCTTATCAGGGACTTTCCTCCTCACAAAGATACCACGACGCCAGTCTCGGGGTGGTGAATCCCCACGAAATCGCCGATGATGGAGATGATGGCTTGCATTACGGGAGGCCCAGCCAGCGCAACTCGATGCTCAGCCTGCCGCAATCCGACAGGACTAGGCCAGGGATTGGTCCCGCTGCTGCTGGGGCGGCGGCAGCAGCAGCAGCAGGGGGTGCTGCAGGTCGCAGTGGTATGTTTATCAGCAGAACCTCTTTGATTCCTCGACCAACACAACAAGTCTAACCCTCGTCATGGCAGGATATCGGTCAGAATCCGCTCGGGAAAAGTCGGGCAATCGGATGCCGAGTAAAAGTGGTGGCCGCAGCAAGAAATGGAAATGGGCCGTCATTATTCTCATATTTCTGATTGTTGCGGGTGCCATTGTAGGAGGTGTTGTTGGCAGCATGATTGCAGGCAACAAGAAATCCGGAGGCGGTGGCGACGGCCAGTCAGCAGCAGATGACGCCAAGAAGAATGGCGACCTTGATATCAACAGCTCCGAAATAAAGGCGCTCATGAACAACAAAGATTTGCATAAAGTGTTTCCCGGCATGGATTACACACCTCTTAACACGCAGTATCCCGACTGCCTGCACAACCCGCCCTCACAGAACAACATTACCCGTGATGTTGCGGTTCTCAGCCAATTGACGAACAAAATTCGACTGTACGGCACCGACTGCAACCAGACGCAGATGGTGGTCCACGCCATTGAGAAGCTCAGGCTAAAGGAAAGCGTCAAAGTCTGGCTGGGCGTTTGGCAGGACAAAAACGCCACCACCAATGCGCGACAGCTGTCGCAAATGTGGGATATCCTAGATCAGTACGGGGCCGATCCATTCGAAGGCGTCATTGTCGCGAACGAAATTCTCTTCCGCAAAGAAATGACGGTCACACAGTTGGGGACTGTGCTGGATGGGGTACGCAGCAACTTTACCAGCAAGGGTATCAAACTCCCCGTGGCATCATCAGATCTGGGCGACGATTGGACGGCTGACCTCGCCGCTAAGAGCGACTATGTCATGGCCAACATCCATCCATTCTTTGCAGGCAAGTCGGCTGACATTGCTGCAAGCTGGACATATAGTTTCTGGACTGGAAAGGACAAACAATTCTGGAAAGCAGACAATGCGAAGAATATCATCTCGGAAACAGGATGGCCTAGTGCTGGTGGTAAAAACTGTGGCGAGTCTCCAGTATGCACATCATCCACTTCTGGCTCTGTTGCCAGCATCGACGGCATGAATACATTCATGAAGAACTGGGTATGTGAAGCGTTGGCTAACGGCACCAACTACTTCTGGTTCGAAGCATTCGACGAGCCCTGGAAGATTCGATTCAACGAGAAGGATAAGGAGTGGGAGGACAAGTGGGGATTGATGGATGTGAACCGCCAGCTCAAGCCCGGCGTGAAGATTCCCGACTGTGGTGGGAAAACCGTCTGAGGAACCCTCATACAGTTGTCGTTGGTGGATGCGTGCAATCTCCTCCTCCTCCTCCTCCTCCTCCTCTCCCCGCGACTCTCGGCGTTGGCCGCCCACCACCGGTGGTGCCGTCAGTTTTCTTGGAACAATTTCCCCCTCTCCTCTTTCCTCCCCTAGGCCTATATGAAGGTCTTGTTCATGTCTTCGCCTCGCCTAATCGACACGCAGGCACGCACGAAAGTCGCCTATTCCATGTCCGCCAGTCAGCTGTGTCTGGTGTTTTTGTCTTACCGAAACCGGCGCTAGGAGCTTAAGGATGGTTATCGCATATGAATGTTTCATTTTTCTGCCTGGAGCATATACGGACCTTTGTTCGCCATTGTTGTTTTGCAATTAGTGAGGAGGAGAAGGACTAATCGTCTCGTCCCGTTGATTATTGGCTAGCATTTGGGACGAGGGAAGCGGCATTATGATGTATGGATAGATGGGAGAAACAAAAGGGCTGTTTACATGCCCAGCTTTGGTTCGCCTTTGGTGATGATGGATCCTTTTTTTTAAAAAAAATCTGGAGGGAACGTGAAGGTGAATCTTGCTGAATCGTAACAGGGCACGCTGTCTACTTGATTATGAATGCGACATGTATGAGTCCGTCCGGGCCGGCCCCGGCTCATGTATCGTCTTCCCCAACGTCCCTACCTCACACATATTACTGCCCGTTGCGTCTTTTGACGGCGCTTCCTCGCCGAGCTTCTTCTGTCAGCTTTCCTTGGTGGCCCCGTCGTCCGTGCTTGAGGATCCATCATCATCGTCCACCACTTTCGTCTCATCCGTCTCCCCATCCCCAGGTTCATCCTCGTCCGTCGAACCAGCAGCGTCAGTGTCATCAACATCCTCATGCTTCGGTCGTCCCTCCCTACCACCCCGACGCCAGTACAAACACGTGCTACTAAATGCGGTCCCCTGCTGCGGAAACTCCCACTTCTGATACGTCTCGTCCATTCGCTTGAGCCCTTGCATGTCCTCCACAGGGAGCATGAGCCTATATCGGGAACAAGATTAGCGATTTCGGAAAAGAATGGGGGGTAAAAAAAGAAGAAAGAAAAAAGGAAGTTGGAGAGCAGGACATACTGATCCCACGTGTCCCAGCCTGTGCCGACAAACATGGCCGGTGAGCCGTCCTTGAGCGCCTCGGCGTACACCGGCCGGTACAGATGTATTCCGTAGAGGAGCGCGTCCCGCGTGACGGCTTGGCTGCCGAGCGGCGCGTCCACGACGGAGTACCCCCTTGACGAGAGGAACTCGGCATCCGCGTCCGTGAAGAGCGGTTCTTGGAAGATGCATTGGACGGTGGTGTCTGTCGCCTTTTCTGGATCTACCGCGTTAGTAAAAAAATGAAATTGATGGGGGACTCCCAGCTTTTTTTTTTTCGAAGAGGGGGGAGGGGGCTTGTGTGGTTTCAAGAAGGTTCTTGGTGGGATATAACGTACCGAGTTCGTCGACAATGGCCTCAAAGGCGAGCAGCTGCGTGTACGTCCTCGTCTTGGCTTCCCATGCGCCGTCCGGGGGGTCGAACGTCCCTATGCCCAGGCACACGGCTTTCCTGACGCGCGAGGACGAGCTCGCGTTGTCGCGGATGAGCCGCCTGATGGAGCGGCAGCATGGCTTGGAGGGGAAGTCGTGCCGGAGACGGCGGTACTCGGACGTGATGTCTTGGAGGGAGCGCGGGGGGCCGGCGCGCGATGATGATGATGATGGCGCGGGCGCGGCGGGGGGGGGTGCTTTTCTCGGGCGCCGCCCGGGTTTGGGCTTGACGAGGCACCATTCTTGGTGTGACGAGGGTGGGTGGCGGCGATTGTTGGAGGGCGCGGGTGGTGATGATGGGTTGGTTGTGCCAGTGGCCGAGTCTGATGATGCGCGAGAGTCCATTGTTTCTCAGCTTCGACGCTGGTTTGTCGTGAATCCTGATTGATTCTGATGGTGGAGAGGTTTTTGGGGGAAGTTTTTATTGCGCTATGTTTTCGCGGTCGTTTTTTTCTGGTCAGGCTTTGTGTGCGTCCATGATGTCAATCTCATTTCTCACTCATGCTCGTTGGTGGTGGAGAAAACTGAGGATGATGAAAGCTTCTACAGGGTAGGCGGGGTGGGGGATTTTCCGGAACGGCTGTAAAGACTTGTTTCAGCGAGAGGCGTTCTCTGTAATGAATTTGTTCTTGAACTGGGGCTCTTGTTTGTTCATTTGTTTACTTAGCAAACCCAGGCTCAAAAGCATTTTACTGTCTCTTTTATTGTTTCTTTGCTTTGCAGTTTGACTGTACTCTCGAGGTACACCTGTCTTGATACCAGTTGCCCATTAAGAATATGTGGGCCAGCTACTTTACTCGCCCGAGGCCTTAGCGCATCTCAATGGGGCAAGACACAACTACACTTGTCGGCCGAATCTTCAACCTGCTTGCGCAGATTCTTGCCTCGCCTTTCTTTCTGTAATATTAGTCTGTTCTCCCCAGACAAAAACTCCCAGACAAGAACTCCCGGGGTGTAATCCGTAACGGAGCATCTCTCCATTGCCTGCATCAAAATCGGTACATGATTGGGCACAGTCCAAGAAGGGCCCCACTACGCCCTGCTCGCCCCGGCGCTTAACTTAGTCCCCTGCTGGCCAACCAGCTTTCACAACGCCGTTGCCGTCCCTGGTTTGCCCCATCCTCTCGCAGCTGTAACCGCCGACTAGACGGACAGCTCGACCAATGACACCCCGTCCAGGCTCGTTTCGGGTGCGAGCGAGGGAGGGGTGCATTTCTGCATTGTCCCATCCCAAGCATACACACATATACGGACTACATACATGTACTAGACCACGGGCGTGTGTCCTTTTTTTATTTTTTTTATAAACTTAACTACCTTGGGCCCCCCGTCCCTTTTTCTTTGTTCTTCATCTGTACGGAGTAGACTCTTTGTGATATATATCTTCGTCCTCGATTGACTCGTGCAGGGCGGGCATCCTTTCGATCACCGCGCGCGAATCCGCCTTTTATTCGCGGTAGCTAGGCTGGCCCCAAGACTACGAGCGGCCTTTCCCTGACCACGACCACGACCACGACCCCAACGCATCGACGTTGACCCTCCCGCTTGGCTCACGCAGCCTTTGTGTGTGTGTCGTGAGAGATACCTGCATCAAAAAGCCCGAGGGAACAAAGGCGCCTCGTGCCAAGGCCTTGCGGCGTCGTCCCTGGTCTCATCAAGACCCTCCCCATCCAGAGACTTAAAAAAACATCTCAACATGTTCCTCGCCATCATTGCGCTTGCCGCCGCGGCTCTCACCTCCGCCCACTCCATCTCATATCCCGGCTGGAGAGGCAATTCTCTCATCACAAATGAAACGTTTCCGTACGGCATGCAATGGATGTACCCATGTACGTTGGCCGGCCTCCCTTCCCGTGTTGAAACCCCCCCCCCCCCTTTCTTCTGAGAATTTCATCCAGTGCTTCTGTTTTCACAAAGTCGAAAGAATTCCCCCCTTCTCGCCCCTCCCACTGACAATCTTTCTTTTCTCCGATCCCAAAAGGCGGCGGCATAGGAACCACCAAGAACCGCACATACTGGCCGACCACTGGCGGCGCTCTCGCCTTCCAACCAGGCTGGTTCAGAGGCCATTCCACGGCCGTCATCTACGTCAACCTCGGCTTCGGCACCAGCGGGCCGGATCACGGTCCCGAAAACATGTCCAACCCCATGGTCCACCCCTTCACCATCCAGGGCCCGACGAACAACCCGTACCCGGGCACCATTTGCTTGCCGCAAATACCGCTGCCCGTGAATGCGAGCGTCAAAGCGGGTGATCTGGCCACCATTCAGCTGGTCGAGTTGGCCCAGCACGGCGCTGCCCTATACTCGGTATGTCACTTCACTTCCCCCCCCCCCCCAAATATGAAATACCAACAGTTCATCCAAACAGTGCGTCGACATCATCTTCGCCGAGCCCGGTGATCCCAAGATCGGCCTCGTCAACGAAACAAACTGCTTCAACTCAACGGACATTGGCTTCGCAGACATGTACACCATTGCCACCAAGAACTCTGGCACCGACGCGTACATCAAGAGCGGAGCCGATTCGTCAAAAACCGCCAGTTGGAAGGGATACCTGCCGCTCATCGCCGCCGGCGTGTTGACCGCGTTGTAGACGCTCTGGATTGGAACGTGAGAAGAATTGAGCGCGTGACGTGTGTGGATAAATGAGCTAGCTTCTGGACCCAGCGAGGAGAGCCAGCCAGCCAGCCGGCCTCGGGAAAAAAAGGACGGTGGATGCTTTTCGAGTGTGTCACTTTTTTTTTTTTTTCCATCTTTACTTCTTGCAGCTGGATTGGGGTGGGGGTTCGGATGTTCCCGCGCGGCACGCGCTTTGGAGTTTGGAGTCAGATCGGCAAACATGACTAGCATTTAATGCAACACGATATATCACTCATCACCCCTAGAATCGCGTTTATGGTGACTGCTTTGCAATTTCGATGCGGGAAGATTCCTGCAAAAAAAAAAAAACAACCGAGTCCCCCTCTCGTGGTTAAACGACAGCTTTGAAGCAGGGGGTTATCAGCAAATCCTTGGCACCATTTCAGACAATCTGCTGTTAATTCCTACAGATATGCCATTCGGTTTATGCACAGACGGGTCGTTTCTTCCATGACAAGTTTCGAGACAGGATGGAGCTAACCCAAGGCTAAGCAGCACTCGTTTGCCACCGCCTTGACTCGGTCCTCCGTTGCTCTATCCTTTGCTCCCCGAATCCATGCGCCAACTGACAGTCCGCTAGTCACCTCCTTCGATGAGGCCAACAATGTCCCTAAAGCGACCAGTCCCCGATACAAGACTTCCGAGTCTGATTGCTCATCAAGCGCGGCCCCCAGCACAGCAACGAGCCTCCTTCGCTGGTCCGGAGTCAATAGCTTCTCCTTATCAACCAGAACGGAGAGATTCAGGGCCGATGTAGTCACTGCGATGAGCACATTGCGGTTGAATTTTCCAATCGCTTCCCCTCCCTTGACTCCAACCACGCGTTCAAGGTACCCGATGACGTTGTTCGCATGGGAGCTTATCAAACTCCGGCCATCGACGGTGGCACATATATTGGCAATTGTTCGCGTCCCCATCATGACAGCATTCGCGTTCGGCTGGGAATCGCTGGCAACTGAGGCATTCATGGCCAGGTCAAGAGCTGACCCATGCTGTGCGTCTGAAAATTGTGCCACCGACGGGAACCTCGCTATGCAACGCAATAAATCCAAAGCGGCGAGACGGTCACCGTACGGCCACGCCGTCACCATTCTGACGACCAAGTCTAGCGACTGAACCGGGATTGGCCGGCTGTTCTCGAGCGCCTCGCGGAGAGATTGCAGCACAGATTCTTCCCCCGGATTAAGTGCAGCGTCTTTACGACCCGATGAAATCAATGTCTTGTTGACGTTCAACAACTTCGAAAACATGGCTAATGAAGAGTGTATGGTCAGTGTCCGGGAGAGACAACTATGAGGGCATGCGCAACTAGTGTCAGTGAAGTTGATCATCATACCTTCATACTTTGCAGCTGATATAGTCAAGTATTCTTTCTGCGGCAAAACCTTTGTCTGTGAAGATTCTGACTGCCCGGGACGATAACGTGATTCTGTGCCATACGGGTCCGGGCCCGGGTTGTCCGCCTGGCCAAGAGTCGCACCTTTAGTATTTTGAGTTATGAAGTTGGCCACATTATCCAAATAACCCAGTGGAAGCTCATTGTCATTGAGAAACTTGGTGGCTCTTTCGTATGGGTTTTCGGATAAGTTATACGGCAGTTTGAGCGCTGGCTTGCCATCTTCGATGTCGACATCGAAAACATAGTCGTACGACTTCCCGTTGAAATCCACCTTACGGCCAGTGCTTCCTGCAGCATCGACAACAGTACCGACATTAATCCATTGTTGTTGGCTCATAGACCACGTGTGGGCCGTGACGTTGCCATTTTCCTCCTTGATCATTTGCACCTGGCCCTCCTTCGTGCCGGATTTAGCCGTGAGAAATTCTGGACCCGGAAGCTTCTCTTTGTTGATACTGCCTAGTTGTTGCTGAGGAATGGCCGAAGATTTTACAGATGATTCAAACTCGGCGAGAGTCTCCTTGTCAGCCACTTGGTCAGGCCGTCGAGTGAAGACTCGCGCGACACCATCACTGGCGCCTGTAACAATATCGCCGGTAACGGGATTGGCAGCTACTGCCCACACTGAAATGGCCGGGTGAGTAATGGTTTGGACACACTCGGTCCCTTTCCAGACACGGACAGTACGATCTTCTCCAGCACTGACCAGCTCGCCAGATGGCAGACTGGTTAAACTGTAAACGAAGCTATCGTGCCCATGTAGTTCACCGACTTGTTGCCCGTTTAGCTTCCAGAGTCGGATTGTTCCATCGTTGCTCGCGCTCGCAATGTCGGCACCACTGGGGTGGTTTTTGGGGACCTTGCATAGACCTCGTACGACGTCTGGGGTGTAAATCATGGACCTGGGCTGAACTTCGCCGGCCGATGATTGGCTGAGATCGAAGATGCGTATACTTTTGTCGGCACATCCAGTGACTGCCGTCTTCTCGTCGAGAGCAACTACACTCCAGACTGCCTTGTCTTCATGACCTGCCAACATGAGAGCCGTCTCCCCCTTTTGTAAATTCCAAACACGGGCCTGACCATCCCATCCACCAGATATCAAGTAAGAGCCATCGGGAGCCACATCTAAAGTGCAAACATTGTGCGCGTGTCCGATTAATAATCGCTCGGCATGGTCGGTTGAAGCTGCGTTCGGAGATTTGACCTCGATAACCATGTCCTTGCCACCGGAGATGACAAGACCGTTCGGATATTCGGCAGAAGCTGGGAAGAAGGTAACCGAGTTGACATATTCAGAGCCACGGCTGACAAGTGTCCCTTCGAAAGAGGGTGGTGTTTGGGGGCCCCGAGACCATTTTCGAACGGTGCAGTCTCTGGAAGCGGAAAGAACAACATCAGAGGACGCAAAAGCAACAGCTCTCACCTGTAAATCAGTCGTCAACATACTTCACGGGCATTTCAAGTCGCATCTCGTGGGTGTACAAGACAACGTACATCGGCTTCATGGCCCAGAAGCTGTGCTGATAGCTTAAAGTCCACCGTCATCGTGGCTGTGGCCGTGGCCGTGGATGTGTATTGTGTATTGTGAGCGTTACAAGGGTTGCGATGCGATGAGAGGGTGCTCGACGACGCTAATCGAACAGTCTGTTGCTGCGTATATGTCACAAGGAAAAGGGCAAACAGAGTCAGTCAACCAAATGTGTGAGAGCCTGAGAGGCAGCGACAGCGTTGATTGTTCAGTGATGTTGACGTGGTCATTGGCGGAGTCGAGCTTCGGTGGAGCTGGCAGAGAAGTGGTGCCAGGGTGCCAGGTCGAACTTGTAATGGCAGGACTGCAATCGCGAGCATTCAAATTTCAGTGAAAGGCAGAGGGAGAGGTGGGCCACGGACTCGGAAATCGTAGAGTCATTGACACCTGAAGCAACGAGCAAAACAATCGATTCGTGCTGGTGCAAAGGTTGCGGTTGCGAGACATGCATGAATGGACGTGGATGGAATCAGGAACAGCTCGCAACGAAAACACATTCAGCAATTCTAATAGCTTGCAACCCGAGAAAGCGGCATCGAGCAATTCCAATATTGTCCAGATTAATAACTTGCTGACTTTTCAAGTTCCTTGCCTGCCCTTATCTAATCGGCACAGCGGCACCACGTGTAAACAACATTCGGGCTCTGTTGCTCCTTCCCAGACGAGGCTACGATTGACTCACAGTTGAGATTCGAGCCCCACGTTGTTTCGCCCACCGCCCACCGCCCACCGCCCGCCAAATGCTGTCACACGCACATCTCGACTTTCTGCCGTGACTACTGCTTTCATCATTGTCCCACCTTTGAACAATAGATCTTCGAATCTCCTTCCTCAACCGCTACGGCTGCTCGCCTCGGTCACTTTTACTGAGCAGCGCCGGCCATCGACAACCTTGGCAGAGCCGAAACTTTACATTCCTTTCTCTTGTGGCTGTTGGATCAAGATAGTTCCGCGCTCTTTTCTGTCCGCCTGTTGTGGGGGAAATACCCAGGTTCTTGCATCTCTGTTTACTAGACGACTTGTCTGTTCCCATACATTCCAAGCTACGACGTAACGACCGAACGAAAAAAAAAGAACAGAAAAGACAAACCCACAAATTGCGACCCTGGTCTCTCACAAGATCTTTCCGCACTACAAGTCACAGTCGCCATTGCTACGATTTATCCACGAGCCTCAGAGATACGACCTTGAACCGCCCCTCTGAACAAAGCTAGCAATCTGACTCTGCGTTCTACATCAGTTGTCTTCTAATGATAGGCTCATCGGAGACCATGACTTCTGATGTGCCTCGGCAATATGTTCCGCTGACCTGCCACGGTCATTCTCGGCCTGTGCCACACATGAGCTTCTCTCACCTAGAAAAGGAAGAGACTTACTATATGATCTCGGCCTGTAAAGGTTTGTAGTGCTAGTTTTACTTGCTCAATAATGATGCGAAGGTGATGTATCAGCTCATACTTGACTAGATGGAAACCCAATGCTACGGGACGGTGTGACGGGTGATTGGTAAGTCACGATTCTTTGACAATCACCCAGCCCTTCGAAGTGCATGATGCTGATATTTGTGGCAGGATTGGCACGTTTATCGGCCACAAAGGAGCGGTTTGGCAAGCAAGACTGAGCCCCGATGCTTCGAATGCAGCCACCGCTTCAGCCGACTTCACGGCGTGTGTATTTTCCCCGTTTTCCCTTCCCCGGCGGTGCAACTAACTTGAGACAATCAGCAAAATTTGGGATACTCACACCGGCGAGCTGCTGTACAGCCTTCAGCACGACCATATTGTTCGGGCTGTCGCTTACCCCCCCGATAACTCGGACCTTGTTGCCACGGGCGGAATGGAGAAGAGGCTGCGCGTTTTCGATTTGGCCGAACTTGCCAATTCTCACCCCGGGGCAGCTGCCACAATACCAGCGGCTGCTGGTTTCGAAATTGGCGAAGGTGTTCATAATAGTTCCATCAAGTTCATTTGCTGGACCAGAGATCCAAACGTTGTTGTCACGGCCTCGGACAAAACGATTCGCTGGCTTGATCTGCCAAGCAGGGCATGTGTAAAGCATGAGGTCCTCGACGGCGAGATCAAATCTTGCGAAGTTGTCTCTGTGGCACCAGAACTGGCTTCTCCAACCGACATTGGCGGCGGAAAGCCTGTGCTGGCAGTGGCTGCGGGCAAGACGGTCTACTTCTGGGGTGGCGAACAGGCCATGGACGAGTTGAAGCGGATCACATTGCCCTATTCCATCGCGAGCGTGGGGCTTGATGTCAAAGGCCGCAAGCTGGTGGTCGGAGAGGAGCCTGGAACGTGGGCCAAAGTCCTTCGATATGACGACGAGGTGGAAATCGACACTCACAAAGGCCATCATGGACCGATCTGGTCCATCGCATTTTCACCTGATGGCAAACTATACGCCACTGCGTCGGAGGACGGCACAATAAAAATGTGGAAGAATTGTGATGGGTTCTACGGCTTGTGGCGTGGTGGCGCTGAACGGCCTACAGAGTAGAGCGATACAGACCGGGGCACCACTTTAAGCACGTCAGTCAGCCAAGACAGCTGTCGTATAAGCCATGACTTGAGCTTATCCTGCAGCAGCAGAGAGTCAGAAACCAGCTCGGACGGCGCATGCAAGTCGAACGTGCATGTCTCAGAGACGAAGACGCCTTGGGGCCAAAATATCAGTGCGGGAAGCAGCGAGGACCATTGGGCGGATGGATCTTGCGGTCTTGTTTCGCCATGATGCGGAAGACGTAGTCGATACTTGTGTGTGTGTGTGTGTGTGTGTGTGTTTCGTGTCTACGAGCAGTGTAGAACAAATAGATAAAGGCTCAAGAGCTGGACGCCGCCGGCGAGCGGGAACACATGTATGTTATTCAGGTGCGACAGGACAGACTCAGACAGCACATGTTGTGATATATAGCTAAGCCTGCTTATCATGCAGAGAGCAGGCAATTAAAAGACTTGTTTGCGATTTCGTCACAACCACCATGTGCCAATTCTGTGCGACAGGAGATTTCAGGGTCGCAACGAAGGAACTAGAGAAAGCGCATGACGGCCAGTGAGTCAAGCGGCCTTCGTCTGATCCATGTGTTTATTGTCTACAGTGGGTGTGGCCTGTGGGCTAGTGGTGCCTGCATGAACCAGACCCCTGGACAGGCCCCAGACAGGCCCCAGACAGGCCCCAGACAGGCCCCACCCGGTCCACGTACAGCCCCACTGTACATGTACAGATTGGGTAGTGGCCGAACCAACCAGACCAGGACGTCCCAATCTCTGCATTGCTTGAAGACATTTCAATCTTCCCAAATCATGAGCCGCCGCGCTGTTGTTGATGTCATGGAAAACATTCTCGTCTCGTCTCGTCTCGTCTCGTCTCGTCGGCGACAAGCCGTTGGTTAAAATGCGACAACTGGCCTGTTCCCCAATCCAGTTTGCTTCAGGTGTTGTGGAAGCCGCGGGCAAGTCTTCATCGCAGCCTTTTGTTGAATACTACTTTTGCGAGCATTGCTGATAGCTTCGCCCTCCACCACCCAGCACCATGGCTTCCGCTCAGAGATTTCTGTCGCCTCTGGCCCCCTGTGCCGCGGCAGGCGTCTGGCTCATCATGTTGTGCCTCGTCGGTACCGCTTGCGCCGCCAAATATACCATCACACAAGACCTTGTTGGGACCGTGTCGCTTGTCAGGTATACCGACACTTTTTACGCGACGCCGCCGTCAACAGTGACCATGTCCTGGACGGGTTATTCAACTGTAACCCTCAAGCCGTCCGTCACAGCCGCTCCATTTTCTACCCGCACCTCAGTCTCCAGCGGCTTCGGCGACGACAGCCTCTATGGCGGCTCGGGCAGAAACGGCGTCGTGTACATCTACAGATACTTCTCCCCAGGTGCCATTCCTGCAACCGACATGGTGGCACCGACGGAGTGGGCTGACCCATCAGATGTGACAACCACTGCCTTCTATCGAATGGTTGAATACACTGCCCCCTCCAGCTGCCCTACGCCATTCACCTTGACGGCGACCGTCTCCGAGTACGTGCCATCAGGAGCCGAGGATCAGGTTTCAATCGCATCAGCAACCACCTCAGTCTCTACTTACAGGTATGGTGGTGTGGGTGACAGTCACGACAGGTCAACAACGACTTACACGTACGTCGCGGCTTTCCTGGCGAGGACATCGCACCCAACGGGGAGAGCATTGAGATCCCAGTATATCTACAGTCACTATCTTTCGCCCTGTATCAGTCCCTATCCCTATCCCACCCAAACGACGACGACGACGACGGCATTCCCCTATCCCTATCCCACCCAAGGGACGACGACGACGGCAAATTCCTATCCCATTCCCACCCAAACGACGACAACCGCAGCCCCACGCGTAACAAGCGGTGGAAGTGGTCGCGATGGTGACGTCAATCGCCCAGATGATCTTGCCGACCATCCCAGCTGTCCATGGAGCGATTGCGGCGACTATCCATACTGGGGCATGATCTTGGTCATAGTTTTGTCCACTGTTTTCTTGCTGGGCTTTGTAGAATCCTACCTTTGGTTCAGACGACTCATGATGGGTCGAGGGACGCTCCGAGTCGGCACGATCTGCTGGATTTTACTATGTCTTCCGCTGGGGTTCCTTGCGCGCAAAATTCCAGCACGTAGCACAGAGGACCAACAGACCCTCTCTGCTCGGTGGAAAAATAAGAGCTTTGGACAATGCTTGGGCCATTGGTTGCGCTGGGGCCTCCGGCCCAGATACCCCGTGGAGCTTCTGGGTGCTCACCCGACCTACAAATACGGTGACCCCGTGGCTGACGAGAAGCGGGTTGAGCAAGGGCATGGATCGAATGGCAAAATGGTTCAGCCGCCAGTGGCCATGGAAAACACCACAAATCAAGAACAGGCTCCGATATTGCCACCACCATCGCGGTTTGCGCATGGCAACATTCGATGTGTCTCTTCTGACTCAGTTCTTACAGCCATGTCGGAGGAGGCAGGCTCAAAAGCAAAAGATGCAAAGGGGAAATCCGTGGCTCGTTATGGAGAGGAGGGCATGAAGACGAAACTTGATCCTTTGGACCCTCAAGAAGGGAGAGCTCCTCGCGAGTAGGTTGACGAATCGAACAAGATGCAACGAGGTAAGATGACGAGACATTGACGACACCTGACAGACGGAAGCATGACGTCCCCCGGAAGAACGGCAGCGCATAATGTTGAGGAAATTGCGCTCAGCGTGAAGGAAGTGTCTTGATAGAAGCATTGAGCATATAGAACCATGTATACCCTTATGTAGAACATGCCTTTTCCAGCCAGATTAGCATAATCATTTAATAATAATAGCCGCCATTCCGGCATTAGTACGATGTGATCGATCATTGTCATTTTGAATCATGCATGTTCTCATGTCATTGATGGGACTCGAAGATGGAAGGGGCCCCAATTTTCGGTGGCCCAACGGCTGGCCCCTGGAAGTGGTGCATGAAGCTCTGACGGCCAGTGTGATTGACATGTTGCTTGGCAGTCAATGGCGACTTGGTTTTCTCTCCATGACAATGAGCATTGCAGATAAGTGTGCACCTACAGCTAGTACACATTGGCTCTGCCTGCGCACCTTGGCGTCACCGGGTCGTCCGGCGAGATGGAAGGAGATGATGTTCTGTTCTGACTAGGCCCACCCCGGGCTCAGGGGAGCAAGTTGCTCACACGGATTAAGCTTTATCCGTGCGCACCGGAATTGAGGATTGAGGACAGCTTGACCACCACCTCAGCGCGGCATGCAACAAGACGCTCGCAACGCCCGTGAACAACAATCCCATCTTCTCGCTAGCTGTCAACGTCCTCTAAGCTTTCTCTCTTCGCATCTGCCCCATCGACCTATCCGAGCCAACAACAAGCCTCCTCACCCTTCAAAATGTCCGACCAGATCCAGGAGCTCGTCGACACCCCGAGTCAATTCTTGAAGGATGGCGTTCAGTTCATGAACAAGTGCCAGAAGCGTACGCCCCCCCCCCCCTTTTTTCCTCCGTTCATAAGATGATTCTCTTCCGCCTAGATTTTAAACTGACAATTATGCTCTCACAGCTGACCAAAAGGAATTTGCAAAGATTTGCCAGGCTGTCGGCACCGGATTCGTCATCATGGGCGTTGTCGGCTACGTTGTCAAGCTGAGTATGTCGAAGCACGCGATTCCTTGCCCTATGCGCCGCTAACGGTTTCTATCTCTACAGTCCACATCCCTATCAACCAGATCCTCGTGGGAGGCGCGTAAGCGATGCGGACGTTGCGGAAATTTTCGGAAGTAGGATTAAAGAGCGCGCGCTTTATTTCGGGCGGAAACAAAGTAAAGAGAGATGAATGCCGGACTACGTGCTGCGAGGAGAAGAAGGCCGACTCCGTAACCGAACTTGTGAGGCACGGGGGGCATACTTTGGGATTTAAACAGGGGTATACCATTGCGATGAATACATTCGCGGCCAAGGCGCTTCGCGCTCCTTGTGTGTACTGATAGCGGGGTTTTGTGGTTTCCAAGAATTGAGGAATAAAAAAAAAAAAAACCCCATTTCCTAGCCGGCTCATGACTGTCAAGTCTCTTTCTGAGATGAGCGGCGTGCCATGGTGAGACCGGCGCTTGAACACCACCACCTATCGGGCTCGGATGACGGATCGTAGGATGTGGCAGCTTGCTGGTTTTGGAGCACATTCGGTCACTTGTCGAAAGAGGGAGAAAGCTTCCCCCCCGATCCGAGCGCGCCAATGTGGAAAGCAAATGTCAGAAACGATATACCCCGACCCGACTTTGCGTATGTTATATTGCCATGTAATGAGGAACCCTCTGCGGAAGCTCGACTCCTGAAACGATGCAGGCTAGCCTTCCGGACGCGCTGTGGTGTTGGGGCGATCAGCTGGACAAAGCAGGTTGCTTTTGCTTCCATCTATACGAACATTGGGTAGTGCCATCGGAGCGCAGGCTTTGCCCCAGGCTATCTTGAACTACGACGAACATGCTCGCGAGCAGGAGAGAGTACCGAGGTGAGGTCCATGGACTCGAAATGCAAATCGCGGTATTGATGACCTGGGCCCGCCTTGTGTGCTCCTTGACAACTTGCCAAACCGTGCTAGTTCAGTTTCTATTGAAGAGCTTTCTTCTTCGGGCCCCTTCCTTCGCTTTCAACGCGACTTCAGCCCTGAGAAATGATAGCCTCAGTCTTGGGCTCCGCTGCAGTGCCCGTCAAACCGCGCTCATGTTTGGACTCCACGTGGGGACGATCTTACAGGGTGATCAGAAAGCGCCTTTTTTTCTTTCATCGTGACATGCTCCGTGTTGGTGTTTGTCATGTCTCGGGCGCCCGGGCTCATCATGTTGCCATGATAGACCCTGATGGCTACCCCCGGAGCCATCAAGGTGTGCCGCCATCAAGTGAGGTGCCCATGTCCCCGAGTGCCTTTTTCCTAGATTCAGAGGCCGCAGACCATGTGCGACGTCCATTAGGGTTCTCGTGTGAAGCTGCGGTAGATGACAATTTACGTGAGCACCGCGTCTTGTATATGATGAGCTCGGCACCCTCAACTCGCTTTTCATTGTTCCGAGGCCTCCCAGTCGATTGTTGTAGACACGGCCTTTGATCCTGACAGCGTTCGAAAATTCCTCAGATAAAATACACAGATGACTAGATTTTTCTGCTCCTACTGAATTTCTTTTTTTTTTTTTTTTATAATTCCCTCGTATCCGCACCCCTCATCACCAAATGGCTGCCGATGGCGACATCTACGACGTCATCATTGTCGGCGCCGGTCCCTGCGGTCTCGCGACTGCGGCTCGTCTTCGCGAACGCACGCCGGCGGCCCTGTTCACCGACGAAGAGCATCGTCGTTTCCACTGGATAAACAAGTATGGCGACAACGTGAGCCTGAAGCACGTCCGCAGCGGCAAGCTCTCCGCGCCGCGTCGCAGGATGAGGCCCGAGTACAGCATCATGGTTCTGGACGGCACCGACGACAAGTGGCTCGGGCGGTGGAAGGAGCTGTTCGGCCTGTACGACATCTCGCATCTGAGAAGCCCGATGCTGTGGCACGTTGATCCGCTGGACGTCGACTCGCTGCTGGCTCATGCGTACTCGGAGCATCGGGAGGACGAGCTGGTCGAGATCAGGAACTGCGTCGGCAAGGAGATCAGCAAGCATGCTAAGAAGAAGAAGAATGCCGGGAGGAGTAGACGCTGCGGCGCAAAGTAAGTCTTTTTTTTTCTTTTTCTTTTTTTGGGGGGCCGGGCCGGGCCGCGAGTTTCCCGAACCAGAGAGAATCAGAGATCAGTCAGATCAGATCCAGCAGGCAAGAGCAGAAAAAAAATTGATGCCATCTGACTGATTGATTGGTAGGCAAGACGCGCGCGTTGCCATAAACTTGCGGGAGCGAAACGACTACTTCACGCCGTCGCAGTCTTTGTTCTGCGACCACTGCGAGCACGTTGCGTCGAGGTATTCCCTCGAGAGCGACTTGATCAGGAAGGAGACCCTCACGGATCTCGATTACGGCACTGTTGGAGGGGTGTCGGTTGACGACGAGCCCGTCTTCACCGTCAAGACTCGCGGCAGACAGTTCTACGCAAAGGCCGTGGTCCTGGCTGTCGGTGCGGCCAACGAGGCCGAGATTCCGAGAATGCCCTCGATGCCCGCTGACCTGCGGCATGTCCGCCAAGCATGCCACAGCCTCCAGATCAAGGAGTTCCCGGATCCCATCGTCCAGCAACGAATGGCGGCAGGCATGGTGACGAACCTCCTGATTGTCGGGGGCGGCCTCACGTCTGCCCAGCTCACCGACCTCGCCATTCGCAAGGGCGTCACCAAGGTTTGGCACATCATGCGGGGTCCCTGCCGCGTGAAGCACTTTGACGTCGACCTGGAGTGGATGGGCAAGTACAAGAACACGGAGCAGGCTCGTTTCTGGCTCGCCGACTCGGATGAAGAGAGACTGGAGATTATCAGGTCGGCGAGGGGAGGCGGGAGCTTCACGCCCCTGTTCCACAAGCGGCTCAAGAGGCACGTTGCGTCGGGAAGACTCGAGCTCCGCGAGAAGACGTCCTTGGTGGACATGGTATTCGAGGAGGCTGACGACAACGACAACGACGACGACGACGACGACAACGACGAGGGAAAAAAAGGTGTGTGGAAGGTGAAGACGGATCCGCCGCTAGACATGCCCCCGTTCGATTACGTCTACTTTGCGACGGGCGTGCAGACCAACGTCTCCAGCTTGCCGTATCTCAAGACGATGCGGGAGAAGTACCCCATCGACAGTTTCGGGGGCTTCCCATGCATCAACGAGGACCTGATGTGGGCGGAGCGGATCCCGCTCTACTGCGTGGGCAGATTGTCGGCGCTGCAGCTCGGGCCAGCGGCGCCCAACATCGGCGGCGCAAAGTTGGGAGCCGAGAGGGTCGCGTGGGCGATTGAGGACACGATCAAGCCGTCGTCGGGATGGAGAAGAGATGAGGAGGACGCGCCTCGTCACGATGGCGGAATGGGAATGGCGGGGTATTTATCGGGCCACGGAAACATGTACGGCGCGTTGGCGACTGAGGAGAGTTGATGTCGACGTGTTCGGTAATAATACGCAATGCGAATAGTCCGTACATTAAAACTCGGTAAATAATAACCCTTGGTGAACAGGGCATTCAGCGGCAATTCCGTGCAACGATGTGGGCTTTGCTGTGCGGAAAGGGCTCAGCGCTTACGGATTACTCTGTGCATGGTCGTACGGAGCAGGCTGACCGATTCGGTAGGTACGCAGATAGATAAATACTTACTTAAACGCTGCCTGCCCCTTTGTGCGGGCTGATCCAATCTCTCGAGCGAAGGGGGAGAAAAAAAAAAAAAAGCTGCTCCCACTCACGAACAGACGATGCTGCCATCCCAACGTCTCCTCGCCACGATACTCGGAGCTGCCCTGTTTGCGCTCTCCTCACAGGCCGCCAGCAACAACAAGCAATGCTACGGACTAGACGGCACCAAGGCCGGCGATGACAAGGGGCCCTGCAACCCCGAAGCAGAAGTGAGCGCGTGTTGTGCCATCAACAAGGCCCGTCCCGACATTTGCACATCATCTGGAGGCCTTTGCCTGGCCCAGGACGGCGGGTTCACGGGCATGCTGTATGCGAATGGCTGCACGGATCCTACCGGGACAAACAGGAACTGCCCTCAGATTTGTCGAGGTGGGTGATGAAGGCATCTAGAAGCAGTCCGCACGGAGTATCTATCTGCTTGGCTTCCGACATCTTTTTTTTTTTTTTTTTGCTGACGACGTTGTAATAACATGTCATGTGCCTGCCATGTGAATAGGCAAGGGAGATTCGTCCATCTCGTCGCACAACGTCCTGCAATGCAATCCCGGAGGCGCCTACTGCTGCCGGGCGGCCTCGGATACTACGAATTGCTGCAACAACACGGCGCTCCAGGTGAGCGGAGATCTGGGAACCTTTCAATTTGCCGAGACCAGGACCTCGTCGAGCGGCACTCCGAGCGGCACTCCGAGCGACACGTCCAAGGCGAACGGTAATAACGGCGACGGCGCGTGCCCGAGAGACAGGACGGGAGTGGTTGGAGGAGTGGTTGGGGGGGTGCTGGGAGCTGCGTTGCTGGCGGCTCTGGGAACAATGGCAGTTCTCTGCAGACGACGCCCGAAGGATTCCCAGCAGGCTCCTCAATACTCGGCGATACCAGGGAAGGGATCCTGCCGTGGTGCCACGCAACCACAAGAGTTGCCTGGGGGGACGGCGCATGAGATGAGGGGATAAGTCCTTATGTACGGATCTAATCCGTAGTCCGTACGGATTACATGTATGTACGGATATGTACGGAGTAAACCGTACTCCGTGCAGAGTTAGTCATTCGATGTTTGCATCATCCATCCTGTTGGGAATCGAACGGTCCTCCCCTCCTAATACTTTTATCATCTTTTATCATCCGCATCTGGCTGCTCGGATTTGGCGCCTTCGCATTCCACGTGAAACGAGGCCCCGCCTGCCGAAACCGGGCTGCAGTGGAGGACAGCCCCTGCCAGAGCCTGTGCTTGTCTGTCTGTGCCTGTGCCGGGCCGTTGACGACTGAGAGGGAGGCCAAGGGCCAGCTGGCTGGCTCGCACGCTTCTTCGTGTTTCAACAAGCCCGTTATTATATTTCCTTGTCCCCCCCCCCCCCTCTTCGACCTCTCCGAATCACAGTTTTCTCGCTCTCCGATGTTTGTCTGCAATTATTACTCGCGCGGGGCAGCAGAGAGGCCATCATGTTTTCAGGGTTGAAGCCTGAGTCTGCACCATCGCCATCGTCATCGCCATCGCCGGCACCGCTGCCATCGCGGTCCGAACAACAGCCACCTGGGATTGAGGACTACTATTCCATACCCGGCAACCGCCACGACGACGACGAAAAGATGTCCACATCGAATCGAAGCTTGAAAAATATCGGGAACAGGGTCGAATGTCTGGACGGGCTGCGCGGAATAGCCTGCATTTCCGTCTTCAATTACCATTTTTTCTGGCCATGGACGCAATCCATCATGCTCGGTCACGGCTTCCTGGCCTCCCGATCCCCAGGGCCTTATATGAATTGGCTTTCCTTGCCCATCATATGCCTCCTGCATCGGGGCAGAGCCATGGTGGCCATTTTCTTCGCCATTTCGGGCTACGTCCTCTGCCGGCACATTATCAGATCGATCCACGACCGCAACTGGGATGCCGCTTACCGAAGCCTTTCCTCTTCCGTCTTCAGGCGCGTTTTTCGACTCTACATTCCGCCCACGATTAGTATGCTTCTGGTGGCGCTTCTGGCCCAGATGGGCGCTTTTCGTTCGGGAGAGGCTGTGTACGCGGGCGCTGATTCGGTCTACATCAACGGTAGCGTCATCACGGCCCAAGTAGGACATGGCTGTGCTGCCGAGACTCTGCCGCCTGTGGGCGGGGCAACGGGCGGCGTTGCAGAATTCATGGGACTGTCACAGTCACTGCACAGCCCGGACCATCTGGACAGCGCCGTCAATTCGTCCGGGATGCCATGCGTCAGTCGCAAGTCGCTGTTGCTCAGCCCGGTAGAACTGTACGGGTTTGTGAAGGAGCTCGACGAGCTCGACGAGCTCGACGAGGCACAATCGGCACACGCGAATGCTACCGATGGGAAGGACTCCGCACCATACGTCGACGAGGCCATGATCGAAAAGCATGAGACGCCTCCGACCAGCCTGCAATGGGTTCAGTACAGAGGCTCCTGGGAAGAGCATCCTTTCCTCCATGACAATCTGACGTACGCGGTTCGAGATTTCACACGCACCTACGTGGAATGGGCCAACCCGTTCCACTTCCACCATTATCACCCTCGATACGATCCGCACACGTACACATTGCCGATAGAGCTTCGTGGGTCCATGCTCATTTATCTATTCCTGCTGGGCACCTTGGGCCTGAAAACCAAGTGGCGACTTTCCTTGGCGGCCATGTCTGCCTACAGTCTCATGATAGGTCGTTGGGACATGGCTACGTTCTTGGGAGGTTCCATGCTGTCCGAGATGGATATCTGGAACCACCCGACGACATGCCTGCCAGCAGCCGCTGTTGATTCCAGAACCGGCGACCACACTCACACTCGCACTTGCACTCGCACTCGCACTCCCCAGCGCCAGCGCCGGCACCAGCTGTCGAAAGTGCGTGGATCCAAAGCCATTATTCGCTGGACGGTCTGCGTCGTCGCTCTTTACCTGCTCTCCTATCCAGATGTCGGCGCCGAGCATACGCCGGGCTTCGTGACCCTGTCGCGGTTTGTCCCGAGATACTACCTCCCGCTGTCGGGATGGATGTTCTATCAGTCAATAGGGGCGCTACTGCTGCTTCCCTGTATTATACACAGCCGAGCTCTTCGCGAGCTCATGGAGAGCCCCGTGGCGCAGTATCTGGGCAAGATCAGCTTCTCCATCTATCTCGTCCACGGACCGCTGCTTCACAGTCTGGGGTTCTGGGTCATGCCGAGGCTCTTTGAGCGATTTGGCCGAACTGGAGGCTACGTGATTGGATGGGCGGGCCTATTCACCATGACGATATACCTGGCACACTGGTGGTACAGGAAGGTGGACGCCTGGAGCACCACAGTGGGGAAGCGTGTAGAGAGGCTCTTGACGAGATGAGGAGGGGGACGTGCGTGTGTAGCTCAAACAGGTTCAATGCATTTTGCACTCATTTCGTACAACTCATTTCTTACGGACAACTACATAATATTAGGGCGTGGGTAAAAGGCAACCCTGTTTTGTTAAATAGTAACCCTGTCGTGGCTAGTAGGTGGCTAAGACACTTAATACTAGCTGCCTATAGTAATCTATATAGTAAGTCTATACTAAGTGTCTAGACTATCCTATATTATTAACCCTGCCTCTTATGCTTACCTTTGATTTTAATTAATATAATACTAATACTCCTATAATATTAATAACTCTCCTAGGGTATTCTATAAAGTTATCTCTGCCTTCTATCCCTTAATACTAATACCTTTATTATTATTAATATTAATATTATTATTCTCTCTATTATCTAAAGGAGTATCTTTAAGTCTTATAGCTATTTAGGCATATACTTAAGGATACTTAGTACCTAGCTTATATAGGTTATTATTAGAGATATTAATAACCTCTTTTAAAGCTATTTATAATATTTAAATTATAGTAAGTACTATTAAGGGTAATAGTTAAAGGGTACCCTAGGTAGTATAGGTATTATTATTCTCTTCTACCTAGGTGCGCTTAAATTTAGAGGGCTTATAACTTATGCCTATAATAGGATTCTTTCTCTTTTCTAATCTAAGGGCTCCCTTTAGCCTGCCTTTTGCCTTTATTACTAAGGGTTTAAATAGTCCTACCTAAGAGCCTATATCTAATAGCATAATAACACTATAATATTAGTGCTAATACTTGTTAATATCACTAAGTTTAATAGGCTACCCTTCCTTAATATAATACTAAAGATAATGCTAGTATAGCACACTATATAATATAATAAGCTTATAAGGTAAGTATAGTGTTTTTATAAGCTTATCTTTAGTAAGTTTTAGCTTCTTTATAGGCTTTAGTCCTAGGACCTTTTCTTTATTAACTATTAGCTATAATATAATATATAAAATTTTCTCTTAAATTAAGCTATAATATGGCTACTATAATAGATTTAGTAGCTTATAAAATCTATAAGTTAAGGCTTATTAAGCTTAAGTAACCTAATTAGTCTAATAGTTTTATAGGCACTAAAAAACATAGCTTAAATTACCTATACTACTCTAAAGGGCTTGCTTTATTACTAAATTTAATAATTTAATAATAGAGGTAATATAATAACTAAAGTAATAATATTAATTAATATAGTATAAGATAAGCTTCTCTTTATATAGATTAATCTAGGTCTATAGTATATATTTAATAGCTTAATTTAGGAACCTATTAGGCTACTAAAAGCTTGCTAGGTTTTTTTTAAAGTTAGGCTTTATTTTGCTTAGAAGGAGACTATTCTAAGTATTAAGGAATTTAGTAAATTAAGGTGCCCTCTTTATATAGTGTTTTTCTTAGTTATAGGTTACCCTAGGGAAGTAATGCTTATATTTAGTAAGTATATTTATATTAATATACTAATAGTATAAAATATAAGAAGTCTTATTAAGTATTAGGTTCCTTTTAATTACCTTAATTAATCCCTTATTATAGTCTATAATTATTATTTAAGGGCTTATAATTAATCTCTCTACTAGAATACTTATAATAGTGTTAATTACCTACTTAAAATTAGCCTTAGTCTTACTGCTTATAAAGTAAGCTATAAATTAGAAGGTTTTCTTTATTAAGGTAATACTATAAGTATTAAATAATAGGAGGTTAAAGTGGTTTATTTTATATATATAATTAAGGAAGAAGTAGTTAGGGTTTTCCTTTAATAATTAGAGCCTAGAGATAGGCATAATAAAGAGCTTTTAGATATACCTATTAGAGCTATATTAGTCCCTAAAGATAAAGGTATTATTATCTTTAAGCTAGTTATATAACTACTTAATCTTAGATTAGCTATTAAGTTTATTTAATTAATAGTATTAGATAGTATTCTTAATATCCTACCTTATAATACCCTTAACTTTAGTTAGGTAGCTATATTATAGTGTAGCTAGTATTATTAAGGGAATCTAACCACTATTATAAAGGTTAATAATCTCTTTGTAATATTTATGAATAACTTTATATTAGAATTAACTAAGATACTAGCTATTAGTAAGCTTATAATTATAGTCTTGCTAGAGCTGCCTCTTAATAATATAATTCTTATTAGTAGTAATAGTAATTATAAGCTTATATAGGTAGCTGTTAGGAGCGCAGAGGTTAGAGACAGGACGTTTATTAAAGCGGATCTTTAGAGGACCTTTAGGCCACGTAAATAACAAAGAGGCTAGCTAACTATAAGATAGCTATATGCTTATAAAGTAAGGTATTCCTTAAGGACTATATATATTATTAGTACTAGGTTAGAGATTAAAACCTTTATATACCTACCCCTAGCTAGTATTTTCCTAGTAATAACTATAAGAATCTTAGCTATTACTTTATTTATTTAACCTTATACTTAAGCTATAATAAATTAATCTCTTTAAAACCCTTTTAGGGATATAAACTATTAGCTAGATTATTATATAGCTAATACTCTAAAGATTTATATAAAATATACTAGTACCCTATAATAATAAAGCTATAGATAATTAGGAAGGTAAAGAACCCTTATAATCTAAAACTATAGATAATAATAAGGTATAGTAAACGCTATTTAATTCTAATCTAGGTAAAGGTATAAATAATATAAATAACCTAGATAGAGTATTATAGAGACACTATAAGGTTATATAAGCTAAGCTATATTGCCTTTAGAAAATATAGGAGATTTTATAAATAAAGGTATAAATTAGAGAGCTTAAGGCAAATCTAGGATTAGCTAGACTTTCTTTAGGACTTATAATTACCCCTTAAACTTTAGCTATAGTTTTACTAGTAGTTTATAGTAACTTAGTAGTAATTATATAATAAAATAGTCTTATTAAGATATAGATAAAAATGCCTATATATAAAGGGGATATATATAAGAACCTGTAGAATTTCCTAGTAAATTTAAATATATTATTTAAATTAAACTACTATACCTTTAAGAATAATATTACTAAGGTAGTATATATAGGCAGTTACCTAGCTAATAATGTAAAGTAATAATACATATATTATATAGCTATAGATAGGTATATAAATTACTTATTATTTATATAGGTAGCTTTTCTAGAATAGCTAAAAACTAGAATAATAAATAAGGGTATAAGATACTTAAAAGTAATAAGAACACTACTAAATCTTAGGTAAAAAAGTAACTAATTATTTTAAGCCTTTATAAGAGCTTAGACTAAGGTAAAAGCTAAGTTACCTAAAGTAATCCTAATATATCTATAAATTACTATTTTTCTAAATAGCTTAAATAATACTATAAGAAAGTAAATAATTAGCTAAGAGATTCTAATAACTTAAAGCTAGTTATAAGGCTAGGGTAAGAAAGCAAAGGTTATAATAAGTTTAGGCTAAAGTAATAAAAAAAGTTAAGACCCTAAAAGAAAAAGGTAATACTTTATATTACTTATAAATAAGGTATAGTAATAAAGCAAAGATTAAGTAAAAAAGCTATTTCTAGTATACTATAAATATAGAAAGCCTAGATATACTATACTAGTTTATTAGGCACTAGCCTATTTTACCTATAAAAGTAATAGGTATATAACTAAGAGGTATAGTAAAAGCAGTAATAAAGCTATATTACCTAATATAATACTAGTTTAAATAGTATAGACCTAGGAATATAATCTTACTATAGAATACCCTATAGATAATAGAATAAGAATATAGGTATTTTTATAATAAGATAACTAGTAGTTAGCTATAAAAGTATTATTTAATATAAGTATATAGTTCTTAATAATTTATTCTAAATTATTATTAAAAAAGAATTAGAAGAATATAATCTAATTAGACTAGGTACTAGAGAGTATAAGCTAAAAAGAGATTCTATATTAAGGGATCTTAAGAATATTAATAAAAGTAAAAGATAGTATAGGATTTATAAAAGTCTATTAAGTTAGTTACTATATTACTAATATAGGTAAAGGGATAATACTAGGTATAGATTAGACTAAAGAATATTTACCTATAATTATATATTAGGATTAGGGATTTTAGAGATATCTAGTAACTATAAAATACCTTTTCTTTATTTATAGTAAGTAGTAAATATATAAAGAGAAAAAATAAGTAATGGTTTTATTACTATTTAGAGTAATAAAGATTAGGCTAAGTATTCTAAAAAATAAAAATTAAAAAGAAAAGAGTAAGGACTAATTAAAAAACCTAGTAATAATAGAAGTATAATTAAATAGTAAAGTAGCTATATAGTTACTAGAATATGCTTACTAGTAGTAAAAAAGTAAAGGTATTATAGTTATACTAATTTTAAAAAGTATAAGTAATAAATAAGCTATATTAAATTAAGGCATAAGTACCTAATACCCTATACTAATAATTCTAAAGGAATATATAAAGTTTATAAATATTTTTTTTAAAGAGCTAGTAAGTAAGCTTCCTAAACTAGGGGGCTATACTTATATAATTAAATTAGAAGAAGGGAAAACACTACCTTAGGGGCTTATATATAATTTAGCTAAAAAGGAATTATTAGTTCTTAGAGAGTACCTTATAAGTATATAGCTTAAAGGGTAAATTAGAAGATTAGTTAGCCTAGCTAGAGCCCTAATTTTATTTATTCTAAAGAAAGGAGAGAAATTAAGGCTTTATATAGATTATAGGGGCTTAAATAAGATTATAATTAAGAATAAGGCCCCTTTACCCCTTATTACTAAAATCCTTAATTAATTAGTAAGTATAGTTATTTTTATAGTCCTTAATCTAAAAAAATATATACTACTAGCTATATATCCGCTTAGGTAATAAGTAAAAGATAGCCTTTTATTATTACTATAGCTACTTTAAATATCTTATAATACTATTTAGACTAGTTAATATACTAGTAACCTTTTAAAAGTATATTAATAATACTCTTAAAGGACTTATTAATAAGACCTATATTATTTACCTAGATAATATGCTAATATATAGTAGCGTAGTTAAGGAGTATATAGAATATATTAAATAAATTCTATATAGGCTTAGGGATATAAGTCTTTTTATTAACCTTAAGAAGTGTTAATTTTTAGTTAAGGAAGTTAAATTCTTAGGCTTTAAGATATTAGTAAAAGGTATTATAATAAACTTAGTAAGAGTTAAGGTAATTATAATCTAGCTAATACTATATAGTGTCTTTAATATTTAGTTATTCCTTAGTTTTACTAGATTTTACCGCTATTTTATTAAATAGTATAGTAAAGTTATTATTTTATTAATAGATTACCTTAGAGAGTAGTAACTAGTAATATTTAACCTAAAACCCTATAAGTTAGTAGTATTTAGAGAACTTTAATAGAAATTTTAAGAAGCGCTAATTTTAGTGCATTTTAACTTACTTATATATCTTAGAGTAAAGACAGATATATCTAAATATATAATTAAGGCTATACTTATAATATATATACTAGGTTACTAGTACTTAGTTATATTTATATTAAGGAAGATAACTAATACTAAATTATGCTATTTAATACCTAATAGCAAATTATTAGCTATCTAAGAGGCTTTTTATATATAGAGACACTACCTTACTTATTTAGCTTATATAATTAAGGTTATTATAAACTATTTAAACTATAAGTACCTAGCTATAAAGCCTAAGCTTACTAGTAAGTAAGTAACTATACTTAATAAGCTTTATCCTTTTAACTTTAAGATTATATATTATATAGGGAAATTAAATCCTACTAACTTACTTTTAAGAAGACTAGATTTTATAAGTAAGGTAAGGAAAGCAAAAGTAGTAACTATATAACTTCCTACCTTTTTATCTAAATTTATAAATACTAAGCAATAGGAATACCTTAGTAATACTATTAGTACTATAGGTTTTATAAAAACATTACTTAGTGTAACTAATAGTTAGTTATAATAACACTATAATAATACTACTAATATCTAGGGTTTTAAAAAATTATAACTTAACTATATTCCTAAAGAACCTAATAATCTAAATAATCTTAGAAGAGTTATATTAGTAGGGTTATTTAATACTTTTAATTCTTTTATTAATAAGTAATAAGCTAGCTATAGTAGTACTACTAGTACCTAGTGTATATTTAGTTTATTACTTAGTTATTTTAATTTTCCTATTAGACTAGCTAATACTATTAGGGGTAGACTAGTATAGGTTATTACTAGTAAGTAGTAAAAGCACCCCTTAAAAACATTACTTATTTATATACCTATAAGACTAGAAGCATTTATTAAACTAATTACTTATAGAGATATTATAGCTAGGATTTAATCTATTTAGAAAACCTCTTCTAAGTTTATCTCTAACTTTCTAGAAAAGAGCTTAGAATTAAAACCCCTAATTTAAGTCTTATTATATAAAGTATAGTAAGGGAATAACTTTACTATAGGTTAATTAAAGTTACTTAAAAGTAGTAATTTAGTAGTATCCTAGATATAGTCTATTAGACTCTCTAAGCTATTAATATTTAAGAATTATATTTTTATTTCTTTAGAAATAAGAAAAGAAATTTTATTACTAACTTATAATAACCTTATTACTAGGTATTAAGGAGTAAGTAAAACTCTTTATTAGATTATAAACTAATATTATTAGCTAATAATAAAGAAAGATATAAAGGTATATATTAGCACTTATATAAGTTATTAAACTTTAAAACTAAGGTATTATAAACTATATAGTAAGCTAGCTATACTACTAGTATCTAATTGCTTTTTTTAAGAATTATTAATAGATTTTATTACTAGACTTTCACTAGTAAAAGATTTAAACTAGACTTATAATATAATTCTAGTTATTATTAACTAATTTATAAAATATAGTATCTATATTCCTATATTAATATAACTAACTAGTAATAGGCTAGTAACTATATTCTTAGAATATATTTTTAGAGATTATAAAGCTTTAAAAAGTATTATAATAGACTAAGGTTCTATATTTACTAGTGGTTTTTAAATAACTTTTTATTATCTTCTTATAACTAAGTAGCTACTTAGCACTGCTTTTTACCCCTAAATAAATAGCTAGATAGAATATTTAAACTAAGTCCTAGAATATTATTTAAGGGCTTTTACTTATACTAAATAAACTAATTAGGTAGATAACCTATTATTAGCGTAGTTTATATATAATATAAGCAATTATATAATATATAGCTATACACTAGTAAAGGCATTATAAGGTTATAATCCTAGAGGTTTATAATAAGTAATTATAAATATCTCTTTAGTGAATAATTAAGCTAAAAGTAAAGTCTTAGTACTAAGAGAGAAATACACTATAATTAAATAGCTTTTAAGTAATTTATAGACTTAGTATAAGAAATATTATAACTAAAAAAGAACTCTAATAAGGTTTAAGGTTAGTAATTATATTTTACTATTAATAAAGAATATTAATTTAAGATAACCTAGTAAGAAGCTAGCTATAAAGTATCTAAGCCCTTATAAGATTAAAAAGGTAATTAGGAGTTATAGATTAGTATATTAATTAAAGTTACTACCTAGGACTTAATTATATAATATATTTAATATTACTAGTCTAAGCCTTTTAAAGGGGACCTAACTAATATAGAAAATATATCCTTACTATAGGATAATATTAAAGATAATAAATAAGAGTTTAAAGTTAAAAGAATTATTTTATACTATTATAATAAAAGGCATTATAAATATCTAGTTAAATAAAAGGGCTATAATACTTTAGAGAATTCTTAGGTATTAAAAAGGGATTTTAGCACTAGAGAAATTATTAATAACTATAAGTAATAGTTAAGTAGTAAAGTTAATATAAGATAGTTATAATTTATAAGTTAATATAATAAGATATTAGAAAATAAAGTTAATTTACTTAAATAACTTAAATAATCTATTATATAGCTACTAAGCACCTATCCCTTTATAATAGAGTTAGTTACTAGGACTACTAGTTCCTTAGTAATAGTAGTAGCTATAGTAACTATAAAGGTAAAGGCCTTAGGAGTATCTTTATTATTAAAATCCCTCTCTTTATATATATAAACCTAAAGTTTACTAGGGAGCTTAATAGGACTAATATAATTAGGTAAGTTAGTAATATAAGGTATAAACTACTAGTAAGTTAGTTAGGCATTAGCTATATATATTAAGAAAGCTTACTATTAGGATATTCTAGGCTATAAAGTAAAAACTATTTAAAATATTAATCTATATCTTAAGGTTTATAGTATTACTTAGTAGTGCTATTATAATATACTTATTACTCTTTACTTTATAAGTAGTATTAGTAGTTATTTAAGTATAGTAAATATATCTATACTTATTAGAATTTTTATAGGATAGAATAGTATTCTATAGCTTTTTCTTTACTTTTATAATAAACTACTAGTAAGTTAGTAGTAATCTAGTGTCTAGCTAGTAGAATTATACTTACTTTATCCTAATAGTAGTAGCTACCTTTTAAAGTAGCTTTAATAAGTTTAAATAGCCTATTATAAAGCTATATAATTTAAGCTAAATACTAGTAGTATATTAGTAATAAGTAAGGAAATTCTAGATAAGAAAGATATACTATAAGGTAGTTTTTATTATTTTAGAAGTAGTAAGTATATTTTATTAAGTAGCCTATTAGAATATTAGTAATAAAAAAGTAGTAAGTAAGTAAAGAAGTTATACTAGTAGATTCTTTATATTCTATAAGGAAGGTCTTATTATTAATAAGATATCCTAGAATATTATAGATACTATTTTTTAGTAAGATATTCTATATTACTACTTACTAAGAGCACTATATATATAAAATCTTCTTACTTATTATACTACTAGTAATAAGTTAGTAATAAAGACACTATAAAGATATAGTAAACTTATATTAAAATTTTAGAAGTAGTTTACTTCTAAGGAGATAACTTCATAAAAGACTTTAAAGAAGATTTCTTAATAGCTTAACCTTTAGAAGCTATTAATAAAGGGGGAGTTTCTATATAAGTATTAGATATAGTAAACTAGCTATAAGTTAGCTATAATAGACTAGATATAAATTATAACTAGAAGTAAATAAACTAATAACTAAGAATAAGATAAAAAACTAAGATAAGTAATAATAAATAATAATAATATTTAAAGACTAAAAAAGGTTAGTAACTATAGTATAATAGTAGTAAGAAAGCTACTGCTTAGTAAGTAAAGGTAACTTATAAGGTTAAGGATTATTATAGGAGAAAGGAAGTGTATAAAAAAGAGAAAAAATTAGTCTTTTTTATATTAACTATAAACCCCTTAAGTAATCTAATACACTATATATAAGTAATCTATAAATTATAATAATAACCATTAGCTCTACTACTTATATATATACCTAATAGCTATAAACTTATAGTAACTATAATACAAGCCCTCTAGTTAGACTATTTAGAACTATAGTATTAGGTACCTTATTTATTTAAACTAATTATAAAAATTAATATAAGTTATCTATTTTTTTTAGTCTAGCTATATAATAAGTAATAATATTTATTTTACTATATTAAAGCTATATATAGGCTACTATTTAGACACTACTACCTATAATAAGGGGGGTTATTTATAATTAGTAGTATTATTATTATTATTTTATTTACCTATATATTTAGTTATAAGGTGCCTTATCTTATTTTTCTTTATAAGCTTTATTATAGTAATTACGCCCTAAGTAAGTAGCTTATTTTATAATTAAGGTTAATTATATATTAAGGGAGTATTATATTAGGAGCGTAAATATTAGAGATAGAATATTTATTAAAGCGGATTTTTAAAGGACCTTTAGGCTATATAAATAATAAAGAGGCTAGCTAGCTATAAGATAGCTATATGCTTATAAAGCAAGGTATTCCTTAAAGACTATATATATTATTAGTGCTAGGTTAGAGATTAAAACCTTTACGCACCTACCCCTAGGTAGTATCTTCCTAGTAGCAACTGCGAGAATCTTAGCTATTACTTCGTTCATTTAACCCTACGATCAAGCCGTGACATATATTAAGATTTAGTAATAACCTTAAAAAGTTAATCCCTTCTAGGTAAATCTTAGTAAATAGTAGGCTAGGATAAGATATTCCTTATAGAATTACCTTAGGTACTTAAAACTAATAATCTAGATTTATTACTATCTAGGGTAAAGTAGTATATAGTAAAGTAAGTAAAGTAAGTATAGTAAATTCTTAGTAAAGCATTACCCTCTGTTAAGGATATTCACATCCTCACATCGTAGCCTTAGATATTAGGCATTACTCTTGTTATCTCCCCTCTTCGTTTAATAATACATTGCGCTTGTTATTACGCTTTATTAAAGGCTTTGTTTAAAGACCTAGATTTATTACTTATAGATTTAAAGCTTATAAGCTTCCCTTTTTCCTCTATTAGATTCTAAATTCCTGGATAGTAATTCTATATCATTATCTTCTCTTCTGCTCTCTCTTTGCCTCCGTCTGCATCATTCCACAGCCATCAAGCCCACATGTGGCGGTGACACTTTTCGGAGGCGACGGGAAGCTTCCACACTACAGCCCCTGAATTATTTTACAAATCTACAACATAACAGGGGGAAATCAAGCCAACTAGCTACTGGGAAGGAAATAAGGGAGATATCAGGATGTAAATTTGTAAAAGATTCAGGGGGTAGAGTGTAGCCGACCCGTCCAACCCACCCCAAGGAAATCATCCTTCTTCAACGTGGCAAAAAATGAGGTCTCAACTCGAGAGGAATCCTGTCAAGTCAACGGATCACTCTGCTGATGCTCCCGCTACTACACAGGCTCTTTCTTGTTCTGTCCTCACTCTACCGTCCGGACGGCCTGTGCCGCCCGTGCCTTCTCAACAGACGCATCATCATCAGCCGCCGCTGCCGTGGCCGTACCCAGCTGTGTCGTATCCCAGCCTTGGCTCTCCAGGTAGTCCCTGAAACGAAGGTCCTCGTCGGCGATGGTATCCTGGCCAATGTTGGCCACGAAGAAGTGCACAATGACGGCCGAGAGGATGCAGAGGCTCGAGGCGACCCAGAACGGGTACTGGGCCGACTGGACCTCGTTCCCCCCCTTGATGTACGGGAACACCCGGGTGCCGACAAAGGCGCCGATCTTGCCCACGGCCGCCGCGATGCCGTAGTAGCGGCCGCGCACGCCCGTCGCGCACGTCTTGGCGGCCAGGAGGCCGATGTTGTTGCCCGGGCCCAGCTCGCCGAGCGAGAGGAAGATGCCGTAGACGATGGCGAAGGGGGCGACGTGCTTCGAGATGGAGCCGTACACGCCCGCCATGATGAAGCCGACGATGGACTGGACGGTGACGCCGAGGACGAGGGTATACTTTGGCCCGATCTTGTCGCTGACGAAGGACCCGATGGTGGTTCCGGGAAGATAGAACAGGTTGACGACCGTGTTCCATCCGAAAACGGTGGTCAACGGGGCGTCATCCTGGTAGAGACCGCTCAAGATGGACGATGAGTAGATACCAAAGGCGTATGAGGAGAACTGTGACAAAAATTCAGTCTTGAGTGAAACCCGGGACCAAAAAAAAAAAAGAAAAGAAAAGAAAAGAAAAGAAAAAAAGAACAAAAGACCTGGGGACAAGGCGAGCTTACGTTGTACAAGAACCAAACAAGACTAACCCACAGCAGTCGGGACCAGTAGAACTTCAGGACCAGCCAGTAGGGAGTCTGTTTTCGCATCGCTTCCTTGGTGAACTCCTCGGGCTCCTTCAGCCGGAAGCGAAGCAGCAGCAGGACGAGTGGGAAGGCAACGCCGATACCAAGACTTGTTCTCCAGATGATGCTGTAGTTTGTGTCATGGGCAGCCGCAGCAATTACGTCTGGCCTTTTGGGTCAGTCAGTCCGAAAAAAAAAAAACAACCGCCCTGTCATCGGGGGGGGAAGGGGGGGAACATCCGCTTACATGGCAGGAAGGCTCCGAAAACAAATCCAACATCGATCATGGTGTTGGTGAATAGAATGAACCATCTGTGTCGAGTGCCCTCCTTGAGGTCGCCGGTTGATTCGGCACAGCCCACGCTTCCCGCGGGATATTCACCTGGCCATCGCGCGCAGAATTAGTTCTGGTGCACGCACGCACGCACTGCACTGTGTTGGAAGCAGATAAAACAAGAAAACAGTCCTTGAAGTTGAGAAGTCTCGCCCCTTACCTCCGATGCCGATGCCGACGAAGAATCTCCAGGCCGCGAGCATGTTGAACATGCCCACGGCATCGCCTCCGTAATAAGACGCGGCGGCGAGGGCCGTGAAGACGACGAGGACGACCGTCGACACAACCAGCGAATGCGACCGAGACCAGCTATCCGAGAGATGTCCAAACACCAGCTGGCCGACGACGGTGCCGGCGAAGGCGATGCCGGTAACATACCGGGAGGCTTCGGATTTCTTGTACTCGTCGCCGTACTGACGAACGAGCACCGTGTTCACAGAGCCAATCACCTAGATTCAAGGCGCGCGTCAGTTTTTCGGTGCGCCGGGAAGGGGGGGGGGAAGAAGATCAGGGAACGGATAATAATTTCACACATTGTTGATGTAGCCATCCGAGAACAAGCCCGCTCCGCAGGCAAAGACCGGGAGGGCGGCGTGCCAGAAATTCCGACGCGGCTGTTGCTCAGTCGGCTCTTGTTGTTGAGGACTCTCGCCCTTTACGTCGACCGTCTCGACCTCCTTGGTGGGCCGGATGTTCATTTTTTTTGCCACGGGGGGAGAAGATATCCAGGGGTCTGTCTCTCTTGCATTCCCTTTGAAGGCGTGCCGCGACAAGAAAGGGGGAAAGTTTTGTCCAACTCATGGACTTGGGGATGGGCGGGCGTAACAACCTGTTTTATATGCCCGGAAAACCACCCTCTCAACCCCACCGGCAAGTTCATTAACTTACTCATTTTATTAATTCCCCAGCAATGTTCAGTGGGGAACTGGGGAGGAGAGGGAAGTTGCGTGAATGCCTCGTTCATCTATCGAACTGGCCCGAAAAAAATCGATCCCTCGGTGGAGCCTCGAATTTGCACGGCAGCAAAGGAATGATTGCCCCGGCTTGGTTAGTACATACATGTAATCCGTAGTCCGTGGTATTATGAACATTGGTGAACAAGCTGCTATTACACAAGTAAAAGCATACGTATATCAATCACCATGACCCTGGCCCTTTCCTGGTATTCCTTCCCCGGTGGATTGGATATGCATTGCCAACTCCCCCAAGGGTCCATGACTCAAACATGTAAACATGTACGAGAAGAACGGGAACCGCAATTTGCAAGACCAAATGCAGTTCAGTCGAGTAACAACATGAATGCCCACCGGTTGTCTGTCATCTGGGAGACACGGGTGCGTGACCCCCCCCCCTCTTCCCAAAACAGGCAAACAGGCTCTCTCCTCGCGATATGTATATCTGTAGTTGGCTAATAGCCGAGCCGCCCTTTTGTCTCTCGCCAGAAAGCTGCAGTTGGCCGACAGTCCGACGTCCCGTCCCACGCACGGGCAGAGAGGGCAGAGGGCAGGGGCAGAAAGCAGAGGGGGTTGGTTGTCAACAAGTTTCGTGCCGTGGTGCAGGGGAATGGCGCCATTCTGCCCCCATGACTCGGCGGCATGAATGAAATGAATGAATCCACCTGTGAGGCCGACGAGGCGGGAAGTCAACAAGTGAACAAACACCTGGGACGCGCCAACGCGCAAATTACGCGATCCATCGACTGACTACCAAGCTTGATCCAGGACGTTTTTTTCCGCATCTGCTGGCATTGTCTGGCATCGTCTGGCATCGTCGACAAATCTGGCGAGAACCTAGATGATCGGATTGCCGAAGTAGTCACTCTCAACTCTGTCCCTTGCCTCGCAATTGGGCCAAGCCGCAAACGCGCAAACGCGGCCCAGGCTGATATCACATGCCACATGCCACATTTCCTCCTTCTTCTTTCTTCCGACATGTGCAACCGACTTGACTCTCTATTGGTTGCTTCCAACGAACAATGCAGTGGGGCCGGAGGGCCAGTGGGTCACTACCCTATACGATTACGAACAGAACTGAATGGGATCCGCCTCGGCATCGGGCGAAACCCGACAAGCCGACTTCAACCTCCATCATCTCCTTCTCGTCCCCGCTACGCCACCAAAGACGACCAACTTGCAAGTTGCTCCTCAAAAGATGGTGGACCGAAATGCAGAGGGCCCGCAAGCCGGGCAGAAGACGGCACTGGTGACGGGATCCGGCGTCGGCGGCATCGGCGGCTCTCTGGCCACGGAGCTTCACGAGGCCGGCTACTTCGTCTTCTGCGCCGTCCGTCAAACGTCGGCCATCCGCCAACTTCTTCGGCCCGGCATGGTCGCCGTCGAGCTGGATGTGACGTCGAGCGACTCCGTGGCCGCCGCCGCCAGGACAGTGTCGGCGAGGGCAAGCGACGGGCTCGACGTCCTGGTTAACAACGCAGGCCTCGCGACTCACCGGCCAGCGCTGGACCTGGACGTCAACGGCGTCGTTGCCTCCATGTTTGACGTCAACGTCTTGGGCGTTATGCGCGTCGTCAAGGCCTTCTCAGACCTGCTCATCCGCGCGGGGGGATGCGTCGTCAACATCGGCAGCATCGCGCCGATCCTGCCTCTGCCGTATTCCTCAGCGTACAACGCCACCAAGGCCGCGCTCCACGCCTACGGAGACTGTCTTCACATGGAACTCAAACCTCTGGGGTCAGTCAGCCTGACTCTCCGTGCCCCCTTCCCCCCTCACATTACCATGTTTGGTTTCTGCTTCCATCATGTTGCTGACACACGGGGCAGGGTTGATGTGCTCACCATGATTACTGGCGGAGTGAAGAGCAACCTGGGTAAGCCCACCAGCAACCTCTCTGTTCAATCATTTATTGCTCACAGGGATTCCCCCCCCCCCAAAACATCTAGTTCGCGAGACCAGCCCTTCCCTCCCAGACCACTCGAGGTACTTGCCCGTGCAGAAGTACTGGCTCCAGAGAGTCACTGCGTCGCAGGACGGGGCCATGGACACGGACGAGTATGCTCGGTCCGTGGTGAGGGAGATCCAGAAGAAGAAGAGGCCGATTTGGTCCTGGAGCGGTGGCTCAACATGGCTCGCCTTCTTCTTGCATCACTTTGTGCCGCGACGGGTACGCTTCTACATGATAGCAAGAAAGTTTGGACTGCACTTGCTCGGGAGATGAAAAGGGATTTCACGAGGCTGGTATTGAACGAGGGGTGGAAAGGGGGCGCATCCTATAAAGAAAGTTAAGGGCCCAAATGAGAACCATACAAATGAATGAGCCAACAAGAAAAATCGCTACTCTCTGCGTGAACCGAACCTTGAAGTCGGATTGTTTGACAAACCAAGCATTGGTTATTTTCCAGTCCCTGCCACTATCCTCAAAGTCAATCTGTAAGAACCATGTCAGCTTTCCCGTTTCATGTTTCTGCGAGACCCGATGATGCCAAAACCCTTACGTTGAACTTCCCTCAACAAGCTCGGGACAAGCTTGTAAATCTCCAGCAAGCTTATGTTCTTGCCTATGCGTGCGGCTGCCCATGCCGAAGTGGAGCATCGTCGAGGCCATGTTCTTGATCCGCCTGCTCTCGTCCTCTGCGTCCCGGTCCGGGCAGGAAGCCACCGCTCAGGCCTGTACTCGTCCGCGTCTGGCCCGAAGACCTCTGGCCTCCGGTGGATGACCCAGGCGGAGCAGCCGACGATCGTGCCGCCCGGACGTGATGGCCGGCTATCTCTGCACCCCGGCCGGCACGACGCGCTCGAGCGGCAAGCCGGCGGCAGGGTGCAGCCTGAAAGGCTTCCTGGATGCACGCGTGGAGATAGGGCAGCTGCTGCGCCTCGGCGAACGTGACGACCGCGTCCGAGAAGAAGAAGCGAGAGCCCGGCCCGGCGGCGGCGCAGGCATCGTCCACCTCGGCCTGCAGCTTGCGATAGCACGAGCGGTTCCTGAGCAAGTGGTAGAAGACCGAGGACAGCGATATGGCCGTCGTCTCGGAGCCGGCGAACGCCATCGACACCGCCATGGTCTGGTGTCCGTCATGAAGTCCGGCCGGTCTTCCTTGCGGCAATGAACTTGGACAGGAGATCGGGACCGGGCGGCTTCTTCTTCCCCGTGCTGCTGTTTGCGGGCGGCGGAGGCGGAGCCAGGCCCGGGAGTCCGGGTTCCGGAATCGGAGCCAGCCGCTCGGCCATGCGTGACCGCGCAAACCTGGCAACGGGAGAAGTCAGTCGACCAGACCCCACTGGGATAACTTGTGGAACAGGGGATTCTTCAGGAGAAGGCGGTCCAGAAGCGGGATCTGCCCAATCTGTTCATTGTTTCTCTTCATGTGAGAAAAAAAAAAAAAAAAAAAAAAAGACAACACATGCATGGGGGCTCCCCCCAATTCATCCACTGTTTTGCTTACCGGAGCGACGTAAAGAAACAGCCGGGATAGATGTGCGATGATGCCCTCGACATCCTCGTTTCTCTCCACGAAGCCGTGTCTCTTGCTGTACGTTATTTCGCCAATGACGTCAAAGGCGTAATACTGCAGCCAGGTGGTAAAGTCGCATTCCCTCCCCTCCTCGACGAAGAGCCTCTTCGTCTGATCCAGGAACAGCCTGGTCGTGTTGTCGACGAACGGCTCGTACTGGACGAGCGCGCTCATGGTAAAGGCTGCGTTGACGCAGCGTCGAAACTTGCCGTGGAAGCTGTTGTCGGTCGTGCTGAAGAGCGAAGGCAACGATTTCCCATTGACGACTGACTGCTGGACCACGTAGAAGTCGGACTGCGCGCGTTTCCAAGGAAAAGGGGGTTTCGGGTTAAGTCAGAACAACGCGCAGCAATGTTGGGAAGGGGAAGGGGAAGCGCAACGAAACCTTGACAAAGCCGTTGTTGAGCCCGTATATCGTCTTGAGAGCCGCGGGGTCTGCGAAGGAGATGGCGCCGGGACCGATTCTGACTACATCGCCGTGCCTCTCGTGGAGGCTCATCAATGTCAGCTCCGGCCGGCGTTTGCACACGTCGATGAACCGCCAGAGATCTGACACGGAGGCCGCCAAAGGACCGGGGTACTTGTTGAGACCGTTGTAACGACAGTTGCGGACAAGCCACAGGAGTACAAGAGCGATGCAGAGGAGAAGCCGGTGATGCAGCAGATTCTCGAGCACGGTTTGGGTCAGTCCAGGCCGCATCATGATGAGGATAAGGTCTATGTCTGCTAAGTGCTTTCAGGTTCCTGTTCTTCGTGGCGGGTCATGCCATGAAGATCGTCATGATGGCGGGGTTGCCATTCAGCAGAGAAGAAACATGACAGATGCTTCGGCAACCCCAAGCGGCAACAAACCCACACAAATGGGTCATTCATATTCCACCGGAGCCGATCTGTGGACACCCGAAGCTGCCGAGGCTGCCGATGCAAAACAGCTCCACCGGAGCCCACGATGGTGTTGCACGAAAAAAAAAGCGGTGCAGCCGACTAGCCACTAATTTGTGCGTATGTACATTATCCCTTATATGCCTTGCGAGAGATGGATCCGCAGCCAGATCGGATGTTGCATGTAGGCTGATTCATGTAGTTTACTATAGTCTTGGGACCAAAAGAAGGTAGTATTGTCATCCATTACAAACACAAATCTAGGGATGAACAAAAAAAAGAAAAAGAAATACCAGCACAAAACAGTCGAGATCAGGCCCAACCCGTTCGATCTAAAACAAGGCTTTTTCCCCTTCCTTGACCAACACCCCCCCCCCCCTCCCCCTGGGACTTCACCAAGGCTTGATGGAATTGCGCAAGTCGAAATTCCATCATGACACCCCTGGAAGGAGCTATGCTCCGCAGGAACTTGCCGAGAATCCGTGGACCCCTAACGCGGCGGTGCAGAGCCCAGCACGGTCTCCACGACAAGATTGGTAAAACGTGTGATCTTGGACGGATCAATAACCATGTTGTCGAGATTGAATTTCTTGAGCAGCCCGGGAACCATTTGGGTGAATGCACGGAGGGGGAGGCCCTTCTCAGGAGCACCAAGTGCCTTCAGGACATTGGGAATGACATTGGGGGGCACTCCGAAGACCTCTGCGTTCTTCTGGATCACGTCGCGGGGGACCACGTCCTGCACGCCAGAGGAGTCGAGAATCTGAAACACCTTGTTGGTGAGCTGGCCGAGCGAAATGCTCTTCTGGGCCGCCAGGGTATCCATGACCTTGGGGATGGCCCGACAGAACGGGGTCGTGTCGATGGACTCGCTGAACTGGGCGGCCATGACGACAAAGGGAGTGAGGGGAGACTGCTGCTCGGGCCGCGGCTGGAGCTTCCTGAGGAGGTCGTCGATCTCCTTGTTCATAAAGAACTGCGCGAAGCTCACGGCGTCCTGGTTCATCACGGGCAGCCTGGTGTTCTTGAAGCCCGGGGGGAGCTTGTCCAGGACCGCCTTCATCGCCTTGGACATGTCCGACGCGGGCGCCTGCTGGGCCTTGATCATCTCGAACATGGGTGCCGTGGCGCCGACGCGATCGAACTTTGGCCTCGCCTCGACCGCGCGGTCCTTGAGTTCGAACATGGCATTTGCCAGCCGCACGAGCGGCAGCCCTTTTCTCGACACTTCGCCGTTCTTCAGGGGCTGCGAGGTTTGGAAGGCCTTGGTACACGCATCCAGGGACTTGCGGAGGGCCACCGTCTTGCACAGCATGTCGCCTCCGGAGCTGGCGGTGCCGGGCCATTTGACAATGGCCTTGCTCAGCTCGTTTGCCATTTTCGTGACATTCTCTATCGAGCTTCGAATGGTGTCGATGTCGCCCAGCGCGGTGCCGAGAAGCACGCCCACTGTGAACAGAGTCGTATTGAGACGCATGTTGTCCAAGAATTTTTGATGGCTTGATAATGAATATCCCCGTGGGATGGACAAGACGATGCAATGAGGAAATGAATGAAGATGCTGGTGAGACATTCCGCAGCATGAAGAAAGCCCGGCCAGCCGATACTCTTTTATAACCCCCTTTTTTTTTTTGGTTCCATTCTGTTTCTTTGCCCATAGTTCATCAACACCCTTATGCGAGAATGAATGAATTGCCTCGGTCGAAACACGGTTTCGCCTCATCGTGGGATGTGGAGCATCTTGTCAGCCGAGGTGCCAAATCAGACCAAGACAACAGATGCATGACTAAACAGCCAGGCTGATGCCTCAGCTCGCATCACCATGTAGCATGACGATGCAAGCAAGGCCCCAGCAATCGCAAAACATCAGCTAGGTTTCATACCATACTCATCATCACGTATGAGTCTCGATTCACTGCCGACAAGGCTGATCTGGCATCAAGCAAAGGACGTGGTTTCATCTGAACAGACGCTGCGATGTTTGCTTCCCACTTTGTGAATGGTCAGGACTCGGGACTCGGGGGACGACAGCTGAACTGCCAGTGAGCCAATATATCTATTTCTCATTGATACGAATGGCAAACGGTGAGATGTCCCAATGCGCATCGTTTTGCATGGCCGGCAACGAGCCACGTCAAGGAAGCCTCGAGAGTCAAGACCATCAAACCCCCCTCTGCCTCCTCCACATTGGCGTCTCACATGCCGGCACGACTTGCAGTGAGAGTTTGACTGCGGCTCTGTCATGGAAAAGTGCATGAACACCCAGGGCTGCGAACAGAGTCGGCCATTTTCATGACGTTGTAGATGGATGTGCAGATGGACGTTCTGTCGTGACGCGACATGTTGTGAGCAAAAAACTTGGACGACGTAATAAGAAAGTGGAGAAGTTCATGCACGTGGGGCCAACGGCTCTTTTTCCTCCTTCTCCGCTTCTGGTATGGACGTGTTCTTTTTTAAGCTTTTTGACACGTAAACATGCAGTAGTCACTAGGCCTAAAACAGAAGAGGTGCTTTTTTAAGGTTTATTCCTTCCTTGGTGCAGGATCGGAAACCCATGTACGTCCCGTATGTACGGTTTTTTTTTTTTTTTTTTTTTCGGATTACCTGATTCAGCCATTGCCTAGTGGCAGCTCGTCTTACTCGACAGCCTTTGTTTCTGGGAGCTCTCTCGGGATTGGAGACGAGAAATCACAGATGAGCGAGTGAGTAAGTTGTCTCACCATTTTGAGATCCGTGTCATGAAAAAGCGCCGCCCTGCATGCTTTCGCGATGGATGCATGGACGGGCTGGTTGAGCACTTGCTGCATCTGGCACCCCCCTGCAGCCGGACTTTCTAGCCGTGATGGAGTTCAAGTTCCAGCGTGAGTTATTTATTTTCACGTTCATGCGGAGGAAGACAGGTTTGCGAAACCGGCTTGGGGGGTTTTTTTTTTTTTTTTTTTTTAATTTTTCTCCCTAACCCTCTCGGGTCGGTCTCCTCTTCTGACTCGCTCATCTTGCTGGATGAACTTGAACCCCCTCCTCTCCTGCTTTGCAATCATTCCAGAGGGCCGTCTTGTGAAGAAGAAACCCGTGTTTCAAGCCAAAAGCCGCCATCTGAGCAGACCAAGAAGTCGCGGAAGCTTCGTTCCAGAAGAAGCTTTGGCGATAATGAGTCCGGTGCCTCCTCCGGTACCCCGCGTCCTGGACTGCCGGGATTGGTCTGCGGATGACACCATCGCAGCCATCCGGAACAAGAGCGTCACGGCTCGTGAATACATCTCGGACGTGCTTGACCGCGCGCGGCAGGGGAGGCCGCTCAACGCCTTCATACGACTTCTCCCGGACCAGGCCCTGTCCGCCGCCGACGAGATTGACCGCGCCATCGCCGGCGGACGCCAGCTGCCTCCCCTCGCCGGCCTGGCCATCGTCGCCAAGGACAACATCAACCAGGCCGGGATCCCCACCACGGCCGGGACCGCCGCTCTCCTGGGCAATCGCCCTTCCGCCACGGCGCCCAGCCTGAGGAAGCTCATCGCGGCAGGGGCCATTGTCGTCGGCCGCGCCAACATGCACGAGCTGGCCCTTGGCTTCACCAGCACCAACCTGCAGCCGTTCGCGGGCCCCGTGCACAACCCGTACGCCGAGGGCATGATACCCGGGGGCTCGTCCGGCGGGACCGCCGCCGCCATCGCCTCCCGCGTGGTGACGTGCGGCCTGGGCACCGACACGGGGGGCTCGTCCCGGGTCCCCGCGGCCCTGACCGGCATCGCCGGGTTCCGCCCGTCCGTCGGCGACGGGGGCGTCCAGCGGCGATACCACGACGACGGCGCCGTCGTGCCCATCAGCCACACCCGCGACACCGTCGGGCCAATGGGCCGCACCGTCGCCGACATTGCGCTCCTGGACTCGGTCATCTCGGGGCGGCCTCGCGCCCGGCCCGCGGAGCTGCGCGGCCTGAGGGTCGGCGTGCCACCGGTCCTGTGGTCCGGCCTGGACAGGGAGCTGGAGAGCATCGCCCTGCGCGCCGGCCGGAGGCTCCAGGCCGCGGGCGTCGTCCTGGTCCGGGACGACATGCCCGGCCTGCTCCGGCTGGACGCCACCATCGGGAGCCCAATCGCCCTGCACGAGCCCCTGGCCGACATGCCCGCCTATCTCAGGGCGTCGGGCGTCAGGGGCGTCGACCTCGGGACAATCGCGCACGGCATCGCCAGCCCCGACGTCAGGGCCATCTGGGCCACCGTCCTGAAAGACACCTTCGGGCCGCAGTACGAGCAGGTCATGACGATCCGGCGCCCCGCCCTCCAGAAGCTCTACGCCGAATACTTCTCCCTGAAGCGCGTCGACGCCATCCTGTTTCCCACCACCATCCTGCCGGCCACGCCGATCGACTACGTCAACGGGTCCGGAAACGTGTCCGTCAACGGCGGGCCCCCGGTGGCTGCCTTCGGCGCCTACACGAGGAACGCCGGTCCCGGAAGCGACGCGGGCATCCCCGGCCTGAGCATACCGGCGGGGCTGACGGCCGGGGGTCTGCCCATCGGCATCGAAATCGATGGCCCCCGCGGCAGCGACGAGAGATTGCTCGCTCTCGGGCTGGCCATTGAAGCCGTGTTGGGTCGCTTGCCTCCTCCCCCGAGGCCTCGGAAGGCCTCGGCGGGAGTTGCCGACGAGCACAGATCGATTCATCATCTGTGAGAAATGAAAACGACGCATGTATCGGAACATGGGATGATTCACGCAACCTAAATGGCGAATTGGAAGTTGTGTGCATCTTTGGTTTTTTTTTATACATGCTCTCAATCTAAAATTTAACCCGATGAAATCATGTTACAAAGTCTCTCCATCGTGATGTCAATATCCCAACACCCGAGCTTGCTCTGCTAAAAAAATAAAAAAAATAAAAAAAAAACCTGTGAATGTCCAATCGGCTCCATCTAAAAACACATATAAAAACAAATATCAAATCAAAGTGTTCGATCATGAGCTCATGCACCAAAAAAAAAAAAAAAAAAAAAAACCGACGTCTTATACTCTGGTCGAGATAGTGGTGGGCATGTTGTCCGTCGACGTTGCTGCGTTGCTCGCACCGTCCTGTGTCTGGACGTCTGCTATATGCTCATCGCTATTGTTTATCGATGTCCAACCCGGCGGGCCCTGCCTTCCGCCATCCCTCCTCAATCGGCCCAATCGATAGCTCTGCCGGCCGATGGTGACTATGGAAAAGCCCTTGGGGTTGTTATTCGCATCCGCGGTCGACCGATTCCTTGATGTCACGCTCAGTGTAACCGAGGAGAATTTTCTGATGATCCACGGGCCCAATATCGGGGCGTTCACGGATATGATGCCGACAAACTAGCGTGCATGCATATGTCAGCGCTGATCGGAATCTCTTCGCCCAGGATTCATCCGGACTCAAAGGATCCTAGCTCTCACAGTTTCGCGAATGGCCCAGATAGTAGAGACATCTACCTGGGCGGCGTTCTTGATGGATAACACACATCGCAGCAGGCTGGCGACAATAACAAAGATGCCCGTCGTAAGCCATAGTCCGTAAACCACTTTCCTGTTTCGCACAGCGTGAGCCTCGGGACGAAATGAAATAGACACACATTCCGAACCGCCCAAGGTTGAGGGCTTACCGTGACCAAGGCATCTGCACCACCCATAAGAGAGGCAACGGAATGTACAGGATGAGAAGATCGGTTCTGCCCCAGTCAGTCGCCCAAGAAAGCAAAGCAAAGCAAAGCAAAGCAAAAGAACAGTCTTGGACTTGAGAGCTATGAAGCCGTCTGGGACCGGTGAAACAAACGTACGAGACATTGCATATGACTAGAGTGAGGAAGATTTGGTCTGGACTGCCGCACTCATCTGGGGGACTTCTGTCAGCATTATGATGCAACGGCCGCGCCGCATGGGGGGAGCACATCGTTTCTTTTTTTTGCCGTCCGATAGGAGGCCCTCACTCACCGCCAGGATAAGGATAAATTTGCCAATTCCTGCGAAATGGTAGGCACCGCAGTAAGACAACTCCAATGGTGGCCATGTATGAGGTGACGCAAGCCACCGCTGCCATGTAGACCAGTCGTTTCTGTTTCGTCGCGAGACTAATTTTTTTTTTTTTTTCCCCAAAGGCAAGCCGTTAAAAAAAAATAAAACGCACAATTACGCTCGAACCGGTTCGTTGATGACTGGGCTCGGACTCACGTAAGTCTTCGGTAGAAGAAGAGCATGCACGCCTTCAGACACCAGACGAGGGTTATGTAGAGACACCAGCCCGCAATGTCGGCCTTGGAGCCCTTGGCAATGGCACTCTTCTGAGCATCACTCAGAGACAGAGCCTTTTCGTCCGTCATTCCCACTATGGACCCCCATTGTCCTGAACAACGGGAAGAATCAGCATCAGGATGGCTGGCGCGCGCGGCATGTGGATTCGGTGGGTGTTCCTTACCAATCAGTTCCAACATTGCTGTCTCGCCCTAGAAGGCCCCGTTGAACAATTAGCGACTCTCATCTCGTGGGGAATGGAATTCAAATCACTGCTTGCTGCTGGGCGACAAAAGTTGCGCTTTGTTACCGTCAGAAGGAGCACTGCGGCGACGGCGAAGTAGTCGTCCCCGTGCCAGTCCCGTCCCACCAAACTTGTGCGATACGCGATTCGACCGAGGAGGATGATGACGCCGACGGCGTATTCGGCCCAGGCTTCGACCTGGAACGGTGTCGCAGTCATGGGACTAGATCATCACATGCGCCGCGCGGGGCGCAGAGGCGAGGAACGGAGGCCGAGTAGAGATTGTGGGCAACGAATGGCGCCGTCGCCAAGAGAAGGGAGGGAGGCGAGAGAGCATTGGCGGTTGCGACGAGGAGGGGGACTTCTTCTTGTTGTTGAGATTGGAGGTGGAAGCTGGCTGGCTGCCTTGATGTCTAGCATCTCCTAGCATGCCTTGGCATCCCCTGGCATCCCCTGGCATCTCGTGGCATCTCCATATTAACAAGTCGGCAAAAATCCTCTTGCAGACTTAACCACGCGAGAGTGTTGGCGCCACTTTCAACGCAGGTCACAGGGGACAAGATGTGAGATGTGACGGCTTTGATCAATCCCCGGCAAGTGGGCCTTCGGCAAGAACATGATATGACGATGGGTTCAAGACTCAAGACAATGTCTGGACTGAAAGGCACCCTGCAAGCAGCTATCCTGCTATTAGTCTGTCACTTCTACATGTACGGACTAGTCTGGAAGCCAAGGGGGGAGTGTGGTTTGCCACTGCGGTATCCGGCTAATAATGAAGCAAGGCGAACGAATTTGATATACGTACTCCGAATTGCCCGACAATCAACCGCCTTGATGTTTCGCCGTGAACTCTAAATCTACATAGCAAACTTCCGTACTTGGTACACTCTGTCCCTGATATATTTTACAAATCTGCATGCCCTATTTTTTTCGTTTTCACTCTAAAATTTATAGTTAGCTGTAAAGGCACCTTTAATCTTAGCCCCTGTCTCCCTGCTTAATTCCCCCTGATATGTAGATTTGTAAAATAATTCAGGGGGTGTAGTGTATGTTTACCCATTCTTCATTCCCCCGTTGCCTTTTTTTTTTCGCATCGACCCATACCAGCACTTCTGAAACATAGGATCGCATGTCAACCCTTTTGATCGTCAACCTCAATGCGCCGAACTGACTGCTAACGTGTCGTTTTTATATCGGCTCTGCCCACTGCCATCCTCTCGATTGGCTTGCTGCTTTGAAAGGATTCTTAAGGGATGACTCGCCGTCCGAAACATGGTTCTGTAAGTGGGGAGTGTTTCATTCTTCCCCTGCACCCGAAATAGATTCGCGGAAGACACACGGTGCTTGACGAGGAAGAACTTGCTTGTGATGGGGTCGGCTGGCGTTGGATAAATATGGGCTAAATGTTTTCTTAGCAACACAAGGTCGGCCAGGAGTCAGGACATTCACAGCATATATTACATGTATTAGTAGCCGCTCATGCTTTGATTTCCATATCCCTGCTTCTTGAACAATTCTCCCAACAATACCCGTACATACGGACGTACAACACCATCAACTGGCTTGGGTCAGCGTTTTATTTAGTTGTATCTTTTTTTTGCGCATGTCACAGGGTTTGCAAAAAATCTCACCATTCACAGAACATCTGCCGTCGGTCACTCGTCTGGTGTCTGTTCTGGGATGGGCTTGAAAAAAAATAAAAAAATCTCGTGACCTGATTGATACCGTCCTGGACAAGCCGGGGGGGACTTGATACTGGGTAATCCGTAGTGCCGGCAGAATTCGATGTCGGCTGTTTGCGTCAAAACTTGCGAGAAGCTGTTGGAGCCACCATCAACTTGAAAAGCCTCTCTCTGCCTATTATGTAGATGTGTACGGATTAAGACAAAAACAATTTAGGAAGTGTAGTATGCTAGGAGGTTCACGGGTTGGGGCAACCAAGGACCCAAGCAATGTTACATCGGATCCCGGAATTGCCGAGTATCAGCAGGCTGATAGCAGCCAAAAGAGATGCACTACGGATTATGGCTTGCAGATTTTTGCTAGTAAGGAGAAGAAGGGATGGCCAAGCTATTAATAAACATGTGCGTTATCCTTATTAAGTTCTCAGCTAATTCCCACGTACTATTCATCTTATCTCATCTCGACAACTCTTAACCATTATTCAAAAGCTCGAAGTAGCCTGATTATAGTAAGCCCTTATTCCGCTCTCTCCCTCTCTCTATCTCTCTGCACACAACCCACTAAAGCAAAGGACAGATCAAAAAATGCGTTTCGCAGCCATCACCCTCGCCCTTGCCGCTCTCGTCGCCGCCGACGAAGATGGTTCCTGGTGCAACCCACCCTTCTCTCTTACAATAGAGCGCAAGGGACAGGGCGAGGCAACGAAAGATTGCTGCGACACGGCCGGCGGCGACATGGATGCCAACTATCGCTGCAAAACCCTTTCTGGTTCGGATTATTATTCGGAGAAGCGTTGCAAAGATTTTTACAAATGCTGCATTGAGAGGTGGCATTCCAATAACCAGTACGGCGACAAGTGCACCTAGCAACTACTAGGATCAAGAGAGAATAGCTATTACTTGGTTTTCTCTATGTTTTAGGGTGTGATCCGCGCGATTTGGGTGGAAAATGCACATGACAGACGGGCCAGCAGCTATTTTTATTAGCTAAATTACATGGAAATTTATTGATTTTTATAATTTTTTTAGTATCATTGGTTATAGCCAATGCATCTAATTTATTACAACACATAATTATTACTGGCAATACCTAGTGTTATGGACTAGCCCCTAGGCGACTGTGATAGGGCGTTAATGTGATATTAAGAAACTTAAGGAGGGAGGAAGGAAAGGTAAAAGACCTATTCCTGCTAGTGCCCCTTATACCCCCTAACTACCTTAGGTATCTTAGATTATTATGCCTCTAAGAGCAAAGAGTCTTACCCCCTATATTAGCAAAACTATATAACTTATATCTAGCTAACTAGGTTCCTATTTACTAACCCTTAACTCTAATATTATTTAAAGGATATTAAAGCTATAATTACTTTAGGTATATATATTATTACCCCTAGTATTACTAAGACTATAATAATAAAGAAAAAAATACTAGTGCTCTCCTAGAGTTTCTATACCCTTATTAGCTAATAAACTGCTTTTCTAAACTAAGCCTAGTTTAATCTAGCACTAGTTTATTTAGCCCTTAGGCTACCCTTATTTACTAACTCCCTTACTATAAATATAACTAGACTTAATATTATTCCTTATACTAGTAGTAATCCCTTAGGTAAGTATAATATAAAAAACTTTATATAGTAAGTTACTAGTATTTTATTCTAATAGAACTAGTAGCTTATAAGTAATATAAACACTATATATTAAGAATATTATAACTAGTCTATACTTATCCTTAAGGCACTCTTACCTTACTACTATAGTAGTAACTAAAGCTATATATATTATATTAAATCTAGTAATAAATTACCTTTCTATTACTACTAGAAATGCTTTTAACTTAGGACTAAATCTAGCCTTATTAACTATTATACTAACTATACCCTAGGTAATTATTCCTAAGCTATTACTAATACTTAGCCTCCCCCCCTTATAAGTAAATATACCCTAGCTACTAGTTATACCCTAGCTATATTTACTATTTAGCTTCCCTTACTTATTAGTAAATATTCTAGGAGTATAGCTTTCTTACTATATACTTATTTTAAACCCCTTAATTACTAGTTTACTTATACTATTTAAAACTAAGGTAGCTACCTAGTTTATTATAATATAGTTATTACTTCTATTAGATATAAGGCAATGCTAATTCCTATCCTATCTAATAATAGTGCTAAGTTAACTAATAGTATAAGTAATATTTATAATATAGTAAATAAGGGGGTATAAGTTTATATTATTAGTAAGCATGAAAAAATAGGTTATAAAATAGGTATACTTTATATACTAGCTAAAGTCTTTATAAGTAAATAAGTAGCTTATAATTAATTTAGTCTATTATTATAGTATATATCTTCTTATTCTATTTTAAACTTATTAAGGGCTTATATCTATACTATACTCTTTAGTAATTCCTATATTAGTTATATATAACTTACTTACTTAACTAGTATATTATATCTTTTACCTTAGCCTAGGGCATTATAGGTTACTAAGATCTATTCTACTCTATATTCCTTAATAAGTTTATTATTATTCTCTAAGGGAACTTATTCTAGCCTTAGATAGAAGTCCTAGAGTTTCTAACTAGAAAGGGGGTTCTTTATAGCTTATTTAATAAGGTTTATATAGAAAACTAGGTAAATACCTCTTAAGATATTAAGTTATATTATAAGTAATATAAGTACTTTAATAACTATATATTTTACTATAACCTAATTAAGTTTCTATAATAAATAGTTTATCTTAATATTCCTAAGTAAAAGCTATACCTTATTACTAATATAAAACCACTCTACTATTTATTTAAAAGCTAATATAGTATTCTGCTGCTTTTATTATATATAAGCTATTATAGCCTATGCTAGAAGAGTTCTCTCTTATAAATACTTAAGGAATTATATAGCTTACCCCTTAAGTATAGTTATTAATAGAGACTAGTCTAGTTATAACTAGATAGGCTTTAAGTTATAGCTATAAAGTAGCTTATTTAAGCTAACCCTTATTACTAAAGAAGACTTATTATTAATTATAAGTTAGTAAGTAGCTAGATATTCTAGCTAATTAAACTATAAGAAAGAGACTATTACTTATAATATTACTTATACCTCTTAATTCACTTACTTTATACTACTATTAGTCTATAGGTAATAAGAAGTAAAAAGTAACTAATTAATCCTAACTAGGGAATATAATATTATCTAAAATATTCCTAGCTAGTCTAACTCTTAATCTATAATAATAGATTAGGGAAATCCTTAAAACCTTTACTATACTATTTTAAACTATTCTATATACTCCTTAGCCTTAATAAAGGTTATAGCTTCTAACTATATAAACTTTAATAGCCTATTTATTATAACTATAAGGTATTATAGCCTCTTTAAGGATAATACTAGTAAGTTTATTATAAAGTTAATAGAGATTTAAGACTAAAATTAATTAGGGATAGGTAAAGGTTTTAGTAAGCCTTAGTGCTATTAATAACTCTTATAGCTACTAAAGTAATAGTAGTTATAAATAAACTAAGTAATATCCTATAATATTCTATCCTAATAAAACTACTATTATAGAATTTAGAATATAGTGTTATACCCTAGGTATCTTACTACTAGTGAATTATAGTATTATTAGATAAGGGTTATTATAAGGGGTTCCTAGGTTAGAGTCTAAGTATAGCCCTTAAACTAAAGTGCCTTATATATACTTATAAAATAATCTATAACCTATTCCCTTATTAATACCTTAGGGGGAAACTTCTAAGCCCTTTCCTAGACTACCCTTAGTTAGATACTATATATAGGGTCTAATGCTATAGCTTAGTCCTATAAGGTCTAGAGATACTTAGTAGTAAATAGAACCTCTCTTTTTAGTAATAGTAATGTATATATAAGGCATAAATCTAGGTTAAAGCTATCCCCTTATATATCTAAAGATAGAGAGAATATTATAATAGTAATAGGCTATAATGTATATCCTATTCCTAAGGCTAACTTATTCTAGTCCTATTCCCTTTAGGAAAGGGTATTTAGCTATTAAGCTTATATACTAGGCTTATAATAAAGGTAGAAGTTAAATAGCGTAAGTATGTCTGCCTACCTAGCCTATTATTCTAATATTAACTAAGGAGATATAAAGTACTCTAAGTTCTTATAGTCTATATAAATTATAAATAGGTAAGGCACTCCTTAGAGCTTTACTAACTATACCTTGAGATAGGAGATAATAGCTAGTAGCTCTTTATTATAAATTATATAATTTTTCTATAAGGATATAAGGCTAGCGGAATAGTAGGTAACTAGATATAAAACGCTATTAGGACCTTATTATAAGAGGTATTTACTAAGGGCTATGCCTAAATAATTAGCCTTTACTACTATAGGATAATCCGGATCCTATTATACTAAGACTAGATATATAATAAAGGTGTCTTTTAACCTCTTAAAGGTATTATTCTCCTTAGGTCTTTATTAAAAAGGAATATTCTTCTTAGTAAGTTATATTAGTAAGGTAGCTAACTTAGAGAAGTTTTTAATAAAGTTATAATAAAAATTTGTAAATCCTAGGAAGCTATAGACCCCTTATAGCTTTATAGGTACTGCTTACTCCCTAATAGCTATAACCTTTATAGGATCTAGGTAAATTAAATACCTTACTATAATAATATATCTAAGGTACTAAACCTCCTTTATAGCGAATATAGACTTATTAAGGTTAAGGTATAAACCTATAGCCCTTAAGCAACCTAGAACTAGCTAGACCTTAGCTATATAATCTTTCCTTAACCCCCCTAAGTAAACTAAGATATTATTAAGGTAAGCTATAATAAAGTCCCTTAATATATCCCCTAAGGACTTATTAATATAATACTAAAAGGTTACTAGCATGCTTACTAAGCTAAAGGGGTAGACTAGCTACTTAAATAAACTAAACCTTATATAAAACGCTATAAAGTGCTCCTTACCCTTAGTAATCTATAGTTTATAAAACACTATATAAATATTTACTTTTATAAACTAGTATACCTAGGATAAGGAGTATAGTGTCTCTTTAATTAATAGGAGAGAGTAATAGTCCTATACTATTATCTTATTAAAAGCATAGTAGTTTATATAAAAACACTATTTCTTATTAGCCTTTTTAATAAGAAGAATAGGAGCTATAGCTAATAAGGAGCTAGTATAGATCTAACCCTTGTCTATTAAGTCTATAATTTAGCGCTAAACCTCTAGGAGCTAATTCTATAGTATATTATATAATAGTCCTTATAGAAGTGTTAGTTTAGACTTATCTAGGTTTATATATATATATATATAGTGGTTAAGAGAACCCCTATAAGGGGGCAAACTATTAGCTTTAGCTTTATTAAAGAGGTCTATAAAGTCCGCTAACTCCTTAGGTAATATTAATATATTAGAAGCTAATAGCTCTAACTTAAGCACTATAATCTATAATACTATTATTATTTCCTTTAAGCTTATAGTAATAAACCTTATAGTAGTGTCCTTATTTTATTATACCCTATAAGCTTTAGTAGTATAAAGGGATTTAATAATTCCCTATACTAGTACTTCTAACCCCTTAGTAAAGGCCTTAGAGATATAAAGGCCCTTTACTACTTTAATAACTAGTTATTACTTTACTATATAAATTACTATATTATACTATTTTAACTAGGGTATTCTAAATATTATATTCTAGGTAAGGCCTAGGATAATATATAAATATATAAATAACTCCTAGCTATCTATATTAATTCTAGTATATACTATATAGGTTATAGAAAAGGTATTTTCCTTAACTTACTTCCCTCTCCTTTCTATTTTTACTATAGTATAAATATACCTTTGTTTTAGTAACTATATAAGCTCTAAGCTAAGTTACCTTACTACTAATTTACTTATAGCACTATAGTAATTATAACTATAATTAATCTAGATATTAATATAATAATATATATTAAAGAGTATAGGAATTAAGAATAGTAGTTAGTCTATATATTATACTATATCCCGCTTTATCTCTATATAGCTATAATAGTTATTCTATAGTATAGTAGTTAACTAGCCTATTTACCCTTATATAAGACTTTACCTAGGGGCTACTTATTTTCTATAGGAGGAATATTTACCTCCTTATTTATGCTTTCCTTATCTACCCTATATAAGATAATACTAACCTATAGATAGTAAGGTAAGAGAAAAGTATACTCCTAGATATAGTAATCCTTAGATTTATATTATAGGTAATATCCCTTCTAATAGTATCTAGCTAACTTTACTTCTAATACCTATTTAGCCTATTATATATTTATAGTAGGCTTTAGCTCTTTCTCCTTCTTAGCTAGCTTATATTACCTTCCTAGCTAAGTGCTAGCTATATAAACCCTAGTTATTAGCATATTACTCTTATAGTTAGTCTAGGGTATAGGTTTAGCCTACTAGGGTTTATATTAGGACTAATACTTATTCTTTATAGTAAGGGCCTTAATATTAACTATAATTTTATAATACTATATAATAGCTATATACTAATTACTCTAGCTAATACCCTAGCTTATACTAATCTCCCTTAAACGCTTATTAAGTGTATATTAAAGCTTTACTAGCTTTATATTATCCCCTTAATATTCCTCTCTTACTAGTAATAGCTTCTTTATAAAGTAAATAAGAATATAGATAGCTCCCTTAGGCCTTATTCTAGCTAGTTAAGCTTTATAAGAGCTATCTCCTACCTATATAAGTTAGAGAATACTAACCTAAGGTATTCTAGGAAGTTAGTAGGGTTAAAACTAATAGCACTACCTTACTTAAAGTAAGTAGCTACTTTGACGGGCGAAAACAACCACCCGAAAACGACGGATTTGACGATGATGACGAAGCTGACGAAACCGACGAAAATGACGATATTGACAATGTTGATGATTTCGATGACTTCGATGACGGAACCTAGATATCGGGATCTAGGTCTGCGATATTTGCGATCCATCCCGAGGATCCAAGCTGCTAAGGTCTCTTTTTAATATATTATCTTTTAAGTTAAACACAGATATTAGGGCAAACATAATTATTAGGAACAATCCCTAGTATAATAGCTTAAAAAGGGGAGAGTTGATTTTCTATGAAAAGGGAGGGAATCTAGGGCTTTTATCTAGCTAGAAGGTCACATGACTAGGGATCCTAATTGATCCAACGATGCCGATAGATCCGACGATGCCGAGGTCTAGAGGCTCGAGGTCTTGTGAGAGAGGCCTCCAGAGGTCATAATCCTAGCCACACACTACCTAGGACTAAACTCTAGAGAATAGGTTCTAGTAAATAAATACTTATCTATTCTTATTAGTACTAATAAAGTCCTTATTTACCTATAACTTATACTTTATTAGGAACCTTTATATAGTAAATAAGGCTTTATTACTATTATATAGGTTACCTATAGGGATTAGTTTTTATTTTACTTTAGGTATAAGTAGGACTAGGTTAGAGGTAGGAGGTAATATAAGGTTAGCTTCTAAGGCACTAGGCTAGGCTATAAGGGGTAGTTAGGTTAAAGGTCCTATGCTATTTGCTATTACTTATTATCAGAGATATATAAGCTTTGCTATTTGCTTATTTAGTATAAGTTAGAGCGTTTTAAATTAAGCCTATTAAGCTACTAGTAGTGCTATAGCGTTAGATAGGGGGGTTAATATCCCCTAGCTATATTAATCTTAGGGTTAAAGCGTACCTATTATATCTATTAGTATATCTATTAGTATATCTATTAGTATATCTATTAGTATATCTATTAGTATATCTATTAGTATATCTATTATATCTTTTAGTAGCTATTATAAGGACTAAAGAAAGTTTCTTAATTATTATAGACTAGCCCCTAGGTAACTATAATAGGGTATTAATATAATATTAAGAAACTTAAGAAAGGAGGAAGGAAAGGTAAAAGACTTATTCCTACTAGTGCCTCTTATACCCCCTAACTACCTTATGTTAGCCCCCTTTTTGTATCCTTGCTAGCTTAGAACTATCCCTACTTGTATGCGCCATAGGAAATGCTTGGGCAAAGCCCAAGCCCTTTACACCTAGCCAGTAAAACAATTAATAACTAAATTCTTATAGCCATAGTAATAAATAAGCTTTAAGGTTATAAATACAGGGGGCTATAAGGTTAGAGCAAAGTTTGTAATAAACTTTATAGCTATATTAGCGTAAGATATAGTTATAATTTATAACCGCAGTTAAACTTAAATTCGTTTAAGTTTTGCTTATTCCACTTATAGTATAAATTAACGCAATTCCCCCTTTCTCTATAACTGTGTTTATTCTATCTCTCTATATCTCTTCTATCTTATAGCTTACCACTTATACTTTAAAGCTCTAAGGCAAACTAAATATAACTTATCCTTACTTATCTCTAATTTAATTTATTATAATCGCTAGGTAGGTTTTACGTTACTAATTAACTAATTAACCCCTAACTAATTAGATAATAGTATAGGTAAGGGTAATAAAAAGAACACTGCTTTATCTAAAATATTAAATAATATAGTAAAAAAAAGAAAAGTAAAGGGAAGGGAAGTAAAGATAAATCTAACCTAGAGATAATTAATAGTATTTATACTATAAGGGAAAAAATGCTAAAAAGCAAAGGTAATATAAATAATAAGATTTATAAGGTAGATAAGAAGAAGATAAAAGAATAGGGCATTAGGCTGTAAAATACTAAGCAGTTTTACCTCGTGCTTGGGAGGGGACATGGAAATTTATCATTTTTACATGCTCCGCAGACGCTCCGCAGACCCCATAAACATGGGCCGGGAGACGGAGCACGCGCAACACGTAAAACATGCAGTACGGATATAAAATAGTGCTAGTGGCTAATTCCCTTGTTGACATTGTGCTTCTCTGCCATCGTCGAGAAAAACCTATCGTGCCTGCTGCACGGGGCCTGGGAGGGCCAAAAGTCCGATCTACTAGCCTATAGCTACAGCTAGCATTTTCCGTCTTCTTCAAACGCGCAGAGGCATGGATTCCGATAGTCACACCACGGACCGAACGACTTCATGACATGGCACATGGAACAGGAAGGGTCATATGTATATTTTCCTTGATTTTCTTGTGGAGGAGGGAGGTGTCGACGTCTTCGGGCCCTCGGCGATGGCTTGCGAGGGATTCCGGGTCTGGGTTTTGCACTGCACTGCACTGCACTTCTTGGCCACAAGAACTACTGCCAAGAACTACTGCCAAGAACTGCCCAGAACTGACAAAAACTGACAAATGGTAATGGGAATGCCGTTAGTGGCTGGGAGGCCAGGGCCAAGAGCCAAGATACATAAGCTTGCTTCCCCGTCTCCGTCCCCGTCTCCGTCCCTTTTCCGATGGCCCGAGGAGGAAGGGGAACCCGAGACTGCCTTGGCGATGAGCTCGCGTGGTCCGTCTTCCGGCCCATGTTTATGGAGTCTGCGGAGCGTTTGCGGAGCATGACACGAATCAATTGAGTCAGCCGTCCAGTGAGCGAGCGTCGACGTCCTTATCTTGTCGTCTTTTTTTTTTTTTTAGTTCTCCTGGTTCCGTTGGCGGGGGAGGGGGGGGACGCATGGGAGGCACCCAATTTGTAATATGTAGAATAAGAGAATAGGCGGGGGGGGTTCTCTTATCTTGGCCGTCTGGCAGGGGTACCTGCGGAGGGCCCGGTTGCCCGCTGTTGCGGCGGCGAAAGAGGGCTCAGCGCCAGGTACCGAGACAGGCTATGCTTATCTTCGCCTGCAGCCAGTGCAGCCACTCACACGCGCACCTCGCTCGTTTCAATGGCATTTGAAAAGCCTCGCTGCCGCCGCCGCCGCCTTCGCGCTGCCCAAGGGACCATATATAATATTGGCCCCTGGATCGCCTTCTCCCGATCCCTTTTTTCCGTGCCCCTTTCCCTCTTGCTTTCCTCCATTCCTCCTCCAACACACACGAACGTCCACAAACCCATACACACAGGACGGAAGCAACTACTACAGCCATGGTGAGCAAACAACAGCAGACCGCAGCAGACCGCAGCAGACCGCAGCAGACAAACAAGAAGCAGCCGACCGACTGACCGACTTGACCGACTGACCACTGAATGACGCAGGCTTCTCGAGAAGTTCTTTCCTCCCGAACGGAGACGGTACGATTTGTCCTGTCCCCTCGGCCCGATTCCTGCATCACGCCGTCGACAAGTTGCTGACTTCCACTGCGCCTGTACAGCTCAGCAAATACCTCAAGCTCGAGCAAAAGGGTTCCCTGATTGCCGAATACGTCTGGGTCGATGCTGTTGGCGAGACCCGTTCCAAGTCGAGGGTGAGTTTTCTCCCTAGACGCACTCTTCTTTTCCCTAGTCTGTAACTGCAACTTGCCCCTGCGTTTTGCGGCGAGTCCATGTGCGCCCGAAAAAAAACACAGCCACCACGCGCCACCACGCCACTCGTCACCCTCCACCCGCCACGCCACTCACCGAAACCAAACCCTTTGCGTCAGGGGGCTCAGTCGCCCCGCCATGGCCTGCCGGAAAGCCCGCTTCGTATGGCGTGGTCGGATGCCGTCATGCCAATCAGCACAGGACGGAATCCTCGGCAGTCTTGGCAGTCTTGACAGTCTTGACACAGTCTTGACAGTCTTGACAAATCTTGGCAGTCATTGGGTCTGCTTCCGGCGGCTAGGCGGCTCATCGGCGTTCATGCACGGCATCCCCGACGTTGGTGACATCATCATCATCATCAGCAGCCAGCAAGACCAAGAAGCCAAAGCAGGGAAGCGTACAAAGTCCTTGCAAAGCGGGATATACTGACATGGATCAATCTGCAGACTCTTCCCGCCAAGGACTACAAGCCCGAAGACCTTCCCGTCTGGAATTTCGATGGTTCTTCAACAGACCAGGCTCCCGGTGACAACTCGGACGTCTACTTGCGCCCTTGTGCCGTCTACCCCGATCCCTTCCGCGGCAGCCCCAACCTCATCGTCCTGAGCGAGTGCTGGGACGCCAATGGAGTCCCCAACAAGTACAACTACCGTCATGAGTGTGCCAAGGTCATGGAAGCCTACGCCGAGCACCAGCCTTGGTTCGGCCTCGAACAGGAGTACACCCTGCTCGATCACGACGATCGTCCGTTTGGTTGGCCCGTCGGTGGCTTCCCCGCTCCGTAAGCAATCTTGACCCCTCCATCTAGATCATCCAAACCTTTTCCATCACTAACCTCGTCTCACAGTCAAGGTCCTTACTACTGCGGTGTCGGCAGCGGCAAGGTCGTGATGCGTGACATCGTCGACGCCCACTACAAGGCCTGTCTATGTGCGTCCTCACACCACCCTGAAAGGAACCATTGATTGATTGCAAATCTCCTCGTCTCGCCAACTAACCCCTGACCACCCACGCAGATGCCGGAATCAAGATCTCCGGCACCAATGCCGAGGTCATGCCTGGCCAGTGGGAATACCAGTGCGGACCTTGCGAGGGTATCAGCAGTAAGTGTCCAGACACACATTTGTCTTTTTTTTTTGGTTGCGCGCCACCAAGTTCTTACTCGCGCGCTAACTCGGGACATTTAACTAGTGGGCGATGAGCTGTGGTGCTCGCGATTCTTCCTCGCCCGCGTCGCCGAGGACTTTGGCGTCAAGGTCTCTTTCCATCCCAAGCCCATCAAGGGCGATTGGAACGGCGCGGGTCTCCACTCGAACTTCTCCACCAAGGAGATGCGCGCCGAGGGCGGCCTCAAGTTCATCGAGGAGGCCATCAAGAAGCTCGAGCCCTTCCACAAGGAGTGCATCAAGGAGTACGGCGAGGACAATGACCAGCGTCTCACCGGGCGCCACGAGACCGGCTCCATCGACAGCTTCACCTACGGCGTTGCCAACCGCGGCGCCTCGATACGCATCCCGCGCGAGACGGCCGCCCAGGGCCGCGGTTACTTCGAAGACCGTCGTCCCGCCTCCAACGCCGATCCTTACCGCATCACCAAGATTCTCATGACTTCGATATTCGGCAAATTGTGAGTTTTCCATTGCCGCGCGGGTCGAGGAAGGAATGCGAATGCCTTGTCACGTTTGATTTCACCTGTCTCTCTCTCTTTTTTTTTTTTTTTTTTTCCCGAACAACTTTGATTGGTCTCCGTCTCGAATGTTTGCATACAAGTCTGGAAATAACAATCAATCCGCCTCCGGGCAGCGTCGGAATAGACGCGGGTGACCATGACGAGGCGGGTTTCTTCCATTCATTCCATTACCGCGGCGTTTCGGAGTGGCATTTGAGAATTAGTTTCCATATAGCTGTAGGAACGCAATTTCCTGATTCCGACCTGATCACCACGCAACGCAGACTTTGCACGTAGGACAACTGCCCCCAAGGGCCTAGTGCCATGCCTCTCCCCCCCTGCGTGCTGCGAGCCCTAATGCGGGCTGACAGGTGCTCGCGTAGCACACGAGTTCAGTAAGCAGTTTCCTGGTAGCCAACGGTTAGACACGTTGCATCTCTTGACAAATCTACCCCGTAGTGCGTAGAATTCCGGTCACTCTGGAGATTAATGTCGAAATGCTGTGGTGTTTTGAGCCTATACTATACATATTATACGTCATCTACTCGTGCGCCTCTTCGCACGCTTTGGTTAGGCGAAACTGCCACGGGCCAGCCAACCTGATTCCCACCAAGTTGTAACGAGACGCGCACGGACAGAAGCGGCAGGCGCTCCGACGCTGACACATGTCACGAGCTCTCTCTCTCTCTGGTGCTCGCTCCACAAATGCGACTCGTTCTTCCCCACAATGCCATCGTCGGGTCGTGGACCCGACGCCAAGTTGACTCATCATCGTCTGTTGCGTTTGGTCCGCTCCCAATTCGATATGCCATGGTTGTTTGTGCTTAGATGGACTTGCTTGAAATTAAAATCTACAAGGTACCATCTGAACCCATCCGGGTGCCGTTTTACAGACATGTAGAAACGGAGCGACGGATACAGAGGCGGATTCTTGCGCCAAGATGCCGCTTCCGCTGCGAGGGCGGTTCAAGTTAGTTGCGCCGCCCATGATTCTTCTTGGCCTGCTTTAGGGGGGACCAGAGTTTCATAATTACCCGCTTGATGACCCCCTCGGTGAGCGCTATTCGGTCTACACTGTTCAGAAGCTCACGAGTCTGATCTTGGTTCGGTTTTTTTTTTTTTTTTTTTGGTGTGCAGGTGGAAAGGGGCCGTGGCCGTCCCTAGGCGCCGAGGTTGATGTTTCCTTGTCATTCCTTCTTGTGGTGCTTGTTGATTGGGTTGCCCTGGTCGTCTACCAGCCCCTTGGCACGCATCACCCTGAGGGCATCATGCAGAGGGTCGAGGGCGGGATCCGGGGCCCTGTGGGAGCCGAAATAACTGTCGGCCCAGGTGAAGTACTGGCCATAGTTGACGGTGAAGTACATGTGGTGAAGGGTGTGGTGGGCGGGACTGTTGAGGAACTTCTCGGCCCAATGACCCGTGATCATGTCGCCGTCGTGGATGAGGATGGTCCAGATCTGGACGGCCACGAAGAGGGCTAGGTATAGATATCGTTGGATTGGGCAGATGAAGGGAAACACGCTTTTTTTTTTTTTGTCAAATTGCCAAATGTCAGTCGAGGGATGATGGGGCAGGCGGCAAGCCCAAGCTCGGGCGAGGGGAGAGAAGGAACTCACTGGTATGGAATGGACTGGATGTATCCGTCGAGAGGGTGGAAGGCCAGGGCAGCCCATGGTGTGGGAACTGGGGTGTTATTGATGCATTGTCAGCATGGCGATGGACATCACCGGCGTATGGCGCATGATCCGACTTACCAATCCATTTGTGATGTGGCTTGTGGACGTGTTTGTAGACGCTGGGGTGATGCTCCAGGCGATGAATCCAGTAGATGCTGACATCATTAAAGGCCATGTACAGCACCGTCGATATCAACAGCCAGGTATAGCCGTACTCGCTCACGTCGGCGTACAGCAAGCTCTTGCCGCGGACCTCGGCCAGGAACCACGGCAGAGTCAGCATGTTGATGAAGGGAATGGCGAACAGCGACGACTTGATCTCCTGTCGGATCTGCTTCTCCAGGAAGCGGGGATGGTGCTCGAGACGTCGGTCGAATATCAAGTAGTAGGACAGAGCGCCAAAGAAGAGGTAGAGCAAGGTCGCTCCTAGCTGGGTGACGACCAGGATCGACATTATCTGGCGATAGATGTTGTCCCTGGGCCAAGCGGACTCGGCGGCGGCGGCAGCGCCAAGGAGACTGGAGCCGAGATCTGGAAATGACCCATTGCCCAGATCGCCAGGAGCAAGACCATGGGCAGGAGCAGGAGCAGGAGCAGGAGAGCCGGGACGAGGCAAGGCCCAGGCGTACGCCTTGTCGAGAATGAGGGGATCAAAAAGCTCGAGAGCTACATCCATCGTGAACGGGTGATGCGTCGCGTTGTCGGCGAGTGCGACTGGTTGGGAGCGGACGGCGTTACGGGTGAGTTGAGTTGTGTGGGAGCAGAGAAATCTTGATCCACGAAAACTCTGCGAATTTCGCCTGTGCGGACTTGGAAGAGTGCATAACGACGCACAAAGGACGCGCTAGCCATTTGTAGCAGCAAATTTTCATGCAAATTTGTTGTTAGGAGCGCGGACGCGATAACATCGCGACGGATGGCAGCACCTGTTAGCGTGGCACCGCGCATTGGCCTAGCTACGATCTAGTTACGTGTGGGCACGGAGAGTACCCCATATAGCATATGCAGTCTACTAGGACTATCGAGTATCTTTTACCAGTGTTAAATTATTAATACTCGTATAGTGTCCCTAATAGCTTGACTTACTTCAGCCACTAAGAGCTAATATACAGTGGCCGCCCTGGGTGGTAGGGGGAAGGGTATCTACTTCTTCCGTTTTAGGACTACAAAATCTCCTTGATCATGCTGTGGCTTATGGGGCTGTGGGGCCTAGCAGCCCCCCTGCCACAAGGTCAGTGACTGCCACTAACCGCGTGGGCGCGTTGCTTATCTGAGATGATTAGTGTGTGCGCTATAGAAATCTACACAAAGGAAAATCGCTAGTAGAACTATTATAAGCTAACTCACATATCTCCTTGAACACGGTCAACCTCTATGTGTATCTTTTGATAAAACAAAACTAAAGACACGTACAGTTTGCGAGTCCTGTAGACCCACAAGGTGGATTGTCTCCGAGGAGATGAATCAATGTCATGCACTTTTGTCCGATTGGATACAGGCCTTAGCTGACGTGACTCCACAAGCCATAGCACGACTTAAGGAGATTTAAAAGGGGGATGCGCACTTATGTCCAGTCTAACCCGTCTAACCCCTGAATGATTGATTTTACAACGACTACAAGCCCCACGCGGGGCGGTCACTATCAGCTCTTAGTGGCTATGGACGGATTCGTAAGTGGAGCTATTAGGGATGCCATGGGGGGTACGGACTACGCTAGTAAGAGATACTAGATAGTCCTGTGGGAATACACGTAATAAAAGATACCTCTTGCCTCACGTAGTATCCCACTAAGCCATGGAAAGACTTATCATTGGCCTGCTGCCTCTAGTCGCGTACCTCCTGTCCACAAAAACAAACAGGAACCAAGGCCAATTCGCCAATGAAGCCTCAACGGACAATGCACGCACAAATTACTGTAGTGGCGAGTTGGCTGCGCCTCTTTTTTCGCGCAACAGACAGGCTCTCACCGAATCGTGCTGCATACAGCATGCCCAATGATTCAATGATTCCCCTAGCGCCCGTTGAGGCGGCCGCTAATAAGTCCGACCTCGGCCGTGACCGTGCCTCTCATTTCATTGCTCTTTTCTATATCTGTCATCTTATCGCGATCCCGGGTGTCGCCAGGGGGGCAAGTGGCATAATAACTCCTCTGCAAAGGCTACATGCACGTCGGGACGATGACTTCATGGTTGCGTCGAAAGTGGAGCAAGCGATCTCTGTTCCTCCCACTCAACAGCTACTGTAGAGCTCGATGCAGCCGCTTACTGCGTATGAGGATTTGGGAGCCACTCAACACGATCACAGGCAATCAAGGTTGAAGCGGGCTGGCTGACGGTACAGCTGTGTACGATTCCAGCGACCCTTGGAGCTTCAACCTTATCTCCGGCCACTGATCAAGCAAGCCAAGCTCTGTCCAAAACTTCCAGGCTAGTTGCGTGTTTTGCTCCTATAGCGTTTTTAAGGCGAAGTGTATATGAAGTTTCCCTCTTTACCCTTTGACTCATTAGTACTGCGATACCCTCGTGATTATCAACCTCATTCACAATATGCTCAAAGCTGTTCTCATCATCTATGTCGTCTGTGTTCTTGTAATCGATCGATCAAGTATGACTGAAAAGCACCATGGCCCATCTCCGCTACTAGCAAATTCCTAGGTTGACAGTCATGGTGAACAACCCCGGCCATATTAACTTCTCGAACTACGTCAATTGCGCCTTCCACTGTCCTCTCCCAAAGAAATGGTTGATTCAGGATGTTCGTTGTAAGTTCTGAGAGGGGGAAGCCACGGATGCATTCAAGTAATATACCTGGAACTTGGAAGTAATCCACCGGAAGATCTGTAGGTGCCTCTGGTGAGCTGTAAATGACCGATTCGATAAATCCGGGAATGCGTCGGCCTTGGAGTTGTTTTAGTTCGCTATATGCTCGAACTTCATTTTCGAAGTGGCTCTGAGCTGTTTCGTATATTATAGCTTCCCACTCGCCGAGGTCATCCTCGTTGCCATCATCGTCATCATCATCTTCAGCATTTTCTTCTTCTTCATCGTCATCATCCTTGTCTCCATCCTCTTGAAAACGCGCCTTTTTAACACGGTATTCATCGCGTCGGAGATCTTCAAGGAGCCTTTTTCGCCAAGCCAGAGCGAACACAATCTTGCCACGCAGCTTCCGCTTGATGGTTGTACGAATGATCCCTGCGAAACTCCCCAAAACGTCGATCGAAAAGTTTGAGAATGGCCGTCCTAAATCCATTCGGCATTCTTAGCTGCACTTCCATGACGGGTGATACATACAGTTACCGAGCAGGCGCGTGTGATGGTAAGTTGAACATGTTTCCCGCAAGGGGTTTTCAGGTTCATAGTTCGACCTGCAGCGTAGGGAAACCGAGTTCCAGCTGTGCTGCCAGCAGCGACGAATGTTGTTGTTGAGCTGGGGATATGTTAGTTCCATTGATGTGGGTGGCGAATTTGTGTACAGGGTCTACCTCATTGCCAAGCTTCAACAGTAAGCCTATCTCAAAAGACAGCAAAGGACTAAGATCTACAATTGAGTCTTGCGCAAATGGGCATCGAGAGATTATGTAAGGGGAAAGAAGGAAGTAGGCGGCTGGACAAAGAGAAAAGGAGCTAGCGCTGTTAGGCGCGGCTGAGCTCTCGGGCGGGATCTAGCCCTGCCGGGGCGTGCTTATCTAATAATCCCTCGACAGGGCTGGTGGGTGGTACATGTTAAGGATAATTCAAAGCCTCACATTCTAGCCTCAGATATCAGGCAGGCATCACTCTCGTCATCCCCTCTTCGTTTTGACGATGTAGCTTCCCGCGTTGTGTTTGTTATCGCGCTTTATCGCAGGCTTTGTTTAAAAACCTAGATTTATTGCTGATAGATTTGAAGCCTATAAGCTTCTTTTTTCTCTATTAGATTCCGAATTCCTAGGTAGTAATTCTACATCATCATCTTCTCTTCTGATCACTCTTTGCCTCCGTCTGCATCCTTCCACAGTACACAAGTCGCTGGTGAAAGTTGAGCGCCAGGCTGAACAGGGCTGTACGATAGGACCCTTCTTCAACCGCGCGTTAAAAGACACACCGTCCAGGTTCAGAAAATGCAGGCCTGATACCGGCCTCGTACGAGCATGTTAGTTGTAACAGTATGCTTTGCAGCCAATCTCGTCTTCAGAACGAAGTAGCAGCCGAGCTACCCTGTGGTCGGGTACGTAGGCTAACAGTCGACTAGGTCTTGGGTGAATAATGAGTTGTGTTTGCATCAAATTTGTTAGTGAAGCAGTCTCTCTTCTGGAAGTGTAAGTTTAGGCGAAAGTTCTTATTCTTTTAGGGAAACATTTCTACGTTCTCTAACTTCCCTCAGAGATGCCAAGTTCCCACTTGTTCCGTTGCGTACATTGCTATATATCTCATCGGCTCTTCATCGCATCTACATTAAGGAGATCACCGTCAAAATGGTGAAATTTGGAAAAAAAAAAAAAAAAAAAACCAAAAAACACAGACGTCAAAGATGTTAAAGAAGAGCCTTAACAACGCGCTCTATGATTACTTGGCGAACGCCGATGCCACGCATATCTCTCTTCCTGCCTGGCGCAGGTCTTGGACTAACTATCCTAACCGAAGTCGTGACACACGTGTAAATAGTCTTAGATAGCTAGACTCATTATCATCACTTTCTACTCCATCTCACATCGTGCCAAGCGTGGATAGCCGAAATAGCTGAGTTCATTATCATCGCTTTCCACACCCTCTCACACCCAGCTGCCGTGCCTCTATATTACTGCTGTCAATTACCTAATCCATTTCCCACCCGAACAAACCGATATCCGCGTCTCGTCATCTAGTAGTCGAATGAAGTCTATTAGCTTGGAGTGGCTTAAGCACCTTGAGCGGCATTTAGCAAAGAACTGTATTGGCGCAAAGAGATTGGAAATCCTGGACAGACGTTTTCCACATCGTATCGTACCAATGATTTTATTCAATACTGCGACGATCATTATCTCGGGCTGAATCTCCCCATCTAATATATCTCTTGCAACCATTTGATGTAGTTGTATTCTAACCGCTCAAACACTATCACAGTAAGTTCATCAACATAATGCCCAGAGATGGGTTCACAAGCATCAATACGGTCGAGTTCCTCCGCTGCATTCAAGGCTTCCGGAGATAGACCTCCAAGAAACAAACAACTCTCTCTCTCCTTTGAAGAAGAATGACACATCTCCGTTCGACCCTCTTCCAGTCCTTCGGATCTCAGAGGAGGGGTAGCGGGCTCGAACACCGACACCGCCTCCAAGTCAGGGCTTGTCTTCATGCCCCAGTTGGAAGAGCGTACCGCTCGTAAGAGGTGGTTTGAGACTTGTAACAAGGACAGCGCGCGAATGGAGGTTGGAAGGACAGTTTCAGAGAGCTGAAGTTGCCAATTCGAGCGAAGGGAAATGGTGGTTGTTACCTCCGGGGTTTCCCCCCCCGGGGTTTCCCCCCCCCCCCGAACTGGTGATATCGCTAACCAGCTCAGTGAACCAGCATCTCTTGCGCTGAAAAGAAACGCACCTTGAAGAACAAATAGATTCACAGGTTTAACTTGATTTCTATTCTGTCCATTGTCTCGCGCGGGAAGTGGGACAGATTTCTCAGAGCCACTCCAAACTGGGCTTCTCCGCATCCAGCCGCTGGTTCGCAAGACAAGCAATCACTTCGTCGGCTGTGTTGGCGACACCAATTATGTTGGCGTCTCTGGGTCTAACAAAGCCGTCTCGCGTGACTTGGCCAATCCAGCTGAGCAGTCCGTCATAAAATCCATTCACATTGAAGACGCTCACACGGCGATCATGAAGTCCCAGTTGGTACCATGTCGTAACCTCGAGCAGTTCCTCCATCGTGCCGTACCCACCACTCAAGGCAACGAATCCACTTCCCGGGGCTCCTTCGAGGACCGCCTGCGTCATGAGGCGCTTTCGTGTGTGCATGTCTCTCACAATCGTTCTCCTCCCGAACTGTGACGAGTACTCTGCGCTGACGCGACCGTCGCCGAGCTCGTCTTCGTATCTAGCAAGAGCGGCGGGAACGATTCCGTGGACAGCCCCTGGCCCAGACAGCGCGACGAGGGTGCTCGCGACTGCTCCCATGATCCCAGTAGTTCCTCCACCGTACACGAGCGCGATTTCGTGGCGGTGCAGGGCGACGGCGAGAGATTTGGCTGCCTCGATGTGACTTTCGTCGCGGCCAGAAGACGATCCACCACTAGTCTCCCATGTTAGCTGATAAGAAGCTCCAAAGGCAACAAGGGGCTAGGTAAAAAAGAGGGGCCCGGACAAGAGACAAACAACGCGTCTATTTGAAGAATTCCTTGACGGAAGTCTCCTCACCTGACAGCCATGGTAGAACTCGCCAGCCATTGTCATCGCAGGTCTCTCTATGTCAGATGCCCAGGAAGCCTGGTCGGTGACACAGAGGCTGATGGTGGCCGCCTTGTGCCGGTCTATGAAGGGGGTCAGGGTGTGTCGTATCCATTCGAGCTGGTACTGGCCGTAACGCAGAGTGCTGGCGTTCATTGATACTCGTCCCTCCTCGTATAAGTCCTCGTAGGTATTGGACACGCCATTCACCTTCCCGACGGCTCGAAGATAAGGGAGGAACTCCTGATAGCCTATGGTCTTCCAGACACCTTTGTTGAAATCGCTTTTGCCGTCGAGCAGGACTTTCTCGAGGCGCTTCAGCTCGGCGAGCTCGTCCAGCAGGCCCCTCTTCAACATCTCCTCACCCCTGGATTCGACGATTCGCCCATAGCTTGACTGATGGGGCACCAGGGTAATGATGAGAACCTCGTACTCTCTGCTGAAAACTTGCCGCAACAGAGGAATGATGAGGGATGTTGACCCACCGACGAGAACTGGAAGTCCGTTACGAGCGGTGATGTCGTCTATTGTGGCGATGGCTCTCGAGACAAAGTCTTGTGGCTCCTCTTCGGCCTCCAAGTAGTCTATCAAATGATGGGGAACCCCCTGAGTCTCCTCCGGACAAGGTTTCGCCGTGGCAATGCCTCCCGGCTTATAGCACTGCAGGCTGTCTATAGAAATGACCTCACCTAGATATGCTTTGGCAATGGTCACACCTAGCTTGGTCTTTCCAGAAGCGGTAGGGCCAAAAATGGCAACGGAGAGCTTTCGTGTTGGCATCATCGTTTCAGCATGTAGAACATAGCCCCAAAGACTGGCAACCAAGTGGGCAAAAGTGGCTTGACTTGGCATCTCAGTCTTACCTTTTAAATAACCAGAAAAGAACTTTTTATAAAGGTACTGATTAATCAAGCCACAACACGGAGGAGTGTACAAGACGACTCGTCGTGATTGTGGGACTGAAACGGGTTGTCCGTGTGATGTAGCAATTTAAGTTTGTAGCGCATTTCAAAAAAAAAAAAAAAAAAAACAACAACAACCGACTTTAAAACGGCACTCGGCTTCCTTGGTTGACGGCACTGAGATCCCTGCCACTGTCTAGCTACTTTGAGTAATGACTTTGCACTTTGTGCATAATAAGACTTTGCTGTGTTTGGCGATTCGCGTCCCTGGGGCGAGAAGAAGGGAGGAACAGCCGCCTCTGAAGGTTATTCCCCCACCTGGCTTGAATATACGTTAAATGGGCCGTCATTGGAAACATGGCAAAACACGCTAGTGTGCAAGCCTGCTACCCCCTGTGTTTTAGCACCTTGTTGGGAATCCCACGAGTACGGAAACAGGCCGAGTTTCTTTCAAAGGGACCTCCTACCTGGCCCGGTCTTGACGGGTACATTTTGTTTTGCTTGGAAATCCTCCCCTTGTCATTTCACACCCACCACTACTATATGGACTCCACAGTCGAATTTTGGCATGCCTAAGCGAATTGAAAACCGCGCATTACCTATTACCGAGACACACACTGTTTCCAAATCAGATCAGGTCCGTCTATGCGAAGACCCCACATAAGTTCAGATGTGGTCTCGAAATCCTAAGTGAAGATAGGCAGGGTTGGGTTCGACTTGGTAGCTAGGTGGTAGTGAGTACGTAAACATGCCGCACGAACCAAAGGGGGGAACCAGCTGCTTGGCAAAGTTCGGCACAAGTTCAGCCTCGAGGTTCTAGTGCTCCCCTCGAGGTACTGATTTCATGTCAATCTCGACGATGCTGGGGTGGTACATGTAGGACGCGTGCCACGCCCCACCTTAACTCGGTGGTAATAGACTCTATGACAGACTAGACAAATTGATAAAAACGATTTAAAATATAAATAAGATGAGCTTTTAAACTAGATTCAAAAAGGACTATAATATTAGTTCAAGGTGGTCAAGGTGGAAAAAAAAAGTATATGTTTTTTAGTATGCTTGATATTAGGAGAATAATATTACACTTTTTCATAATATTACGATATCTTCAAAACTTGAATGTGGTAAAGGGGGAGAGGAAGAAAACCATACCAAGGTTATTTTAAAAGCTATAAAGATAGCACATACGTAAACAGTGTATAAAAGGACTACTACGGATTAGAAGCACGAGAATTTGAAATAATAATAAGGGGGCTAGGCTGCTGAAACGGGCATAGTTTAATTGAATTAATACTTGGTCTATTATAGTGTCTAGTCTGTTGTAAGTCATGACGTCTAGCACCACCTAGCAAGGTACGTGACACGAGTACCCATCCTAGTTCTTGTTTCAGTTTCAAACAAGGATCATGGCAGGTAAAAGCCTCTTGCACTAAGCTATACGGACGTATAGTCTCGGATATCACTCAGTCTAGAACAAGGCAAGGCAGCGAATCTGTCCGAATTAAGGAACAAGCTCTGACTAGTTGTAAAGGTCGCATTTATAGAGTTTAGGCACTAATGCGTACAGGTCTATTCGGCACTTTTCATATTTGGTGTTTACAATTGCAGCTAACCGCTTAGTGAGGAAGGAGCACTGTTCCCTCGTCGTGGTTTTTTTTTTTTTTTTTCCCCCTATGGCAGGCACTAGTAGGGGCCCTGGTAGGCCGAATCCAATCTCTCTCTAATCACTGGATCAACGTCGTATTCAACCACAGCAGTCAAAAGATGAAACAAACATATGGTGCTGCCTCATCATCATGTGTAAGCAGCACTACGGATTACATGTACATCATGTATGTGGTATCATGTATGGTATGGACGTCGGGCTCTGCCTGCCCCTCTTCCTGCTTATCGTGTCTGTATCTGATATCTTGATGCTGAAGCCTTTGAAGTTCTCATCCAGCGCGTTGTAGCATAGCTCTCGATACAGGGAAAATCCACCAAAGAAGATCAATGGCTCGATCCTCTTTGTTGGAACGTTTGATCCGTCATACCAGGCAGGACCTGGTGTTCCTCACGAGCGACTCCTGGTAGACGGAATTCAGCAGGCTGGTCCAGTGCCGCTCGGCCTCGACGGTTGGCTCGAGAGACTGGATGGCGTCGCGCCGCATCTTGACCATGACTTGGACGATCCAGTCACTTCTGGAGCTCGATGCTCGATGCAGCTGGGGCCGTTGGAGGCGGGCGGCGGGGCCGTGTGCGGCAAATACGTAGAAGAGGTTTGGGGGGGGGGGGCCGGCAAGGGGCCATCATCCCCAGGTAGGAGACGACGCCATTGGACCAATTTTCTGCCAGCGGAGCTCCGCTAGTGGATGCCAGGCCCATGTCCAGCAATATGCTTCCGGTGGCACCTTACATAGAGAGGTTCGGCAAAACGCTGCCACATCGACCTCGTAGACGGCTCCGTCCGACCTTGGTGAGGGCCACCATGGGGCGCCCTGCTGAACTGCTGACGTCGACGATGGACACGTGGGGCTTGGACAAGCTGCTTGTAGTAGTCCGTAGTCTCTCTTCTGCGCGTCAGAGACCCGAGCAACGTGTTTTCCCCGCCCAGAAGTCGTAGGCCAATGCGATTGGCCTCCTCGTCGAGCAGCACGTCCCGGTAGTTGGCCGTCCAGAACTTGAACCCGCCCTCGTCCCAGAGCCTCCCTCTTCTCGAAGAAGGCTGTTCTTTCCTCGGGGCTGTCGGAAAATATGCTCCTCTTGGCAGGCTCGTCCGCGTAGCCTGCCGTGGTCGTGAGACGGTGCTTGAACAGCCGGGGCAAGATCGGCGCGAGCAGCGTCTTGCTCGGCAGCGTCCAGAATTCAGTACCACGTGTTACTCATTAGTTTTTTGTGCTTGCCGTGTATCTCCCTCCCCCTATCCGTGCTTGTAGTTTAAGCGAGAAAAGTGTTTGCCAAGATAGTGCCTAGTGGACCAATATCACGCCTCACGCTCGTATCACTAATAATAGAATGACGTTCTACAAAAGGCCAGGCAGGATGTGTTCTAAGATTCGGCATTTGAAGGACATGGGATAGCTTCGTACGTGCATCTTCATTTATCTCATGTGACCCTCTATAGGATTCACTCCCTTGTTGCTCTCCTTCTTGGCGCAAAAAGTAAATGCGCTGACAGGTGAAGGTATAGAGACTCGAGCTTGGGCGTTGATGCAGCATCCCTCCCCTCTGTGTATGGTCGCACATTAGGGGGGTCCCGCAATGAGGTGCAAAAACAAAAAAACTTACATTACTAATATACAGGACGCTAAGCAAGTTAGTTAATTAGTTAACTTCCTAGCTAATTACCTAGCTTACTCCCCCTAAATTCATGTTTAGGCATAAAGACTCACAAGTAAATTATAACACATGTTATTCATCACTATCTTCTACAGTGCTTATGGCTCTTGGCTCTGTGGTAATAACTTTAAAACTATTAGGCTGTAAATTTAGCTAAAAATAATCTATACGAGTTCGGAATAGAACGCTAGCAAGCATTAATAAGACTTTCATCGCGGGCTAGAGTTATTAGCTATAACGCTAAAGATTAGAGCATTGTAATCGCGTAATGTAAGCTTTTTGTAATTGCTTAGTGTTTATTTTATATCTAGCTTATAATTACATACTTAATCCTATAAATTACGTAATATTATAGAGTGAAATTCTTAACAATGATATCTCCTTGGACTCTGACTACCTTGTGGGTTAGTAGGGCCCCCACAGGCCCCCTGCCATAAGGTTAGTGACCACGTAAGCACGCGAAAGTGTAGTGTAGCAGTTTGTATAGGGAAAACTAGCAGTACATTTATTATTGATTTTTATACTTTTTTTTTGCGTCATTGGTTGTGGCCAGAGCTTTGCTGTTAGGAGCGCAGAGGTCAGAGACAGGACGTCCATAAGAAGTGAATCTTTGGAGAACCTTTAGGTGTCACGGCTTGAGCGTAGGGTTGAATAAACGAAGTAATAGCTAAGATTCTTATAGTTACTACTAGGAAGATACTAGCTAGGGGTAGGTATATAAAGGTTTTAATCTCTAACCTAGCACTAATAATATATATAGTCTTTAAGGAATACCTTGCTTTATAAGCATATAGCTATCTTATAGCTAGCTAGCCTCTTTATTATTTATATAGCCTAAAGGTCCTTTAAAAATCCGCTTTAATAAATATTCTATCTCTAATATTTACGCTCCTAATATAATACTCCCCTAATATATAATTAACCTTAATTATAAAATAAGCTACTTACTTAGGGTATAGTTACTATAATAAAGCTTATAAAGAAAAATAAGATAAGGCACCTTATAACTAGATATATAAGTAAATAAAATAATAATAATAATACTACTAATTATAAATAACCCCCCTTTATTATAGGTAGTAGTGTTTAAATAGTAGCCTATATATAGCTTTAATATAGTAAAATAAATATTATTACCTATTATATAGCTAAACTAAAAAAAATAGATAACTTATATTAATTTTTATAATTAGTTTAAATAAATAGGGTACCTAATACTATAGTTTTAAATAGTCTAACTAAAGGGCTTATATTATAGTTACTATAAGTTTATAGCTATTAGGTATATATATAAGTAATAAAGCTAATAGTTATTATTATAATTTATAGATTACTTATATATAGTGTATTAGATTACTTAAGGGGTCTATAGTTAATATAAAAGAGACTAATTTTTCCTTCCTTTTATACACTTCCTTTTACTTATAATAATTCTTAACCTTATAAGTTACCTTTACTTACTAAGTAGTAGCTTTCTTACTACTATTATACTATAGTTACTAACCTTTTTTAGTCTCTAAATATTATTATTATTTATTACTATTTATCTTAGTCTTTTATCTTAGTCTTAGTTATTAGTTTATTTGCTTCTAGTTATAATTTATATCTAGTCTATTATAGCTAACTTATAGCTAGTTTACTATATCTAATACTTATATAAGAACTCCCTCTTTATTAATAGCTTTTAAAGGTTAAGCTATTAAGAAATCTCCTTTAAAGTCTCCTAAGAAATTATCTTCTTAGAAGTAAACTACTTTTAAAATTTTAATATAAGTTTACTATATCTTTATAGTATCTTTATTACTAACTTACTACTAGTAGTATAATAAGTAAGAAGATTCTATATATATAGTGCTCTTAGTAAGTAGTAATATAGAATATCTTACTAAAAAATAGTACCTATAATATTCTAGGATATTTTATTAATAATAAAACCTTCCCTATAGAATATAAAGAATTTATAAGTATAACTTCTTTACTTACTTACTGCTTCTTTATTACTAATGTTCTAATAGGCTACTTAATAAAATATACTTACTACTTCTAAAATAATAAAAACTACCTTATAGTATATCTTTCTTATCTAGAATTTCCTTGCTTATTACTAATATACTACTAGTATCTAGCTTAAATTATATAGCTTTATAATAAGCTATTTAAACTTATTAAAGCTACTTTAAAAGGTAGCTATTACTATTAGGATAAAGTAAGTATAATTCTACTACCTAGATACTAGATTACTACTAACTTACTAGTAGTTTATTATAAAAGTAAAGAAAAAGCTATAAAATACTATTTTTTTATAAAAATTCTAATAAGTATAGATATATTTACTATACTTAAATAACTACTAATACTACTTATAAAGTAAAGAGTAATAAGTATATTATAATAGCATTACTAAGTAATACTATAAACCTTAAGATATAGATTAATATTTTAAATAGTCTTTACTTTATAGCCTAGAATATCCTAATAGTAAGCTTTCTTAATATATATAGCTACTACCTAACTAACTTACTAGTAGTTTATACCCTATATTACTAACCTACCTAATTATATTAGTTCTATTAAGCTTCCTAGTAAACTTTAGGTTTATATATATAGAGAGGGGGATTCTAATAATAAAGATACTTCTAAGGCCTTTGCCTTTATAGTTACTATAGCTATTACTATTACTAAGGAACTAGTAGTGCTAGTAACTAACTTTATTATAAAGAGATAAGTGCTTAGTAGCTATATAATAGATTATTTAAGTTATTTAAGTAAATTAACTTTATTTTTTAATATCTTACTATATTAACTTATAAATTATAATTATCTTATATTAACTTTACTACTTAACTATTACTTATAGTTATTAATAATTTCTTTAGTACTAAAATCCCTTTTTAATACCTAAGAATTCTCTAAAGTATTATAGCCTTTCTATTTAACTAGATATTTATAATACCTTCTATTATAGTAATATAAAATAATTCTCTTAACTTTAAACTCTTATTTATTATCTTTAATATTATCCTATAGTAAGGATATATTTTCTATATTAGTTAGGTTCTCTTTAAAAGGCTTAAGACTAGTAATATTAAATATATTATATAATTAAATCCTAGGTAGTAACTTTAATTAATATGCTAATCTATAACTCCTAATTACCTTTCTAATCTTATAGGGGCCTAGATACTTTATAGCTAGCTTCCTACTAGGTTATCTTAAATTAATATTCTTTATTAATAGTAAAATATAATTACTAACTTTAAACCTTATTAGAGTTCTTTTCTAGTTATAATATTTCTTATACTAAGTTTATAAGTTACTTAAAAGCTATTTAATTATAGTATATTTCTCTCTTAGTGCTGAGACTTTACTTTTAGCTTAATTATTTACTAAAAGAATATCTATAATTACTTATTATAGACCTCTAGGATTATAACCTTATAATGCCTTTACTAGTATATAGCTATGCGTTATATAATTGCTTATATTATATATAAACTACGCTAATAATAGGTTATTTACCTAATTAGTTTATTTAGCATAAGTAAAAGCCCTTAAATAATATTCTAGGACCTAGTTTAAACATTCTATCTAGCTATCTATCTAGGGGTAAAAAGCAGTGCTAAGTAGCCACTTAGTTATAAGAAAATAATAAAAAGTTATCTAGAAACCACTAGTAAATATAGAACCTTAGTCTATTATAATACCTTCTAAAGCTCTATAATCTCTAAAAACATATTCTAAGAACATAGTTACTAGCCTATTACTAGTTAGTTATATTAATATAGGAATATAAATACTATATTTTATAAATTAGTTAATAATAACTAGAATTATATTATAAGTCTAGTTTAAATCTTTTACTAGTAAAAGTCTAGTAATAAAATCTATTAATAATTCTTAAAAAAGGCAATTAAGCACTAGTAATATAGCTAGCTTACTATATAGTTTATAATGCCTTAGTTTTAAAGTTTAATAACTTATATAAGTACTAATATATACCTTTATATCTTTCTTTATTATTAGCTAATAATATTAGTTTATAATCTAATAAAGAGTTTTACTTACTCCCTAATACCTAGTAGTAAGGTTATTATAAGTTAGTAATAAAATTTCTTTTCTTATTCCTAAAGGGATAAAAATATAATTCTTAAATATTAATAGCTTAGAGGGTCTAATAGACTATATTTAGGATACTACTAAATTACTACTTTTAAGTAACTTTAATTAACCTATAGTAAAGTTATTCCCTTACTATGCTTTATATAATAAGACTTAAATTAAGGGTTTTAATTCTAAGCTTTTTTCTAGAAAGTTAGAGATAAACTTAGAAAAGGTTCTTTAAATAAATTAGATCCTAGCTATAATATCTCTATAAGTAATTAGTTTAATAGATACTTCTAGTCTTATAGGTATATAAATAAGTAATGTTTTTAAGGGGCGCCCTTACTGCTTACTAGCAATAACCTATGCTAGTTTACCCCTAATAGTAATAGCTAGTCTAATAGGAAAATTAAAATAACTAAGTAATAAACTAAATATACACTAAGTACTAGTAGTATTACTATAGCTAGCTTATTGCTTATTAATAAAAGAATTAAAAGTATTAAATAACCTTACTAATATAACTCTTCTAAGATTATCTAGATTATTAGGTTCTTTAGGAATATAGTTAAGTTATGATTTTTTAAAACCCTAGATATTAGCAGTATTATTATAGTATTATTATAACTAACTATTAGTTATACTAAGTAATATTTTTATAGAACCTATAATACTAATAGTATTACTAGGGTATTCCTATTACTTAGTATTTATAAATTTAGATAAAAAGGTAGGAAGTTATATAGTTACTGCTTTTGCTTTTCTTACCTTACTTATAAAATCTAGTCTTCTTAAAAGTAAGTTAGTAGGATTTAATTTCCCTATATAATATATAATCTTAAAGTTAAAAGGATAAAGCTTATTAAGTATAGTTACTTACCTACTAGTAAGCTTAGGCTTTATAGCTAGGTACTTATAGTTTAAATAGTCTATAATAACCTTAATTATATAAGCTAAATAAGTAAGGTAGTGTCTCTATATATAAAAAGCCTCTTAGATAGCTAATAATTTGCTATTAGGTATTAAATAGCGTAATTTAGTATTAGTTATCTTTCTTAATATAAATATAACTAGGTGCTAGTAACCTAGTATATATATTATAAGTATAGCCCTAATTATATATCTAGATATATCTATCTCTACTCTAAGATATATAAGTAGGTTAAAATACACTAAAATTAGCGCTTCTTAAAATCTTTATTAAAGTTCTCTAAACACTACTAGCTTATAGGGTTCTAGGTTAAATATTACTAGTTACTACTCTCTAAGGTAATTTATTAATAGAATAATAATTTTACTATACTATTTAATAAAATAGTAGTAAAATCTAGTAAAACTAAGGAATAACTAAATATTAAAGACACTATATAGTATTAGCTAGGTTATAATTACCTTAACTCTTACTAGGTTTATTATAATATCTTTTACTAATATCTTAAAGCCTAAGAATTTAACTTCCTTAACTAAAAATTAATACTTCTTAAGGTTAATAAAAAGGCTTATATCTCTAAGCCTATATAGAATTTATTTAATATACTCTATATACTCTTTAACTACACTACTATATATTAGTATATTATCTAGGTAAATAATCTAGGTCTTATTAATAAGTCCTTTAAGAGTATTATTAATATACTCCTAAAAGGTTACTAGTATATTAACTAGTCTAAATAGTATTATAAGATATTTAAAGTAGCTATAGTAATAATAAAAGGCTATCTTTTAATTATTACCTAAGCGAATATATAGCTAATAGTATATATTTTTTAGATTAAGGACTATAAGAATAACTATACTTACTAATTAATTAAGAATTTTAGTAATAAGGGGTAAAGGGGTTTTATTCTTAATTATAATTTTATTTAAGCCCTTATAATCTATATAAAGCCTTAATTTCCTTTCTTTCTTTAGAATAAATAAAATTAGGGCTCTAGCTAGGCTAACTAATTTTCTAATCTACCCTTTAAGCTATATACTTATAAGGTACTCTCTAAGGACTAATAGCTTCTTCTTAGCTAAATTATATATAAGCTCTTAAGGTAGTATTTTCCTTTTTTCTAATTTAATTATATAAGTATAGCCCCCTAGTTTAGAAAGCTTACTTACTAGCTTTTTAGAAAAAAATATTTATAAACTTTATATATTCCTTTAGAATTATTAGTATAAGGCATTAGGTACTTACGCCTTAATTTAATATAGCTTATTTATTACTTATGCTTTCTAAAATTAGTATAACTATAATACCTTTTCTTTTTTACTACTAGTAAGTATATTTTAGTAACTATATAGCTACTTTACTATTTAATTATACTTTTATTACTACTAGGTTCTTTAATTAATTCTTACTCTTTTCTTTCTAATTTTTATTTTTTAAAATACTTAGCCTAATCTTTATTACCCTAAATAATAATAAAACCACTACTTATTTTTTCTCTTTATATATTTACTACTTACTATAAATAAAGGAGAGGCATTCTATAGTTACTAAATATCTCTAAAATCCCTAATCCTAATATATAATTATAGGTAAATATTCTTTAGTCTAATCTATGCCTAGTATTATCCCTTTACCTATATTAGTAATATAGTAGCTAACTTAATAAACTTTTATAAATCCTATACTATCTTTTACTTTTATTAATATTTTTAAGATCTCTTAATATAGAATCTCTTTTTAGCTTATACTCTTTAGTATTTAGTCTAATTAGATTATATTTTCCTAATCCTTTTTTAATAATAATTTAGGATAAATTATTAAGAACTATATACCTATATTAAATAGCACTTATATAGCTAACTACTAGTTATCTTATTATAAAAATACCTATATTCTTATTCTATTATCTATAGGGTATTTTATAGTAAGATTATATTCCTAGGTCTATACTATCTAAACTAGTATTATATTAGGTAATATAGCTTTATTACTACTTTTACTATACCTCTTAGTTATATACTTATTACTTTTATAGGTAAAATAGTTTAGTGCTTAATAAGCTAGTATAGTATATCTAGGCTTTCTATATTTATAGTATACTAGAAATAGTTTTTTTACTTAATCTTTACTTTATTACTATACCTTATCTATAGGTAATATAAAGTATTACCTCTTTTTTTAAGGTCTTAACTTTTTTTATTACTTTAGCCTAAACTTATTATAACCTTTACTTTCTTACCCTAGCCTTATAACTAGCTTTAAGTTATTAGAATCTCTTAGCTAATTATTTACTTTCTTATAGTATTATTTAAGCTATTTAGTAAAATAGTAATTTATAAATATATAGGGATTGCTTCTAGTAACTTAGCTTTTACCTTAGTCTAAGCTCTTATAAAGGCTTAAAATAATTAGTTACTCTTTTACCTAAGATTTAGCAGTATTCTTATTGCTTCTAAGTATCTTACACCCTTATCTATTATTCTAGTTTTTAGCTATTCTAGAAAACCTACCTATATAAATAATAAGTAATTTACATGCCTATTTATAGCTATATAACGCATCTATTATTGCTTCGCATTATTAGCTAGGTAGCTACCTATATACACTACCTTAGTAGCATTATTCTTAAAAGTGTAGTAGTCTAATTTAAATAATATATCTAAATCTACTAGGAAATTCTATAGGTTCTTATATATATCTCCTTTATATATAGGTATTTTTATCTATATCTTAATAAGACTATTTCACTATATAATTACTGTTAAGTTACTATAAACTACTAGTGAAACTATAGCGAAAGTTTAAGGGGTAATTATAGGTCCTAGAGGAGGTCTAGCTAATCCTAGATTTGCCTTAAGCTCTCTAATCTACGCCTTTATTTATAGAATCTCCTATATTTTCTAAAGGTAATATAGCTTAGCTTATAGTGTCTCTATAACGCTCTATCTAGGTTATCTATATTATCTGCACCTTTACCTAGATTAGGATTAGGTGGCGTTTGCTACACCCTATTGTTATCTATAGTTCTAGATTATAAGAGTTCTTTGCCTTCCTAATTATCCGTAGCTTTATTATTACAAGGTACTAGCATGTTTCGTGTAGATCTTCAGAGCGTTGGCTGCATAATAATCTAGCCAACGGTTCGTATCCCTAAAAGGGTTTCAAAGAGATTGATTTGTCATGGCTTGAGCGTAGGGTTAAATAATGTCATAACCCTGAAGGTGTGCAAGGTAAGCCACTAGACCAAAAGATCCATCAATGCTAGCTCTCGCTCACATTGCACCTTACAATTGATTATTAGGCCGCCCACAAACGCGCGCACCTGATAATTATCCCTTCTCTCGTAAGGCTCGTCCCAAGCCAAGGGCCCACACAGGCCAGCGGCTAGCAGCAACGCAACCTTAGCTTGGATTAGGCCTGGTTATCCACAGCCTCTAAGATAATTAACTAATTATAAACCCCTAAGGCCTAGTACGCATGATAGCTAGGCCTATACATCACCTAGTGCACATAACCCCATAGTCACAACCTGTACGGGCGTAACCGTACCTGCCCTGTGAGCCTAACGTAAGCTGCCTAGCCTAGCAATTCGAACCTAGACCTGTCAGGTCTTAATCTAACTACAGGAATTGAACCTAGGACCTAGCGCACGCCCCACTCATGAGGATTCGAACCTAGGACTAGCACGCACTAGAAGACCTGTGAGAGCTAGCATTAATGTTATAACCCTAAAGGTGTGTAAGGTAAGCCACTAGACTAAAAGATCTATCAATGCAAGCTCTCGCTCGCATTGCACCTTACAATTGATTATTAGGCCACTCACGAACGCGCGCACCTGACATATACTATAGAAGAAAATCCCTCCTAGTAAATAATAAGCTAAATATAGACTTATATAAGGAATAGAAATATTACTAAGAAAACTAGTATAATAAAGAAAGGCTAGCCTAAAGTAAATGCATTAGAGAGCTAACTAAGGATTACTCCCTTACTTATAACCTAAAGAAAATCTAAAAGTTCTATATAAGGCTAGATAAATATATCTTATTAATAATAATCTAATTATATATAGGGAAGATAAGCCTTAATAAATTCCTATTTATAGGAATATCCTTAGGGTGGTTTTACCCCTATATAGCTATAGCTAGGTAGTAAAGAACTAATACTATATATTAGTTAACTATAGTAACTATAACTATAGATAGCCCTAATAGAGATAGCTTACTAATATATAGGAAGCAAGGCTAGCCCTAAATAACCCTTTAAAAGCAAGATTCCTAGCTAAATAGTTCCTAGGTATAAGAAGACTTTAATATTACTTATTAGTATAAAAGCTTGCTATTAACTAACTTAGAAAATTAAGGGATCTAGGCTAATTCTAGAGATAGATAAAAGATTACTTAAATATAGATATAAATTAGGAGATAGACTAGGTAGTATAGGAGTACTAATAAGTTAGAAGTAAACCTAATACTATAGTTATAATAAAGAATATTTATATCTAGAATAGTTATTAGATTAATTTTAACTAAAAACTCTAGGTATTATAAGTCTAACTACCTTACTACTACCCTTACTCTAAACTAAAAACTAGCTACTATATTACTTCTTTTCTAAAATAAAAATAGTATTCTTTACTACCTTTATATAATTCTTTATAGGGATAGTAGTAATTAAGAGATAGTTTATCTTTACTATATATATATTAAGGCACTAGAGCTAAAATATAAGCTTAGAATACTATTTCTTAGAGAAACTAGCCTAGTCTAGGTTTACTATAAAGGCACTTTACTTCTTTTTAGCCTAATTACTAGTATAGAGTTTCTTAACCTAGTTCTAGAAGCTATCTAGGACCTAGGATAAATAATATTAGCACTAGAACTAAGCTACTACTAAGCTAGATTAGAAGCACTTATATTACCCCTAGTAGCTATAAAAGCCTAAGTCTTAACTAACTACTAGTGCTTATTTTACTAGCTAGTTATATTTAGCTACTAGGTAAGTTAGCTATAAACCTAAGCTAGAAAAGAGGTAATTATTACCTTATTATATTAATAATTCTATACCTAATAGTTAAAATATATATTAGTAGCTACCCTTAGGGTATAATCCACAAGAACTCTGCTAAGTTAGCAGGAACAACCCATAGTATAACTTATATGTGGATCACTATAGGGCAGCTACTTTATACTGTCTAAGCTTGCATTTTATAGCTTTTTTTCACTGCCCTTATGTCTAAAGCCCCTTATAACTAATATTCCCTTTATCTATAGTTAAAAAATTAAATCTATATTATAATTTATTAGCAAATACCTTATAATTTAAATATTAATTAATATTATACCCTAATCCTTATAGTTATAGCTATTCTCCGTAGATTAGCTTTACTAGTCTAATAAAGAGACGCTATTCCTACTTAACTTATTACTTAAAGCTTAACGCAAGTAGTAGCTTAATAATAAGAAGCCTAGTATTATAAGAGATCTCTTTAAGGGCTTCCTTCCTGCCCTTACCCTTAAATTCCTAAATTATTAATAGGAGGTAAGGCTTATTAAAAATCACTATACATAGCTAAAGAAGGTATAGCAAGCATTTTAAGCTATAGAGTTATAATCTAGCATAACTTATAATAAAGAGACTAGAAAGCTTTAAATAAGTAAGCAAAATATTAAATTTATTAAAGAGGTTTATAAGAGATTTAGCAGGGCTATTATAAGGAAGCCTCTAATTATAAATAAGACTTTTATAGCTATAGAGTAGGTAAAGGTCTTTACGCTAGACCTTCTAGCTAGCAATAGAATTCTTAAGGCTTAAGATAATAAAGGCTTTGCTATAGTAAAGAAGGAAATAGGAAGAGGTAGCTACTCTCTAGAACTAGATAATAAAGAGAAGGATATTAGAGGCCTATAATAAGGCACTAATAATAATATTCCTTATTTTATTTAAGAGATTTAGGATAATAATAATCCCTTAAAAGTTAATAACAATTCTCTCCTTTAACTAGATATATCTAAAATTATAGGAGATAGCTACTCTCCTAGTTATAGTTCTTAAAGGCTAGCCTATAGCTACTTATTAAACCCTTCTACTAGGTCTATACCTAGTAGATTATAGCTAAATAGATTGCTAAAGAGCTTATAGAAGCGAAAGGCTATAGCATAGGTAATAGAGCTTTTAGAGGTAATATTAAACATTCTTAGGCCTTACACTATAGGCCCTAGGCAGTATATCTTTTCCCTAAGGTCTATAAATATAGAAGATATTACGCAGGCACTTAAGGACTACTAATTATATAGCAAAGAGCTTAGGATAGCTATAGTAATTTAAATTATTATATAGTTAAAGGAGGATTATATAAATACTCTTATTTAGAACGTATTATCCTTAAGGGAGGTAAAGAAAGCGTAGGTTAAATTAAACTTTAGTATTAGGCCTAGCTAGGTTATAGAAGTAAGGGTATTAATATCTTCTATAAGCATATATATCTTTACTTTTCTCTCTATAGCACTATTAGCATAAAAGCTAGGAATTTATTAATAATACTACTAATTTTATCTAATATATAATTCCTTAACTTATTCTATACTTTAATATTATTCCTAAAGCCACTTAGCAATTTATTTACAAATCTATAACCCTATATAGCATAGATTTACCTTATTAACTTGCCTAGTAACTGCTTTAAGAGCTTTACACTTATCTAGAGGTAACTACTCTCTCTTATTTACTTTAAAGGTATAGGGTTCCCTCCTATGTATTTTAATAAAGTTAAATAGACCTATAATAGCATAGATTATCTTAATCTAGATAAGAAACTTGTATTTAGCTATGCTATAGCGAATAATCTTCTACTTTTACTTATACTACCTAAAGACTTGCTTAATAACTATTCTTAATTATAAGTACTAATAATTAAAGAGCTCTTCTTTATTTATAGGCTATTAATAAGTAAGTGCCTAGTCTTATAAATAATACTAAACTCTTAAAAATAGTGTAATTAGCCCTTAATATATACTAAACCCTATATCTCTAAGATAAAAGTAACCTTAGGGTATTAAAAATAACTTTAATAAAGCTATTTATATTAAGGTTATATTATTAATAAAACCTTTAGCGCTAGGTAGTATATATTAAAACAATCCCTTAAAGCTAGTAGCTACTAGCATGTTTTGTAAGATATTATTCTTCCTTAACTAAAACCTCTTTTACTATAAAAGTAAGATATATATAGGGATATATATGCTATTAATAGCGCTAATTACACTATTAAATTAAAGGAATCTATTATTTAATTCTATAAAAGGTAAAATATAATCCAGGTTTAGCTAATAAATAAATCTTATATATAATTTCCTTATTAAATTAAGTAACTTATAAAAGATCCATAATACTAATAATTAGCTTAGATAAAACTAATAGCCTATGTTCCTTTAAGGCTTATTATAGGCATAGATCTATAAGAATACTATTACTTTTTACTTAACTAATTAATATTATAAGTCTCTAATTAAAGTGTTATTTTAAAGCTAGTAATAGAGCTAAAGAAAGGTCTCCTTTAGTATTTAAAAGAGATATATAAAGTTAATACTAGGCTCTTAAAGGATATAATAGTAAAGGTCCTGTAATATAGTTAGTAACTATTAAGCGCCTTCTTTAAGAGCTATAAATTTAGCATTATTATAATAGTAATAGTAAATATGCTCTTAGAGGTAATATGGTTAATAAAGCACTCTTTGCATTCTTACTATAGTCTTATAGTATATAAGAATTAATACTATAACATAAAGATTATTACTATTATTATTTTCTTTAATAGTAAGGTGCTTAAATAAGAGGTTATAATCCCTAAGAAAGGTTATTATAGCGCTTTACTAACTTTATTATAATGCTCCCTATAAAGTTTATAGAGTAATTTACTCCCTGTAAAAATAAGAGCTAAAAAACAGTAGAATTCCCTTTATTCTTAGTATCTAATCCTATTATAGGCATTTACATAGCCCTTACTAGTATAATATATTATAAATAGGGGGAAATATAAAGTAAACTTAATTCTATAACTTTCTATATAAATTTGCTGCTAAAAATAGTTAGCGCGTCTATTATATATACTTATACACTTTGCTAACTTTACAGAGTTTTTGTGAATTATACCCTTACTAAGTAAATTAGCCTTACTACTAAGCTAGAATAGGACTAACTTACTAATAATAATATAGTACTAATGCCTAGGCTTTAAAACTAAATAAGACTTATAGGAAATACACTAGATATCTTTTAGATTACTAAGCTAGTATAAATTAGTAGTAAGATAGGCCTAGAATAAAAGTAAATATAACTTATAGAGAGATTTTTATTCTTAACTTATTTATACTACTTAGTAATTATAGACTTCTTTAGAAAGCTCTTATACTTTATAGATTCCTAGGTAAGTTAAAGCTAGAAATATAGTAATATTAAAATACTTATAGGCTTTATTAATATTATACTAGGTTTCCTTCTAATCTATAATAAATATCAGTAACTAACCTAAATCTAGCTTAGAATAGCCCTAAATAGTCTAGAAGAAAAGAAAAACCTATAAGAAGTTTAATATAAAAAAAGAAAAAAAACTAGGTTTTTAAGAGAAAGGAAGCTTTCTTTTATACTTAATAAGAGAGAGAGGGGGATAAATTAGATAACTTACTTAAAAAATAAAGTATAATAGGCTTAATAAATCTAATAATATATAACTAGCCTTAATATAAAACTATTCTAGTTCTAGGTTAAAGCTACCCTCCCCTTATAATAACTAAGTAAAACTAGGTGCTTATACTTTATTAGATTAATAAGGTAAGACTAGGCTAGAGTTAGCTAAAAAGTAAGGCTATAAAAGAGTTAGTATAAAAGTAAATAAAAAGTAAATTAATATTATAAACTTAGATTTACTTTACCTTAAGTAAAAGTAAAAAGACTTAAGATAGACTTACTACTAAACTAGAATAAGGTTTAGAGGGCCTAGAAATACTTATTCTATATATTTTCCTTCCCCCTTTTTTTTATTTTTTTTTATTTCTATAGGATAAGGCTAGTATAAGCTAGTAATAAACACTTATAATAGGCTACTTACTAAGCAGCGTAGGCCTGCTATAGGGCTAGCGCTAGCCTAAATATAAATATAAGAGGGTTTTTCTTCCTAGGTTAGGGATTTCCCTTTTAACTTAGTAGTAAGAGTACTAGTAATAGCTATTTATAAAGCTAACTAGCATAAATAATATATATATAGCTTTCTTATTAAGTTATTTTAAGCTATTATAAACTATTATAAGCTATTATAAGCTATTATATTAACTATATAGAGCTTATAATTAAGTCATTTAACTTAAACCTAAAAAAAAGAAAGAAAAATACAAAACAATATAAATAATACATATATTGTATTATATTGTAAAATTTCTAATATATTATAATGTAATGCTCTGGTAATAATAAAGCAAATTACTTAGCTTAAATAAATCTAGAAATTATAAGAATAAGAATAAAAGCTTATTACCTTATTATAGCTAAATAAAGGAAAATTATAGGAGAAAAAGGAGTAAAAAGCTAGTATTCCCTTAAGCTAAAGTAGCTATTAAGAACTAGCTTTATAGCTACTACTTATAAGCATTTAAAGTAAGAATATTATTCTTATAAAAGAAAAAAGAAACTACACTAATAGTTATATAGTGCCTAGATTTATAGTAACTTATATATAGTTTATATATAGGTAATATATAGCCTTAACCTAGCTATATATAGTTTATATACTTTTTAAAGCTAGATATAACTTAAGCTTATAGCTTAAGTCTATAATATACCACTTTACTTACCTTTCCTTTCCCTTTTTAAATTAAAAGTAAGCTAAAAATAAGTATAATACTCTTATATAGTAATACTTAAATTAGTATAAGTAAAGAATATATTCTATAGAGTAAGGTACCTTATAAGGCTATAGATTCTTTATATAAGCTATAAAAATTTCTAGAGTAAGCTTACCTTACTCTAGCCTTCTTCATTATATAGTAAAAACTTTTTAGCCTAGGTTTACCTTACTCTAGCTTTCTTTACTATATAGATAAATTTACTCTATTCTATACCTATCTATAAAACCACTAGCTTACCCTATTTTTATATATATTACTAGCTATTTCTATACCTTACTTACTCCCTTATCTTTACTATTACTTTATACTTTAACTATTACTTACTAAATCCTAACTTTACCTTAAGTAACTCCCTTATTACTATCTAGCTATTATATAATTATATAATATAGTACCTTTATCTATCCCTAGCTTACCTTTATAAATATAAATAATATATACTCTAACTAAAGCTAAACCCTATACCTTTAACAATATAAATATTCTATTCTTTCTTTATAATTCTAAACTTTTTTATCCTTATTATAATATCTATTAAAAAGTAGGGAGCTAGTTACTAGCTAGCAATAGCTATATAGGTATAAGCTTTATAGTTAGGGACTAATAGAGCTACTATATTAGAATAACTAATGTAATATAATAGAAGGTTATAGTAGTTATTAACTAATAGAATTTAATCTAAATAACTTTTATAATATCTAATAGAGTAATAGAATTTATTTTAGTAACGTTATATAGGCAATGTGGCTATTAGATTTAGAGGCCTAGCTATTTAGCTAGATTAAAAAAATCTTCTTTCTCTTATATACTCACTAACTATATTAGTAAATCTAGGCTACTAATAAGGTCTTAGGAGCTACTTTTGATTTTCTATAAAATTTATTTATATATAAAAACTAAAAAATTAACTTACTACTATACAAACTAGTAACCTATATGCACTAAATCTTAGTCTAAAAAATATTCCTATATTAAATAAAAGCCCTATCTTCTAGCTTTAATTTAATATATATAAGACTTTTGTATAACCTTTAGTTAAAGAGAAAATCGCTATTAAAGATAGCTATAGGGTAAGCTACTTACGTTACCCTAGCTTACCTAATTACTAGTGGCTATGTTATAGCTATAATCGTAGCTATAACGTAATTAGCTAATCTATAATTAATTTAAATTAGTTATTTATATAGTTAGTTATAACTATTAATAGCTATAGTGTAGCTATTAGGCTTATAATATAAGCTAGTAATAAAAAGGTCCTTTAACTAAAAAGGGCTAAAAATAGGTCTTATTTTTAATAATATCTCTTTGTATATTCTTTTTATTCCTTTCTCTTAAGCCTAAATAACTATTTATTCTTTTTTTATTTTCTCTTTACCTTTAAAATAGCTAATACTACTATTATCCTAGCCTTTACTAATATTACCTTATCTTTATTCTCTTTTTCTTTTTCTTCTAGCCTAAGTAAAGGCACTTACCTTAGTAAGTATATTCTTAAAGGTAACTTTAATAATAAAGCTTTTTTTAATAGTAAGGAGTATAAGTTTCCTTATAGCCTTTATATAAATAATCTCTTAACTAAAGAAAAATATATATATACCCTAGGTATAAACTAGGCTTATACCCCTTATTATATTACTTATTATTTATATATCTAAGAGATATACCTTTATAGTATTAACTTAAAACTTTATTATATATTTAAGTATTTTAAAGCCTTTTTAACTATAAGAAAAGCTATTAAAACTCTAGCTATAAAGTAAACTATATTTATTAAGAAATAATATACTATTTTAATAAAAACTTTTACTTACTACTATAAGTAGTTTAATAGTATATTAGCTATGAGCGTTGCTATTCGGAGCTGTGTTTTCTTGCTAGTCAGCGCTGTACCTACAATATAATACAGCCACATCCCACATCCCACGCCCCGCTACTAAATTTATATAACACTCCCTAGCAAAAGAAATAGTTAGCATTACAGGCCTACCACACCTTTAGGCAGCTATATTAGTAGCTACCTACTAATTCTCCTAGGCATAACTAACCTCCCTCCTTTAACATTACCACTTTTATTAGTCACGCTACTATATTTATTAATATTACTACTAAAGCATTAAATTCTATTATAAAAATATCTAATCTTATATAGCATGTTCAATTTTATAATAATTTTATTATTCTATATAGTATAAACTATAATATACCTATTAAAAGCAACCTAATAACTATAATCCCACTACTACCCCCCTTACTATAATTTAATACCTTTAATAAACTCTATAACTTCTTATAATAATAAGGCTACTCTTATAGCTATACCTTAACTAAGAAGTCTAGTAGTAATTATTAACTAATTCACAGAGAGCGCGCTATAGCAAATATTCTAATCTATTATAACTATAGTAAGCAAAGACCTTCTAAATCTTAAGGTATTTATATAACTAGTACCTAGCTCTATAATTACCTATTTAAGCTCTAGGCAAAATATAGTATAAGAACGCATAACACTTAGCTATATACTATTTAAGTTACTTATTATAATCACCCTTAATCTATTAGCCCTAATAGTCATACTCTCTATTAGTAACGCATAGTAGCTTATAGGGCATTACTTTAAGAGATTATATAACTATAAGGCATTCCTACTTATAAGGCCTATTAATTACTTTAAATTAAATTCCCTAACTTAGTAGCTATAATTAAAGATATCTATAATAACCATTAATAAATCCGAATTAAGGCTCTTAATAGGCTTATAGGCATATAGTAATTTATATAGTCTTTAATTAATAGTAGCTACCCTTATAGGATTAATCTTAACCCTAATAATCAGCTATAATTAGCCTTCTAAACTACCTATAAATATATTAATAAATAAAAGATTTACTCCTATATTATTAGTATTAATAATATATATAAAATAAATAGCTTTAGACTCTATATAACAGTAGTAACTACTATTACTAATTAGAATATAGTTATAAACCTTAGCTTTAGGCTTTTATTATTTAAAACAAAGGAAAGCTATAAGTAGCTGCTTATAATATTAAACACAGTCCGCAATAAATACTATATTCCCTACCCTTATGTTATTATTATAGACTACAATATTATATTAAAAAACGCCCTTTAGATAATCTTTCCTAAAGCATAGTAGTAGCTTTATATATAGTATATTCTTATAAGGGTTTAAGCTTAAATTCTTTATAATTAAAAGGATATTAAAGGCACTAAACCCTCTTCTATAAACCTTAATAATAATAATTATAACGCCTTTAATAATAGCCCTACAAGGCTTTTTAAAGCATTTAAGCTACTAATATATAACTATAAGGTCGCTTCCTTAGATGCTATTTAGCAGAGGATAAAGAATATATATAATCCATAGCAAAAGGATATTATAGAGTATATAAGGGACTAGTGGCTTCCTTAGTATAAGCAATAGGCACTTTATTTTACATTATCTTACTATAATCTTAGGCAATATACTAATAGCCTAACTAAATTATCTTATTAGAATCTAAATTCTTATATTATTATAGGTATTAGTAATCTTCTTTATCTCTTCCTTATAGCAATATATATGCTAAAGAATATATATAATAGATATACTAGCCTACTTATAAAGAATATAATAAGGCAGAAGAAATAGTATCTTAGAAGGGATTAGCTTAGTAAGCTACTTACTAAGATTACCTCTTCTACTATTTATCTTCTTCTTTAATAGTTTAATCTCCTAAAGGCTTTATAGTTAAGGCTATATTTACTCCCTCCCTATAAGTAGCCCTATTAATTTTAATAGTAATTTTTACTTCCCTATACCTATATTATTACTAACTAAATTAAATAACACTAGATGCTTATAAGGTATAATATTTATTATTATAAGTAGCTATAAATCTTACTAGTATATTAGTAATTAACCTTATATATGGTTTATATATAGTAATTATCTTACCTTTATTGCTAGCCTTCTAATAATCTTATGCTTTAAATCTAAGACCCTTTTATTATTAATCGCTACTATAGGTAGCCTTATAACATAAAAAGTAATTAATTTAAACCTATAGAGTCTTAACCCTCTATTTAGAGCTCTTAACAGGGCCCTATAATCCCTAAACTACCGCCTTAACTATAGCTACTATTAACTTAAGGCTTAAGAGGCTCTAGAAGACTAAATTTAAGTATAAGGTATATAAGAATATAAGCAAAAGTTAAAGAAGCATTATTATAATAGTTAATGCAAGGGAGGCTATAAGGGAGGCTATAAGGGAGGCTATAAGGGAGGCTATAAGGGAGGCTATAAGGGAGGCTATAAGGGAGGCTATAAGGGAGGCTATAAGGGAGGCTATAAGGGAGGCTATAAGGGAGACCTTAAGGTTAAAGAGGGTTATAAGGAAGATTAACTTTATATATAACTATAAGGTAATTATAATTAGTAGTAGGATAGGCTATAAGAAGCTTACCTTTATTATAACCGTAATTATAGCTATATAGCGGCTAGTGTAAATAGTTAAAGAGGTCAGAAGGGGTTAGAATAATTAGTCAGGCTAGCTAAAGTGTTTATAATTAAAGAAAACACTAGAAATCGCGTTTTTAAGCAAATTCGCAAGCCTTATGCGCGTTTAATTAAAAAATCTGCTATTATTATAATGTGGTTTAGAGTGTGGGGTTTGATTCTATAATATTACGTGTGTTTTCTACGGGAGGGTGTGGTAATCAAGCTAGCTAACCAAATACGGCTAGGATAAATCCTTATGTGGGTACAGCGCTGACTAGCAAGAAAACACAGCTCCGAATAGCAACGCTCATTAGCTATAGCCTAAATTAATCTTACTAAAGTATAGCCTTTAGCTTTTTTCCTTATAAGTATTACTTATATATTTAAGGTATAGTAACTTATACTTACTAATACTACCCTTACTTACTATAGCTATAATAACCTAGTTACTAAATCTTTTTATAGTATAAAGACTATAAATAATAATCTAACCTAGTCTATTTTTACCTAGGAGTAAGGTAATACCTAGGTCTAATAAATATTAGCTAATACTTATATTATAGCTAAAACTATAGTAAATTTAGCCTATATTATAGCTAAGGAATACTAATACTATAAAGAAAATAATAATAATCCCTTTTCTTCCTAATTAATTTTTATTTAGTAAAAACTTAGTATTAAGGTATATATATACTAAGAAGACCTTTATATAAACTTTTACACTGCTTTAAAGGTCTAGAATTGCCTTTAAAATATAAACTATATTAATATTTAAATTCCTTACCTTTATTTACCCCCCCTATAATATTATATTATAATAAAGCTAGAGGTAAGTATAAGGTTAGAATACTAATAGTAATTAATATAGGAGAAAGGGGGCTAGTATAGACATACTACTACTTAAATATAGGAATTAGATAGTTTAATATCTAGAGTAATAAGAATAACCTAATAATAAATTAAATCTAATTTAAATACCTAAATAATATAAAATTCTATAATAAAATTATAAGCCTTATCCTTACTAATAAAGTTACCTAGGTATAGTATATTACTAAAGCTATTACTAGATAGGTAGTAAACTATACCTAAGCTAAAGTAAGGATAATAAACTATAATAATAGTAATATCTATACTACTAAAGAAGCCCTTAAATAAATCCTTAAGAAAGCTATTAAAGAAGAAACTAAGGAGAATAATACACTAACCTAGGTAAGTATTATTACTAGCCTAGCCTTTAAATAACTAAATACCTTACCTCCTTCTCTCTAGATCCTAGGTAAATAAAACTAAGAAGTACTTATTAAAGGGAATACTATCTAGGAATTACTCTAGTTTAGAAGCATAGAAAATATAGTAATAGTAGTTAATAAAGCTATAGGCTAAGCTATAGTAGTAGTAACTAGGAGACTCCCTAGTAAAGATACTATTATTACCTTTAAAGGAAATACTACTTAATATAAATAAGACTAAAAATAAATTATAAATATATTTAGACTAGGAGTAACCCTTTACTAACATATACTTAGTATTATTATTAAGAGATTCCTAACTAAATATATATTTACTAAAAACTTAGTAATAGAAATTAGAAAAGCTAATAAGGTAAATATAGTTAAGGTAATAGTAAGGTAACCCTATAGTAAAGGTACTTAAAGAACTACCTTAATACTAAGCCTAGCTAAAGTTAAAGATACTAATAAGATATATTATAATAGTATAGTTTTTAAAGTAAAGCTATTTTAAACTAAACTATATAATAAAACCCTATAGCCTTAATAATACTATAACTATTTTTAAATAGGCTATATTACTAAGTTTTATAAGGTAGCTCTAAGGTATAGTAAGTATAGTGCTAGTTATTATAAGAATAAAGAGTTCTCCTACCTAATAAAAAATAGATAAGTAAAAGAAAACTATATTCTATACTCTAGACTATACTTAGCTTAGTTAAGAGAATACCTTATTTTAAAAAAGAAATAAAATATTACTAAAGTAAAATATTTTAAATAACCTTCTTACTTTACTACTTACTCCCTAAGTAAAAGCCTAATTCTATTCTATAAGAGATTTAGTATAGCCTTAGAACCTATTATTATAGCTACTAGGAAAAGGGGATATCCTATAAATATAGAATATAGCGCTAAATAATGAAGATTAGGAAGTATTAAGTAGTATATAAAGTAACTTAAAGCTAGAATAAAGCTAGTATAAAATAGTAGTAACTAGTAACCTCCTTAATTAATATAATAATATTATAGGTCCTTTTCTAAAATATAAATAAGAAGAATAAACTAATATATATAGCGCTTAACTACTAGACTAATATAGATATAATTATAATCTAAGAATAAGAATATATAAAAAACCTATAGCCCTTAGTACTAGGCCTAGCCTAGTTCTAACTTATATATTATAATAGATATAATATAGTATATATAAATAAGAAATATAGCATAGAATTATAGTTAGCTTAGGGAGAAACTAACTAGTTATTAGTAAAACTATAGGGAGTTAATATTTACTCCCTTTATTTAGAGGGATATAGTAATAACTAAAATACCCTTATTTATATAATTAACTTAGAGAAGCCTTATAACTAAAGTATATTTATTAGTAACTTTAACTAAAAGCACTCTCTTTAGAATAAGCTACATAAGATAACTAATAAAGTAAATAAACTACTAAAGCTTATAAGCTAGTAAAGGCTTAGACTTATTATACCTTAAGGCAAACCTATAAAATAGTATAAAGATAATAAAGATAGTACTATTAACCTAGCGTAAGCTATACTAGATATTAGAGTTTATTATAATAGTATAGAAAACCTTACTAGATTTAACTATATCCTATAGCTAATTAGTATCTTAAATAAGTAATAAGAAGCTACCCCCTAAGCCCTTAGATATATATAAGAAGCCTTAAATAAACTATATATAAAAGTAAAGGCTATAATTTAACTCTAACCTAAAAACATACTAGTCTCTTATAATAAAGAGGGAATTAATAATTATATAACCTAGCTTATTATAAACTTATAGTAAATTATAAATAAGGTAGCCTTAAAGAAGCCCTAGGGACTTCCTAGCCTAGAGGTATAGTAGTTAAGAAAAGTATAAGAGTTAGTTAATAAGGTAAGATAAGCTAAGAGATAGTAAAGATATAGAAGAACTAATATAAACTAGTAAGACTATACTAAGGTAAATAAGGATTAAGAATATATTATTAAAGAGAAAAAAAGAAATATATAAAGGGATACCCTATAAAAGGCTAATATATAGAAGAAAGATAGAGAAGTTTAGAGGCTAGAGAAATAGGCCTAGCTTTAAAGCTAGGCCCCCCTAGAGCTCCCTAGACTCCCTAAGCTAGAAAGAAGCGAAAATAACCCTAACCTAGCTACTATATATAATAATAAAGCTAGTATACTAGCATAAAGATTCTTCCCTAAACCTATAGTAAACCTTTTTTATATCCTAGATCTCTCTTTCCTAGAGCTTAAAAATACACTATTTCTAGATAAAGAATAATTTAGATAAGAAAAGATTATAAAAGTCCTATTAAATATAGCTAGTTAGAAAGCGCTAGGGAATAATAAACTCCTAGTAAGCCTTATTAAAGCTTATAAAGACCTAGCTAAGAATACTATAGCCTAGCTTCTAAATATAGTCCTAAAAATAAGCTACTTTCTAGCTTACTTCTAAACTATAAGAGTAATAGTAATTAGGAAACTAAGTAAAATAACTAAGGAAATAAGGAAAGCTAATATATAAAGGCCTATCTTATTACTTAATATTATTAGAAAAATTATAGAAGTAGTAATTATAAGGTAGCTTATAGCCTTTACTAAGGCTAAAGAACTACTTCCTAAACTATAGATAGGTAATAGGATAAATAAATTAATAAAGACTATAATAAGAGTCCTTATAGAGTATATTAAAGAGGCTTAGAAAAAAGGTAATATTACCTTACTAGTGTAAATAAATATATTAGTAGTATTTAATAAAGTTAGCTACCTATACCTAATATACTTACTTATTAAAATAGGAGTATTATAATAGCTAATTATAGTAATTTAAAGCTTCCTTATAAATAAAATAAGCTAGCTTAGCTTTAATAAAGAAATCTCTAAACTATTTAAGATTAAGGCTAGTACCTTATAAGGCTTATCTCTCTTACTAATTCTTTTCTTACTTTACTTAGTAAAACTTTATATTTATCTCTAAGCTATACTAAGTATAGTAACTATAGGATTTATAAATAATATAAATATAGTAGTATTTAGTAAGACTATTACTTAAACCTAGAAAAGACTTAAAGCTATATAGAAAATCTATAAGAAATAAGTAAAGTAAGTAAGAGTTAAGTTTAACCTAGCTAAAACTAAACTTATATACTTTAGTAAGTCTTATAAACCCCCCTAAACTAGGGTCTAACTTAGTATAGAGAAAATAGTGCCTATAGAATTATATAGATTTCTTAGAGTATAGGTTAATAGAAAACTTAACTACAGTACTTATAAGAATATCCTTAAAGGTAAATTTACCTAGTAATAACTTATATTATCCTTACTAGTAGTATTAGTATAGGGCTATAGCTTTAAAGACACTAGGCTTCTATATATATAAGTAGTCTAACTTATTCTTACTTATAGAGTAAGCGCTTACTATATCCTTACTAAGAAGGGAGAAAAGCTAAGAGAAGTAGTAAAGAGCTTTATAGTAAACTAATTAGCTTACCTCTAGATTATTATAAGGGTATTTAAAGCTACTCCTATTATATAACTAGAAATTAAGACCTATATCCCTCCCTTAATCTATACCTAAATAGTATAAAATAGAAGTTTAAGAATAAGATTATAAATAATAAAATAGCTAAGAAAATCTAAGCTATAGCTAAGTTAGTAGGAATAGTACTATACTATAGGAGAAGACCCTTCCTAGTAAGTAATAAGCTAAATATAGACTTATATAAGAAATAGAAATATTACTAGAAAGACTAGTATAATAAAGAAAGGCTAGCCTAGAGTAAATATATTAGAGAGCTAACTAAGGACTAGAGCATTATAGTATTATATTGTATTATATTTTTTAGCCCTTTATTATATTATATTATATTATATTGCCCTATGTATTATATTATGTATTATATTATATTAAAAATACAATACAATATAATACAATATATACAATATAATATATTATTAGGTAAAAAGAAAAGTAGGGTATTATATATAGCTTTTATATACTAGATTTTATAAGGAATTTTAATAAGAAAATCCAGTTTTTATATTTAGTTTATTTATTTAATTATAAATTTCTAAAACTTTAGCTTATTTAGAATAATAAGCTAAGAATAGGCTAATTATAGGTATTTAAGGACTTAGTATAGTTTTTTAAGATATAGTTTATAGTCTTATTTTTTATCTATATATAAAAGGTCTTTTTATTTTACTAACTATTTTATAGAATATATTATGAATTTTATTCTATAAATAATAATATAATATAATACAATACAATATAATACAATACAATACAATCCAATATAATATAATATAATATAATACAATGTATTATTTTTATAAGTAAGGGAGTATATATACCTATTATATAGTAGATTTTCTTAGTAATCTAAATATTATATCCTTAATTTATTTTATATTTTTCCTATTTAATTAGAAATTTATAAAGTTTTAGCTTATTAAAAATAAATTCTAAATAACTAGCTTAATATAGTTATTTTTAAGTTTAACTTATATTATAATTTCTTTCCTATATTTTAGAGGTTTTTATATTAAAATACCTATTTTAAATAATTTATTATTAATTTATTATTAATTTAAGTATAATTTTTTTAGCTTTAAGTATAATATTTACCCTAAATAATATTTTTAATATTCTAAATAAATAAGATATAAATTCCAAAAAAATATTTCTTAAAGTTTTAACTTCTTATTTATATAAGAAAATCTTAACTTTCTTAGTAAACCCTTTTTTAGCTATATAAGTATTTTCCTAGAATTAGAATAAATTCTTTTAACTTTATAGTTTTTTTAAACTAAAAAATTAGTTAAAGATCTTAGAAAAGCTTTTTAAAAAAAGATTCTAATTATAAAAAAAATACTAATTTAATTATAATTAAATTAACTTAATTAAAAACCTAATAAATATTATATTAGTATAATATTATTACTAAGAGAAGCTTATAAATATTTAAATTAAAAATTTTATTAAATTAATATAGGTTTTTTTATAAAAGAAATTAGTATTTAAAATATAAAAAAATCATATTATATATATTTATATATATAATATATATATCTTTAATTATAGAATCTAAGTAAAAAAGTAAGCCTAAAAAGTAAGCTCTTATAACTATTAGCTACTAATCTATAGCTTTCTTGCTTAGATTTATAATTTTTACTTAAAGAGAGGGAATTTTAATAAAAGTAGGTCTTTAAGTAAGTCCTTATAACTATTAGCTACTAATCTATAGCTTTTTTGCTTAGGTTTATAATTTTTACTTAAAGAGAGGGAATTTTAATAAAAGTGGGTCTTTAAGTGGGTCCTTATAACTATTAGCTACTAATCTATAGCTTTCTTACTTAGATTTATAATTTTTACTTAAAGAGAGGGATTTTTATAAAAATAGGTCTAAAGTAAGTCCTTATAACTATTAGCTACTAATCTATAGCTTTCTTGCTTAGGTTTATGATTTTTACTTAAAGAAAGGGATTCTTATAAAAGTAGATCTATAAGTGGGTCCTTATAACTATTAGCTACTAATATATAGCTTTCTTGCTAAGGTTTATGATTTTTACTTAAAGAAAGGGATTTTTATAAAAGTGGGTCTATAAGTGGGTCCTTATAACTATTAGTTACTAATCTATGGCTTTCTTACTTAGATTCATGATTTTTACTTAAAGAGAGGGACTTTTATAAAAGTGGGTCTTAAGTGGGTCCTTATAAATATTAGTCACTTATCTATAGCTTTCTTATTAAGTTATTATAAGTTATTATAAGCTATTATAAGCTATTATAAGCTATTATATTACTAAAAATTATAAATACTACAAAATACTACAAAATACTACATGTAGTGTAGTGTAGTGAAAAAATTTCCTTATAGTATAGTGTGTAGTGTAGTGTAGTGCAAAGCTCTGGTAATAGCTATCTATAGAGCTAACTAGCGTAAATAATATATATATATATACTAAGGGAAAACTAGGTATCTTAATTTTTTATAGCTAAATTAAATTATACCCTTTTAGGGCTATTATTTATTTATATATTACCTTATTATAACTTAAATTAATTAAGTGCCTCTATATCTTATAAGCCTTCTAGTATTCCTAAGTTAGCTAAATATAGCCTTTTTATTTAACTAAGATATTCTAGTTTAAACCTTAACCTAGTGTATTTTTAGCTACTAAGATTTCCTTTACCTAAAACTCTAAGAGATTATTATTAGTATTTATTATAATAAGTTTTACTAGTAAATATTTATTAGCTAGTTTTTAGCTTAGTAAAGGGTTATTTACTATACACTAGACTAGGTTAATATAAAAGATAGGGTATAGTCCCCTTAGAATATCTAGTTTAATAGTTAAAGGTATAGGGACCTTAAGTACCTTATACTTAGCTATAACTTAGTCTAACTTCTTATAAGGCTAGTTTATTTTAATATTATACAGGCTAAGCTATATATAGTCCTTAACCTAGAAATACTTTACTAGCCTATAGCTACTATTTATCTCCTTTTATTACTACTACTAAATAAAAGCTATTATAGCCTATATTAAATCTATACTATTTTTTAAGTACTATAAAAAGGCTTAGGCCTTACCCTTTACTAAAGTTATAGATAGCCCTATTAGGGGTAACTCCTAGATAGTTAGTATATTAAAACTATATAAAGCTATATTTATACTTACTCTAGTTACTAATAAATCCCTATTATTTAGTACTAGCTAGCAAGCTAGTAAATAATCTAGCTATTTAAACTAAGAGAAGAATAGTATAACCTATAGTATTACTTACACTTCCTAGTTAGCTCTCTCTATACTACTATTTATCTATAGGTAGTATAATATAGAAAGTAACTATTATATACTAATTTTCCTATAAAGCTTAGTCTAGAAATTACTAAGCTAATCTAACCTATAGTTTATAATAATTTATATAGGGAACCTATAAAAACATTACTAGTAATATTTAAATTATTTTATATATGCTTTAGCTTCTATTAATATTATTACTTCTAACTAAATATACTTTAATAGCTAATCTATAATAACTATGAGAAATCATAGATAGTCTTAATCCTAGGCTAAAAGATTAGTTATAAAGTTAATAGATATTTATAAATAATACCTATTAGGTAGTGAAATTAGTTTTAGTAAGCCTTATTATAGTTATTAGCTTTTTTACTCTTTATAATAGTAATAATTCTATATAAATTAAGCTATATCTTATAATATACTATCCTAATAGAAGTCCCTTTAAAGCGCTTTAAAGATTATATTCTACCCTAGGTAACCTAATAAGGGTAAGTTATAAACCTATTATATTAATATTATAGTTAAGGGTTCTTACTTAGGGACTTATATTTACCCCTAGAATTAAAGCATGCCTTTTACACTAATCTAATAGTCTACAATTTACTCTCTAGTATTAGTAATATCTAGGAACTTCTAAGCCCCTATTACTACTATATTAACCTATAGCTTATAGGCCTTATCCTAGGTTATAGACTAGTCCTATAGAGACTAAAGGTATTTATCTATAAATATTAACTTACCTATAGGGGGACTCCTTAATAAGGCCTAGCTATTAACTATAATAGCTCCCTTTATTACTAAAATAGGCTTAAGGTAAATCTATAAATATTCCCTCTTAAAACTAAATTTTATAGGCTTTATTATAAACTAAACTATTAAGGTTTTTACTTTCTTTATTTCTAGCCTATCTAGGTAATATTATAATAATATATTAGGTTATTTTGCCTATATATCTAGTCTATATTATAGGTAAAAATTAAAAAGTACTAGAGTCTTAGCTTATTATACCTATTATTTTATTATCTTCCTTAGCGCTATAAAGTACTCTAGGTTTTTATAGTCTATTAATATTATAAATAGCTTACTTATACTCTATAGCTTAGCTAACTATACCTTAAGGTAGGAAATAATTACTAGTAGCTTCTTATTACAAATAGTATAATTTTACTAAGTAAGCTATAATTAAGCTAAATAGTAAGCTACTAGGTATAGGATATTATTATTACTAAACTAAGAGAGATAACCCCTTAAAGCTACTCCTAAATAATCTATCTTTACTAAAGTATCCTTCTTAGGATCCTATTAAGTTAGAATTAAATATAATATAAAGGCTACCTTTAATACCTTAAAAGCCTTATTATACTCTTTTATTTAGTAAAATAAGGCTCCCTTCTTTATTAAGTTAATTAGAGAGCTTACTAAGTCTAAAAAGTTTAGTATAAAGTTATAATAAAAGTTAGTAAAACTAAGAAGCTTATAAACTCCTTAGACTCTTATTAGTACCTTCTAATCCTAAATTATAATAATTTTCTCTTTATTTAGGTAAATAGCCTTCCTTACCTAGATAATAAATCTAAGGTACTTAACCTTCTTAGTTATAAAGATATACTTCTTAATATCTAGGTTTAGACTAGCTTATTATAGTCTAGATAGTATACCTTAAACCTTTTATATATAGTTCTTATATAATTTACTTAAGTAAACTAATATATTATTAAGGTAAGTAATAATATAATTATTAAGGATATTACTTAATATACTATTAATATATCTTTAGAAAGTTATTAGTATACTTACTAACCTAAAGAGATATACGAACTAATTAAATAAGCTAAACCTTATCTAAAATATAGTCTAGTATTCTTTACCTTTAGTAATATATATAAAGTAAAATACTAATTATATATCTAGCTTTATAAACTACCTTACCCCTAATAATAAATATAATATCTCCTTTATTAGTAATAAGAGATAATAGTCCTATTCTATAATCTTATTAAGTATATAATAGTCTATATAAAACCTCTAACTATTACTAGGTTTCTTTACTAGTAATACTAAAGCTATTACTAATAATAAGCTTACTTAAATCTAACCCTTATTTATTAAGTTTATTACTTACTTTTAAATCTCTAGTAAATACTTCTAAGGTATATTATATAAAGGTACTTATAGTAGCTTAGGTTTATTTTGATTAGTATTATACTTAAGGTAAATATAGTAGTCTAACTTCCCTTAGTATAGTAATAGAATATTAGCCTTACTCTTTTAAAATAAGTCCCTAAAGTTCTATAATACCTTTAGTAAGAAAGTAAGAAGCTTCTCTTTTATAGCCTTTAGAGTTATATTAATCTATAAGATAGATATAATTTCCTATAGGCTTATAGTATGAAGCTAGATATACTCTCTCTATCTCCTTACTTAGTATACTATCTTTATAAAGATTAAACCTAAAAGAAATACTATAGGTTAATTAACCTTTCTATTAACTATAGCCTATATATATAACCTATTTACTAATCCTATATATACCTATTACTATAGTATATCTAAGTTAATTCTATTCTATTTTATCTAAGGTATACTAAGGATTAGTTACCTAGTTAGTCCTAGGATTATATATACTATAATTAGCGTTTCCTATCTATTTAAATCTAGCTAAAAATAGACTATATATATAATATATAACTATTTCTTAAACTTCCCCTTTCCCCCTCATTTTATACTAATAGCTATATAAACTAACCTCTTAGTTAGAAAAGGGAGGCATTCTAACTAGAGCTTTAAGACTAGGTATTTACTTATAGTAATATAGTAGTTATAGCCTATATTAACTTAAGTATCTATAAAGGTAGTTTTATTAATTAAAGTAGGAACTAAGAAGGGAAATAAATATATATTATTCTAGATCTTTTTATAGTTCTTATTAGTAATAACTATATACTATAAAGCCTCTCTATACCTCCTTCCCTTATTCCTTATTAAATAACTTAATAATAAGGTTACTATTTTTCTAACTACTTTATAGACTTAATATCTAAGTTAATAGAGATAATATCCTTTATATTATAAATATTTATAGAAAGCTTTTTTTTAGGTAAATAGTAAGGTATAAGAAGTATACTATAGTAAAGTACTTACAGAAGCTATAATATAAATATTTACTATTATTATAATATATATTAAGGATATCTTAAGTAACCTACTTAGCCTATTTACTATCCCCTTTATTACCTAACTTCTAGTTCTCTATAGACTTCCTAGAGCCTTACTAAGCCCTTATTATACCTATAGATTAAATATCTATTATTAGCATATCCTTATTATATACCTTAGTCTTATTTAGGTTAGGCACCTAATTACTATGCTTCTATGTTTAGTGTCTTTTCTTTAATTAGTAAGACTTAATATCTAGTATAATACTTTAATAGTAGCCTATTACTATTATATAATCTACCTAGCGTATATCTTAACCTATACTATAGTCCCTTATTTACTTATTAAGCACTATATAAAGCTTAGATAACTTTACTAAGTCTAACTAATTAAGCCCTCTAGCTAGAGCTAATTTCTATTTAAAATAAATATAGAAGTTACTAAATTACTTATTTTATTATTATATTAACTAATTAAGTTCTATAATAGCTATTTCCTATTAGTAAGGGTTATTAAATATCTCCCCTAAGTACTTAAGAAGCTAATCTAGGTAATAGTTAAGTAAATAGCCCTTTTTAAAGAAAGATATAACTTATATCTAAACCCTAGGTAATAGGTTTTAGTAAATAAAGAACTACTAGTCTTACTTATTACTAATAAAATCCCTATCTATAAGTAGCTTATAGGCTATAAGGCCTTTCTAAGCTATAAATAAAACCTTATTACTATTAAAAGAGGGGCCTATAGAAAGGGGCTTTTACTTAGGCTAAATTAGTATAAGTGCTATATCTTATTTATTAGTTAAGTCCTTAATTTATTTTACTTACTATTTAAGTAACTATTATAATATTACTAACTTATCAGTATCTATCCTATCTAGTAGTAATAGTATATTTACTAGTTAATATGCTTTTATAGTAAAGAATAATATATATTAAGAACTAGCCTTATAGCTATTACTTATAAGTATTTAAAGTAAGAATATTATTCTTATAAAAGAAGAAAGGAACTATACTAATAGTTATATAGCGCCTAGATTTATAGTAACTTATACGTGGTCTATGTGTAGGTTACGTATAGCCCTAACCTAGCCGCATATAGTCCGCGTACTTTCCGGAGCCGGATATAACCCGAGCTTATAGCTCGAGTCCATGACAGTAGCTAAGAGATTAAGATTTAGAATATTACTAAACTCTAATACCCTATAAACCTATAGAGATATAAGATATAGCTTAATAACCTAAACTATACCTTTCATAAGGTAAAGAAGAAGTACTAATATAACTATTAAAAAAATCCTCTTTACACTTAACTATATATATACTAACTACTAGGTAAAATAGAATAAATACCGTAAGGAATAATAGGCTAATAGCTAGGATAACCTTAAAGATAACTAGGATATATTCTAGACCTAGATACTTATACTACTTAAAGATAATATAAACTATAATATATAAATAGCTATATAGCTAAAGAATATAAAGTAATATAAGGGCTAGAGCCTTATTAAATACAGTATTTACTTAGATTTACTAGAGAAATACCTAGAAAAAGCTACTAAAAAGTCCTATACTCTTATATTCTTTATAAAACTACTCCCTAACTTATAGAATTATATTAATTTATACTTCTTTATTTTAGGAAAGATATAGGAGAAGGTTATATAACTTACTTAGTGATTTTAGGAGGTAATACTAAAAAATAAGTAAAAGCCTAAGTATTTAGGGGATAAAGACCTATATAAGACTCTCTAATATTAAAGATATAACTCCCTATAAGGTTATAGACCTTATAAGGAATAAAAAAAACAAGGATTAGGAGAAGGGTCTAGCTACCTACCTAAATAATAGCAAAATAATAAGTAAAAGATAGTATTATAACTATAGTAGCCCTCCTGAGCACGAGGTAAAACTGCTTAGTATTTTACAGCCTAATGCCCTATTCTTTTATCTTCTTCTTATTTACCTTATAAATCTTATTATTTATATTGCCTTTACTTTTTAGTATTTTTTCCCTTATAGTATAAATACTATTAATTATCTTTAGGTTAGATTTATCTTTACTTCCCTTCCCTTTACTTTTCTTTTCTTTTACTATATTATTTAATATTTTAGATAGGGTAGTATCCTTTTTATTACCCTTAGCTATACTATTATCTAATTAGTTAGGGGTTAATTAGTTAATTAGTAACGCAGAACCTACCTAGCGATTTAAATTAAATTAAAGACAAGTGAGGATAAGTTATGTTTAGTAGGAGAGTTTAAGTTTACCTTAGAGCTTTAAAGCATAAGTAGTAAGCTATAAGATAGAAAAGATATAGAGAGATAGAAAAAACATAGTTATAGAGAAAGGGGGAATTGCGTTAATTTATACTATAAGTATAAGTAAAACTCGAATAAATTTAAGTTTAACTATAGTTATAAATTATAACTATATCTTATACTAACGTAGCTATAAAGTTTATTACAAACTTTGCTCTAACCTTATAGCCCCCTATATTTATAACCTTAGAGCTTATTTATTACTATAGCTATAAGAATTTAGTTATTAATTATTTTACTAGCTAGGTATTACTAGTAATAATTGTGTGTTATAATAAATTAGATGCATTGGCAATAACCAATGATACTAAAACAATTATTATAAAAATCAATATACCTAAAAACCTTACTATTATAAATACGGTACTTAGTATTATTCTTATCCCCTATAACTATTTTCTATATTACTAGGTAAAAGTAATATTTTACTATACCCTAGGGTATAAAACCTAGGTTATAAGACCTTAAATATAAAGTTATTCTTACTTTCTAGGTTGTAAAGAGTTTATAATAGTTTTACTATAAAAAGATTAATAAATAAGTAATAAAAAGTATTAAAATACTTACTATTCCTAAGGTAAGACTTAGAAATATTATAACTAAAAGTTACTAGTAGGAAATAATATACTAATTATATAAAATTAATATATCCTTACTTAAAATATAAGTAAGAAGCTAGTAAACCTAGGAGAAAGAGATAAACTTAGTAAACCTTTATAGCCTTAGTAAGACTAAATATAATATAGTATACTATATTAGTATAATTAAAACCTATTATTAAATTAAGATAGGCCTTAGTAAAACTATAGTAAGAGTTTACTAAAAAGATATAGTCTTAGAGATTCTTAGGATTCTTATTACTAAGGGTATTTATAAGAGTTTATACCTAATTTAAAAGTACTAGAAGATTTAAGAAATTCCCTTTTATTATAGCTATAGCCTATAAAGAGATATTAATAATAAGGGGCTAAAAGATAAGGGAATAGTAATATACTTATAGTATTATTAGTATTACTATACTTATAATATTAAAAATAGTGTTTAGAGTACTTTACTATAATAATAGTAATTAATAATTAAAGGAATTAATAGTTTATCTAGGGTAATTTAGGCTTAGAAAGGGGGCTTTTCTTAAAGTTAGTATACTTAGTGTATAAGTAGTGTATATAGGAGCACTCTTTTAAGGGAATATAATCCTATTTTATAGTAAAAGTAAGGTAAGTAATAATAGGAATATAATAGTAACTAAATATATAATAATATTTTTAAAAATTTTAACTATAAATATAGAAAGAAAAAGTCTATAAGATAATAGTATATTATAGGTAAATTTATACTTAAATACTATCTATTATTTATTATTATTTTAATTATTAGCTAGTTAGTAAATAGCTATATAGAAGCTAGTAAAAGCTATTTAGAAGCCTAGCTATAAGTAAGGGGGTAATTATAAGGCCTTACTTATAACATAGGTATATAAGCGCCTTATAGGTAGGCCACACCCTAAGGCTAGGTCTATGTAACACTAGTAAGCTACTAGCTATAAGCTAGCGACTCGCACGCATAACACACTTAGACCTAGCAAGCTTTAGTTAATATACTAGATCCCCCATACCTCTTGCCTAGCTATCATTGTTCTTACAGAATTCTACTATTTTTTAGCTCTTATTTTTATAGGGAGTAAATTACTCTATAAACTTTATAGGGAGTATTATAATAAAGTTAGTAAAGCGCTATAATAACCTTTCTTAGGGATTACAACCTCTTATTTAAGCACCTTACTATTAAAGAAAATAATAATAGTAATAATCTTTATATTATAGTATTAATTCTTATATACTATAAGACTATAGTAAGAATATAGAGAGTACTTTATTAACCCTATTACCTCTAAGAGTATGTTTACTATTATTATTATAATAATACTAAATTTATAGCTCTTAAAGAAGGTACTTAATAGTTACTAACTATATTATAGGACCTTTACTATTATATTCTTTAAGAGCCTAGTATTGACTTTATATATCTCTTTTAAATGCTAAAGGAGACCTTTCTTTAGCTCTATTACTAGCTTTAAAATAATACTTTAATTAAAGACTTATAATATTAATTAATTAAGTACAAAGTAATAGTATTCTTATAGATCTATACCTATAATAAGCCTTAAAGGAATATAGGCTATTAGTTTTATCTAAGCTAATTATTAGTATTATAGATCTTTTATAAGTTACTTAATTTAATAAGGAAATTATATATAAGATTTATTTATTAGCTAAACCTAGATTATATTTTACCTTTTATAGAATTAAATAATAGATTCCTTTAATTTAATAGTATAATTAGCGCTATTAATAGCATGCATATCCCTATATATATCTTACTTTTATAGTAAAAAAGGTTTTAGTTAAGGAAGAATAATATCTTATAAAATATACTAGTAGCCGCTAGCTTTAAGAGATTATTTTAATATATACTACCTAGCGCTAAAGGTTCTATTAATAATAAAACCTTAATATAAATAGCTTTATTAAAGTTATTTTTAATACCCTAAGGTTACTTTTATCTTAGAGATATAGGGTTTAGTATATATTAAGGGCTAATTACACTGTTTTTAAGAGTTTAGTATTATTTATAAGACTAGGTACTTACTTATTAATAGCCTATAAATAAAGAAAAGCTCTTTAATTATTAGCACTTATAATTAAGAACAGTTATTAAGCAAGTCTTTAGGTAGTGTAAATAAAAGTAAAAGATTATTCGCTATAGTATAGCTAAATATAAGTTTCTTATCTAGATTAAGATAATCTATGCTATTATAAGTCTATTTAACTTTATTAAAATATATAAAAGGGAACCCTATACCTTTAAAGTAAATAAAAGAGAGTAGTTACCTCTAGATAAGCGTAAAGCTCTTAAAGCAGTTACTAGGTAAGCTAATAAGGTAAATCTATGCTATATAGGGTTATAGATTTATAAATAAATTACTAAGTAGCTTTAGGAATAATATTAAAGTATAGAATAAGTTAAGGAATTATATATTAGATAAAATTAGCAGTATTATTAATAAATTCCTAGCTTTTATACTAATAATACTATAGAGAGAAAAGTAAAGATATATATACTTATAGAAGATATTAATACCCTTACTTCTATAACCTAGCTAGGCCTAATACTAAAGTTTAATTTAACCTATGCTTTCTTTACCTCCCTTAAGGATAATATATTCTAAATAAGAGTATTTATATAATTTTCCTTTAACTATATAATAATTTAAATTACTATAGCTATCCTAAGCTCTTTGCTATATAATTAGCAGTCCTTAAGTGCCTATGTAATATTTTCTATATTTATAGACCTTAGGGAAAAGATATACTACCTAGGGCCTATAGTATAAGGCCTCAGAATATTTAATATTACCTCTAAAAGCTCTATGTCACGGCTTGTTCCGTAGGGTTAAATGAACGAAGTCATGGCTAAGATTCTCGCAGTCACTACTAGATAAATGCTAGCTAGGGGTAAGTATATAAAGGTTTTAATCTCTAACCTAGTACTAATAATATGCGTAGTCTTTAATAAATACCTTGTTCTATAAGCACATAGCTATCTTATAGCTAGCTAGCCTCTTTGTTATTTACGCAGCCTGAAGGTTCTCTAAAGATTCGCTCTAATAAACGTCCTATCTCTAACCTCTGCGCTCCTAACATTCTATTACCTATACTATAGCCTTTTACTTCTATAACCTCTTTAGTAATTTATTTAGGTATAATTTACTAGGTATAGACCTAGTAAAAGGGTTTAATAAGCAGCTATAGGCTAGCCTTTAAGAACTATAACTAGGAGAGTAGCTATCTCCCATAATTTTAGATATATTTGTAAAGGGCTTGGGCTTTGCCTAAGCATTTCCTATGGCGCATACAAGTAAGGATAGTTCTAAGCTAGTAAGGATATAAAAGGGGGGCTAATACAAGGTAGTTAGAGGGTATAAGAGGCACTAGTAAGAATAGGTCTTTTACCTTTCCTTCTTCCCTCCCTAAGTTTCTTAATATTATATTAATACCTTATTATAGTTACCTAGGGGCTAGTTTATAATAATTAAGAAATTTCCTTTAGTCCTTATAATAGGTACTAAAAGATATAATAAATATACTAATAAATATACTAATAAATATACTAATAAATATACTAATAAATATACTAATAAATATACTAATAAATATACTAATAAATATACTAATAAATATACTAATAAATATACTAATAAATATACTAATAAATATACTAATAAATATACTAATAAATATACTAATAAATATACTAATAAATATACTAATAAATATACTAATAAATATACTAATAAATATACTAATAAATATAATTAATAAATATAATTAACAAATATACTAATAAATATACTAATAAATATACTAATAAATATATACTAATAAATATACTAATAAATATACTAATAAATATACTAATAAATATACTAATAAATATACTAATAAATATACTAATAAATATACTAATAAATATACTAATAAACATACTAATAAATATACTAATAAATATACTAATAAATATACTAATAAATATAATAGGTATGCTTTAACTCTAAGATTAATATAGCTAGGGGATATTAACCCCCCTATCTAACGCTATAGCACTACTAGTAGCTTAATAGGCTTAATTTAAAACGCTTTAACTTATACTAAATAAGTAAATAGTAAAGCTTATATATCTCTAATAATAGGTAATAGTAAATAGCATAGGACCTTTAACCTAACTACCCCCTATAGCCTAGCCTAGTGCCTTAGAAGCTAACCTTACACTACCTCCTATCTCTAACCTAGTCTTACCTATACCTAAAGTAAAATAAAAACTAATCCCTATAGGTAACCTATATAATAGTAATAAAGCCTTATTTACTATATAGAGGTTTCTAATAGAGTATAAGTTATAGGTAAATAAAGACTTTATTAGTACTAATAAGAATAAATAGATATTTATTTACTAGAACCTATTCTCTAGAGTTTAGTCCTAGGTAGCTACTTACTTTAAGTAAGGTAGCGCTATTAGTTTTAACCTTACTAACTTCCTAGAATACCTTAGGTTAGTGTTCTCTAACCTATATAAATAAGAGATAGCTCTTATAAAGCTAGACTAGCTAGAATAGGGCCTAGGGGAGCTATTTTCTATATTCTTTATTTACTTTATAAAGAAGCTATTACTAGTAAGAGAGGAATATTAAGGGGATAATATAAAGCTAGTAAAGCTTTAATATACGCTTAATAAGTATTTAAGGGAGATTAGTATAAGCTAGGGTATTAGCTAGAGTAACTAGTATATAGCTATTATATAGTATTATAAAATTATAGTTAATATTAAGGCCCTTACTATAGAGAATAAGTATTAGTCCTAATATAAACTATAGTAAGCTAAACCTATACCCTAGACTAACTATAAGGGTAATATACTAATAACTAGGGTTTATATAGTAAGCACTTAGCTAGAAAGGTAAAATAAGCTAGCTAAGAAGGAGAAAGAGCTAAAGCCTACTATAAATATATAATAGGCTAAATAAGTATTAGAAGTAAAGTTAGCTAGATACTATTAGGAGGGATATTACTTATAATATAGATTTAAGAATTACTATATCTAGGAGTACACTTTTCTTTTGCCTTACTATCTATAGGTTAGTATTAACTTATATAGGGTAGATAAGGAAAGCATAGATAAGAAGGTAAATATTCCCCTTATAGAAAATAAGTAGCCCCTAAGTAAAGTCTTATATAAGGGTAGATAGGCTAGTTAACTACTATACTATAGGATAACTATTATAGCTATATAGAGATAGAGTAGGATATAGTATAGTATATAGACTAACTACTATTCTTAATTCCTATACTCTTTAATATATATTATTATATTAATATCTAGATTAATTATAGTTATAATTACTATAGTACTATAAGTAAATTAGCAGCAAGGTAACTTAGCCTAAAGCTTATATAGTTACTAAAATAAAGGTATATTTACACTATAGTAAAAATAGAAAGAAAAGGAAAGTAAGTTAAGAAAGATATTACTTTTATAACCTATATAGTATACACTAGAATTAATATAGATAGCTAGGAGTTATTTATGTATTTATATGTTATACTAGGTCTTACTTAGGATATAATATTTAGAATGCCCTAGTTAGAATAGTGTAATATAGTAATTTATATAGTAAAGTAATAACTAGTTATTAAAGTAGTAAAGGGCCTTTATGTCTTTAAGGCCTTTACTAGGGGGTTAGAAGTACTAGTATAGGGAATTATTAAATCCCTTTACACTACTAAAGCTTATAAGGTATAATAGAGTAAGGATATTACTATAAGGTTTATTACTATAAGCCTAAAAGAGATAATAATAGTATTATAGATTATAGTGCCTAAGTTAGAGCTATTAGCTCCTAATATATTAATATTACCTAAGGAGTTAGTAGACTTTATAAACCTCTTTAATAAAGCTAAAGCTAATAGTTTACCCCCTTATAGGGGTTCTCTTAACCACTATATATATATATATAAGAACCTAAATAAGTCTAAACTAATACTTCTATAAGGACTATTATATAATATACTATAGGATTAGCTCCTAGAGATTTAATGCTAAATTACAGACTTAATAGATAAGGGTTAGATTTATACTAGCTTCTTATTAGCTATAGCTTCTATCCTTCTTATTAAAAAGGCTAATAAGGGATAGTGTTTTTACATAGACTACTACGCTCTTAATAAGATAATAGTATAGGACTATTACCCTTTTCTATTAATTAAAGAGATACTATACTTCTTATCCTAGGCACACTAGTTTATAAAAGTAAATATTTATATAGTATTTTATAAACTATAGATTACTAAGGGTAAGGAGCACCTTATAGTGTTTTATATAAGGTTTAGTTTATTTAAGTAGCTAGTTTACCCTTTTAGCTTAGTAAGCGCGCTAGTAACCTTTTAGTATTATATTAATAAGTCCTTAGGGGATATATTAAGGAACTTTATTATAGCTTACCTTAATAATATCTTAGTCTACTTAGGGGGGTTAAGGAAAGATTACTTAGCTAAGGTCTAGCTAGTTCTAGGTTGCTTAAGGGCTATAGGTTTATACCTTAACCTTAATAAGTCTATATTTACTATAAAGGAGGTTTAGTACCTTAAATATATTATTATAGCAGGGTATTTAATTCACCTAGATCCTGTAAAGGTTATAGCTATTAGAGAGTAATAGCACTTATAAAGCTATAAAGGGTCTGTAGCTTCCTAGGATTTATAAATTTTTATTATAACTTTATTAAAAACTTCTCTAAGTTAGCTACCTTACTAATATAACTTACTAAGAAGAATATTCCTTTCTAATAAGGACCTAAGGAAAATAATGCCTTTAAAAGGTTAAAAGATACCTTTATTATATATCTAGTCTTAGTATAATAGGACCTAGATTATCCTATAGTAGTAAAGGCTAATTATTTAGGCATAGCCCTTAGCAAATACCTCTTATAATAAAGTCCTAATAGCGTCCTATATCTAGTTACCTACTATTCTACTAGCCTTATATCCTTATAAAAGAATTATATAATTTATAATAAAGAGCTACTAGCTATTATCTCCTATCTTAAGGTATAGTTAGTAAAGCTCTAGGGGGTGCCTTACCTATTTATAATTTATATAAACTATAAGAACTTAGAGTACTTTATATCTCCTTAGTTAATATTAGAGCAATAGGCTAGGTAAGTAAATATACTTATGCTATTTAACTTTTACCTTTATTATAAGCCTAGTATATAAGCTTAATAGCTAGATACTCTTTCCTAAAGGGAATAGGACTAGAATAAGTTAGCCTTAAGAATAGGATATATATTATAGCCTATTACTATTATAATATTCTCCCTATCTTTAGATATATAAAGGGATAGCTTTAACCTAGATTTATGCCTTATATATGTATTACTACTACTAGAGGGGGAGGCCCTCTTTACTACTATATACCTTTAGACCTTATAGGACTAAGCTATTATATTAGACCCTATATATAGTATCTAACTAAGGGCTATCTAGGAAGGGGCTTAGAAGTTTCCCCCTAAGGCACTAATAAGGGAATAGGTTATAGATTATTTTATAAGTATATATAGGGCGCTCTAGTTTAGGGGCTATACTTAGATTCTAACCTAGGAACCCCTTATAACAACCCTTATCTAATAATACTATAATTTGCTAGTAGTAAGATACCTAGGGCATAACACTATATTCTAAATTCTATAATAGTAGTTTTATTAGGATAGGATATTATAGGATATTACTTAGTTTATTTATAATTACTATTACTTTAGTAGCTATAAGAGTTATTAATAGCGCTAGGGCTTACTAAAACCTTTACCTATCCCTAATTAATTTTAGTCTTAAATCTCTATTAACTTTATAATAAACTTACTAGTATTATCCCTAGAGAGGCTATAATACCTTATAGTTATAATAAATAGGCTATTAAAGTTTATATAGTTAGAAGCTATAACCTTTATTAGGGCTAAGGAGTGTGTAAAATAGTTTAAAATAGTATAATAAAGGTTTTAAGGATTTCCCTAATCTATTATTATAGATTAAGGGTTAGACTAGCTAGGAATATTTTAGATAATATTATATTCCCTAGTTAGGATTAATTAGTTACTTTCTACTTCTTATTACCTATAGACTAATAGTAGTATAGAGTAGGTAAATTAAGAGATATAAGTAATATTATAAGTAATAGTCTCCTTCTTATAGTTTAATTAGCTAGAATATCTAGCTACTTACTAACTTATAATTAATAATAGGTTTTCTTTAGTAATAGGGGTTAGCTTAAATAAGCTACTTTATAGTTATAACTTAAAGCCTATTTAGTTATAACTAGACTAGTCTTTATTAATAACTATACCTAAGAGGTAAGCTATATAATTCCTTAAGTATCTATAGGAGAGGACTCTTCTAGTATAGGCTATAATAGCTTATATATAATAAAAGCAGTAGGACACTATATTAGCTTCTAAATAGCTAGTAAAGCAATTCTATATTAGTAATAAGGTATAGCTTTTACTTAGGAATATTAAGATAAACTATTTATTATAAAAACTTAATTAGGTTATAGTAAAATATATAGTTATTAAAGTACTTACATTACTTATAGTATAACTTAATATCCCAAGAGGTATTTACCTAGTTTTCTATATAAACCTTATTAAATAAGCTATAGAGAACCCCCTTCCTAGTTAGGAACTCTAGGACTTCTATCTAGGGCTAGAATAAGTCCCCTTAGAGAATAATAATAAACTTATTAAGGAATATAGAGTAAAATAAATCTTAGTAGCTTATAATACCCTAGGATAAGGTAAAAGATATAATATACTAGTTAAGTAAGTAAGTTACTTATAACTAATATAGGAACTACTAGAGAGTATAGTATAGATATAAGCCCTTAATAAGTTTAAAGTAAAATAATAAGATATATACTATAATAATAGACTAAATTAATTATAAGCTACTTATTTACTTATAAAGACTTTTACTAGTATATAGGGTATACCTATTTTATAACCTATTTCTTCTTACTTACTAATAATATAAACTTACACTCCCTTATTTACTATATTATAAATATTACTTATACTATTAGTTAACTTAGTATTATTATTAGATAGGATAGGAATTAGTATTGCCTTATATTTAATAGGAGTAGTAACTATATTATAATAGACTAGGTAGTTACCTTAGTTCTAGATAATATAAGTAAACTAGTAATTAAGGGGTTTAAAATAAGTATATAGTAAGAAAGCTATACTCCTAGAATATTTACTAGTAAGAGAGGGAAGCTAAATAGTAAATATAGCTAGGGTATAACTAGTAGCTAGGGCATATTTACCTATAAGAGGGGGAGGTTAAGTATTAGTAATAGCTTAGGAATAACTACCTAGGGTATAGTTAGTATAATAGTTAATAAGACTAGATTTAGTCCTAAGTTAAGAGTGTTCCTAGTAGTAATTAGGAAGGTAATTTGTCCTTTAGATTTAATATAATATATATATTTTAGTTATTACTATAGTAGTAAGGTAAGAGTGCCTTAAGGATAAGTATAGATTAGTTATAATATTCTTAATATATAGTGTTTATATTACTTATAAGCTACTAGTTCTATTAGAATAAAATACTAGTAACTTACTATATAGAGTTTCCTATACTATACTTATCTAAGGAATTACTACTAGTATTTAGGATAATATTAAGTCTAGTTATATTTATAGTAAGGAAGTTAGTAAATAAGGGTAGCCTAAGGGCTAAATAAACTAGTGCTAGATTAAACTAGGCTTAGTTTAGAAAAGTAGTTTATTAGCTAATAAGGGCATAGAAACTCTAGGAGAGTATTAGTATTTTCTTCTTTATTATTATAGTCTTAGTAATACTAGGGGTAATAATATATATACCTAAAGTAATTATAGCTTTAATATCCTTTAGATAATATTAGAGTTAAGGGTTAGTAAATAGGAACCTAGTTAGCTAGATATAGGTTATATAGTTTTGCTAATATAGGGGGTAAGACTCTTTACTCTTAGGGGTATAATAATCTAAAATACCTATAGTGAGGCACCTCTTAATATATAGGCTATAAGGTCTAAATACTAACTTAGGAGTAGTATACTCCTTATTATCTAAGTTTTCCTTTATAAGAAACTTACTAATAGCTTATATAGTTAGTATAGTAAGGGTTACTATAATATAGGGTAGGATATAACTAGAGAAGCTATACTAAGCTATATTTAGTAAGGGTTTAATAAGGGAATAAGAAGTATTTAAAATAATAAGGTAAGAAAGAGTAATAGGATTATAATAGTTAATAAAAGGGGTTATATAAGAAAGATAAGGTTAGGGGAATGTATCTATATATATTATTAAATACTAGCTACTAATTAGTAGCACTTATTATATATTAAGGGGGTAATACTCTATGCGTAACTTAATTAGATAATAGCTATAGGGAGGTAATAATACACTACTAAGCTAAATATACCTTATATATTTATATAAAGACCCTAGTTAAGGTTTATTAGGAGGAGGAGAAGTAAGGGTATATATAAAGGGCTTAGGCTTTGCTTAAGTATTTCCTATAGTGTATATAAGTAAGGATAGTTTCTAAGCTAGTAAGGATATAAAAAGGGGGCTAATATAAGGTAGTTAGGGGGTATAAGGGGCACTAATAGGAATAGGTCTTTTACCTTTCCTTCTTCCCTCCCTAAGTTTCTTAATATTATGTCGACGCCCTATCGCAGTTGCCTAGGGGCTAGTCCATAACAACTATAGATAATAATAGGGTGTAGTAAACACTACCTAATCCTAATCTAGGTAAAGGTATAGATAACGTGAATAACCTAGATAGAGTGTTATAGAGATACTATAAGGTTATATAAGCTAAGCTATATTACCTTTAGAAGATATAGGAGATTTTATAAATAGAGGTATAGATTAGAGAGCTTAAGGTAAATCTAGGATTAGCTAGACTTTCTTTAGAACCTATAATTACCCCTTAAACTTTAGCTATAGTTTTACTAGTAGTTTATAGTAACTTAGTTATAATTATATAGCGAAATAGTCTTGTTAAGATATAGATAAAAATACCTATATATAAAGGGGATATATATAAGAACCTATAGAATTTCCTAGTAAATTTAGATATATTATTTAAATTAGACTACTATACCTTTAAGAATAACGCTACTAAGGTAGTATATATAGGTAGCTGCCTAGCTAATAATGTAAAGCAATAATAGATATGTTATAAGCTATAGATAGGTATATAAATTACTTATTATTTATATAAGTAAGTTTTCTAAAATAGCTAAAAACCAGAATAATAAATAAGGGTATAAGACACTTAGAAGCAATTAGAATACTACTAAATCTTAGGTAAAAGAGTAACTAATTATTTTAAGCCTTTATAAGAGCTTAGACTAAGGTAAAAGCTAAGTTACCTAAAGTAATTCTAATATATCTATAAATTACTATTTTTCTAAATAGCTTAAATAATGCTATAAGAAAGCAGATAATTAGCTAAGAGATTCTAATAACTTAAAGCTAGTTATAAGGCTAGGGTAAGAAAGCAAAGATTATAATAAGTTTAGGCTAAAGTAATAAAAAAAGTTAAGACTCTAAAAGAAAGAGATAATACTCTATATTACCTATAAATAAGGTATAGTAATAAAGTAAAGATTAAGTAAAAAAGCTATTTCTAGTATACTATAAATATAGAAAGCCTAGATATACTATACTAGCTTATTAGGCACTAGACTATTTTACCTATAAAAGTAATAAGTATATAACTAAGAGGCATAGTAAAAGCAGTAATAAAGCTATATTACCTAATATAATACTAGTTTAAATAGTATAGACCTAGGAATATAATCTTACTATAGAATACCCTATAGATAATAGAATAAGAATATAGGTATCTTTATAATAAGATAACTAGTAATTAGCTATAAAAGCGCTATTTAATATAGGTATATAGTTCTTAATAATTTATCCTAAATTATTATTAAAAAAGGATTAGAAGAATATAATCTAATTAGACTAGGTACTAGAGAGTATAAGCTAAAAAGAGATTCTATATTAAGGGATCTTAAAAATATTAATAAAAGTAAAAAATAGTATAGGATTTATAAAAGTCTATTAAGTTAGCTACTATATTACTAATATAGGTAAAGGGATAATACTAGGTATAGATTAGACTAAAGAATATTTACCTATAATTATATATTAGAATTAGGGATTTTAAAGATATCTAGTAACTATAGAATACCTTTTCTTTATTTATAGTAAGTAGTAAATATATAAAGAGAAAAAGTAAGTAGTGGTTTTATTACTATTTAGGGTAATAAAGATTAGCCTAAGTGTTTTAAAAAATAAAAATTAGAAAGAAAAGGGTAAGAACTAATTAAAGAACCTAGTAGTAATAGAAGTATAATTAAATAGTAAAGTAGCTATATAGTTACTAGAATACACTTACTAGTAGTAAAAAAGTAAAGGTATTATAGTTATACTAATTTTAGAAAGCATAAGTAGTAAATAAGCTATATTAAATTAAGGTATAAGTACCTAATGCCTTATAGTAATAATTCTAAAGAAATATATAAAGTTTATAAATATTTTTTCTAAAGAGCTAGTAAGTAAGCTTCCTAAACTAGGGGGCTATACTTATATAATTAAATTAGAAAAAGGGAAAACACTACCTTAGGGGCCTATATATAATTTAGCTAAAAAGGAGCTATTAGTTCTTAAAGAGTATTTTATAAGTATATAGCTTAAAGGGTAGATTAGAAGATTAGTTAGCCTAGCTAAAGCCCTAATTTTATTTATTCTAAAGAAAGAAGGGAAATTAAGGCTTTATATAGATTATAGGGGCTTAAATAAGATTATAATTAAGAATAAGGCCTCTTTACCCCTTATTACTAAAATCCTTAATTAATTAGTAAGTATAGTTATTTTTATAGTTCTTAATCTAAAAGATATATACTACTAGCTATATATTTACTTAGGTAATAAGTAAAAGATAGCCTTTTATTATTACTATAGCTACTTTAAATATCTTATAATACTATTTAGACTAGTTAATATATTAGCAACCTTTTAGGAGTATATTAATAATACTCTTAAAGGACTTATTAATAAGACTTATATTATTTACCTAGATAATATACTAATATATAGTAGTATAGTTAAGGAGTATATAGAATATATTAAATAAATTCTATATAGGCTTAGGGATATAAGTTTTTTTATTAACCTTAAGAAGTATTAATTTTTAGTTAAGGAAGTTAAATTCTTAGGCTTTAAGATATTAGTAAAAGGTATTATAATAGACCTAGTAAGAGTTAAGGTAATTATAACCTAGCTAATACTATATAGTATCTTTAATATTTAGTTATTCCTTAGTTTTACTAGATTTTACTACTATTTTATTAAATAGTATAGTAAAGTTATTATTCTATTAATAAATTACCTTAGAGGATAGTAACTAGTAATATTTAACCTAGAACCCTATAAGTTAGTAGTATTTAAAGAACTTTAATAAACATTTTAAGAAGCGCTAATTTTAGTGTATTTTAACTTACTTATATATCTTAGAGTAAAGATAGATATATCTAGATATGTAATTAGGGCTATACTTATAATATATATGCTAGGTTACTAGCACCTAGTTATATTTATATTAAGGAAAATAACTAATGCTAAATTATACTATTTAACACCTAATAGCAAATTATTAGCTATCTAAGAGGCTTTTTATATATAAAGACACTACCTTGCTTATTTAGCTTATATAATTAAGGTTATTATAAACTATTTAAACTATAAGTACCTAGCTATAAAGCCTAAGCTTACTAGTAAGTAAATAACTATACTTAATAAGCTTTATTCTTTTAACTTTAAGATTATATATTATATAAGGAAATTAAATCCTACTAACTTACTTTTAAGAAGACTAGATTTTATAAGTAAGGTAAGGAAAGCAAAAGCAGTAACTATATAACTTCCTACCTTTTTATCTAAATTTATAAATACTAAGTAATAGGAATACCCTAGTAATACTATTAGTACTATAGGTTCTATAAAAACATTACTTAGTGTAACTAATAGTTAGTTATAATAACACTATAATAATACTGCTAATATCTAGGGTTTTAAAAAATTATAACTTAATTATATTCCTAAAGAACCTAATAATCTAGATAATCTTAGAAGAGTTATATTAGTAAGGTTATTTAATTCTTTTAATTCTTTTATTAATAAGTAATAAGCTAGCTATAGTAGTACTACTAGTACCTAGTGTATATTTAGTTTATTACTTAGTTATTTTAATTTTCCTATTAGACTAGCTACTACTATTAGGGGTAAACTAGTATAGGTTATTACTAGTAAGCAGCAAGGGCGCCCCTTAAAAACATTACTTATTTATATACCTATAAGACTAGAAGTATCTATTAAACTAATTACTTATAGAGATATTATAGCTAGAATTTAATCTATTTAAAGAATCTCTTCTAAGTTTATCTCTAACTTTCTAGAAAAGAGCTTAGAATTAAAACCCTTAATTTAAGTCTTATTATATAAAGCATAATAAGGGAATAACTTTACTATAGGTTAATTAAAGTTACTTAAAAGTAGTAATTTAGTAGTATTCTAGATATAGTTTATTAAACCCTCTAAGCTATTAATATTTAAGAATTATATTTTTATTCCTTTAGGAATAAGAAAAGAAATTTTATTACTAACTTATAATAACCTTACTACTAGGTATTAGGGAGTAAGTAAAACTCTTTATTAGATTATAAACTAATATTATTAGCTAATAATAAAGAAAGATATAAAGGTATATATTAGCACTTATATAAGTTATTAAACTTTAAAACTAAGGCATTATAAACTATATAGTAAGCTAGCTATACTACTAGTGCCTAATTGCCTTTTTTAAGAATTATTAATAAATTTTATTACTAGATTTCCACTAGTAAAAGATTTAAACTAGACCTATAATATAATTCTAGTTATTATTAACTAATTTATAAAATATAGTATTTATATTCCTATTTTAATATAACTAACTAGTAATAGGCTAGTAACTATATTCTTAGAATCTATTTTTAGAGATTATAGAGCTTTAGAAAGTATTATAATAGACTAAGGTTTTATATTTACTAGTAGTTTCTAGATAACTTTTTATTATTTTCTTATAACTAAGTAGCTACTTAGTACTGCTTTTTACCCCTAGATAAATAGCTAGATAGAATGTTTAAACTAGGTCCTAGAATATTATTTAAGGGCTTTTACTTATACTAAATAGACTAATTAGGTAAATAACCTATTATTAGCGTAGTTTATGTATAATATAAGTAATTATATAACGCATAGCTACACACTAGCGGAGGCGTTATAAGGTTATAATCCTAGAGGTCTATAATAAGTAATTATAGATATCCCTTTAGTAAATAATTAAGCTAAAAGTAAAGTCTTAGTACTAAGAGAGAAATATACTATAATTAAATAGCTTTTAAGTAACTTATAGACTTAGTATAAGAAATATTATAACTAGAAAAGAACTCTAATAAGGTTTAAAGTTAGTAATTATATTTTACTATTAATAAAGAATATTAATTTAAGATAACCTAGTAGGAAGCTAGCTATAAAGTATTTAGACCTCTATAAGATTAAAAAGGTAATTAGGAGTTATAGATTAGTATATTAATTAAAGTTACTACCTAGGACTTAATTATATAATATATTTAATATTACTAGTCTTAAGCCTTTTAAAGGGGACTTAACTAATATAAAAGATATATCCTTACTATAGGATAATATTAAAGATAATAAATAAGAGTTTAAAGTTAAGAGAATTATTTTACACTATTATAATAGAAGGTATTATAAATATCTAGTTAAATAGAAAGGCTATAATACTTTAGAGAATTCTTAGGTATTAAAAAGGGATTTTAGCACTAGAGAAATTATTAATAACTATAAGTAATAGTTAAGTAGTAAAGTTAATATAAGATATTTATAATTTATAAGTTAATATAGTAAGATATTAGAAAATAAAGTTAATTTACTTAAATAACTTAAATAATCTATTATATAGCTACTAAGCACTTACCCCTTTATAATAGAGTTAGTTACTAGGACTACTAGTTCCTTAGTAATAGTAATAGCTATAGTAACTATAAAGGCAAAGGCCTTAGGAGTATCTTTATTATTAGAATCTCTCTCTTTATATATATAGACCTAAAGTTTACTAGGAAGATTAATAAAACTAATATAATTAGGTAAGTTAGTAGTATAGGGTATAAACTACTAATAAGTTAGTTAGGTATTAGCTATATATATTAAGAAAGCTTACTATTAGGATATTCTAGGCTATAAAGTGAAGACTATTTAAAATATTAATCTATATCTTAAGGTTTATAGTATTACTTAGTAACACTATTATAATATACTTATTACTCTTTGCTTTATAAGTAGTATTAGTAGTTATTTAAGTATAGTAAATATATCTATACTTATTAGAATTTTTATAGAATAGGATAGTATTCTATAGCTTTTTCTTTACTTTTATAATAAACTACTAGTAAGTTAGTAGTAATCTAGTGTCTAGGTAGTAAAATTATACTTACTTTATTTTAATAGTAATAGCTATCTTCTAGAGTAGCTTTAATAAGTTTAAATAGCTTATTATAAAGCTATATAATTTAAGCTAGATACTTTGTCAAGCGGAAAACAACACCCCAAAAGGCACGATGCTAGCCCACGGTCGTAAGTAGCGGTGATATCTGCTTACGTTAGAGGGTTAATTAACTTAACAGCAGCGATCGTAATAATAGCTGATTTTATCTCTATAGATAGAGATATTCCAGATCAAATAGTCTGTCGGATTAGAAGTGACTTTTTGGTCGTATTAGGGGATTTATCTTATTAATTCATCTTTTCAGTGCAAACACAATTATTAACCGTAGCAATAGCTAGGTAAAAATTCAGGTCTAAGCATGGGTGACGAGCGTCAAAAGAATCTAGCTACAGGCAGACTCTTTATAGATCAAATGATCCCCTTGTCTAGATGACTAATATTGTTATCCCTTATTATGTTATCCAGTCTTGTGATCCCTTGTGCTTGTCATCGCGATCGCGCGTTTGTGGGCACGCATCTCATAGCACACAATACTAGTAGTGTATTAGTAATAAGTAAGCAAATTCTAGATAAGAAAGATATACTATAAGATAGTTTTTATTATTTTAGAAGCAATAAGTATATTTTATTAAGTAGCCTATTAGAATATTAGTATTAAAGAAGTAGTAAGTAAGCAAAGAAGTTATACTTATAAATTCTTTATATTCTATAGGGAAGGTCTTATTATTAATAAAATATCCTAGAATATTATAGGTACTATTTTTTAGTAGGATATTCTATATTACTACTTACTAAGAGCACTATATATATAAAATCTTCTTACTTATTATACTACTAGTAGTAAGTTAGTAATAAAGATACTATAAAGATATAGTAAACTTATATTAAAATTTTAGAAGTGGTTTACTTCTAAGGAAATAACTTCTTAGGAGACTTTAAAGGAGATTTCTTAATAGCTTAACCTTTAGGAGCTATTAATAGAGGGGGAGTTCCTATATAAGTATTAGATATAGTAGACTAGCTATAAGTTAGCTATAATAAACTAGATATTTTGTCAAGCGGAAAACAACACCCCAAAAGACACGATGCTAGCCCACGGTCGTAGGTAGCGGTAATGTCTGCTTACGTCAGAGGGTTAATTAACTTAACAGCAGCGATCGCAATAATGGCTGAATTTATCTCTATAAATAGAGATATTCTAGATTAAATAGTCTGTTAGATTAGAAGTAACTTTTCGGTTAAGTTAGGGGATTTATCTTATTAATTCATCTTTTTAGGGCAAACATAAATATTAGGGCAAACATAATTATCAGGGCAAACATAATTATCAGGGCAAACATAATTATCAGGGCAAACATAATTATTAGCCGTAGCAATAGCTAGGCAAAAATTCAGGTCTAAGCAGGTAATAAGCGTTAAAAAAATCTAGCTATAGGTAGACTTTTTATAGATTAAATAATCCCCTTATCTAGATAACTAATATCGTTATCCCTTATTATATTATCTAGTCTTATAATCCCTTATGCTTATTATTGCAATCGCGCGTTTATAGGCACGTATCTTATAGCATATAACACCTCCTTAACTGTTTTCTCTTCCTAGTCCCTAGGAAAGAGAAAATAGTAATAAAAGAAATAGCTAACTTATCTTTAAGCGTGATAAGTTACTTAATACTATGCGTTAGGGAAGGGCATTATTTAATCTAGTATATATAGATTTAATGCTCCTATAAGAAAAGGTAATTAAAAGAAAAGAGATAAGAAATTTTTTTTTTTTGTAATAGAAAAAGGAAAGGGGACCTCCCTAGCTAAAGACCTAAATTTCTTATCTCCTTAGAGAGTTTTAGTGTCTTTAGCATTTATAGGCAAGTTATAAGTAATATTAGTAAGGGAGTACGGACCGCGGGTTATTTTAACTCTTACTAACTTACTCTTTTTTCTTAGTCTTTATGTTAATTAATTAATCCTATAGCATGCTTTCTCTCCTACTAGTAGGCTTTAATAATTTCTAACTATATTCCTTAAGGGACTAGTCTAGGTAGTATTACTAAAGTATATATAAATAATATAAGTAGCTATATAATAGTTTTTCTCTAGGCTACTTATTCTAAGTCTAAGAGTAAGAGAAGATTAATTATTATAGCTTATTCTATATCTCTAAGAGGGTGGTATATAGTGTTTTCTTCTGCCTATTTAATTAGAGTCTTATAGTTATAAGCCTAGCTCTCCCTAATAACTTTAAAGATTTACTATAACCTTAGCTAATTCTTAATATCTATTTAAAGCAAGTTATTAGTTATTGCTTGCTATTATTAAAGTGTTTAGTTTATAATATTATAAGTTTGTTCTTACCTTCCCTGTTAGAGTGTTTTAAGTTTTATAGCTAGAGACTATAGTATCTTTTTATGCCTAACTATAAATAATAACCCTAATAAAGACTCTTATAAGGCCTAAAAGCTTACCCTTCTACTTAATCTTTAATCTTTAGTAGTCTCCTATTGCTATATATTGTTTATATTTTTCTATATTTATTACTCTTATTCCTATAGTATCTCTTAGACGCTAATATTAAAGATTTTAGGATCCTTAGCGTAGACGTATATAATAGGCTACTAATAATCCTAGATATAAAGTCTATTATCTTAAGCTATCTTAGTGTACTATTTAATTAAGCAATTCTTATTACTAACTTTATATTCCTAAGCTATAACTATAGCGCTAATAAGCAATCCTTTACTAATTATTTAGGTTATAAAGCTAGGTAGCTAGTGTTTTATAGTGTTATGTATTAGGTACTAAAGGTTAAAGTCTTTCTAGTAGGATAATTCTCTAGGCGATTAATCTCTAATGCCTAGCTTATTTATAGCTATATCTCGCAGAACTCTTATAGTTCTTATAAGAGCCCTAGCATAGCTATATCTTAGGTCTAAGATATTATTAGTAATTATCTAGTCTCTTAGATAAAGCTTAAAGTAATAACTAATATGTGAATCCTTACTAAATAAATATAGTTCTTTAAACTTAATATTATATTAATTTAGTGTGTTCTAGTCTTCTAAAAGCAGATTAAGTGCTTAATATCTAACTTAGCAGCGGATTATTTATAAAAGAAACCCTAGATAAGTATATCTATATTCCTAGTTTTCTTTTTGTTTTATTACTAGGACTATAATTACTTTAAAATTATATAGGTAGTTTAGTAGCTATATAATTTATCCTTACTCTTCTATAAAATTAGTAAACCTTTTTAGTTAGCCCTCTTCTATACTATTAAAGTAGTAAAGTTACCCTTGCTTTTAATTAAATAAAAAGCATATCTAGTGGTTTATAAAGAAAGCAAAACCTATAATAATATATTAATTACTTATATATAAGTAAAGGTTAATAGGGTTATACTTTAAACTATACTTAATATTAATAGGCTAGTAGCTAGAATAAAGTCTCCTAGCTTTTAAACTAATTAATCTTTATAGAGTATTTAAATTAAACTTCTCTATTAGCTTAATCTTAAATATTTATAGAAGTATAGCTACTATTGCTTTAAGGCTATGTATTATAATCTTCCCTATAGTAGCTAACTTAAACTAATTAAGCTAGTCCTTACTTAGTGTTTTATAAGCCTTTCTTAGGAACTTATAGGTATTTATTAAATAAACTTACTAGCTTGCCTCTATCTACCCTAGTCCTATTAGTATTACCTAGCTAAAATTATTACTATCCTAATAGGCTTTAAACCTAGTTAGTGGCTAGGGCTAGTCTTTTCTTAGGTGAAATAATAGTAGTTACTAACTATAGAGGTTAACTAGGTTAAGTTCTATAGTGCTTCCTTTATCTTCCCTAAAGAAAGAACCTTTAGTTCTATATATTAAGATATAGGCATAAAATAGTGTAAGGCATTTACTATAGGGAAAATATATAACTATACTACTATCTATATTTATATAGGCGCTTTTATTAATTACACTTTCCTTATAGGCCTTTCTTTCTTAATATAATTAAATAATATATATATGAATAATATATCTTAGGTGAAAAATAAGGGGAAAAATAGAAAATAGTAAATTACTTTAATAGCATTAGGCTAAAATAAGTAAGGGTAAGAGATATAATTAGGCAATAAAGGGTAAATATCTTAAGGGTCTAAGTAATATAATAATATAGAGGGAGATAGGATTAAATAGTTCCTATAACTTTATTAATGTTCTTATAGCTCTTATTAGCTATATAAGCGGTTACTAGCGGCCGCTTATAGTTACCCTTAGTTACCCTTAGGAAGCTAATAAGCTTCTATAATTCACTCCTTTTATAGTATTATAAATTAAGGTTAGTAGTTATTGCTTATTAGTTACCACTGCCTGTTATTAAGTAATATCTTTATAGCCCTAATGCTTAGCCTATCTTTTCTCTCCCCTTTCTTTCTCTTTTAAACCCTTCTTCTTTCTAATAAACTATATAATTATAGTAAATTCTCTTAATATAGCTTATTAAAAGCTGCCTAATATTACTACTATTATTAGGGTAAATATCCTAGAATATAAGCTTTCTTTAATAAAAACTCTTAACTAGTCTAACTATGCTAAATTCTTCCCTCCTTTTATTAGTAAAGATTATATAAGTTTAGGAATTATTTAATCTCTTACCTAAGCTTTTTACTAATACTTTTTATTACTATAGTATAAGTTTCTTTTTATATTTTAGGTGTATAGTGGAATTAATATTAGTTATAGTAATGTCCTAATATATATAGAGATTTTACTCTAATCTTCTAATAAAAGTCCTAAGGGAGCTTCTCCCTACCTTATTATATCTATAAAGAAGGTAAACTTACTAAAAGAGTTTATAAGGAGTTATACTACTAAGAGTAATAGCACTTTAGCCCTTACTATTAAAAATAGTTATTACTATTAGGTTCTTATCCCTGCTAAGGTAGCTTATCCTAATAGGTATTTTCTACACGCTCTCTCCTAGTGTCCTAAACATTACTAGCCTTTACTAGTATTTATATATAGTAGATTAAATAGTATCTTTTATTCTAACTATTTAAACTTATATATATAGTATATTATATTCTATAATAAACATATATACTTCCTGTTTTATAGTTATGTTTTAATCCCTAGGGTTAGTAATAGTGCTTATAGTAATTATATATAGAATAGCTTTTATGTAGTAAGTTATAAGTAGCGTTTTATAACTAGGTATTATCCTTAGTTATTATAAGAGAGAGCTCTAGCTCCTTTTCTAGGTAAGGAATAGTCTATAGAGGTAGTAGGATCCCTTTTACTTAATCTAAACTTTATTAACTTTAAAAACTCTCCTTACCTAGTAATTAATATGCCTCCCTTATTTCTAAATAATTTATAAATATAAGATAAAAGGAAAGGAATTATAATAGGTTATTAAGGAAAAAGGAATAAGATAAAGGAAAAAGAAAACATAGTAGCTAAGCTACTAGGCTATACCTTAATTACTTAATCTTTAGTATATTATATATTTTAAAGGAAGAAAATAGGAAATTATAAAAGGAAAGTTTCTTAATCTATACACTATTAGTGCGTATGAGGGTATTTTATATACTTCTCTTACTGTTTATTTAGTAGTTAAGGTAGCTATACCTTAATTCCTTAGTATAGGGTTCTCTAAGGTAGTAGCTTAACTTCCTCTTCTAAGATTATTATATCCTAGCTAGATTTCTCTTGCTTAGTTATTTATTAATTATTAACTATTTAATTAGATATATTATATTAAGCTACTAATAGTATAATAGCTAAGACATCTTTATTATACTTATTAGCAGTTGCTTCTTCTATTTAGCTACTCTAGGGAGTATATAGCTATTTATCTATAGAGAATATTTACTAGCCTTTTAAGTCTAGTATAAACTTCTTAATATAGTCTTCTAAGATTATTTTTAAGAGGCAAACCCTATCTAGTGTTTATAGGTAATAAGCCCTAGAGATTAGTATATACTTATAAATCTAAAATAGTTTATTTTACCTTATTATAAGTTTCTTTATAGTAAATATATTAAAGTTCCTTTAAATATTATATACTAAGATAAAGTCCCCTAGCTTTAATTAATCTTTCCTAAGGGAGGTAGCTTAGTTCTTATTAGTTTAGTTTATAAGCTACTGCCTAAATTCTAATACCTTCTTCCTTACCTTCTTAATATCCTTAGCCTTTCTCTTAAGTATTTATACTTATACTTTAAATAAGTCTTACTTAGAAGTAACTATATCCTAATTAATTAATTGCTAGGTTAGAAATTTTACTTCTAATAGTAAAATTAGTTCTTATCTATAAATTAAATAAAAAGCGGACTTTCTATGTAATTCTTAGATAGTAGTGTAGTCTATAAGGAGGGCTTTATTAAGGTGCTTTAGCTATTATCTGTTTAATCCTCCTAGTTTCGCTAAGGTAAATATAAGTAACTAGTGTCTAGCTTTAACAGGCGAATTTGCTTTTAGGTTATATCTAGATATCTGAATTCCTATTATACTAATATTTGCTAGTGCCTCTTTAAGATTTCCTTATATTTCTAGGCCCTTATTATAAACTATAAAGCAAAAGAGTCTAAATCTGCTAATTAAGGAGGAAAGGAACTTCCTAATTACTAGTATTATTACATTCTAAACTAGCGTAGCTTTAACCTATTTAGTTAGATTATACCTAGCTTCTAAGAGGTACTTATATCCGTGATTAATTAGAAGATACTAAGTGTTAATATGGATCTTGCTTATTAGGTTTCCTAGCGTAACTAGCACTAAAAGTTCTTATAGCTACTAAGGTATAAACTTTTAGTATGTTTTATAATATGCTAATATCTCCGAAGTTATATTCTAGAGCCCTTTCCACTAGTATTACTGCTTTATTGCTTAGAAGATTACTTTAACTCCTTTATATCTAAGTTCCTTATGAATAGCTTTAATAATTATGTGTTATTATTCTAGTATATTAATAATTAGCACTAGCCCCTTTATAATTCTAGTTAGTCTCTTTTAAAGGTATTTATTTTCTAAGTAAAACTTTTTTGCCTTATTATATAGTGTCCTATAGTTCTTTATACTAAGATTAATTAGTCTTTAAAGTATTAATAAGAAGTTAATTACCTATTATATCTCTTCTAAGTAGCTCTTCTTACTATTCTTCTCTATTCTAACGCTATTAAGATATAAGTTAATAAAGTCCTTAATATCTCCTTTAATATCCTAATCTAATTAATCTAATTCTCTAGGACCTTTTCTAGATAGTGTGTTTGTAATATGGTTTTTCTTACTAGGGATATATTATACTAAGAAGTTAAAGAGTAAGATATAACTAATCTATTATATAATAAGGGCTCTAGGCATATTATTAATAGCACTATTTAGCTAATAAATAAGAACTTATAAGTTTATTTTTAATATAAATAAAACTCTATAGAGATAAATTTATAGTCTTCTTAGTGTATAGATAACTACTTAGCATTCTCTCTTAGTTATATTATACTTAGCTTTAGTAATAGTCTAAGTACTACTTTTATATTAAACTAGATATTGTTTTCTATTAACCACTTATAATAATGTGGCTCCCTATCTAAGTAAGCTTATATTAACTATTAGTATAATCTCTCTAAAACCTAGTCTAAGATTAAGTAAAACTAGGACTAGAGCTATTATTATTACTTTCTTTAAGGTATTTATAGCTTCTTATTACTCTAGTCCTTATTTCTACTTCTTTATCTTCCTTAGTAAAATCACTAGTGGTTTTGCTTTCTATATGTAGTGTTTTACCTAGATATAGTAAATACCTATTAATCTAATAAAGGAGCGTACCTCTAATAGATCTTAATAGACCTTTTAATCTAAAATTTTTACTATCTTTGCTTTAGTTAGCTTCTATCTGTTTATCCTATATATAAATCCTATAATCTCTATAGATTTCTAGCAAAACTTTAACTTAACTACTAAGGCTATATAACTAGAGAGTTTAATATTAACTAAAACTTTATTAATATTAATTAAATACTTTATTATATATTTACGCACTCCTAGTATAATTTCCTCCTTATTATATATTATAGTTAGCCCTCTTACTGTAATATTATCTAGGAAAGGCGCGTAAATATAAGGGATTAAGTTAAATAAGATTTGCCTAATAATTCTAATAAATTAGGCTACTAAATTAGTAGCACCCTATAGTAGGTAATAAAGTTATAAAAGCCTAATTATAGTAGAAATTATTATTATATCCCTACTCTTTTCTACTAATACTATTTAATTATACCCTAATAATAAGTTAACTATTAATAGGATCTAGTATATTATAAAGCTCTTACTAAATGCCTCTATACCCTAAGGGATTAGCGTATCCTATATTATTACCTTATTATACTTTATAGCGAATAAAATCAGGCAAATCCCTTTATCTTTCTTTATTATAAGAAAGTAAGGATTTCTATAGAAACTATAACTTTCCTCTAAATATCTATACTTTAGTTTCTTCTTTAGTAAATTAACTAGTTTCCCTTATAACCTAAGGGGTATTAGGATTAAGCCTGCTTACTATGCCTTATATTTAATAACCTTTATAACTTATAGTAGTGTAATAAGCAAATTGACTTTTCTATATTCTAATAAGTCCTAGGCTAGCGCTGCTTCTTAGTTATAAAGAATTTCCTTAAAAATATTAACTTCTTCTTATATTAAATACTCTTATACCCCTTTAACTATTTAATCTAATTATTCCTAGGTTATCCTAAAACCTTATAGTTCCGCGTAGAATCTCCTAGTAATGTATTCGCTATATTTCCTAGATATATCTAGATATAATTTCGCCTCTTCCTATTTCTTTATCTTCTATTTTAAGTCCCCTTCTAGTGTTAACCTATTAGAAGGCACGTTATTATAGGGTTGAATTTTATTAGCCTTTTGCTTATATATTATGTTTATTATAAGATTAGGTGGTTTTAGTTACTATAGGGGTTAGAAATCCTTTATAACTACCTTAAGTTATTAGGTATAGTTTACTATTATATCCTTAACTACCTTATAGAAGATTTTAGTTCCTTCTCTTATTAAAAGAGGGACTAGCTATTTATTATTATCTAACTCCTTCTCTAAACCCTTATAAACTATTTAATCTTCCTTTACTTTAGGGTAACTAAATATAATAATATTAATAGATAGTTACTAGACTAGTTGCTTATTAGTATATTACTATTAGATACTCCTTATAACTCTTAAGATAATAATAATATTACTAAAGTAGCACTAGGTATATAGTTCTTTGCTTCTTAAGTAGTTAAACTATATCTAGGATAGTCTAAAAAACAGTATTCTAAGGATAAGACTAATGTTTACTAAGTCTAGTCTAACATAGAAATTAGCAAGTATTTAGATATTTCCTAGATATAGTTTTGTTTATATCTCCCTAATTATTTTAATACTATATAATAAGAATAATATTATATTTATTATATTTATTAGGTAAATCCTTAGCCTAAGTTATCTAGCTATGCTTTCTATAATTATATTCCCTTATAATCCTATATTAATAAGTCTAAGGAGAAGCTCCCCTTCTAGGTTATCTAGCTAGACTTAGAGGTATAGTAAATCTTATAGATAGTTAATAGTAGCCTATAGCTCTAAGATTATATTAAGCATAAAGTTTATCTAAGTAAAATTAACTAAATTTTACTAGGGTTTATCCTATTCTAAGTAAGCTCCTAGTCTCTCCTAAATTCGCTCCTATAAGGCTATGTTAATCTCTAGTAGGGGCGTTATTAGTAAACCCTTCTTAGCTATAGTTTTATTTTTCTTATTCTCTTTAAGAGTTTCCTTTATTAATTAAAGGATAGAGTTAATCTAATTCCTAGGATTAATTAGTCTTAGATTTAGTTTTGCACTAAATATCTTTAAAGGGGGAGCTAGTCCTAGTGTGTCTCTGTTATAGTACTAGATATTCTCTATGCCTTTTGCTTAAAGAAGGTATTTATTACTAACTACCTCTATAAGTATTAGTATAATTTAGCAAATATCTTAAAAGGGCACACTAACCTTCTTTTAAAAGACTTTATTATATAATTAATCTAGAATCCTCTATCTAACCTTATTTAATAGGTCCTTCTTGCCCTTAGTTACTAGAGGGTCTTCTTAAGAAGGTTATATATAAGGTTAAACAGGTTAAACATACGCTTAATAGTCTTCTACCTTATTATCCGTAATATCTTTAATCCTTAGATGTTTTACTAGTTATTCCCTAATAGCTAAGATTTTTATAATAACCTCTTTATCTTCCTCTTCCCTTATATATAGCTTTTTAAAAGTAATAGCTAATACTATACCTAATATCTTATGTTTTAAGATTAATAATACCTAGGCCTCTCTCTTAGGTTAATATTCTACTGGATTATACTAACCTTCTATTTAATTAAATACTTCCTATTCCTCTTATATTATTTCCTAGCTTAGTCCTCTATAGGGGCTATATTCCTTAATCTAAGGAAGTATTATAGTAATCTTATAATCCTTAAAGTATTTAACCTAGAATATAGCTAGCTTACACAAATAGCTACTAATAGAAAGGAACTTTAAAAGCAAGACTAGGGGTATAGTTTAATATCTTATATTATCCCCTATTACTAATATATAGACTACTAAGTTATATATAGTAAACTTTAATATCTTATTATACTTTAAGGTATTATACTTTATTATAAAATACGTTTCTATGTTATAGTAGTAGTAGTAGTTTGCCTAGTAGCCTCTCCTAGTTATTATATTAGTTTTAAAGAAACGCTTATTATTAAGATTAAATAAACTAATATAGTTTATTTAATAATTACATTACTATTATTAAGAACTGCTACTATATTTTTCCTTAAGCAGTTTTACTATGTTAATTTCCTTTCTTACTTAGGCTATAACTATAATCTTTAACTTTACTAGCTACTTTATTTAGTCTTCTATTTAATCTTAATATTTAGCTAATCTAGGGCCCTCTTATTATCCTATATTAGTATTAAATAAAGCAGTCTTCTTCTCCTATTCTAATAAATTACCTAGTATTAAGCGATTCTTTTAAGCAGCCTAGTAACTATTAAAGGTAGCTTAATTAAATAGCGCTTATATCTTAAAACTAATATCCTTTTTATCTAAAGTATAACTATCTATATTAGAGAACTCTAGGTCTTTATTCTTAAGCTCTAGGCATATATAAATATATGTATTAAGTGCTATTTAAAGTTATTTATACTTTATTACTAATATCTCTTTATAAGTAAACCCTTTTTAATCTATAAAGCTTAAGATTAAATATTCTAGAATAGCCTTATAAATATAATTAAACTAGGTTATAGTAGTTCTCTATCCTATTAGGTCTATATTAGATATTAGAGTATAATGCTTCTATAGCTAGTAATAGGTCTTCTTAATAGTCTTTAGTTATATTAAATTTAGATCTTTAAGTTATTCTCTAGCATTTTCTATTTAATCCTAGCTAATTATATTAAACTATAAGAGCATCTCCTTTTTAGACTTCTTCTAAGTTTAAGATATAGTTAGTATCTTAACTACCTATTAAAGCTTTAGGTTAATATTACGCTTAAGTATCTTACACTAGTCTATCTTAGGGATACCTATTACTTTTATCTTTACTTTAAAGTCCTTAATAAAATTAGCTATATTATCTCCTATAAACTACTAAATATTATACCTATTTTATATAGTAATAAGAGATAAATAAGAGATATTTAATATACTATTATTTCTCTAAGAAGCTTTATAAAGGTTTTAGCATTAAGCCCTCTAAGGGGGCTAGGTGCCTTAGGTTTATTATTAGGATTCTTTCCTAAGTAATCCTTAAAGTAAGTTTAAGCTAGGCTAATAACTATCTTAGGATTAAATAGTCCCTAGCTAGTAATTAGAGTATTAGGTAATAGTAAATCCTAAAGGTTCTTTAGGTAACTTAAGTACTTACTTAGTCTTACTTTACTTAGCTATTAGGAATAAGATAGAGTAAGCTTAAATATAAAGTTAGTTAATGTTTCTTTTAATTAATCTTATAGAAGGATAAGTGCTTAACTAAATATTATAATACTTATAAGACTCCTATAAAGGGAAACTTTTAATAAGGTAGTATTTATAGTTATAAGTAAACTATAAGTAAAGGCTACTAGTATAATTATATAGCGTTTTATAATAAGCTATAATACACTAATATATAGCTAAATAATAGTAAAATAAGCTATAGGTCCTGTGATTAAATAGTCTATAGTATTAGGCAGTGTTTTCTATATTAGAGCCTTATATTTAAAGACTTTTAGTAAGGGATTAATAGCTTAGCTAGTGTTTATAGTGTATATCTCTAAGCTATCTAGCCTTCTTTTCCACGCTTCCTTATAACGCTAGTTTGTATCCTTAGACTACCTTAGCTTAGTATACTTAGATAGTCTTTCCTTTATGCTATAACTATTATAAAGTCCTAGTTAAGGCTTTAGATCTATATCTTAGTATAGGGAAAATAAGATAAAGGGTTTTTTTTTTTTTTTTTTACATAGGTTAGCTTAGGGAATAGCTAAAAGCGCAATTAAACTTGCTTCTAATTAATCTTAGTCTGTAGTAAATTAACCAGAAAACAGAAAAGTCCTAGGGGTTTAAAACCATATTTCTTTACTAGTTTTATTAAGCGGAAAATAACACCCTAAAAGATATAATACTAGCCTATAGTTATAGGTAGTAGTAATGTCTGCTTATATTAGAGGGTTAATTAACTTAATAGTAGCAATCGCAATAATAGCTAAATTTATCTCTATAAATAAAGATATTTTAGATTAAATAGTCTATTAGATTAGAAGTAACTTTTTAGTTAAGTTAGGGGATTTATCTTATTAATTTATCTTTTTAGGGCAAACATAGATATTAGGGCAAACATAATTATTAGCCGTAGCAATAGCTAGGCAAAAATTCAGGTCTAAGCGGGTAATAAGCATTAAAAGAATCTAGCTATAGGTAGACTTTTTATAGATTAAATAATCCCCTTATCTAGATAACTAATATTATTATCCCTTGTTATGTTATCCGGTCTTATGATCCCTTGTGCTTGTCATCGCGATCGCGCGTTTGTGGGCACGCATCTCATGGCACACAATATAAATCATAACTAGAAGCGAATAAACTAATAACTAAGAATAAGATAAAAGACTAAGACAAATAGTAATAGATAATAATAATATTTAGAGACTAAAAAAGGTTAGTAACTATAGTATAATAGTAGTAAGAAAGCTACTACTTAGCTAGTAAAGGTAACTTATAAGGTTAAGGATTATTATAAGAGAAAGGAAGTATATAAAAGGGGGGAAAAATCAGTCTCTTTTATATTAACTATAGACCCCTTAAGTAATCTAACGCACCGTGTATAAGTAATCTATAAATCATAATAATAACCGTTAGCTCTGCCACTCGCACGCATGCCTAATAGCTATAAACTTATAGTAACTATAACATAAGCCCTCTAGTTAGACTATCTAGAACTATAGCGTTAGGTACCCTATTTATTTAAACTAATTATAAAAATTAACATAAGTTATCTATTTTTTCAGTCTAGCTATATAATAGGTAATAATATTTATTTTGCTATATTAAAGCTATATATAAGCTACTATTTAAACACCACTACCTATAATAAAGGGGGTTATTTATAATTAGTAGTATTATTATTATTATTTTATTTACCTATATATCTAGTTATAAGGTACCTTATCTTATTTTTCTTTATAAGCTTTATTATAGTAACTATACCCTAAGTAAGTAGCTTATTTTATAATTAAGGTTAATTATATATTAGGGAAGTATTATATTAGGAGTATAAAGGTTAGAGATAGAATATTTATTAAAGCGAATCTTTAGAGAACCTTTAGGCTATATAAATAATAAAGAGGCTAGCTAGCTATAAGATAGCTATATACTTATAGAGTAAGGTATTTCTTAAAGACTATATATATTATTAGTACTAGGTTAGAGATTAAAACCTTTATGCACCTACCCCTAGCTAGCATCTTCCTAGTAGTAACTATAAGAATCTTAGCCATTACTTCGTTCATTTAACCCTACGAACAAGCCGTGACATTAGAGCAAAGTTTGCGATAAACTTTGTGGCTGCGTTAGCGCAAGAGTTATAATTCGCAACCGCAGTTAAACTTAAATTCGTTCGAGTTTTGCTTATAGCATAAATTAACGCAATTCCCCCTTTCTCTATAACTATATTTATTCTATCTCTCTATATCTCTTCTATCTTATAGCTTACTACTTATGCTTTAAAGCTCTAAGGCAAACTTAAACTCTCCTACTAAACATAACTTATCCTTACTTATCTCTAATTTAATTTATTATAATTACTAGGTAGGTTTTACGTTACTAATTAACTAATTAACCCCTAACTAATTAGATAATAGTATAGCTAAGGGTAATAAAAAGAATACTACCTTATCTAAAATATTAAATAATATAGTAAAAGAAAAGAAAAGTAAAGGGAAGGGAAGTAAAGATAAATCTAACCTAGAGATAATTAATAGTATTTATACTATAAGGGAAAAAATGCTAAAAAGTAAAGGTAATATAAATAATAAGATTTATAAGGCAGATAAGAAGAAGATAAAAGAATGGGGCATTAGGCTGTAAAATACTAAGCAGTTTTACCTCGTGCTTAGGAGGGTAAAAATATAGTATAATATAATAAGTTATATACTTAAAAGCTTTTTTAATAAATAAAGCCTTTTTTAGCTTATATTACTAATATAATAAAAATGTTTTTCTTTTATTATTAATATATTTAGAATTCTTTTCTAAAAAAGAATTGATCTTTAAGTAATAAGTTTAAAAAAAAATAAAAGAGAAATATTTTATATTAATTGTAATAAATTATATATTATAGTAAGTTTTCAATATATTATAGATAAATATTAAAGCTATTATAAAAATGTTTTATAATCTTCTAATCTAATTATTTGAATTTATAATAAATTATTTAATATTATTTCTGAAAGTATATATAGGGTATATTCTAGTAAAAAAAACATTTATACTAAATAAATTTATATTAATATTTAGAAAAAAGATTTATTAGTATCATAATACCTTAAAATATAGAAAAGAAAATGACGAATATAACCAAAGTCTTTATCTTACTAATTATACCCTATACCCTAAACTATAAGTAATAATCTAAAACACGAAGAATTTAAAAAATTTATAGTACATTCAATAAAAGTAATATAAGAAAAAGGTTAATATTAATCTTAAAGAGAAAATTCTATATAATATTATAAGACCTTAATATACCCCCCTTTTGTTTTCCCCTAACATTATATTTGTAATGAATGTAATGTAATGTGTAATTATTACACATTACATCCAAACCCCAAAAACTACATTACATTACATTACATTACATGCTCTGGTAAGAGGTATATAGTTTTACGTAAAAACCTAGTAAGATACTAACTACTTATATTTAATAAGCTAAGTATTTAGCCTATAAGATAAAATCTAATACCTAATAAGTTCTTTTTATAAATTTTATTACCTATCTAGTAGATAGAGAAATAAATACTTAACTATAGGAGAGAGTGTTAGATTATTTATTTGCTTTAAACAAGTGAACAGATAGAATAGCTATAAAGGACTTAATAATATCTAACCTAAAGCTTATCCTATATAACTACTACTTATCTGCCTCTAAAAAGATAATGTAACTATTAGATAATAAAACCTTAATAGCTAGTATAGGACCTCTCTAGAAATAGATAGAAGAATAATAATAAATAGAGAAATAAGCGGCTAACTAAATAGCGAAACTAGTAAGATAATTAGAAGCGTTCTAGGCTTAAACTATTAGAAATATTTAATAAATAGCTAGTTAGTATAATTAATTAAAATACAACACAAATAATAGACCCTAATCCCTAGAAAGACCTTTAGGGAATAATATTATTATATACCCTTAAGATCCCTCCTGAGCACGAGGTAAAACTGCTTAGTATTTTACAGCCTAATGCCCTATTCTTTTATCTTCTTCTTATTTACCTTATAAATCTTATTATTTATATTGCCTTTACTTTTTAGTATTTTTTCCCTTATAGTATAAATACTATTAATTATCTCTAGGTTAGATTTATCTTTACTTCCCTTCCCTTTACTTTTCTTTTCTTTTACTATATTATTTAATATTTTAGATAGGGCAGTGTCTTTTTTATCACTCTTAGCCATGCTATTATCTAATTAGTTAGGGGTTAATTAGTTAATTAGTAACGCAGAACCCACCTAGCGATTGTAAAATTAGAGATAAGTGAGGATGAGTTGTGTTTGGTTTGCCTTAGAGCTTTGAAGCATAAGTAGTAAGCTGCAAGATAGAAGAGATATAGAGAGATAGAATAAACATAGTTATAAAGGAAGGGGGAATTATATTAATTTATACTATAAGCAAAACTTAAACAAATTTAAGTTTAACTATGGTTATAAATTATAACTATATCTTACGCTAATATAGCTATAAAGTTTATTACAAACTTTACTCTAACCTTATAGCCCCCTATATTTATAACCTTAGAGCTTATTTATTACTATAGCTATAAGAATTTAGTTATTAATTGTTTTACTAGCTAGGTATTGCTAGTAATAATTATGTGTTGTAATAAATTAGATGCATTGGCTATAACCAATGATACTAAAAAAATTATAAAAATCAATATACCCTTAAGATAAACCCTAGAGGGACCTAGACTTTTTCTAGTGTTTTGTGTGTAGTAAATAGGGATATATAGGTTATAACTACTTAAAGAAAGATAAATACTTATTAGAAGACTTTAATAGACGCTAAGACTAATAGGCTTATAAAGGACTATAAATAAAGAGAGATTACTAAAGGGAATTAAATAACCTAAACTAGGTCTAATTTTATTAGTGTAGTGAAGGCAAATTAACTAATTTTACCTAAAGGATATATTCTTAATTTAGAACTCTAAGTATTTATAGTATTACTTCTAAACTACTATTCCCGAAGCTATATCTAGGAAAAGAATAAAATTAGATAAATAAACACTACTATAATATTAAAGGGAAAGGAGAAAGTAAATAAGCTAGTATTAACTTAAGAACTAGCTAAGAGAATTATTAAGATAAACACTAAACCTAAGAATACCTTAAGCAAACTACCTTAATAATAAATTAAGGAAATTCTAGATTCTAATAACACTTAGTAGGAAGAAAGCAATCCTAGTCTAAGTACGTATTAACCACTTTAGGAGATAATTACTAAGGAATTCTAATAAATACTTCTAGTATTATAACTATATCTAGAGAAAACTATAGTAAGTCCCTAAGAGCCTCCTATTGCTACTATACTAAGGGAGGTAGTAATAAATAACATAACTCTAAACCTATAACCCTATTAAAGATTAGCTCTAGAGAATATCTAAGCTACTAAAGAATATAAAGTCTTACTATTTAACTTAGGAAAATATTTAAGTAAAACTATAGTATTTATTAGTATTCTATAGCTTCTTTAAATAGCCCTAATTATCTAATAGTAACTAAGCTACTTAATATAATATTACTAAAAGATAAAAAGTAATAGAGTAAAGTTAATAGTTTCTTATTTAATAGAACCTTATAAAGAAGTAGTATATCTAGATAAACCTGCCTATAAGTCCTTAGGATTAATAAACACTATAATTATATAGAATAATATTACTTAACTAGATAGAGAAGTTTTAATAACCCTAGGATATATTATATCTTATATTAAAGGTATTTAGTGTAACTTAGCTTTGCTTAATAGTAGCTTAAGTGTAGAATTAGTAAGCAAGAGCTACCTAAAGAGATATAGACTTCTAGTAGTTTAATTATAGGAAAGAAGGTCTATTTAGATAGTAAATAATATAGATTAATAGATTACTTACTACGCTTATCTCTAGATTATAGTAGGAGGAATTCTAGTATTATTAAAGTGCTATGTTATACTAGCCTAGGAATAGGATATCTTATTAGGAAAAGTTGAGCTATAAAGAGTAAATACTATTAAATATTATAGATAGGAAAAGATTATAATTACTAGAACTAAAGGGGAAATATAAACTCTTCTAATATATCCCTACCTAGACTTATTTTACTAATCTAATATACACGCTTAGTTACTATAAAGGATAGATCTAGATAAGATTATAGAGTTTATAGAAGATAACTAGGAAATTCTAGAGGAAGTTAAATAAATCCTAAGAGAATTAAATAATTAGATAATAGAAGAAGTTAGAAACTAAGAGTTAAAAAACTAAGTATTATAAATAATAAAGCTAGTAATTATTTGTGTTTACTTAATTTACTATAGCTAGCAGATAAGAATAAGATAATAAACTATAAGGAAATACTAGTAAAGAATACTTAGAGAATAAAGACTAATTAAAGAGTATATTAGGAAGATAGGAAGAGTAAAGGGAATATTAGTAAGAAGAATAATAGTATTATAAATAGAATAGAATTAGAATTACATAGCTTATATAGTTTAGATTTAGATAACATAGTGGAAATAACTAATGAATAAGTTCTTGTTTGTAAACTAGAATTAAAGTTTACTACTATAGTTATCTAGAAACCACTATAAAATATTATTATAAATAGAGTAGCTATTAAGTTAAGCCCTAAGATAGTAATTAAATTATTCTCTTATTATATTAGTATTCCTTAACTAAAACCTATATCTAGCTATTAGATAATTACTTAGAGTTAGATTAAACGCTATAAAGTAATATAGGAAAGGGAATTAGCTATAACTATTCTAAATAAAATCTAAAGGAAATATTAGATAGTAAGGAATTAGGATTACTATAGAAAGACTTAATAGGAGATAATTTAGAAAACTCTAATAGGGAGGAAAATAATAAGATAAGAAATAAGAAGCATATAAGAACTAGTATAGGTAAAGGATAGAACTAAGATAGGTAAGATAATCTTAACCTATTTAATATCTTAAGAGATATGTATAGTGTGGTAGTATACTAGGAGGAATATAAGACAGATACCCCTAGATATAGCAAGGACCTAATTTATATAGGGAAATCAAAAGTTAAGGGTACCCCCTTACTAAATAAAAATCCCTATATAAATAATAAAAATTAGGACTTAGCCTAAGAAGCTAGGGATAGGATCCGTAATGCGTTAGACTTAGGCATTTTAAAGGACTAAGATCTAGAAATAAACACTCTAGGATATAATAGTAATATAATTTATATAGGAAAGTTAGAAATTAAGGTTTACCCCTTAAGAAATAAAAATCACTATATAAATAAGTAAATCTAAAGTTTAACTAAAAAAACTAGGAATAGGAGCTAGTATTTAAGTTAATAGTAATATACACTATAGGAATTTATTATAAGAAAAGGATAGTATTATTATATATATACCCTTAGATATAATAAGCCGCTAATTTATATAGTAAAAGAGAAAGTTAAGGCCTCCCCCTTAAAAATTAGAAATTACTATATAAATAACTAGATTAAGGAATTAGCTAAAGAAACTAGGGATAGTAGATGCTACTATAGGGACTTAGTAATACACTTAAATTATATAGGTTATATAGTAGTTTATAATATAGATATAGGGAGAGTTATACTAGATAGTGTAAGACTAGCTAAATTAGAGGTTTATATAGGGAAACTAGAAATTAAGGGGTACTCCTTAAGATTCTAGAATTTATATATAAATTAACTATTATTAAACTTAGTGCCTAAAACTATAGTTTCTTAGTTTAACTAGTTTAGTATTAAACTTAGAGACTATATAAGGACTATATAATAATAGATAATAATTATAAGGCTATGTTATATATTTAAAAATTATTTTATTAAGAAGCTTAAAGATATTTATATAACTAATATTTTATAATACTATATTCCCTTAATTCTAAACGCTTAACCTAGGAAAAGAAAGTAATATTACTACTCTAGGATATATTATAAGTTTTTAAAGAAGGTATTCCTAGCTATAGAGAAGGTAGGCATTATTTACTATAGAGAATTAGAATAAGTAGCCTTAATAATATTTGCCCTAAAACTAGGAAAGGACTTTTAAGTAGTCTATAATTATTATAATATAAATAGTAAGATAGTTAAATTAGCTTATCCTTGCTATAATATAGAAGCTAATTTAGATTTGATTTATTATAAAAGGTTAATAGTGGTTTTATAAGTAAATACTTTAAATAAATTTTAAGTGATTAGGATTTACCTACCTAATAAATATAAGATAGCCTTTTTAGGGCCTAATAGAATGTATTACTATAATAATATAGCATAAGGATTAATAGGGTTACTAGGAATATACACTAGGTTTAGGGATATAACTTTTAGTTATTTATTCTTTAAAGATAGAACTAAGAGTAAATTAATACTAGGGTATATAGAAGATATTAAGATATTATTTTCTATTTATATAAATAATTATTATTTAGGGTCTAAAATATAGGAGAATTACTTTAACTTCTTATAGATACGCTACTTCCTAAGGATTGCCTAGGCACTAATTAGACTAAGTAAATATAAGATAACTCTTTTTGCATTAAAGGTTAACTATATAGGGTTTTCTATTAAAGATAGGAAAATTAGATTAGCATAGAAATATTAGGAAAGATTTACTAACCTAGAGAGATACTTTAAGTAATAGCCGCTAAAAACTTAGAATAAAATCTTAGTTCTAATTTACCTAATGCCCTTTCTAAGAAAATTTATCCCTAGTAAATTAGATTTAATATTAACTATTAAGAAGGTTTTCTTCTAGGAGGTCTAGAAAGTTATAAGATCTAGGAAGCTATTAGTATAGAGAGTGGAAGTTCTAAAGGAGAAACCTAAATAAACACTAGAAGCCTAAGACACCTTACTCTAGATTTACTATAGTATTTAGGTAAATGCTACCTTTAGGGCCTAGCTAGGGATATAGTTTTATTTAGTAATAGACACTTTAAATATAGGAACTAGAGGAGTTTTATTCTAGCTAGAAAACACAGAACCTAGTATAAGTGCTATAGATTTGAATTTTATAAAGGTTTAAATTATTATATAGATATTATATAGGTTAGGGGACATAGAAAGATATTATATAATACCTAAAAAAGAAATATTAGCTATTATTATTAGACTAAAAGAGATATAATAGCTAGTAAATAGTTTACCTTATCTATTAAAGTTATATATATGTTAGAACCCAAAGGTGTGCGGGTAAGCCACTAGACTAAAAGATCTATTAATGCTAGCTCTCGCTGCATTGCACCTTATAATTAATTATTAGGCCTGCCTATAAACGCGCGTACCTAATAATTATCCCTTCCCTTGTAAGGCTTGCCCTAAGCCAAGGGCCTCACATAGGCTAGCGGCTTGCAATATAACCTTAGCTTAGATTAGGCCTAGTTATCCATGGCCTCTAAGATAATTAACTAATTATAAACCCCTAAGGCCTAGTACGCATAATAGCTAGGCCTATACATCACCTAGTGCACGTGACCTTATATAGGTATATACCTATACCTGCCCTATAAGCCTAACGTAAGCTACCTAGCCTAGTAATTTAAACCTAGACCTGTTAGGTCTTAATCTAACTATAGGAATTAAACCTAGGACCTAGTGTATGCCTTACCCATAAGAATTCGAACCTAGGACTAGCACACACTAGAAGACCTATAAGAGCTAGCATTAATGTTAGAACCTGAAGGTGTGCGGGTAAGCTACTAGACCAAAAGATCCATCAATGCTAGCTCTCGCTGTATTGCACCTTACAATTGATTATTAGGCCCGCCCACGAACGCGCGCACCTGACAATATAGACTATAAGGGAATTATTAACTTAATAGCAAATCTCTCTAAGGTTTATAGGAAAGTCGCTTAATAGGTAGATATTCTATAAGAGTTAAATATAGAATATATACACTATCCTAATATAATAAAAATCATAAAGATTACTAATAGAATGTTATAACTACTAGAAGAACTTAGATCTAATCTATATAAAGTAAAGAGAAGAATAGGAGTTAATGTATTACTAGCTATAGAAAATTAACTAGTAATAATCTTAATAAATATAATAATTATCCTAGAAGAGGAAAGATTAGATAATAAAACTTTAGAGATAATTAGAACTAAGCTTTAGGAATAGTTAGACTCTAAATAGTATAAGAAGATCCTAACTTTAATTATTTATAGTTATTATATAATCCTAACTAAATAATAAAAACTAGTTTAATATTAAGCTCTAAAATATTAAATTATAGACTAAAAACTCTATTACCTAGAACTAGATAAATCCTTAGCTAAATATATAATCTTTAAGAAGGTTTTACTAAAACTTTAATAAGCTTATAACACTATAGGATATTTTAGTTTAACTATTATAATATAAAAGCTTTAAGGGATATATTTCTAGCTAGATAAAGCAAAGGATATTAAGTCTTATTATTAATTATATCTTATTTATTAATAAACTAGGATAAGATTACTAAGATTAGTTCTTAAAACCATTATAGTATTAGAACTATAAGTATTAGTTATAATAGATTACCTTAGACCTATTACTCCTAAGGCTTAAAATAGAGACTTATATATATTAATTACTATAAACTATATAATAAGATTTACACTAGGTTAATCCTATAAAGAAGCTATAGGAGATTTAGTTACTTAGATATAGAATAAAAATTAGAGCTCTATTTTTAGCTAGCCTAAAGGAATTTATTATAATAATAGATCTTACTTTAAGAATCTAAACTTTAAATTAACTATAGGAAAATATAGTATAACTATTACTTTTAGGCCTATCTCTTACCTATCTTTTATAGGACTTACTAAATAAAATATTTACTTAGTAAAATAATAATTAATAAAGTAAGCAATAGAAAGGGATAAGGTATTACTTAATTTATAAGACTAAGCTATTCTAAGTATTATAGTTATTCTAAATAATTAGTTTATATTAAGCATAGGGATAACTCTAGCTATATTAATATTAGGATTTAACCTATTTACTATATATAAGGGAGTTAGTAATATCTAGGATAATATAGATCTAATAGGATTAGAAGATAATCCTATTATAATTTAAGAGATAAATCTATAGTACTTTAATCTAAGGGAGAAAAGAAGGGAATTAGTTTAAACTTAAAAAGTAAATAATAAGGAGAAGTCTTCTAAGCTACTATAATAATTTAAAGAAGGTAATCTTATATAGGAGAAAATTAATAAGGAGAATAAGCTAAAAGGGAAGTTTTATAAGACTTAGGGAAAGCTTTTAATAGTAAAGAGAAAGTTATTATTAGTATTATATAAGATTAAACCTATAGGCAAAGGATAAGGTTAAAAGATTTATATTAATAATCTAAAGATATATATTCTATACTAGGAAAGATTATAACCCCTAAGACTAAATACTTAGGATATAGCTAATTAGAATCTAGAGAAGGAGATATAAAACTATTAGGGAATAGAGAATAATAATTAAGAGGGAGAATAGCTTATAGTGTTTAGAAAATTCTTAGTGTTATAGTTAATACTATCTTAAAATAGGCTAGCCTATTAAGGTAGAGAATAGCTTAGGTAATAGTTAACTATAATTATATAGGGCTTAGCTAGAGTACTAACTTAACAAATACAACCATCATTATCCCCATTACTTTTGGTACCACTTCAAGGCTCAGGTCAAGTCAGGTCAGGTCAATCAATAACCTTAAATTAGATCAGGTCGCTCCGAAAACCTTAGTTCATCTAATCCGTACATCCTCACAAAAAAAACCGCCGAGAACGACGCAAGTGCATGGCCAGTCGGCTCACAGCTGGTAATGATACATGTAATGTGCGTGAACCAAAAACGCGCCTTTATTAAACTGATGACTGGAAGCACAGCAGCCAGGCCCCCCTGTCGATCATGACCGAAGGCAACAAGAATAGCGTCTTGGGGTGGGGCAACACGAACGTTGACCTTGTCCCCCCCTTTTTTGCATAATAATGAAGCTCGCCAAAATATATTAATACTTAAACTAGGTTGCTAACATGCATGGGTTACTGAACACCCGGGGGAGACTTTATGAGATTAGTACATGAGAGGCATGGGCTTTTTAATCATGCAGCAGAAAGTACACTTTGCACACGGTTTAAAGAAGATACATTTATGGACTATGTGCTAATGGTTGTGGTCTTGCACCACTGTGCACCACTGAGAAAGACCCTCATCGCCACCCTTGTCACTTATTAGTCTTCCCATACATACATATGTATGTAGACGTGGGTCCCACCAAACGCAGGTCCCACCTGCCCACTTCTTCAGGTCAAGTCGTCCCGCTCGTCCCGTCCCCTACGACTTGCTCATCAGATCAGATAATAGGGCGCATACAACACAGAGTAGTAGAGTACGGATTACTTGTGTACGGATCCGTAAACATGCCTCACTGCGGGTCCCTTTGGGTAGCCCCTGTCTCCCTTAGATTAGCCAATGGGCTCAATTCCCCCTGGGGAGGATGCTCGTTGGCGCCGCTCTTCATTTCTCGTCCCCACAAGCTCATGCGCCTTTGTACAATGCTCCTTTGTATGCGCCTTTGTACTCTGTATGCTCCTTTGTATGCTCCTTTGTATTCCTTGTCCCATGGTCCATGGATGCCCTCACTGACTCAACGCTTCGCACTCTGCCGAGGATTTCAAGTAAGTATGTTGGAAAAATCCCTCCAATAAATTCTTCTTTTCCGTTGTGTACTCCGTAATTACGGACGAGGACACACGGCGGTCAAGGACCACTTGCTCCCAACTCGCTGCCCTTTTCATTCGTGCTGCTATTAATCCGTACTTATCAAGGATCATGCTCGTGTCACGAGGTTTTGCAGGGGACCCCCCATCATGACACCATGGTATAATCCGTACGGATGTGGATTAGAAGTCGCATCTTCTTGCTTTTTTATCCATTTGCTTTCTCTTTACCCCGTACCTTTTTTGTCTTTTCGCCCTCCTTCTCCATTCATTCCATCTTTCTTCACATCATCAGTGTTGGAGGTCGGACTGTCTCTCTTTTTACTTGTCACTCTCTTGTTTCGTTCGGTTCGTTCGTACCGTTCGTAATCTCTTTCATATTCGTTTATTTCATTTTATTCTTTTCATTCAGGGCATGAGTAAGCCTCGTACTCGTGTGAGATAGTACTACTACTTACAACACTCGTGTATCGTCGGTCGCTTTTTATGCTGGCACACACAAAATATACGCGAGGTTTTGTTTTACAAAAGCACAAAGGCACACTGTCATCATGCTGTCCGCTCTTGCGGCTCTTGCGGCTTTGCCACTTGTGGCCCAGGCCTTGGAAATTCCAATGGACAATAAAATGCTCCGCGGACCTCCTGGTGTGGTGCCATATCCCATCAGGGCCATTCCCGGCGCTTCAAAAGACCGCATCTTCCGGCGCCAACAAGAGGTTGATGTGATGGCTCAACAGTCGGGCTTCTTCTACTCCATCCAGATCCAAGTTGGTACTCCTGCCCAGCTGGTGAGCGTCAACATCGATACCGCTTCACCCGAGCTCTGGATGAACCCCGTTTGCAGCAAATCTGCCGATCCAGCATTCTGCCAGACACTTGGTCGGTTCAACGGCAGTCAGACATACGTCGACACAAAAATCACCAACCGCGTCAACTATGGAACGGGCTTTGCTCAACTCGAGTATGTCTACGATTACGTTACGGTTGGTTCGGCCAAACTGAGCCAACAGACGTTTGGTGTAGCTACGGACAGTGAATTCGTCGTGACTGGCGTCATGGGTGTCGGGCCTCAAACGAAGAGCTGGTCCAGCGATTACCCTATGATTCTCGACAGCTTGGTTGCTCAAAAATTTATCAAAAGCCGTGCCTTTTCCCTAGACATTCGATCCATTGAGAGCCCCCGCGGCTCGATCGTCTTCGGCGGTATTGACACGAAGAAATTCTCTGGTCACCTCGAGAAGCGTCCCATTGTTCCTGCTTCCGAGTCTCCTGACAAGCTCACCCGCTACTGGATTTATTTGGATGGCATATCAGTCACCAACGGCAAGGGTTCCAGGACTCAGATCTTTGACCAGGTCAATGGCCAAGCTGTGCTTCTCGACAGCGGTTACTCAGTGTCTGCTCTTCCCACGAAGCTTTTCAACGAGATCAAGGATGCCTTCCCTGGCGTTACTCCCCCCCCCCAAGGAGGACAAGTCTGGTCTGTACCGAATTCCTTGCAATGTGGGCGAGCAGAAGGGCACCATCAATTTCAGATTTGGCAAGACGGAGATCAATGTGCCCTACAAGGACTTCATCTGGAAGCAGTCCGGCGGCCTTTGCATTTTTGGCGTCACTCCTGATGACAAGTTTCCTGTTCTCGGCGACACCTTTCTGCGTGCCGCCTATGTCGTGTATGATATGGACAACCGCAACCTTCACATTGCTAGAAACGAGGACTGCGGTTCTGCCCTGCTGCCCATCGGCGACGGTCCCAATGCTGTTCCATCTGTCGAGGGTGACTGTGGCAAGGAGCCCAAGCCAACGACAAGCTCTGTCACCTCGACAAGCTCTGCTATCTCGACCAGCTTAACAAGCTCTGCCATCTTGACTAGCTCGACAAGCTTTGCTATCTCGACAAGCTCTACCATCTGGGCTAACTCGACAAGCTCTGCCACCTCGACCAGCTTGACAAGCTCTGCCATCTCGACAACCTCTGCCCTCTGGGCCAACTCGACAAAGTCTGCTATGACTACCACGTCGTCCCGCGCAATTCCAACTGACCACAACAGCGCCACCACCACCACCACCACCACCATCTGCGGCGGCGGCGGCGGCGACGACCACAACAGTATCAGTCTCACAACTCAGCCTGCCACCACGACACAGCCAGGATTCACGTCCAAATTCTTTCCCACGACCGGGTGGCACAATGCCACGACTGCCCACACGTACACGTCGACGTTCATCACCACCCAGGTTCGCACCATCACCGCGTGCCCCCTCTATGCCACTGGATGCCCCGTTGGCTCCGTCACCACCGAGGTAGTCACTGGAACCATCACCTGTTGCCCTGGACAAGGCAGCAAACCGACGACTTCCGAACCCACGCAGTCTAGCACAGAGCCAACGACCATGACGCCTAAGTCAAGCATCACCTCGCAGGCAAGCATCACATCCGTCTTCACCACGGCCAAGACGCACACCATCACTTCGTGCACCGGCAACGGTCCTTGCCACACGGGCGAGGTCGCCACCGAGGTTCTGACTTCGACAGCCTATAAGTGCCCCGAAATCACGGCCACCTACCACGTTCATCGAGAACATATTTGCGCCGCTAACGAGCCTGGCTGCAAGGCCGGTGACGAGGTCATCAAGGACTTCGTTCTCATTGTTCAGCCTCAACCCACTCACGACAAGGTCATTCCCGTTCCCGGCTGCGGCGACTGTGTTCTGCCCCCTCCCATCCAGACCCAGCCTCCTCAGACCACGACTGTCGTTACTCAGCCCGAGATGACCTCTCCTGCTACGATCCCTGAGACAACGCCCGCCCCGCCCACCACCATTGGCACCATGACCGGCAACATCACCACGGCCACCACCCAGCCCGGCGAGATTCCCTGCAGCACTTGCGGCCCGCAGACGAGCTCACCGCCGCCCGTCCACGCCGGCGCTGTTGAGTCGTTCCGCGTCTCCGCCGTCGCCGTCGCCATGATGTTGGGAGTGCTGGCCGTTGCTGTTTTGTAAAAAGAAGTGTTTCAACAGCTTTGGCGCTTGTGATTCATTGTTGTAACATGTAGAGGCTGGGCACATTTGGCCTGTGTTTGAGTGCCCGCACGGGAGAGGTGTATATCTTTATGGTCCATACGGTTTCCCATTTTTTTGTTGTATCATTTTCTAATGTTTATATTTCGAGACATCTCTCTCTCTCTCTCTCTCCTGCGGAGATTTCGTAAAAACAATTTAGTTTAAGATAAGACTCTTCATTAAAACTACTTCTCGACTGCTGCTCTGACTCGGGCTGTGTGGGAAATGATGTTGCAACATGGCCTGTTCGTGTTCCGCATTTATTTGTACCTCCTTGTATAGGGTAGTGCTTTGGATTTGATGGGCAAAAATGGCAGACTGGATGGAGATCGAATGCCGTGAATTGGGCAAGATGACGATGACACACAAAGGCCAGCCATCTTGGTCCTGGCGCACACTACCAGCGTCCGCGGTTCGCGCGCGCCAGGCCCAAGAGACGCCAATTACAAGCTCAAGCCGTTCTAGAAAAAAAAAAAAAAAAAGACTGGCAATGGTGAATCCACTTTGGTGTGTTCGGGAGGGTTCATTCACGATCGCTCTCCTCTCGCATCGGACAGCATAGAGGCGGCAGTATACCACAGAACAAGGCAGAGCGTGGGACTGAGTGGCCGCATGATGGTAATGACAAGAACAGCGTCATCTTGGGCCATCCCCTCAACTTTCCCTCTTCTTGGAACCCAACTTAGCCCTTATTCCTCCGTATTCCCCGATAGGATAAGAGACTATTCTCGAGACCTTTCTGAAGAGGTCCTCGATGGTGCAATGCCACCCACCTTTGTGCAGACACAAGCAACATAAGAGACGGCGGGCGGGTGTCAATTGAACATCTCGGCTAGGATACTCGACCGGACTGTCAAGGAGGGAGGCTTTCTTCTTCCCTCGTGTTCGCATTTTGGCTACTCTTCACTTCAGGTGCTTGCATGGGAGACAGGAGGAAGTAAGTTTACGAGACATGCAGTTCTGACTCTTCTCAGACGAAGGTTTCGGCGCCAAAAGGGAAAGATCGGCTTGGAGATCAGTTCCGGCCTGTGGCCTGTCCATTGTAGCTACTGGCGGTCCAGTTCGTTGTCGATTGCTGGGGCTAACCCAGTTCACCCCAGCATGTATAGAGCGGTGCTCAAACCCTAGAACATCAAAGACTAGGGAATGTCGGTCTCTGTTATTGATGCGAGATGCACATATTGCTTTGTGGAAACAGGAGAATCCAGGTGCAGTTGAGAGAGCCCGCTTTTGCTTCTGGGCCTCGGCAATTACTCTGAATGGGAGCCATCATCATGGGGGATGTTCAAGTCGCATCCATATATTGCACACGAGGAACTGCACTCGCACGCGTATGACTGTGAAAGATGAGCAAAGCTTGCGACAAGAGCCTGACTCATAATCACAAAATGAATTCAGACTTTGCGATACGCCTCGAGTGCCAGACCAATGAGGCCTGTCCAAGTTGGAGGCATACGAACCACGAAACCAAGGTTTTCCAACTGGGTGTGGCTGATACTTCGCTTAGGTGCGATAAGCTCGGCTCGCCATGGTCTTTATGCCATCCCAATATCCAGGAACTTTTGCGAGCGCAGGGCGGGGGATTGCACCAGAACTGACGCTTCCTGTTCACGCCCCGCTGTCGGCGTGGCACGCGCATGTGGTACGCCCGTTGCTATTACGTCTCTCTCTCTCTCTCTCTCTCTCTCTGTGTGTGTGTGTTTGTGTGTGTCTGTCCGTCCCTGTTGCGTGGATGCAGAACGGTTGCAACTGCGGCTCGACATAGTCTGGAGAACGGGTCTGTATGGCGCATGGCGCCATGACCCCATGGGGATGCTGGGGCTTTCCACGTATTGGCTATTGAGCGGTCCAAGATTATAAAGGGATGTCATCTCATGACAACCTTGGCGCTCCATGCTGATGCTGGACTTGTTGATGGATGCCTTTGTTGAATGCTACCGCAAGGTGAGGGAGAAAGAATAACAAACACCATATGTTCGTCGCTTTAGCGAGAACATATGGATCCGGAGAGCGTCACAGATACTGACCCCAGTTGCTGTAATGTTAGAGCAGGCGTCGGCCGGCAGTAGAGTCAAGAGAAAAAAAAAAAAGCAAAATTGGCTACTTTACGTGATGGGAAAGTACGCCAACTCGGTCAATGTAATTACGGCCAAAAAAGATGTCAATGCCAAGGGCCCGGCGCTTAACCCCATCTTTGCGGGGAAGTCGTGCGTCGTGCCGCCTCGTGCCGCCTCGTGCGTCAACCAGAACAATGGGATGGGATATCTGGGGAGCTTGTTCCGCTGCCAGACGTGCCCGCACAAGGCGAGGCATGCCGGGCCAGTCAGACAAGCGGAGGTGTTGTGCCAAGCTAAAAAAAAACATGGGTTGCAAATCTATGGGCTTGCCACCCGTTCATCATCCCGTTTCCCCCCGAAATGGACATGGAAAGAAAAAAGAAGACATCAAAACTCATTGTCATCAAGTCGTCACGGAGAGAATCATCACCGAGCCATCAGCCTTGAGGGTTGATTGATCTTCCTGCGCGATTGCTTGTTTGAATATCCATGCCGGCAATGTAGCTGATGCTTTGGTGATTTTCTCCGCACCAGTCACATCTTAACGCGGCGATTGGCGAACGATCATGTCCGTGGGCGGGGGAGCTGAGATTTTCGACCAGGACTGCCCCATGCGGGGTTAGACCGGATGTTATTGTCTGTCCGATGTTTGGCAGAGGAACGCGGAATGAGTCAAAGCCATCCAACATGCTGGGGGCACACATGCTAGTTTCTTGGTAAGTGTAAAGAATGATTCGAATAGGGGTTACATTTACCAGCTTCTTATCCGCACTTAGCCATAGTTTGGTCTCCCGAGGAGCTTTGAGAGCATGAGAGATACTAGATGATTGGCCAGATGTCGCGCCAGTACAATGGAATACTTGAGCTAGGCCATCTTGAGCAGGGCCTTTTGTATTCGTAGAGGCTTAGACTCCCAACCTCGCCGTTTGGTTGGCTTCTACCAAGCGTTCTTCGTTGCTTCTGGGACTAATGTGCAAGTTGACAGGATTTCAAGACTGCAGTAGCGTTCTGCTAACGTTGGGCCGTGTCGTGGCCCTCTCTATCTCTGACCGACCAGCCAACCGACCAGCCAACCAACCAACATCAGCAGTGATCTGATAACGGAATATTTTGTGCTAGTAGTTCCATTCGTGGAATACGTCGCCCACCGGTAAAGATCGGAAGCAAGGGCACCCGTAGAAAATGATGATGACTGGTCAGCGATTGAGACAGGCTCGTCGTGGATGGCTCAGCTAGCGGCCGAGGTCTATTCCATAGGCCATCCATGATCTGTCTGCATCTTGCATGGGAAGCTGATCGGGGGTTCTCGCAGTCCGTTGGTGATTTTTGGTAGCCTTGGACAATTGAAAGGATGTCTGCTAGTCAGTGCCGGTCTAAAGGAGTCATTTCTCATCCCTTACAGCCTGGGTGTTAATGAGATTGTTGCTACCAGAATGGAAACTCTGCGTAGATGATGGAAGTGGACCGTTGATTTTTGGCAAGAGCAGCCCTCATCTGTTCTGGAATCTAAGTCTACAGTGTATTTGTGCGAATTCACACTGATGGCCAGTCAGTCTACAGAATTCTGCCGCTTTCTTCGGCTCCACCCTGGCTGGGCCTGAGCGATTTCCTGCTGGACCTAAAAGAAACGATTTACTGGCCATACATAATTCGACGCTCCCTTCACCCATACCCAGGACCCATGACAAGCTTCGAGGCTGTCGCACGTCGTCACAGCTCACATTTACGACAGCGCATCTTTGAGGTCGTGATAAGAGGGCACACAAGCTTCGGGAGTGCAAGAAGCGTCACGAGAAGTGCCCCCCCCCTAGCGTCAGGTCAAACGATAGTAATTTTTGCTTCATTTCCACTGACAGTGATATTGGCTGTTTTGGCCGGCCAATTGAGCGGTGTGGTCCGAAGCTTTGTCTATTAAACGAAGAATTCAAAGTTGGCAAAGGGAATGATACGATACACTCTTCCATCTTTCGTTTCGCGTATGCCAATGCCGCCGGCACACCTTTGCGGAGCACCCACTGGTTTTTGATGATAAGGAATGTTCGGATGCAAATGCTCCAGCACATGGAGGGGCCAAGCTGTTCAGTCAAAATAACAGTTCTTATTCCCAAGAATTGCCGTTTCCCACTTCATTTTCTCATGATATAGGCCACTCTCTTAAGGCCGGGCCTTTTGCTTGATGCCGACAAGTTTGGGGAAGGGTGAAAAGGGTTATCTGGAAGTTCACCCCTGGTTTTTGGCGCCCGACTATATTATAGTCGGTAATCCCAGACAAGATAGCTACATGCTATTGGAGGCGGCTTCAATAGTTCCAGTGTCGACCGGCTCGCAGGGATGGCTTTCCCAGTCAACGAGTCCTCTCAGATTTCATTGGCAGTGGTACCCTTCACTCCGTAACAATGGAGGTTTTCACGGAAAATGAAGCCGATGACGAGCGACGACTTCGTCCAGGCCTCTGACACATTCATTCTATGCGCTCTCATCTCGCCACATGCAATCTTTGATTTATCGTTACTCTTGTAAAGCCAGAATCGATGGATCGCAGGTTCGTTTTCGGCCGCCAGATACCTTTCATAAAAGAGTCTACATTATATTGTAATGAGTCCGCCTGCCCTCGGCAAACTGGGAGCAAGTGCTCTCTCACCAACACTTATTAGTGGACGTTAGTCCCAGAAGTGCCCGCCCCGAGCGGGTTGTCCAAGTGGGCTTAACAAAAGAACCCGAGGACCTGACACTAACTGCGCAGATGTGTTGGACGCTAGGGAAAAACTGCAAGAAGGTGCCGGTCTCCATCACGGAAATGGGGCCGAGTTTGGCTCGCGTGCTGGAAGAATTTGCCTTGTCTCCAGTAAATCTGGATGATCAGTTTCAGATCTTACCAAAGCTGACAAGAGCGAGTCGCCCACGCGGCCGACGGGAATCCGCGAGATGCGGATGTTGGCTGATGAGTTGTGAATTTTCCTTGTCCCCCGCCCTCTTTTCGAGGTTGATCTTGATTGCCTCGAGAAACGCCTCATTTTCATTGGAACCTCGATATTGCCCCTTGATAACTTGCTGTTTCCTCCAAAAGACTGGCAAAGATCCCCTGACCGCTCACAGAGTCTGGTCCTCATGGTCCTCGTGGTCCTCGTGATGCTTGGGATGCTCGGGGTGCTGTATATGCAGGTGGGCTTGAGGCGAGTGACCGTCGATGGTCGGAGCGTCTCCAAAGACGTTGAACTTGGAGGCTCAGATTTCTGTGACTGGCCAACGAGAAGGGCAGGGCCATGTATGGCGAAGAGTGACAAGAGACCGGTGATTATGTTGGACGGAGGCCACGCCCCTTCTCGCTGCCCTCCCATCCGCCTTGATGCCGTTCCTCTCTAATTTCATCACAACACGCCCTCTGTAGCATCCTCTCCTATTGAACAAACGGCAAGCAATCAAGTGAGCAGCATTGGCATATATTTTCCATCTTGCAGTATCTGTCAATCAAGGCTAACTACAAAGCGGGAACCAGCACATGGCTTTCGGCCCCTCCACAGGATAAGGACAAAGATGGAAAAGTGGGCGTGCACGGTCAAGGGTCGTGTTTATCGATAGGGGAAGTTTGGTGTCATCGGCCAAGCTTTCACGCAAGACAGACATGCGTACGAGACACCACGCGTGCGCGTTGCATGCATTCCATTCGCTGGGCGGGACTGGCAACGACTTGGCAACGATTGGGGCACATGACGGACGGAAATGCAACAGTTTCTGCGCCGCGGGCACTTCTTCTTCGGGACAAGATGCCTGATTTACCATCATCATCGGGGACATTCAGTCTCGATATCCTCATTCTCCTCTTCAGGTTGCAGCACGGCCCTAGGCAGACATGGAAGACAAGACCGCGACGTGATTTTGGATGCGACACAAGAGATGGACGGCTTTCCAAAGGATGTGTCTGAAGCGTGATCCTTCTCCGGAGAATTGAGTCACGGACAGTGCTCCGTGCCTTGCAAGTCAGCTATGCTAGACGACAAACCGCCGAGGTGACTAATAACCTTAATGCCTTAGATTCTAGTAATATAGAGAAAGAATCTAATAATAACTAGGATAAGTTACTTTTATATGTATTTTATATAGCGAAGGTACCTAGTTTAATTTTCCTTGTGTTATTCTAGGCTATTTATAGGCCTTAGGCTAAAACGATAATGCCTTAGGCCACCCTAGGCAGCAGCGTGCAGGGGACACGACTTTTGACCTCGACCTCCGTACATACGGACTACAATGCTATCCATCCACGGCTTGCCCACTTTAATTCTGTCTCGGAAGACCCCTAATCAGGGAAGTGAAGGGGGGGGGGCAGGTGCGAGGCACCTGGCCCACCCAACACAAAAACCCCACTCAACAGATTTTTCAGAAGGGGATTCTGGCTCATTATCATCATCACATCGTCAGGTAATTCAATTGAATTCATCAAAAGCTTCGTTTCCCGTATCATCAGTTCTTTGGAAGCGGGAATCCAGAAATCATCATGGGCGTCAGCCACATGGCCATTTGTTTCCTTGTCCCGTCGGCCCCATCGTCCTCTCGAGGGCGGGGGGGCAAACTTTGTTTGTGAGGCTGAACGGGTCATTTTGCTTGGGCTTCTACGGATCACGGAAGTTATGTACATATATGCATGTAAGCCAGTTGGATTGCTCAACAGGGGAAGCGCCACAGCCGCACGCACCCTCACGATGCTGGGAAATTCCATTCGAGGTTTTTGATTGGCTTCGGTTCGAGTGCGGAGTTGGCGATAAGCTCCCCTCCCTTTCTGCCGGCCGGCTTTCAAACGCCGAAAGAAAGAAACAGTCCAGATAGGGATCACGCGGCATGATGGCCGGAAGGAAGCTCAGGATGGGAAAAAGCTTGTGACACTGCGGGCCGGGAGCTGGCGATGGCAACAACAACCCCCCTCCTCCCCCTCGCCTTCGGCCGCGTCCACCATTCTGGGAAACAGACGCAGGCAGGCGTGGCAGGGGCACATTTCTCACAAATCTTCCCTCCCTCCCTGCTTGTCCGGACACCGTGGTGAACTTGTCAAAGGAGTTCATGTACTCCGTACGGACCACGAGGGGGGTTCCCCCGCCATCACACTTCAACGTGGCAGTCATCTCGACACTCGCGAATGAGACATGAGTCGATAGTTGACAAGCGATGAAAATGCTGCCATGTCTCGTTCAAATACAACAGGTTTGAGCGCCCCATTTGCTCGCCCCTCGCCTATACTATGCTGTGCTGTGCTATGCTGTGCTGTGCTATGCTGTGCTATGATATGCTATATGCCATGCCGTGCCATGCTGGTTCATGACGAGAAAAAAAAGGAGAAAAGTGATGATGGCTGGGGGCAGCGCCGTCTCTGTCCCCTCAGAACATGATCCACTCAGCCTCTGCTCCGGGACCACCAAAGCACTTGGCCCAGTTGAAGGGCCCTCGGCAGCCAGCGCGGTAACCTCGCAAATCGTGGCCCGACGTGAATTCGCCCGCCCAGAGCTTCTCCAAAACATCCAGCGCCGACAGGTTGTTCATATAACCCGATCGGCTCATGATGTCGCGGCACTTGGTTCGCACAATGTTCTGTTGCAGCTCGTTGACGCACTCGGAGCCCGCGACAAACAGCGGCCACAGCAGGAACTTGTCGGCCGTGCTGCCCGCGTCAAGACTGGTCGCGTAGTACACGACTTGACTCACCAGGTTCTGCAAGTTTGTGTGGCTCGACGGCGTCATGGGACCCGCCAGACGCTCCGTGTAGAGGAGCGCGGCGTACCGAAACGCCTCGGATAGGGATCCGAGATCCCGGATTTGTGAGGGGCTCGGGGCTCCCGGCAACAACGCCGCAACCGTTGCCGCGTCGAACTGCCAGCTCTGCAGTGCAAGCCGGGCTTCTTTCCACTCACTCCAGAACAGTGACCGTCTGCCCTCATCAAACGCAAGCGATGTGCACATGGCCGAGGCCATTATCTCGTCGTCGTCGTCAAGCAATGTCCCAAAACCATTGCCGTCGAAGCGTTGCGTCGACAACAACGACGACGACGACGATGATGACGACGATGACGACGAAGACGACGGGAAAATGTCGTCGAGTTGCTGCCGTGGCTGCTGCCGTCTTGGTGGCGTGGGAATCGCAACGCCGCCTGGTCGTGGGGAAGACGACGATGACGAGGCCCTATTCTCCACGGGACGGTGCTGGGAGAGAAGATTCAATCTACCAAGCTTGCTTACAGTCTTGAACAGCTCCCTGTCGCAGCCAACCAAGTTCTCAGCCCCGTGCAAGAGGAGCGGGGAGCCATCGTCCGGCCCTGAAGCTAGCTGTGCCTCACGGTCGTTGATGCTGGCGGAAATGGCGTCAAAGTAGGTAAAGAGAGACTCGATCCAAGCCGAGTCTCTGGACGGACCAAACCGCTTGGTTCTCATGGCCAAGATCTTCTTGACGCCCGCAAACTGAGTGTGGAATTTCGCCACGCCAGACTCCATCATGCGGTAGTGGCACAGGAGTAAGATTGTGGCCAGTACGGAGTCATGGGTAGAGCTGACAGGGTCGTTGAGCTGCTCGTTGAGAAGATTCACAGCCTGGTTTCGGTGCTGGAACTCCTCCGCCAAAGACGCATCATCTGGCTGCCCATCACCAAGACTGTCAATGGCATTCTTTTCATTCATGAGCTTCTCGAACAACTCTCGCGTGTCTTGGCCCAGGCTGAGCTTTCTCTTCATTCTAAGATTGCAAGCAGCCAGGGCGCACATGGCATGCTGCAGGCTTTGGCTATGGGCTGCCAGTGAAACAATATGATGGCGGAAAGGGTTCGTGGGCCCGTCAATGTACACCATGGATGGAGCAATTGTATTCTTGTAGTAATCCATGAAAAACGGCATTCTTGCGGCAAGGTCTGGGCTTTCGCGCATCGTGTCTGGTTCTCGAACCGCGGGCGGCCATCTGCTCGGTGCGTGCTCGGATTGCGGTGACTGCAACTCGTCAGCGTCTCGCGGGTGAGGCAGTGCCCAGCTGTGGCCGGTGGGAGCGCAGCTTGCGCGGTAGACGTTGACTTGGGGAACACCTGCTGCCTCATTAGAATGGGAAGGCTGGACAAGGCGCCATGTGATGCTCACTGAGGCTGTCGCACTCCCGCATCAGCCTGTGCCTTAGGTGTGTATCGAATGGATCTAGGTGTGAATTGAGATTCGAGCTCTGCTCTGACGCGGCATATATCAAGCTTGGGCAAGAGGTTGTTGGCACACGGACGTGATGATGGTCTAGGACAAGCCCAGAGGGGGGACTCTGCGCTACTGGAGAGTGCTGGTTTCCAGAATATCCGTCGTAGATGACAGACGATCCGCTGCCAAATGGCATTTCGTCTCGAGAATAGGTCTGGCTGAGTGGGGAGAGATAGTCGACATCGCTGACCGAATCAATTGATGATGAGAGTCCATCAGTGATGAGGGGGAGGGGGAATTTGGAGTACTTTGAAGTGGCGCCAGGAGAGCTGTGCACAAGGCCGGGCGAGCAATGAATGCTGCTCCAGCTGTGCTGGGGAACATGTGGTGATGTGTCATGATCATGATGGGGGGAGGGCAAGGGAAGATAGTCGTATTGACTTGGCCCAGGGTATGAACTGGCGAATGTTGAGCCCGAGTGCGCGACTGAGGGGATATCGATGGGTCCTCGGTGATGATGATGATGATGATGGTGTCCTCTGACTTCTTCCTGCTCTACCCAGTTTGCGGCCATGACGGCAGCTGTCGAATGGGCTCGGCTGCGCGAAACGGGAGACTTCTTGGGCTCACGAGAAACGGGAGGAGCCTTGGCAATTGGAAGTGAGAGCCCACGAAGCTTTCCACGGCTAGCGACGCCGACGCCCCAAGTCAACTGAGTCTTATAACCAGAGCACTCATTGCCGATTTCGAGGCATTGTGAGCAGTAGGGTCGACGACGGTCACACTTGACACTTCGTTTCGAGCAGGTGAAGCAGTCATCAGCGGCCCCTCCAGCGGGAGCACGTCTTCTGCGCTTTCGAACTGCGGCTGCGTCTTTGACTGAGACTGTCTGCTGCGAAAGGGGAGCTGTCATGATCACAAAGACGGTGTTCTGTGATCTGTCTAGTGGTATAAGTTGGAAGCTGGAGATTCCATGAGACGAAAAGAAGAGAGGGAAGCTTAGGTGTTGACAGGATATAGAGCCTGAGCCGAAGTTGATATAAATCCAACTTGACTGATACAGAGATTTCAAACAAAGGGAACGGAACGGAACGGGTGGTAAGAAGGTTATGTATATTCTTCCTGACAGTTGATGAGCGGTTGGACCCCTCCCAGTTCCGTCAGGTAGGGATTTCGGACCAAGCAGCGGTGGGAAATGCGCTTGCGCCGTGGGGGTCGACCGTGGTGTGTCCTAAATTCTCCATATTGTACGGAGTATTGCATCTTTACGAAGATTCCAGGACGGAACGCAATCCCGGCCCCGGTCCCAATTTCCGTGGTAGAGCGATCAGGGTGCAACACTCACTCGCATCGACAAAGTAGTAGCAAGGATGATGGGACGGTTAGAACTTGGGTTTATCTGGAGAAATGTGGAGGGCGGGGCACCTGAGGGGGGGCGTCTGTCTTCTTCTTCACCCCCTTCTTAAATTTCACCCCCCTCCTTAAATAAGGAACAGCACTGCACTTGAGATAAGCGGGGAGGGTGGGCGCGGGGGCCGTCGCATGGAGGGTCCAAATCCTGACCTTGTGTACATGAAGAGAGAGCCAGGACTATTAGGACTATTAACCTTATAAGGGTTTATAATCCGCCTTCTTTTATTATTATTAATAGTAGTAGTAGCTTTATCTTCTAACTCTAATAATTATAAAATAATAGTTCTTTAAACCCTCTAACTATTAGCTTAATATTCATAACCTTTATAATAGTTATTATCCTTTTCTAAGCAAATTATTTCCTTAATATAATAAAGAATTCTTTTAATCTAAGCTTATACCTATTTTTAAGGTATTTCTTCCTATGCTTTCTTCTAAGCTACTATAGCTTCTTTCTAATTCTTTAGGGTACCTTTATAGGTTATCTTTACCTTTAAATACTACTAAGTAGGTTTAATTATATTTAAATTAGGGGAATTCCCTAGCTATAGTAGCTTCTTAACCCCCTAAGTATTATAAACTAACTATTAATATCTATAAGTGTGTAAGGGAGCCTTATCTTCTTACACTACTATATTTAGCCTTTTCTTCTAATATTCCTTTATAAAGAGAAGTAGCTTCTTATTTAGAATTTCCTTCTATGTCAGGTGCGCGCGTACGCGGGTGGGCCTAATAATCAATTGTAAGGTGCAATGCAGCAAGAGCTAGCATTGATGGATCTTTTAGTCTAGTGGCTTACCTTGCATACCTTTAAGTTTATGACATTAATGCTAGCTCTTATAGGTCTTCTAGTGTGTGCTAGTCCTAGGTTCAAATCCTCGTGAGTGAGGCATGTGCTAGTCCTAGGTTTAATTCCTGCAGTTAGATTAAGACCTAATAGGTCTAGGTTTGAATTGCTAGGCTAGGCAGCTTATATTAGGCTTATAAGGTAAGTATGGTTACGCCTGTATAGTTGCGACCGTGGGGTTACGTGCACTAGGTGATATATAAGCCTAGCTATTATGCGTACTAGGCCTTAGGGGTTCATAATTAGTTAATTATCTTAGAGGCCATAGATAACTAGGCCTAATCTAAGCTAAGGTTGCATTGCAAGCCGCTAGCCTGTGTAGGGCCCTTAGCTTAGGGCAAGCCTTACAAGGGAAGGGATAATTATCAGGTGCGCGTGTACGCAGGTGGGCTTAATAATCAATTATAAGGTGCAATGCAGCGAGAGCTAGCATTGATGGATCTTTTGGTCTAGTGGCTTACCTTGCACACCTTCGAGGTTATGACATTCTAGTATTAGTACTAGTTAATCCCCTTATCCCTTTTCTTCCCTTTTATCTCTTACTTAAGCTTCTTATTCTTCTTATTCTAATTTTACTATAGCTTCTAACTAGGCTTATTATAAAGCCCTAGCTAGTTAATTCCTATTATTAAAAGCTACTATTTATAATAAGTAGGTTCTAGCTCCTTATTTAATTCTTTAATAACCTAATTAGCTTCCTTCTTCTCTATAATAGTCTCTAGCTTTTAATAGTAGTAAGAACCCTTTTAATCCTAACTAAATATAGCCTAGAATATAAATTCTATTAATCCCTTCTATTACTTATAAATATAGCTCTTTACTAAGCTCTCTATTAGTTATTATTATATATAATACTCTTCCCTTTAATATAATAAGATAATTACTATTTTATTAGTCTAAATAATATTCTTCTAGTGTTTAAGGGTTTAGTAATAATAGGCTAGGTAGAATTCTAGCCTATCTTTCTTTATCTAAGCTATTAGACTTACTTTTCTTATTAGCTTAGTCTTTAAAAACCCTAAATATTTTAAAGTCTATAAAATAGTTAATATTAAAGTATAAATTCCTTCTTAACTAAGCTTAGTAGCTAGGTTAGTACTACTCTTTTTCTTTCTATAATAGTCTAAAGTAACCTTTTAAATAAGCTTAGCTTATAACTTAGGATTATTTATATAGGATAGTTTACTAGATTATTTAGTATTAACTATATACTTTATATTAATATAAAGAGATTAAATTATATAATTAAATCCTTAATTATAAGCTTAACTAAAGATTTAGTATATAGCCTTTAGACTAATCCCTAGATTATAAGTAATCTTATAGTTTAGTAGCCCTTAAGTGTCAGGTGCGCGCGTTCGTGGGCGGCCTAATAATTAATTGTAAGGTACAATGCAAGCGAGAGCTAGAATTAGTGGATCTTTTGGTCTAGTAGCTTACCCGCACACCTTCGGGTTCTAATATTAATGCTAGCTCTCACGGGTCTTCTAGTGTGTGCTTGTGAGAACAATGATAGCTAGGCAAGAGGTATGGGGGACTCTGGTATATTGACTAAAGCTTGCTAGGTCTAAGTGTGTTATGCGTGCGAGTCGCTAGCTTATAGCTAGCGGCTTACCAGTGTTACGTGAACCTAGCCCTAGGGTGCGGCCTGCCCGCGAGGCGCGCTAGTAGCATGCCTGTGTTATAAGTAAGGCCTTATTACTTATAGCTAGGCTTCTAAACAGCTTTTACTAGCTTCTATATAGCTATTGACTAATCCGCTAGTAATTAAAATAATAATAAACATTAGACAGCGTTTAAGTATAAATTTACCTATAATATATTATTATCTTATAGACTTTTCCCCTTTATATCTGTAGTTAAGCTTTTTAAAAACATTATTTTATCTTTAGTTACTATTATATTTCCCTTATTACTTGCCTTAATCTTATTATAGCTAAGGAATATATTTACTTAAAGGAGTGCTCCTATATACACTATCTATACACTAGATACGCTAAGTTTAAGAAAAGCCCTTCTTTAGCCCCTAAACTCCCCTAGATTAACTACTAATTCCCTAGCCTAATATTTGTTACTATAGTAGCAAAATATTCTAAATATTATATCTAGTATTATAAGTATAGGGATACTTATAATACTATAAGTATACTATTATTCCTCTATCTTTTAGTACCTTATTACTAATGTTTCTATATAGTATATAGCGATAATAAAGGGCGATTTTTTAGATTTATTAATACTCCTAAATTAGGTAAAAACTCTTATAAGTATCCTTAGTAATATAAAACCTAATAACCCTAATAACTATTTATTTTTAAAGGAGACTTACTTTAGTTTTACTAAGGCTTACCTTAATTTAATAATAGGCTTTAACTATACTAATATAGTATACTATATTATGTTTAGCCTTACTAGGGCTATAAAGGTTTACTAGGTTTATGTTTTCCTCCCTAATATACTAGCCTTTTACTTATATTTTAGGGTAAGAGGTATTAATTTTATATAATTAGTATATTATTTTATAATAGTAACTTTCTATTACTATATTTCTAGCTTCTATCCTAGGGGTAGTAAGTATTTTACTCCTTTTTGCTACTTATTTACTAACTTTTTATAGCTAAATTATAACTAACTTTACTATATCTAGAAAGTAAGGGTAACTTTATATTTATAGTCTTATAACCTAGGTTTTATACCTTAGGGTATAGTAAAACATTGCTTTTCCTAGGTAATATAGGAGCTAATTACTAAGGATAAGAATAGCGCTAAGTATTATATTTTAGGTAGTTAGGTTTTTTCCTATATTAGGGCTATAATAGAGGGGTTTCCCCTTACTCTCCTTACTTTATAAGTATGTTTTCCTTTATTTTTTAGTAAGTAGTTTAAGGTTTTTAGTTTAGAGTATAATAGTAGCTAGTAAGGCTAGGCCTTTTTTATAGGAATATTATATCTCTTTGCCTATAATTTGCCTATACCTTACTACTTTTCTTACAGGATTTGCTTTAGTAAAATATCTAAATTATATATTAAGCGCTTTCTATATCTTTAGCTAGGACCTATTAGTTATATTTACTAGGCTAGCTCTTCTATTTTACTAGGTATTTATTACCTTTATAGGTCTTTCTATAGTCCTTAATCTCTTTAACTTTATACTTATTTTCTTTATCCTTAAGATCTAGTATAGGTATATCCTTTTCCTTAGCATATTTATAGCAATTCTATAGCTTTAGCAGGCTAATATAGAATATATTATATAGTTAGCTATATTTTTTAGGTAGCGTAAGTTAGTATACCTATTTTCCTATAGCATTAAGTACCTAGAATAGCTTAATAAACCTAGGGATTAGCTTTCTTTTTATATCCTTAAGCCTAATATTCTTTACTAATAGTAATACTAGATTGCCTCTTTTTAGAGTTAATAGCTAGTGGCGTTTATTATAGTACTTTGCCTAGGCTTTAGTAGCTTTTACCTAGTTTTCCTTTAGTTACTCTCTAACTTTATGTAATTTTATAATACGCACATAGGCCTTTAGCACCTTCCCTTCTTTAATCTTATTCCTAAGAGCTAGATAAAACTTAGGTAAATAGCCTATAAGGGAGTAGTTTAGGGAATAACCTATAGTTCTATTTACTATATTATTATATATAAATTAGGCTATTATGAGTAGTTTAGGCTATATTTGCTAGTTTTCTATAATAAAGCATTAGAGATAATGTTTAAGCACTTAGTTTATTCTCTTTATCTATCTATTAGTTTAGGGGTAAAATACTATAGAAAGCCTTTATTTTACGGATAATAGGTAGTATAAATCTAACTAAAATTAGCTTATAAAGACTAATCCCTTATTAGATATAATACCCTCTAGTGCCTTAAATCATAGTTTAATTTCCCTATAAAAAAGCTTTACTAATTTAGCTATATTAATAGTTATAGTTATAGGTAGGAAAACAGAGTACTTAGTAAATTAGTCTATAATCACTAGGATTGCGTTAGTTTCTTGCTTACTTACTTGTGTAGTAAGTAATCCTATAATAAAGTCTATTAAGATCTTTACCTATAGTTACCTTAGTATTAGTAGTAATTTAAGGCTTCTATATAGGCAGTACTATCTAGCCACTATTTATTAGTAAACCCTATAGCTTATAATATAGTCTAAAATAGACTTACTTATAGCTAGCTACTAGAAGTAATGCTTTAGTAGCTCTAGAGTGTGCTTAGTCCTAAAGTAACTTACTAGCGAATTATTATAGTATAGCTATAGAAGCTTTTATTATAGGATAGGCTCCTAGGGAATAACTACCTAGTCTTAGTATATTAGAAGACCTCTTATGCTATGTAACTATAGACTAGCTTTCCTCTCCCCTTTTGCTAGGGATTTATCTATCTTACTATTCTACCTTTATAAATCTAGGTCTTAACTCTATGCCTTTTATAGTAATTACACTAATAGTTTATTTAGCCTAGATTAGTAGGGATTTAGTAATATAATAGCCCCCTATATCTCTTATGCTATACTAATATCTTAGATATATACTACCTTCTCCTAGAAATTACCCTTATTTAGCTAATCTTTTACTAGATCTATAGTAGCTATCTAGCCTCTTAACTAGGCTACTCTTGCCTTAGGAGCTCTCTCTATAGTAGCTAGGGCATTTTCCTCCCTTAAAGATATCTTATTAACCCTCTCTATATTTAAGACTAGGGTATTTTCCTCCCCTAAAGGCATCTTACTATATCTTCTTTAATATATTAGTATCTCTTCTTTTATTACTTCTTTAGTAGCTACTATTTTCTTTTAAAGTTCTAGTAGAAGTACCTTATTTATTAGGGGTTTGCTTTTATAATTAGACTTTCTTAATAGTGTATTTACTAGGTTGCTTTTCCCTAGTCTATGCCTAATTATAAAGTAAAAAGGGTAGAGAAACATATACTATCTAGCTTACCTTCTATTTAACTTTTACTGCCTTATAAAGGTTTATAGGTTATAATAGTCTAATAGGACCTTAACTAGAGTTACCATGCCTTTAATATAGTATTACTAGTATTTAAATAACTTTACTATAGTAAGTAACTCTTAGTTAGCTATGCTATAATTATACTTAGTATCTATAAACTTCCTTAACTAAAAGGCTACTAGGTACTAGCATCCCTTATTATCCTATTAAGATAGGATTCCTACTATTATAAAGACTAAAGCGTTTATCTTAATACATACTAGCTAACTTAGGTTATAATAATAAAGGAAAGGCACTTACTAAAAGGTATCTTTTAGCTAGCTAAATGCTAGCTACTCCTTTACTTTAAATATAAACTTCCTAGTCTAAATACTATTTTAACTACCTTTTATTAATATATATAAGGGTACTATAACCCTAGAGTATTTATAGATAAACTATTAGTAAAAGTTATAGAAACTAAGGAAAAATTATATATCTTTAAAGCTCTTAGGCTCCTTCTAATCTTAGATTATATTAATCCTTTGTATATCTATTAAAATCCCGTTAACTAATAGGATAAACCCTAGGAATTCCACGGACTCTTAGTAAAATAAGCACTTTAAGGGTTTTATATATAGCTTTGCTAACCTTATATATTCTAGAACTTCCTTAATATATATAGTATGCTTTTCTTGCGTTTTTAAGAAGATAAGGATATTATCTAAATACACTACACAAATAGTATTAACTAGCCTATAAAGCGCTTTATAAATATAGCTTTAAAAGGTAGCTAGGGTATTAGTTAACCTAAAAGGCATTATAAGATATTTATAGTGTCTATAATAGGTATAAAATATAGTCTTTTACTTATTACCCTCTTTAATATAAATTTAATAGTAAGTATCCTTAATATTAATCTTTAAGAAATAATAAGCTCCTTAACACTAGTCTAGGATCTCTAAAATTAGGGGGAGAGTGTAGTAATTCTTCTATATTACTCTATTAAGCCCTTAATAATTCATATATAGTTAAAGCATTCTATCCTTCTTTAGCATAAATAAGATAGGCATACCTATAAGGCTCTTAGATAGTCTTATCTAGCCTTTCTATAGGTTTTTATTAATATATTCCTAGAGCTCTTTTAGCTTACTTTAGGACAAAGGGTAAATTAGTCTATATAGGGGTATAGCCCTAGGTATTAGGTTAATTATATAATTAGTCTCTTTTCTTAATAGCAGGCTTCCTACCTTATCTAATATAAATATATCTTTAAACTTATATAGTTCCTTAGGGATATTCTTAATAGTTCTATATACTTTTGCCTTCTTATTATCTTTAAGGGCAATAAACCTATTTTCTATAACTTTTATAATAGCATATATAATAGTCTTATTACATATTACCTTTATAAACTTATAAGGAGTTATAAGTAAAAAGGCTATTCTCCTTTTCTTAAACCACTACTCTTATAAGTATAAGTAAAGATATATATATTCTTTAGTAAGTATATATATTCTAATTAAGAGAGGGCTTTCCCTTACTCTTAAGTCCCTATCTATAGCTATATATAGTAGCTTAAGGTTCTTTTTTTCTCCTCTTAAGTCCTTAATTATAATAGGTACTTTATAAATACTATATTAAGGGACTATAAGGGCCTTTACTACCTTAAGGATAGGTACTATAGCCTTAGCCTAGTTAAGCTTATAGTTCTTTATAAATTTAGCACTAATAATATTAATCTTAGCGTAGCTATTAAGATTTACTACTATTTTAATATCTTTATACCTATAAATAGTAACTAGTGTATAGAATTTACACCCTATTAGCACCTTAGTGTTTAAGGTAAAGGTAAGGGCATTTACTTCTACCTTAGTATATTTCCTTAGTTTTCTTAGGGCTTTTTCCTTAGCTTATTATAGTTATAGGTAAGATATTCTATACTACTATAGTTATAATATTATCTTTTACCTCCTACTTTACTATTATTTAAGTAAGTAGCTAGGCCCTTTTCCTAGTCCTTATTCTTTTAATCCTTATAAGGTTTATAACCCTATAGGGAATTATATCTTTAATATTAGGGGGTTTTATATAAGCCTTTATCTCCTAAATACTTAGGCTTTTGCTTATTTTTTAGTATTACCTCCTAAAATCACTAGGTAAGTTACATAACCTTTTCTTAAGTCTATCCTATAATTAAGGAATATAGGTTAATATAGCCTTATAGGTTAGGGAGTAGTTTTATAAAGAATATAAAAGCATAAGACTTTTTAGAGGCTCTTTCTAGATATTTCTCTAGTAAATCTAAGTAAATACTAAATTTAATAAGGCTTTAGCCCTTGCGTTACTTTGCGTTCTCTAGCTACATAGCTATTTACACATTATAGTTTATAGTATCTCTAAGTAGTGTAAGTATCTAGGTCTAGAAAGCATCCTAATTATCTTTAAGGTTATTATAGCTATTAGCCTATTATTTCTTAAGGTATCTATCCTATCTTACCTAGTAGTTAGTATATATATAGTTAAGTATAAAGAGGATTTTTTAATAGTTATACTAATACTTCTTCTTTACCTTATTAAAGGTATAGTTTAGGTTATTAAGCTATATCTTATACTTCTATAGGTTTATAAGGTATTAGAGCTTAGTAACATTCTAGACCTTAATCTCTTAGCTACTTTAACTAAAGGAGATACTAGCTCTTTACCTTCTTTTTTCTTATATTTCCTTTTTGCCTAACTATAGTAAGCTAATAAGCTCCTTTTCTTATTCTTATAGTTTCTAGAGTTATTTAAGCTAAGTAATTCGCTTTATTATTATAGTAGCTATAGCACTAAGCTAAGTAACTTACTTTATTATTACTATAGTTTTAGTACTAAGGTTAAAGGGTCTAATTTTAAGTATAGTCTTTATAGAATATAGCGTGTTTTTATTTATAGTGCTACCCTTATTTAATTAGCTCTAGTTATTATCTAATATTACTCTAGTAAATTAAGTGGTTTTTCTCCCTATATTACTCTTAGGTAGCTAGTAGGAGAAGCTTTAGAATTATAAGAATAATAATAGCTAGATAAGAGATATAAGGGACTCTAGTATATTAACTAAAGCTTACTAGGTCTAAGTGTGTTATATATGCGAGTCACTAGCTTATAGCTAGCGGCTTGCTAGTGTCACGTGGACCTAGCCCTAGGGTGTGGCCTGCCCGCGAGGCGCGCTGGTGGCGCGCCTGTGTTGTGAGTGGGGCCTCACAGTGCTAGTCCTAGGTTCAAATCCTTGTGGGTAAGGCGTGCTAGGTCCTAGGTTTAATTCCCGCAGTTAGATTAACCTAACAGGTCTAGGTTTAAATTGCTAGGCTAGGTAGCTTATATTAGGCTCACAGGGTAAGTATAGTTACGCCTATACGGTTGCAACCGTGGGGTCACGTGCACTAGGTGATGTATAGGCCTAGCTATTATGCGTACTAGGCCTTAGGGGTTTATAATTAGTTAATTATCTTAGAGGCCACGAATGACCGGGCCTAATCCAAGCTAAGGTTGCGTTATTGCTAGCCGCTAGCCTGTGTGAGGCCCTTGGCTTGGGACAAGCCTTATAAGGGAAGGGATAATTATTAGGTGCGCGCGTTCGTAAGCGGCCTAATAATCAATTATAAGGTGCAATGCAAGCAAGAGCTAGAATTAGTGGATCTTTTAGTCTAGTGGCTTACCCGCACACCTTCGGGTTCTGACATTAAGCTTTTATAAGTAATATATAAGCCTTATTAGCTATAGTTAGGGTTTAAGCTATTATAAAAAGAAGCAAAGAAAGAAGCTTAGTAAGAGAATCTAGCTAACTTTAGTAATAGTTATAGTACTAGTGGTAAAAGTAGGCAAAAGTAAGTAAAGAGAGGGGAACTAGAGAAGAGGTAAGCCTCTTATTTAATTTACCTAGTGAGACTACGACCCCGCTGGCTAATTATCCTTAACCGGGGTCTTGTGTAGGGGACACGACTTTTGACCTCGACCTCCGTAGGAGCAAGCCACCAGGGGGCCAACCCGCTTGTCGTTGTGGCGGAACTTGTTGAGGTCAAGTAGCCGGCCGGGCACACACACCCCATCATCTCCACCAAACTAGCTCCTAAGGCGCGGCGCAGCCTTCTCTAAACCCCGACCCCCCCCCCCACCCCGAAATAAAAAATAAAAAATTACTCAACGGTCACCCTCCCTCTTGTCACTTGCTGCTGACCCAACAAATGGCAACTCTCCAACTCGTCAACTGTCAACTTGTCAAGACAAGAGGCCGCCTGGAACAACTTCTTCTTTGCTTGCAGCCCCGAGAGCAGAAGATCGGCAAAAGAGTTGCCCAAGCTGTTCTTTCTTCGAACAAAAGATCCGGGCCGTCTCTGCCTGGATCTCTCCACACAAACCCTGATCATCTGGTGTTTCCGTTTTCGCCCTGCCAAGCGCCCCGTTGGCAGACAAGGCATAGCGAACGACTTCTGCAGTGAGTGGCTCTGGAGTCATAACGAGCCGCCAGCTCCTCTCCATCAACCCGTACTCCTCCCACACATGCAGGCACGGGTTATCAAGACGAAGGTGGCAACGGGGCCATCCACACCGCCGGACATTAAAAGTCTGAGAAGGGCAGAGTCACTGGGGCGGCCAACTGTTAGACGGACGGACGGACGGACGGACGGACGGACAGACGGATCGGCAAACTTCCATCGGTCTTGACCCGTGCAGAAACTTGTTATCGGGGACCAGAAGGTCCATGGAAATCGAATGCACGCCATCACCGCCATCTCTTCCCGACGCACTTGGGGCTTGGGTGAGTCGTTCTTTGTCGGCAGAAGCGGCTGCAGCTTCCCACGGACAGAATATATGTACATGCGTGACGTTGCAGGAACATGCGGTGCCAGCTGACGGCCGCACAATCATGTTGGCAACAGCAAGCAGACGGGACGGAGCTAGTCATACATTTGTCTGTGCGCCGCGGAGTCCATCGAGTCTTGGGTTGGAAAACCACTCGGTGCGATGCCTGCTGTCAGTCATCGCAGACCACGCGGGAACGCTCTTGTCGCGCCTGATGGTCTCTATCGTGGGGGGGGGGGGAGGGCCGAGAGACTGTATGTTCACTTGTCGGCCCTGGGGGGGTTCTCACCGTCATGATGGATTACGCTTCACCCCGTGTAAGTCACTTGGCTTGTGCCATTTGCCCCTCCCACCGCTATAAAAAGTAGTACATACGGCAAACTGCTGAAGCCACGCGCTGCGGCCATTGTTCAGCTGACATGGGCTTGACCATATGAAGCCAACGAGCTTAACACATCAGGAAGTTCGCGTCTCCGCACCGTGGTAAAATATCCGGAAGGCGCTCGTACAACGAAACGAGCTAAAAAATGTCTCCGAGATGACACTTTACGGCTCATGTGCTACACACAAGTGTCGGTTGCACCGGGGTCATCGGCTGCTTGAACCCATTCGGGGAATTTGCATATCCGGTATTGTGGTTCGTGCCGAACGGGTACTTGTCTAGAAGAAACCGTCTCAACAGATTAAATTATCAAAGTTACGGATCCGTACACATGAATCAATTACTTCGAGGCCACAATCTTTTGGCAGCGTTTCCTCTCTCCCTCAGACTCCGCATATGCCAGACGAGAACCGCAACATCCCATTTCGCAAACCCAGAGGCATTCCGGATCATCATCATATCCGATTGCTTGTTTGGCCCCTCCACAATATGCCAAGCCATGGCTTCAATTGCTGATGGCTCGGAACGTATCTGTGTCGGGATGTCCCGGTTTCGGCGGTTCCTTCCTCATCTTGGTCTTTGTCGTTCGTCGCCGCCCCCCGATCCGCGGAGTTCTCACCGTCGTCCATGACCACGTCTTTCTGTGCTTCCTGACCATCTTTCTCTGATTTAGATGGGACTTCAGTCTTTGTCCTCGGATCCTTACCTCGTCCAGCTGCGCTATGCATCGCAGTAACAGCGTGTCGAGCTCAAAGACCCCTTTCGTCTCAAATTTACAAATTTTTTGAATCCTGCCGCCCCAGTCATTGCCGACATCATCATCATCATCGCCATTTCTCCACGCCGAAGCGACGACTCGGACAGTCTTCACAAGACCAAGCGTCCTTGGCTAGCCAGGAGCCTACGCCGTCGCCTTTGCGGACAGAGTTGATTGTCGTTGCACCCATTCTCCGAGCTCGAAAAGCGTGTTGTGATGACATTTGCGATGACTGCACGACGGCTACGCAGCATGGCATATCGGAGCAGGGTAGCGTCGTCCAAATCCAGTTAGTTGCGGACTGGCTCGAGACAAGTTGTCGCAACGCAGTGCTTGATGAAATGCGAGGAATACACTCAACCGTTGCCCCCGGAGGTACGACGACATGACGTGACTAGATTTGTGCCAGGGGCAAGTTGGGACCTAGCTTGAAAGTGGTGTAGTTCCGAATGGCAAATCAGCCAGGAGGTGAGAGCGTCGTCGGTCATTCGCCAAGACCGCCTGAAAAATTCGATTCTGTGGTTCAATACCTCCAGAAATAGGAGCCGAGGTGTGCAGAAATCTAGCACCAGACGGGGAGGGGAGTTTGTCGGCGTTTTTGATGAAGAACTGCGACCAGAGCAGCCGGCCCTATCTCACTGACGCCGGAGAGCCTTGCGCTTATTTTCGGTCGTCCGTCGCAGTGTCTAGCCTCGCGCGTATTCACGACGCAAATTATGTTCCTCATTGCCTGGTGGTCTCGCCCTGGCGGTGAAGAGTTCGCCAGCGAGTCCGAGTTTGCAGCCACATGAGTCTATCGTATCATTGATTTGCCCGCAGAACGCCCGGTCGAGGCCATCTGGGCTAATTGTGCTGTCCTAAAAAAGTCGGTATGCGCTTTTTCCATATTTATTTAAATCAAGAATACTTGCCCTCGGGCTTCAACGGGTGAGTACAACGGCACTTGCGATGATAACACGGTGACACATTCAACTTTTCTCCTTGGCCTCCCATCGAATATGGCGTACATGATATGTTGCAGAAACGTAATGCCCCTCGTGGCTATCAATTCTCACATGATTCGCATCGCGATGAGATATAAAAAAATGCAATCCCCTGTGACAAAAAAAAAAAGTCTCCATATGACAATGCCCCATGATGTGGCGCCATGGATGCAGGTACAAAGTGAGTCATGATGCATCGTTGGATGACACGCGAGCATCATCGCGAGACGTTCGCTTCGTTTGCAGACAACGGCGACAGCGACAGCGACGACAGCGACCGTCTGGTTAGGTCTGGACTAATACTTCTTGAGCACAATGTCTGTGCAGCCAATCTTTTGCAACCCTCGAAGCTTGATGCCGCAGTGCCGCTACCAGGACTGATGGAGGTGCGGCTGGGGGCTTTTTCGTTGGAAACGAGGCCCTTGGCTTGAACAAAGGCGCTGGACCGGACGTGGTATGGGTCGCGTTCGTAATACTTGTCGAGTATCGGGTGAGACATGACGGTCTCGCGGTGAATGGTCAGAATAGAGTTTGTAGGTACGTTTACCCAATTTTCTGCATCACGATTAGCCATGCTGCTGGAGGATAGATGTAGTTCTGCCTCTCTCTCAGACCAATCAATCTCACTCACCTCGCTCAAAGGTCAGGGGTTCGCTGGCCACGAGGACAAGGTCGGATCCCTTGTCCTTGCGGTCCATCTGGTATTCTCGGTCGGTCGGGTCCGACGTCCTGGTCACCCACTGCGTTCCAGACGAATAATACAAACTGGCTGCCTCGTCGGTGGAGCTGCTAATGTACCTTGTGCAGAGGACACTGTGGCCATCCGTGACGGCAAAGTTGAGCAAGCTCCTCGTATCCACGTCTTCATTCTGCAGGATAGCTTGTGGGATCGAGTCTGTCAATTCGTTGATCTGAGCAATTGTCTGCTCCAAGGCCTTGCGCAGCACAGTTGGACCAAAACCCGTTTCGGGGGACGAGCTAGGATCGTGACCCAGTCTCTCGAGGGTGTCGAGAAACAAGGAAAATGCCCATTCGCTGTCAGTGCCCCCCTTGACCTGCAAATACCACTTGTCTGCTAGGCGGTCGCCGAGCTTTCTCTTGATGTGCTTCCAGCCGCCGAGCCCACCATTGTGCATCCACATGAGGCTGGCATGGGTGAAGGGATGACAGTTGTCTTCGCTGAGGGAGCCCTCGGTTGTGGCCCGAACATGGCCAAAGATGAGGCGGGACGCTGTCTTGGATGCTATTCGTTGGAGATTGGTGCAGTTCCATGCAGGAATCGTGGAGGTGAAGAGGCAGGGCGCAGCGCCGAGCTTGGGATCCGTATAAAAACCTATGCCGAAGCCGTCGGCATTGTTCTGGCCGCGACGAGTGTCCTGGGAGGAAAGGCTTGAGTTAGGATCCGCGCGCCCGACCGACGTGTTGTAAAATAACTTTTGGGGGGTTGTTTCATGCAAGTGCAGTGTAGCGTGCGTACCAAACGCAGCCGAGAGTCAAACGACTGCTTCAAGATCGAATGGGTTGGGTCGAGAATCAGTTTTGACAAGAGAATCTCATCGCTGCCCTTGTATACCTATTTGTGACCCCATAGATTGTTAGCCGATGTCCGGTGTCGGAGGACTGGTTGATGAGCAATTGCCTACCAAGAAGCGGCACATGATGGATTTCGACTGCGTGTGATGGATATGGCTGGATGCAGTTGGCTTAAAAAGACGATGTAATTGTCGATTGTACGTACGAATGCAAGGAGACGGATCTGATGAGGAATCAGCGACTTGAGAATGGGAGGACGAGCGATTGTGAATCACATCTGGAAATGACACCATATCCTTCCTTTGCTGGACCCTTGGGGGACCAACCACCGGTCTGTGGCAACTGTGGCTGCAGGACGGGGGGTACGGTCCGTAGTACACCCACTGTAGGGACAGTCAGGACTTTTAAAGACAGAGGGCACTCGCTGGTGAAAGAAACAGCGGTCCTCATAACACGTATTATTATTATTAGGGATTTGTTAATTGACACACAATCCAGGCGTTGCTGGACCCCCACGTGTAGTCTGGGAGCTAGCGGCCCCCTATTATAATTAATTATACAGTGACGTCGCATTGGCGCGATCGGTGGTCGATCTGTTCTGGAGCACTCAACGCGACAAACCCATTTATTTAATTTACACGCCTCGCGCGTTGCCATGACCGCGTCTTGCGACTCCACCCCCAGCCTCAACCATGGCACCGTCCTTTGTCGAATAAAACCTGCCCGGGTGACCAGCACTTGTTCACGACACTTGTTCACCCTCCCGCTCTTGCTTTGTATATCCTTGATCATCATTCGTGGCATTCAAGCATCATAATACTCTGGAAAGATCACGACATCGCGTCGAATCGATTCCGCCGCTGCTTGAGTACTCGGCCAAGCTCGCTGGCGAGCACGATGCATCACCATGGCTCTTCCGTTGCCGACGTCTTGCCGTCCAGCCCACCAAATATGTCTTCCTCTCCAGCAAATCCATTTCTATCGCCGACTCGAACGAGCCGCCGCAAGGAGAAACGCCAGCCATCCGTTACACCTAGGAGGTTCGGCCGCTTCTTCACACCGCGATCAACCTTGCCCAAGGAGCATCGCGTGACGTTGGGAGTTTTGAATGCCTCGGCGACCAATCGTCAAATGCTTTCGCCTCACTCATTGGCAGGCGATCCATTGACATCAGATCCTCTATGCCCCTCCTCCCCTACCGAAGGTTTGGGGCAGCATCGTGTGTCAGGGGACAAGAGGAAACAACACGGGCGAGATCAGCCCATTGTCAAAAGAAGGCGCGGCTTGCTTCCTGATGATATGGATCCCCCGCTCCTTCGCTTGCCTGGAAGAAGCTTCCACATGTCACGAAACGGAGACGTCCGGATGGTAGACACACAGCCCGAGCCTGATGCTCGAGATGGCCATGGCCTCGACGACAAACGGAGGACTACTTTGGTTGGTAGCCAACTTGCTTGCGTGTGATTATGATGTGTGACAACGCCGAGCTGACCCTAAGCCAGAGCAACTTCTTTAAAGCAAGTCGGAGCGGCGGCGTGGTTGGCTTGGAGGAAAAGCCCTATCCCACTGCACGCAGCGTCCAGCCATCCGAACTGAGGACAAACCTGGTATGTTCGCACCATGCAGATGCAACCACTGAAACGTGTCGCTGACAGGAAATCTTTCTCTCGTGGCTGCAGACTCTTGAAGTATACCAGCCCAAACCTATTCGGAAATTCCGCAATCGTGGCTTTGAAGCCCAGTTGCTCGATCGCGAACAAGGATTCGGCACTCACACCGGAAAACAATATCTCCAATACCCTGTAAACGATGCCAGAGCCCACACAGCCTCTTTCTACAGCCAAAGCTCAGATGTCCATCAATGTACCTCATATACCGGCCAAGGAAACACGATTCCGTTCAGTCTCTCCAGCTCGCCCACCGATGCCACGACGGCCATTGGCGATGAAAAGGGCTTTGTGCGGCTCTTCAAAACCCGCACAAAACAAGGTGACCTGGGCCCAGCAGTGGATGAGTACGTCAAAGTGCACGACAACGCCATCATGGATCTGGACTTCTCCCAGGACGGCTATCGATTAGCAACGGCATCTGGGGACAGGACCGGCAAGATTGTCGACCTCGTCACATTGGCCATCGCGGTTGACCTCGCAGGCGGACACTGGGATTCCCTCCGTCAGATCGCCTTCCAGCCCGGCAAGGCCAGCGGCTTCGGCCTCGCATCATCAGATCGAGCCGGGCGAGTGCAGATATGGGACTTGCGCTGCTCGACCGTGCCCACTCTCACATTCAGTTCTGCGGGTGAGAGCGGCTCGACGGATCGCGACGTGGCCCTGGATCCCGTGGCTGCCAAAACAGTCAACACCTTGGACAACGCCCACGAACGCAACGTCCATGGCATCAAGTCGTCGGCGTCCGTCACAGCCGTTCAGTGGCTTCCGTCCGGCCGCGAGCATCTTCTCCTTACGGCCTCGGAAGCCAACGCCTCCATCAAGCTTTGGGACACTCGATATATCAAATCGCGGCGCCAGGCCGAAGACACGCCCTTGGCTATAACACCGCAGCCAGTGACGCACGCCTGGCGCTCCTACGGCATCACCTCTCTCGCCCTCAACTCCGACGCCTCTCGTCTCTACGCCGTCTGCAAAGACAGCACCATCTACGCGTATTCCACCGCACACCTCATGCTTGGCCACGCGCCCGAACTACAAGACAACGCACCGAAGCGCAGACCAAACGGAACCAAGGGCTTGGGACCCCTGTACGGCTTCAAGCATGACCAATTCCGTGCGTCGTCGTTCTACGTCAAATGTGCCCTCCGTCCCGCCTCAACCAGCCCCCAAACCAACAATTACCAATCCGAGCTCCTCGCCGTCGGCAGCACGAACAACTGCGCGGTACTATTTCCCACTGACGAGAAATACATGCGTTCCGCATGGGCCCGACACGCCCACGTCGTCCTCGACTCGTCTGTCGCCGGAGCCCCGACCCCCCCTTCCCAGTCCTTCACCGCCACACCCTCCGGCCTCTCACCATGCTCGTCTCCCATTCCCATCTTCCGCACCGGCACGCCCCTCGTGCGAGGGCACTCCCGCGAAGTCACCAATGTAAGCTGGTCCCTCGACGGGGACCTCGTCACCGCCTCAGACGACTACCTCGTTCGTCGGTGGGAAACCAGGCTGCGCGACAAGGCTCGGCATTTCCGCACTATTGGGGAGTTCGGCGGCGAGAGACACATGGCCGGGTGGGCGGATGTAGGCGAGGACTGGGACATGGATGACGAGTGTTGAGTCTGGAATGATCTATGTTCATTTTTTATTTGCAGAAATCCGGGGCACAGCACAGGATGGCAACCCGGCGTTGTTGGCACTGAAAGGCAATGAATGACATTTCCCTCACATCATGGCCGTCTACGAACTGGATAGATAGATACCCTTATCTATAGCATTCATACAACCAACTACATTCCATCTGCATTGTTTCGCACGGTCCCAACGTCAAACCGTGTACTCACGAGGGGGCGCCGCCGGTCGTAATACCCGAGCTGTGGTGAATGCTTAATGAGCCACACCCCGTGGTGCGGAGTGCTGCGCAACAAATAAGGCGGAGCGACAGATTTAGAAGAAAAAAAATTTATATATATACCTATATCATTATTGGTTTTCTAACATCATGCATCCATTAATCGTATTAGCATCCCGATAACTCGCTACGGCCACACAGGCCCAGATAAACGCAACTGATACGGCATCCCCGCCAATTTTAACAATTTTAATCCGTACAAAGCAAGGCAAACACGATTAAACAGCGGCCCCTCCCCCCCCCCCTCCGAGCAGAGGGTGTCTACTCCAAAGACACGATCCGCCGTCCCGACAAGACAGCACAAAGGATAATGAGCCCTATGGCTAATCCAAGTAGCCAGTTCGTGGCTTGCTCCCGACGCAGGCGCCTCGAGGCCATCTTGAGGCTCTCGGCCAAGTTGCCGGTTGGGCCTCCCACACCGAGGTGGCTCCGGGACGGCTGGGGTAGGCATTCTTCGAATCTGATAGATTTCGATGCTGCAGGACATAGTTCTATCCCGATGCCAGGGGGTATCATGGGATGATTGTCCGTTTGGGATGGGTGTGGGTTCTCGGTGACAGCGGGCGTGTTCTTGTCGTGCATCTCTTGGGATGAACGCCGTGCGCTGCGCTCCTTTGCTACCGCGACGCTGTCCCTGAACCTATGCATCGAAGACGGGTTGGTGATGACGGTGGCGAGAGAATCGGCCGAGCTGCGTCTGTCTGCGGATGGCGGGTGGCTCGCGATCCCCCCCACCACAGTGTCCAGTTGTGCAACCACCAGAATCGTATTCTGGAAAATGCAAATGGCTTCCTGAACAATGTCGTGCTTCTCTCGATAGCTGAGCGATTTCTCCGCGTCTGCCAAACGCTCCTTAAAGTTTCGCTTCAAGTCCTCGCCGTCCCGAGGCGTGTCGAAGTGGAAAAATCCAAGGGGCATATTACCATGCGTCACCTGAGGAGGCAGTCCAGGGTGCTGCGAGTCTTGACTAGGGGAGACTTGTTTCCAAAAATCGTCGCCGGCAGATTCGAGAGTCGCTCGTATAAAGCGGCCCCCGGCAAACAATGACATGAACATGATGTACGAATACGCCAGCAAAACATGTGGTTTACTCTTGATGGCGCGTCGGATGTGTTTTAAAAACTCGGCCAGATGACCCGTCTTGCTGATAATGTCGAGTTGCTCCGTCGTCATGTCTTGCGTCCAGCCCGTCATGGACCGAATGTCTGCTTGCAATCGGTCCCTCCGCATCAGGCCGGGCAAGTACATCGAGTCCAAAGTTTCTTGCAACCGTGGGGAAACTCTCGACGGGTCAGGCCTGTCGATAATATCTGACCACGCAGTTTCGAATGTGGTGTATACCGGCGCGATGTGCATCAGGCCCGACGCATAGACAAGCGAGCTCGTCGCATGCGGTGGCAGGGCCAAGGGCAAACGGGCGATGATGAGCTTGTTAAGCTTCGCATGGATGGGTCGAGTAGCGATGGCGATGGACTCGGCCAGCGGTCTATCCTCGCGGAAAGAGTCCAATGATATAGTGGCTGACATGATTCTTGATTCTAGTAGGACATACCGCGTTGGAAGAGGGAGAATGAGATAAATAGGTTGTTTAGTAGGTTGATGGAGTCTCTCCCCCTCCCCCCCTCCGGCCTCAGCTTGGCCGTCAAGAAGATCAGCTTTTGCCTCTCCCACGTCGGTTTCTGTCCTGTGCAGAAAGAACGGTATTGCTGAATCAGAAAGGGCGATGGCTATGCATGGTGGAAGAGGTCGAGTGCTGCAGGCGTCAGTCAGGGTGTTCTTGCCCGTTAACGTGCCAGTCTGTCAGTCAATCCGTGGAGGCGCACTATGCTGCCTATGCAGCTCGGCGGACGTCGAGGTCTTGCTCTCCAGTGTTTCGTCTCCAGGTGTTGTCGAGCATCGAGGTTCACTTCAGGTAGGTTGCAGGATCAACATCCCCTGTCATGTGAGCAAGCGACGTGTCTTTTGCTAAATATACCCATCCACTGGTTAGCCTCCCAAGGCTTCGAAGGTCGCGCCAGCCGCTTCTCTCACGCAGAGCGGTTCGACCAGGGTCCAGTCAGCTATTGAATCCGCTAGTTCGACTGAAGCAGCTTCTATTCTCCTTTCAAGTGATGCCTTTGTTCGCGGCAGACGACGGATCTTCCTAACACAGAGAAGAAAGGCAGAGAAATGGAAAGGAACCTGAATATTAGTCCCTTTTAATAAGTTTCGTGAAAAGGCAACGTCCCACTTCTTATTCCCGCCTCTGATAACCAGTTCTCCGCTTGCAAGGGTTCTTGTTGTACATAGAGACCGTTCATCTTCGCCCGCCGTTTTTCCCCGTTTCTGTGGCTGCCCACTTTTATGGAGGTCATCTCCGACGATCGAGAAATGTGTGGCTGATCGGACGGCCATGTCCGTTCGCGCGTGCCGTCTTCCTTCCTTATTCGGGACAAAGCCAATAAAGTACCTTGTTGTAAAGCAAAGAGGATGACCAACATAATCGACGAGTAAATGGAAAGAACAAGAAGAATAAAATAAGAATAAAATTGCTCTTTTGTATGCTTCCAGAGGAAGAGAGACGTCTGGATTGGCTTTTGAGAAAGGACTGCCAATGCGACGGCACGTGGGGAGGGGGAACCGGGATGAATCCGAATGGATGATGCAGGCGGAGTTACAGTGTATTAGTGCGAATTCACACTAATGATTAGGAAGTCGGTTAGTCAGCTGTTAGTTGGTCAGCTAGTCAGTCAATTAGTCAGCCAGTCAGGAAGTCAGGAAGTCACTACGGAGTATAGGCAGTATATACCCTATAAAATATAGTGGTATAACGCAGCATATGGTAGGCATATAGCAGACATATGCCTATACTATAATTTATATAGTACTATTACATATGCCTACTACGTCCCTATATGCCCGCTATATGCCCGCTATTTGCCATTTTGCTACACCTAGTTAAAAGGCTCCACCCTAGATACGAGGCGGACTTTGCTGGAGCCGAGGTTGTTCTGTATGCCCGATGCGAGCTCCACCACCATTGGCGGACCAAGAAATGGATGGAAGGAAAGCAAGGTAAACCTATCAAGTATTGGTCTACGTCTTTTACTATGTATTACATTCACATGCGCATGACTCTATACCGCACCCCGACCTTCCGGAACTGCTCCATGCTTGTCACCGTCTTCCCGGCTCTCATTATTGATAAAGACAAACGACACAAACACCACTGCAGCGCCTATCCAATACACCAAACTCGAATACTGACCGTATTGGATCATCTCTCCAATCAGAGAGAGTGGAATGGTGAGAGAAAGCCCAACCGTCACGACCAGCGGAGTAGTTAGGAGCATGGCAAAAGCCCAACACATGTCGCTCACAAAGGATGCCATAGAGTTGACCTGCGATTCTGTTAGCAGTGTTTCCAACGACCAATCTTTGCCAGAAGAACCGCGGGCAAGGACTTTACAATAATTATGGTCAAGACCGTTCCAGTAGGAGGCATCTCAAACTGAACGCTCGTGGTTAGCACGTTGAAGAAGATGTGATCGGATCGGTTTGCTGCCACTCACTGGCTCGATACCTGTCCAATGCAGAATGAAAAACAATGGCCACAGCAGTACCAGGTTGAAAACTCCCACCAACCCGAAAAATAATCTCATGTCTACTTTGTCCTCGTTACCCACACGTCTCTTCATGACTGTAACGTACAAGCCATACATCATGGCACTGAAAAAGGCCATCGAATCACCAATGGCTATCTGGGCCGGCGTCTTATGGGGGAAAGATCCTCGGTTCTCGTCGCTCTCACCAGACAGATCGACCGTGGAAATCAAAATGATACCCACCAGGGACGCCGTGACGCCAAATAATTTCCGCATGGAGAATGATTCGACCCCAAATATTGCGCAAAAGACCGGAGTCGACGCGCTGCTCGTGGATGTAAGAATAGTCACGCTTGCGACGCTTGTGTATTCCAGGCACGCAGACGCAAAATAATTGGCCAGAAACCAAATCATGGAAAATTCGAGGCTGAGGATGCCCGTCTCTCGGAAAGTGAGTCTCTCGTCAGACTTGGCGATGCCTTCCACGGCCGCGTCGTCGTTATTGTCCACCATCGACCTTTGGCCATCGAGCGCGTCGTCCTCGGTTGCCGCTTTGGTATAGGCTCCTCGGTGCTTGTTCTCCGTCCACATCTGCGTCAGCTCATTTCGCATGCCCCGCACTCCTGTTTTCAAGGAGTATTTTATGAACCTGGGCAGCAAGGAAATCGCAAAGACTGAGGAGTTTGCATAAACGAGAAAGAACGGCTTGTCGTATGTATGATCGGAAAAGATGAACTAGTACCTCGGGTGGTTAGCGTCGGCAGATTTTGAGTCCATTGAGGTGGTGCTCACGCTCGCAAGGAAATTAGACAGTGTCCAGAGTAGCACGGTGACCAACAACAGGCAGATACCCAACGTTCGTCTCGCCACACCTCCCAGTCCTAGACCCGCCAGCAGCCCTATGGGCTTCGTAGGCATAGAGGCCTGCGCGGGTATCGACTCCGTTGATGCGGTCATCTCGACTGCCTCATCGCCTCCCACGGAAAAACGCCGGTAATTGCTGGCCTCGTTGGTCGCGGCAGAGCTCGCAAATGCATCCTCGCTGGCGCGTCGTAAGTTTGCGGTCGCCGTCATGGTTTGCTCATTTGGCGGAGATATGATTGGCAACGCAAGCAGCGCGTTCCAACCTTTTCAAATCGAGGAACTTCCTCTACGATTTGCGAGGACAGCTCAAGCAAGGGAGGTCACATGTGATGGTGCACCACGAGACCCATCGGTGCAGATGCGAACTCAGGTTGAAGCGGCTATCGAGATGTGACGACGGGGCAGAGCGGACACCAAGAAGCTAGAGTTGCTGTGTCTGTGGCGAGCACCCTATCGAAGCATTCCGGTACTGTTGCGAGGGAGAGACGAGGAAGGATGCTGAATTTAGGCGGAGATGGAATTATGAACGTTCGGCGTTTGGGCAACAGCAAGGTTGAACGGGACGAACAAAAGTGGGTGGGTGATGCAGACACCGCCAAAGTGGAGCCAGGAGACTACATAAACCGCGTGGTGCGTGGCTCAGCCAATCAATCCAGACGCTGTTTTGGGGAGGACGACAATCAAGAGAGAAAAATGTGGGCAAAGAATGTGATGAAATTTCAGTCTACTCCGTAGTAACGTTGACATTCCCCATGCCTCATTGCCCCCTTTTCCCACATCCAACGCCCAAGCTTTACCTGGTCTACGTCTTCACCACCATCGACTCAGCATCCATTCCTTTGCCTTCCACCAGGACACCTGCCTTCCTCAACACGCCTATGCAGTCCGCGACCACCTCCATCTTGACTCCTTTCGTCTTGGCGGAAAACTTGACTGTCTTCAACCACTCCCTTGCATCGGGCTCCGAATACCCCAGCTCTGTAGAGATGTAGCTGACAGCTTCATCCTGGTGCTCGTTGAAGTGCCGAATGCCACGGTCCAGTTTCTCAAAGAACGTCTCGATGCGAGGATCCAGTGAAGATGCAGAAGCAAGTTTTGTCGATGCCACAATCATCCAGCTGCTCCAGGGTGTGTAGATATCTCCCAAACGTCGAATTTCTCCCGAGTCGTGGAACTTCTTGGACGTGAAGTGCTCCCACATGAAGAAGTCGGCTTCACCAGAGTTGACGGCTTTGCGGAGGTTTTCGAAATTCTGGAGGACCACCGTGTCCGAAAAGGGAGCATTGTCAGCGAGCCAGCCTTGCTGGTCGGCCAAGACGAAGCCCATGACGTGGGAGCCCGATCCAATTCGAGAGACGCCGATTTTGGCACCTTTGAGAGAGGACACAGATGTGATGTCGGGGCGTTTGGCGCCGGTGGAAATAGCCCAGCCTTTATTTTATTATTTTCCCACCCAAGGCAGGGTCAGCGGCGCGTTTCTCAATGCAGGGGAAAAAAAAAAGGTTGGCGTCGTAGGAACAGCACAGCAGGTTCATGACTTACACAATGGGGTCTCAACGTACGTGCCCACAAGGCGATATCCTCCGTCGCCCTCAACCCCTTCTTTGCCAAGTCCGGCAATCCATCCTTCTGTCAGGCCGATGGCAATGTCAATCTCGCCGGCGCGAATGGCCGACACCATGTGTCCTGTGCCCGAGGGGAAAGCTGTCAAGGTGGCACCAAGATCGTAATGGTTTTGAGCAAAGTGGAGTGGGACGGAAAAGTGCTCAGGCACTACGCCAATACGCAGAGCCGTTGAAGACATTCTGGGATTCTTCGTGATGATGGATGTCTCTGTGAAAAAGAGGTGTTAATGATTGATTGAGTGTTTTCGTTGCGTGAAGCGGCCAGAGAGGGGAAATTCACCTAACTTTTAAATCCAAAGTACGTACATACGGATTACTCCGTACGGTAACGCGATCATCTCCTTCGCTTGGGCAACTAAACACGCATATGTTAAAAATTGAACACGCATATGCCGTTAGTCCTAATCGGGATGGACGGCCCACTCACCTGTTTTTAGTGTGGCTTATGTCTATTAATCTTTACAGCACTATTAAGTTAATTATAATGCTTATAATAAGTGTGTTTTCTGTGTTTTCTGTGTTTTCTGTGTTTTCTGTGTTTTCTGTGTTTTCTGTGTTTTCTGTGTTTTCTGTGTTTTCTGTGTTTTCTGTGTTTTCTGTGTTTTCTGTGTTTTCTGTGTTTTCTGTGTTTTCTGTGTTTTCTGTGTTTTTTAAAGATATTAATATAATTAAAGCTATTATAATGTCACGGCTTGTTTGTAGGGTTAAATGAACGAAGTAATAGCTAAGATTCTCGTAGTCACTACTAGATAAATGCTAGCTAAGGGCAGGTGCGTAAAGGTTTTAATCTCTAACCTAGCACTAATAATATATATAGTCTTTAATAAATACCTTGCTTTATAAGCATATAGCTATCTTATAGCTAGCTAGCCTCTTTATTATTTACGTGGCCTAAAGGTCCTCTAAAGATCCGCTCTAATGAACGTCCTGTCTTTGACCTCTGCGCTCCTGACATATAAGTACCTTACTAGTGGATTATAGTAAATAAATTACACTTAACTAGGCTTCTCCTTAGGGTAATTATTAGGGAATTGTTACGTGGCGGAAGGCAAGGGTGGCCGATATAAGGCCAGATTCGGACTTTATTAGAACACAATTAACTTACTTCTAATATCTTACTATATCCCTAATAGTAGCTTATATACGGAGGTCGGGCTCAAAAGTCGTGTCCCCTGCACAAGACCCACCTATAGTGGAGTCTAAGTAATACCAAAGAATAAGCGATTTTCTACGGATCCATAGAGAAGGACCTATAGTAGGGTCCTAGCATGTGAGGCCCCACTCATAACACAGGCGCACAAGCGCCCCGCGGGCAGGCCGCACCCTAGGGCTAAGTCCACGTGACACTAGCAAGCCACTAGCTATAAGCTAGTAACTTATATATATAATACACTTAGACCTAGTAAGCTTTAGTTAATATACTAGATCCCTTATACCTTTTACCTAGCTATTATTATTCTTATAATTCTAAAGCTGTTAAGAACTAGCCTTATGGCTACTGCTTATAAGCGTTTAAAGTAAGAATATTATTCTTATAGAAGAAGAAAGAAACTATACTAATAGTTATATAGTGCCTAGATTTATAGTAACTTATATATAGGTTATATATAGCCCTAACCTAGCTATATATAGTTTATATACTTTCTAAAGCTAGATATAACCTAAGCTTATAGCTTAAGTTTATAATATACTCTCTTACTTACCTTTCCTTTCTCTCTCTAGATTAAAAGTAAGCTAAAAATAAGTATAATACTCTTATATAATAGTACCTAAATTAGTATAAGTAAAGAATATATTCTATAGAGTAAGGTACCTTATAAGGCTATAGATTCTTTATATAGGCTATAAAAATTTCTAAAGTAAACTTACTTTACTTTAGCTTTCTTTATTATACTATAAAAACTTTTTAGCCTAAGTTTACCTTACTCTAGCTTTCTTTACTATATAGATAAATTTACTTTATTCTATCCTTATCTTTAAAACTACTAGCCTACCCTATTTTTATACCTATTACTAGCTATTTCTATACCTTACTTATTCCTTTACTTTTACTATTACTTTATACTTTAACTATTACTTACTAAATCCTAACTTTATCTTAAGTAACTCTCTTATTACTATTTAATTACTATATAATTATATAATATATTACCTTTATCTATCCCTAGCCTATCTTTATAAATATAAAAAAATATATACTCTAACTAAAGCTAGACTCTATATCTTTAGAAATATAAGTATTCTATCTCTCTTTTATAACTCTAAACTTTTTTATTCTTATTCTTATTATAATATCTTTCTATATATTCTTTTTATTCCCTTCTCTTAAGCTTAAATAATTATTTATTTCTTTTCTTATTTCCCCTTTATCTTTAAAATAGCTAATATTACTATTATCCTAGCCTTTACTAGTGCTATCTTATCTTTACCTCTTTTTTCTTCTTTTTATAGCCTAAGTAAGGGTATTTATTTTAGTAAGTATATCCTTAAAAATAACTTTAATAATAAAGCTCTCTTTAATAGTAAGAAGTATAAGTTTCTTTATAGCCCTTATATAAATAATCTTTAAACTAAAGAAAAATATATATATACCCTAGGCATAAACTAGGCTTATATCCCTTACTATATTACCTATTATTTATATATCTAGGAGATATATCTTTATAATACTAACCTAAAACTTTATTATATATTTAAGTATTTTAAAGCCTTTTTAGCTACTAGAAAGGCTATTAAAACTCTAGCTATAAAGTAAACTTTATTTATTAAAGAATAATATACTATTTTAATAAAAACTTTTACTTATTACTATAAGTAGTTTAATAGTATATTAGCTATAGCCTAAATTAATCTTACTAAGGTATAGTTTTTAGCCTTCTTTCTTATAAGTATTACCTATATCTAGGGTATATTTAAGGTATAGTAACTTATACTTACTAATACTACTCTTACTTATTATAGCTATAATAACCTAGCTACTAAATTTTTTTATAGTATAAGGATTATAAATAATAACCTAACTTAGTTTGCCTCGGAGCTTTGAAGCACAAGTGGTAAGCTATAAGATAGAAGAGATATAGAGAGATAGAAAAAACACGGTCGCAGAGGAAGGGGGAATTACGTTAATTTATGCTATAAGTAAAACTTAAACAAATTTAAGTTTAACTGCGGTTATAAATTATAACTATATCTTATGCTAATATAGCTATAAAGTTTATCGCAAACTTTGCTCTAACCTTATAGCCCCTTGTATTTATAACCTTAGAGCTTATTTATTACTATAGCTATAGCTATAAGAATTTAGTTATTAATTATTTTACTAGCTAGGTATTGCTAGTAATAATTGTGTGTTGTAATAAATTAGATGCATTGGCTATAACCAATGATACTAAAAAAAATTATAAAAATCAATAACCTAACTTAGTCTATCTTTACCTAGGAGTAAGGTAATACCTAGGTTTAATAAATATTAGCTAATACTTATATCCTAGCTAAGACTAAAGTAAATTTAGCCTATACTATAGCTAAGGAATACTAATATTATAAAGGAAATAATAGTGCTTCTTTTCTTTCTTAATTAATTTTTATTTAGTAAAAACTTAGTATTAAAGTATATATATACTAGGGGAAAACTAAGTACCTTAATTTTTTATAGCTAAATTAAATTATACTCTTTTAGGACTATTATTTATCTATATATTACCCTATTATAACTTAAATTAATTAAGTGCCTTTATATTTTATAAGCCTTCTAATAGTTCCTAAGTTAGCTAAATATAGCCTTTTTATTTAACTAAGATATTCTAGTTTAAACCTTAACCTAGTATGTTTTTAGCTACTAAGATTTCCTTTACTTAAAACTCTAAGAGATTATTATTAGTATTTATTATAATAAGTTTTACTAGTAAATATTTATTAGCTAGTTTTTAGCTTAGTAATAGGTTATTTACTATACACTAGACTAGGTTAATATAAAAAATAGGGTATAGTCCCCTTAGAATATCTAGTTTAATAGTTAAAGATATAGGGACCTTAAGTACCTTATACTTAGCTATAACCTAGTCTAACTTCTTATAAGGCTAGTTTATTTTAATATTATAAAGGCTAAGCTATATATAGTTCCTAACCTAGAAATACTTTACTAGCCTATAGCTACTATTTATTTTCTCTTACTATTACTACTAAATAAAAGCTATTATAGCTTATATTAAATCTATACTATTTTTTAAGTACTATAAAAAGGCTTAGGCCTTACTCTTTACTAAAGTTATAAATAGCCTTATTAAGGGTAACTCCTAGATAGTTAGTATATTAAAACTATATAGAGCTATATTTATGCTTACTCTAGTTACTAATAAATCCCTATTATTTAGTGCTAGCTAGTAAGCTAGTAAATAATCTAGCTATTTAAACTAAAAGAAGAATACCATAACCTATAGTACTGCTTATATCTCCTAGTAAGCTCTCTCTATACTACTATTTATTTATAAGTAGTATAATATAGAAAGTAACTATTATATACTAATTTTTCTATAAAGCTTAGTCTAGAAATTACTAAGCTAATCTAACTTATAGTCTATAATAATTTATATAGGGAACCTATAGAAACACTACTAGTAATATTTAAATTATTTTATATATACTTTAGCTTTTATTAATATTATTACTTCTAACTAAATATACTTTAATAGCTAATTTATAATAACTATTAGAAACTAAGAATAGTCTTAATCCTAGGCTAGAAGGTTAGTTATAAAGTTAATAGATATTTATAACTAATACCTATTAGGTAGTGAAATTAGTTTTAGTAAGCCTTATTATAGTTATTAGCTTTTCTACCCTTTATAATAGTAATAATTCTATATAAATTAAGCTATATCCTATAATATACTATTCTAATAGAAGTCTCTTTAGAGCGCTTTAAAGGTTATATTCTACCCTAAGTAACCTAATAAAAGTAAGTTATAAACCTATTATATTAATATTATAGTTAAGGGTTCTTACTTAGGGACTTATATTTACCCCTAGAATTAAAGTATACCTTTTATACTAATCTAATAGTCTATAATTTACTCTTTAGTATTAGTAGTATCTAGGAACTTCTAAGCCCTTATTACTACTATATTAACCTATAGCTTATAAGCCTTATCCTAGGTTATAGACTAGTTCTATAGAGACTAAAGGTATTTATTTATAAATATTAACTTACCTATAGGGAGACTCCTTAATAAGGCCTAGCTATAAACTAAAATAGCTCCCTTTATTACTAAAATAGGCTTAAGGTAAACCTATACATATTCTCTCTTAAAACTAAACTTTATAGGCTTTATTATAAACTAAACTATTAAGGTTTTTTGTTAGGAGCGCAGAGGTCAGAGACAGGACGTTTATCAGAGCGAATCTTCGGAGGACCTTTAGGCCGCGTAAATAATAAAGAGACTAGCTAGCTATAAGATAGCTATATGCTTATAAAGCAGGGTATTCCTTAAAGACTATATATATTATTAGTACTAGGTTAGAGATTAAAACCTTTATACACTTACCCCTAGCTAGTATTTATCTAGTAGTAACTATAAGAATCTTAGCTATTACTTTATTTATTTAACCCTATACTTAAGCTATAATAAATTAATCTCTTTAAAACCCTTTTAGGGATATAAACTATTAGCTAGATTATTATATAGCTAATGCTTTAAAGATTTATATAAAATATACTAGTACCTTATAATAATAAAGCTATAGATAATAATAGGGTATAGTAAACGCTACCTAATCCTAATCTAGGTAAAGGTATAGATAATATAAATAACCTAGATAGAGTATTATAAAGATACTATAAGGTTATATAAGCTAAGCTATATTGCTTTTAGAAGATATAGGAGATTCTATAAATAAAGATATAGATTAGAGAGCTTAAGGTAAATCTAGGATTAGCTAGACCTTCTTTAGAACTTATAATTACCCCTTAAACTTTAGCTATAGTTTTACTAGTAATCTATAGGGACTTAGTAGTAATTATATAGTAAAATAGTCTTATTAAGATATAGATAAAAATACCTATATATAAAGGGGATATATATAAGAACCTATAGAATTTCCTAGTAAATTTAAATATATTATTTAAATTAGACTACTATACCTTTAAGAATAATACTACTAAAGTAGTATATATAAGTAGCTACCTAGCTAATAATATAAAGCAATAATAGATATATTATATAGCTATAGATAGGTATATAAATTACTTATTATTTATATAGGTAGGTTTTCTAGAATAGCTAAAAACCAGAATAATAGATAAGGGTATAAGATACTTAGAAGTAATAAGAACACTACTAAATCTTAGGTAGAAAAGTAACTAATTATTTTAAGCCTTTATAAAAGCTTAGACTAAGGTAGAAGCTAAGTTACTTAAAGTAATCCTAATATATCTATAAATTACTATTTTTCTAAATAGCTTAAATAATACTATAAGAAAGTAAATAATTAGCTAAGAGATTCTAATAACTTAGAGCTAGTTATAAGGCTAGGGTAAGAAAGTAAAGGTTATAATAAGTTTAGGCTAAAGTAATAAAAAAAGTTAAGACCTTAAAAAAAAAGGTAATACTTTATATTACCTATAGATAAGGTATAGTAATAAAGCAAAGATTAAGTAAAAAAGCTATTTCTAGTGTGCTATAAATATAGAAAGCCTAGATATACTATACTAGCTTATTAGGCACTAGACTATTTTACTTATAAAAGTAATAAGTATATAACTAAGAGATATAGTAAAAGTAGTAATAAAGCTATATTACCTAATATAATACTAGTTTAAATAGTATAGACCTAGGAATATAATCTTACTATAGAATACCCTATAGATAATAGAATAATAATATAGGTATCTTTATAATAAGATAACTAGTAGTTAGCTATAAAAGCACTATTTAATATAGGTATATAGTTCTTAATAATTTATTCTAAATTATTATTAAAAAAGGATTAGGAGAATATAATTTAATTAGACTAGGTACTAAAGAGTATAAACTAAAAAGAGATTCTATATTAAGGGATTTTAAAAATATTAATAAAAGTAAAAGATAGTATAGGATTTATAAAAGTCTATTAAGTTAGCTACTATATTACTAATATAAGTAAAGGGATAATACTAGGTATAGATTAGACTAAAGAATATTTACCTATAATTATATATTAGGATTAGGGATTTTAGAGATATTTAGTAATTATAGAATACCTCTCCTTTATTTATAGTAAGTAGTAAATATATAAAGAGAAAAAATAAGCAGTGGTTTTATTACTATTTAGGGTAATAAAGATTAGGCTAAGTATTTTAAAAAATAAAAATTAGAAAGAAAAGGGTAAGAACTAATTAAAGAACCTAGTAGTAATAAAAGTATAATTAAATAGTAAAGTAGCTATATAGTTACTAGAATATACTTACTAGTAGTAAAAAAGTAAAGGTATTATAGTTATACTAATTTTAGAGAGCGTAAGTAGTAAATAAGCTATATTAAATTAAGGTATAAGCACCTAATACCCTATACTAATAATTCTAAAGAAATATATAGAGTTTATAAATATTTTTTCTAAAGAGCTTATAAGTAAGCTTTCTAAACTAGGGGGCTTGTCAGGTGCGCGCGTACGCGGGCAGGCCTAATAATCAATTGTAAGGTGCAATGCAAGCGAGAGCTAGCAATGATGGATCTTTTGGTCTAGTGGCTTACCTTGCATACCTTCAAGGTTATGACATTAATGCTAGCTCTCACAGGTCTTCTAGTGTGTGCTAGTCCTAGGTTCGAATCCTTATAGGTAAGGCATACGCTAGGTCCTAGGTTTAATTCCTGTAGTTAGATTAACTATAACAGGTCTAGGTTTAAATTACTAGGCTAGGTAGCTTATGTTAGGCTTATAGGGCAGGTATGGTTACGCCTGTATAGTTACGATGTAACTGTGGGGTTATGTGCACTAGGTAATGTATAAGCCTAGCTGTTATGCGTACTAGGCCTTAGGGGTTTATAATTGGTTAATTATCTTAGAGGCCATAGATAACTAGGCCTAATCCAAGTTAAGGTTACATTACAAGCCGCTAGCCTATGTAAGGCCCTTAGCTTAGGGCAAGCCTTACAAGGGAAGGGATAATTATCAGGTGCGCGCGTACGCGGGCGGGCCTAATAATCAATTGTAAGGTGCAATGCAAGCGAGAGCTAGCAATGATAGATCTTTTAGTCTAGTGGCTTACCTTGCACACCTTCGAGGTTATGACAGGGCTGCACTTATATAATTAAATTAGAAGAAGGGAAAACACTAACTTAGGGGCCTATATATAATTTAGCTAAAAAGAAGCTATTAGTTCTTAGAGAGTATCTTATAAGTATATAGCTAAAAGGGTGGATTAGAAGATTAGTTAGCCTAGCTAGAGCCCTAATTTTATTTATTCTAAAGAAAGAAGGGAAATTAAGGCTTTATATAGATTATAAGGGCTTAAATAAGATTATAATTAAGGATAAGGCCTCTTTACCCCTTATTACTAAAATCCTTAATTAATTAGTAAGTATAGTTATTTTTATAGTTCTTAATCTAAAAGATATGTACTACTAGCTATATATCCGCTTAGGTAATAAGTAAAAGATAGCCTTTTGTTATTACTATAGCTACTTTAAATATCTTATAATGCTATTTAGACTAGTTAATATACTAGTAACCTTTTAGGAGTATATTAATAATACTCTTAAAGGACTTATTAATAAGACCTATATTATTTACCTAGATAATATGCTAATATATAGTAGTGTGGTTAAGGAGTATATAAAATATATTAAATAAATTCTATATAGGCTTAGGGATATAAGTCTTTTTATTAACCTTAAGAAGTGTTAATTTTTAGTTAAGGAAGTTAAATTCTTAGGCTTTAATATATTAGTAAAAGGTATTATAATAGACCTAGTAAGAGTTAAGGTAATTATAACCTAGCTAATACTGCGTAGCGTCTTTAATATTTAGTTATTCCTTAGTTTTACTAGATTTTACTACTATTTTATTAAATAGTATAGTAAAGTTATTATTCTATTAATAGATTACCTTAGAGAATAGTAACTAGTAATATTTAACCTAGAACCCTATAAGTTAGTAGTGTTTAGAGAACTTTAATAGAAATTTTAAGAAGCGCTAATTTTAGTGTATTTTAACTTACTTATATATCTTAGAGTAAAGACAGACGTATCTAGACATGTAATTAAGGCTATACTTATAATGTATATGCTAGGTTACTAGCACTTAGTTATATTTATATTAAGGAAGATAACTAATACTAAATTACGCTATTTAATACCTAATAGTAAATTATTAGCTATCTAAGAGGCTTTTTATATATAGAGACACTACCTTACTTATTTAGCTTATATAATTAAGGTTATTATAGACTATTTAAACTATAAGTACCTAGCTATAAAGCCTAAGCTTACTAGTAAGTAAGTAACTATACTTAATAAGCTTTATCCTTTTAACTTTAAGATTATATATTATATAAGGAAATTAAATCCTACTAACTTACTTTTAAGAAGACTAGATTTTATAAGTAAGGTAAGGAAAGCAAAAGTAATAACTATATAACTTCCTACCTTTTTATCTAAATTTATAGATACTAAGCAATAGAAATACCCTAGTAATACTATTAGTACTATAGGTTCTATAAAAACATTACTTAGTGTAACTAATAGTTAGTTATAATAACGCTATAATAATACTACTAATATCTAGGGTTTTAAAAAATCATAACTTAACTATATTCCTAAAGAACCTAATAATCTAGATAATCTTAGAAGAGTTATATTAGTAGGGTTATTTAATACTTTTAATTCTTTTATTAATAAGCAATAAGCTAGCTATAGTAGTAATACTAGTACCTAGTGTATATTTAGTTTATTACTTAGTTATTTTAATTTTCCTATTAGACTAGCTACTACTATTAGGGGTAGACTAGTATAGGTTATTACTAGTAAGTAATAAAGGCGCCCCTTAAAAATATTACTTATCTATATACCTATAAGACTAGAAGTATCTATTAAACTAATTACTTATAGAGATATTATAGCTAGGATTTAATCTATTTAAAGAATCTCTTCTAAGTTTATCTCTAACTTTCTAGAAAAGAGCTTAGAATTAAAACCCTTAATTTAAGTCTTATTATATAAAGTATAGTAAGAGAATAACTTTACTATAGGTTAATTAAAGTTACTTAAAAGAAGTAATTTAGTAGTATTCTAGATATAGTTTATTAGACTCTCTAAGCTATTAATATTTAAGAATTATATTTTTATCTCTCTAGGAATAAGAAAAGAAATTTTATTACTAACTTATAATAACCCTATTACTAGGTATTAGGGAGTAAGTAAAACTCTTTATTAGATTATAAACTAATATTATTAGCTAATAATAAAGAAAGATATAAAGGTATATATTAGCACTTATATAAGTTATTAAACTTTAAAACTAAGGTATTATAAACTATATAGTAAGCTAGCTATACTACTAGTGCCTAATTACCCTTTTTAAGAATTATTAATAGATTTTATTACTAGAATTTTACTAGTAAAAGATTTAAACTAGACCTATAATATAATTCTAGTTATTATTTATTATTAACTAATTTATAAAATATAGTATTTATATTCCTATATTAATATAACTAACTAGTAATAGGCTAGTAACTATATTCTTAGAATATATTTTTTAAGATTATAAAGCTTTAGAAGGTATTATAATAGACTAAGGTTTTATATTTACTAGTGGTTTCTAGATAACTTTTTATTATTTTCTTATAACTAAGTAGCTACTTAGTATTACTTTTTACCCCTAGATAGATAGCTAGATAGAATATTTAAACTAGGTCCTAGAATATTATTTAAGGGCTTTTGCTTATACTAAATAGACTAATTAAGTAAATAACCTATTATTAGCGTAGTTTACGTATAACATAAGCAATTATATAACGTATAACTATACACTAGTAAAGGCATTATAAGGTTATAATCCTAGAGGTCTATAATAAGTAATTATAAATATCCCTTTAGTAAATAATTAAGCTAAAAGTAAAGTCTTAGCACTAAGAGAGAAACACACTATAATTAAATAGCTTTTAAGTAACTTATAAACTTAGTATAAGAAATATTATAACTAGAAAAGAACTCTAATAAGGTTTAAAGTTAGTAATTATATTTTACTATTAATAAAGAATATTAATTTAAGATAACCTAATAGGAAGCTAGCTATAAAGTACCTAGGCCCCTATAAGATTAAAAAGGTAATTAGGAGTTATAGATTAGTATATTAGTTAAAGTTATTACCTAGAACTTAATTATATAATATATTTAATATTACTAGTCTTAAGCCTTTTAAAGGGGATCTAACTAATATAGAAGATATATCCTTACTATAGAATAATATTAAAAATAATAAATAAGAGTTTAAAGTTAAGAGAATTATTTTATATTACTATAATAAAAGGTATTATAAATATCTAGTTAAATAGAAAGGCTATAATACTTTAGAGAATTCTTAGGTATTAAAAAGGGATTTTAGCACTAAAGAAATTATTAATAACTATAAGTAATAGTTAAGTAATAAAGTTAATATAAAATAGTTATAATTTATAAGTTAATATAGTAAGATATTAGAAAATAAAGTTAATTTACTTAAATAACTTAAATAATTTATTATATAGCTACTAAGTACCTACTCCTTTATAATAGAGTTAGTTACTAGGACTACTAATTCCTTAGTAATAGTAGTAACTATAGTAACTATAAAGATAAAAGCCTTAGGAGTATCTTTATTATTAAAATCCCTCTCTTTATATATATAGACTTAAAGTTTACTAGGGAGCTTAATAGGACTAATATAATTAAGTAGGTTAGTAGTATAGGGTATAAACTACTAGTAAGTTAGTTAGGTATTAGCTATATATATTAAGAAAGCTTACTATTAGGATATTCTAGGCTATAAAGTAAAGATTATTTAAAATATTAATCTATATCTTAAGGTTTATAGTATTACTTAGTAATACTATTATAATATACTTATTACTCTTTACTTTATAAGTAATATTAGTAGTTATTTAAGTATAGTAAATATATTTATACTTATTAGAATTTTTATAGAATAAAATAGTATTCTATAGCTTTTTCTTTACTTTTATAATAAACTACTAGTAAGTTAGTAGTAATCTAGTGTCTAGGTAGTAGAATTATACTTACTTTATCCTAATAGTAATAGCTACCTTTTAGAGTAGCTTTAATAAGTTTAAATAGCTTATTATAAAGCTATATAATTTAAGCTAGATACTAGTAGTATATTAGTAATAAGTAAGCAAATTCTAGGTAAGAAAGATATACTATAAGGTAGTTTTTATTATTTTAGAAGTAATAAGTATATTTTATTAAGTAGCCTATTAGAATATTAATAATAAAGAAGTAGTAAGTAAGTAAAGAAGTTATACTTATAGATTCTTTATATTCTATAGGGAAGGTCTTATTATTAATAAGATATCCTAGAATATTATAGGTATTATTTTTTAGTAAGATATTTTATATTACTACTTACTAAAAGCACTATATATATAGAATCTTCTTACTTATTATATTACTAGTAGTAAGTTAGTAATAAAGATACTATAAAGATATAGTAAACTTATATTAAAATTTTAGAAGTAATTTACTTCTAAGGAGATAACTTCTTAGGAGACTTTAAAGAAAATTTCTTAATAGCTTAACCTTTAGAAGCTATTAATAAAGAGGGAGTTCTTATATAAGTATTAAATATAGTAAACTAGCTATAAATTAGCTATAATAGACTAGATATAAATTATAACTAGAAGTAAATAAACTAATAACTAAGAATAAGATAAAAGACTAAGATAAATAGTAATAAATAATAATAATATTTAGAGACTAAAAAAGGTTAGTAACTATAGTATAATAGTAGTAAGAAAGCTATTACTTAGTAAGTAAGGGTAACTTATAAGGTTAAGGATTATTATAGGTAAAAGGAAGTATATAAAAAGAGGGAAAAATTAGTCTTTTTTATATTAACTATAGATCCCTTAAGTAATCTAATACACTATATATAAGTAATCTATAAATTATAATAATAACTATTAGCTCTGCTACTTATATATATACCTAATAGCTATAAACTTATAGTAACTATAATATAAGCCCTTTAGTTAGACTATCTAAAACTATAGTATTAGGTACTTTATTTATTTAAACTAATTATAAAAATTAATATAAGTTATCTATTTTTTTTAGTCTAGCTATATAATAGGTAATAATATTTATTTTACTATATTAAAGCTATATATAAGCTACTATTTAGATACTACTACCTATAATAAAGGGGGTTATTTATAATTAGTAGTATTATTATTATTATTTTATTTACCTATATATCTAGTTATAAGGTGCCTTATCTTATTTTTCTTTATAAGCTTTATTATAGTAACTATACCCTAAGTAAGTAGCTTATTTTATAATTAAGGTTAATTATATATTAAAGAAGTATTATATTAGGAGCGTAAAGGTTAGAGATAGGATGTTTATTAGAGTAGATCTTTAGAGGACCTTTAGGCTATATAGATAATAAAGAGACTAGCTAGCTATAAGATAGCTATATACTTATAGAGTAGGGTATTCCTTAAAGACTATATATATTATTAATACTAGGTTAGAGATTAAAACCTTTACGTACCCGCCCCTAGCTAGCATCTTCCTAGTAGTAACTACGAGAATCTTAGCTATCACTTCGTTCATTCAACCCTACGATCAAGCCGTGACATTTTTACTTTCTTTATTTCTAGCCTATCTAGGTAATATTATAATAATATATTAGGTTATTTTACCTATATACCTAGTCTATATTATAGGTAAAAATTAAAAAGTGCTAGAGTCTTAGCATATTATATCTATTATTCTATTATCTCCCTTAGCGCTATAAAGTACTCTAGGTGTTTATAGTTTATTAATATTATAAATAGCTTACTTATACTTTATAGCTTAGCTAACTATACCTTAAGATAGGAAATAATTACTAGTAGCTCTTTATTATAAATAGTATAATTTTACTAAGCTAGCTATAATTAAGCTAAATAATAAGCTACTAGGTGTAGAATACTATTATTACTAAACTAAAAGAGATAACCCCCTAAAGCTACTTCTAAATAATTTACCTTTACTAAAGTATTTTTCTTAAAATCCTATTAAGTTAGGATTAGATATAATATAAAGGCTATCTTTAATACCTTAAAAGCCTTATTATACTCTTTTATTTAGTAAAATAAGGCTTTTTTCTTTATTAAGTTAATTAAAAAGCTTACTAAGCCTAAAAAGTTTAGTATAAAGTTATAATAAAAGTTAGTAAAACTAAGAAACCTATAAACTCCTTAGACTTTTATTAGTGCTTTCTAATCCTAAATTACTATAATCTTCTCTTTATCTAGGTAAATAGCTTTCCCTACCTAGATAATAAATCTAAGGTACTTAACCTCCTTAGTTATAAAAATATACTTCTTAATATCTAGGTTTAGACTAGCTTATTATAGTCTAGAAAGTATATCTTAAACCTTTTATATATAGTTCTTATATAATTTACTTAAGTAAACTAATATATTATTAAGGTAAGTAATAATATAATTACTAAGAATACTACTTAATATACTATTAATATATCTTTAGAAAGTTACTAGTATACTTACTAACTTAAAAGGGTATACTAACTATTTAAATAAGCTAAACCTTATTTAAAATATAGTTTAGTATTCTTTACCTTTAGTAATATATATATAGTAAAATACTAATTATATATCTAGCTTTATAAACTACCTTACCCCTAATAATAAATATAATATCTCCTTTACTAGTAATAAGGGGTAATAGTTTTATTCTATAATCTTATTAAGTGTATAATAGTTTATATAGAATCTCTAACTATTACTACGTTTCTTTACTAGTAATACTAAAGCTATTACTAATAATAAGCTTACTTAAATCTAACTCTTATTTATTAAGTCTATTACTTACTTTTTAATCTCTAGTAAATACTTCTAAGGTATATTATATAAAGGTACCTATAGTAGCTTAGGTTTATTTTTATTAGTATTATACTTAAGGTAAATATAGTAGTCTTACTTCCCTTAGTATAGTAGTAAGATATTAGCCTTACTCTCTTAAAATAAGTCTTTAAAGTTCTATAGTACCTTTAGTAAGAAAGTAAGAAGCTTCTTTTCTATAGCCTTTAGAGTTATATTAATCTATAAGATAGATATAATCTCCTATAGGCTTATAGTATAAAGCTAGATATACTCCCTCTATTTCCTTGCTTAGTATACTATCCTTATAAAGGTTAAACCTAAAATAAATACTATAGGCTAATTAACCTTCCTATTAACTATAGCCTATATATATAACCTATTTGCTAATCCTATATATACCTATTACTATAGTATATCTAAGTTAATTCTATTTTATTCTATCTAAGGTATACTAAGGATTAGGTGCCTAGTTAGTCCTAGGATTCTATATACTATAATTAGCGTTTCCTATCTATTTAAATCTAGCTAAAAATAAACTATATATATAATATATAACTATTTTTTAAACTTCTCCCTTTCCCCTTATTTTATACTAATAGCTATATAAACTAACCTCTTAGTTAGAAAAGGGAGGTATTTTAATTAAAGCTTTTAGACTAGGTATTTACTTATAGTAGTATAGTAGTTATAGCCTATATTAACTTAAGTATTTATAAAGATAGTCTTATTAATTAAAGTAAGAACTAAGAAGGGAAATAAATCTATATTATTCTAAATCTCTTTATAGTTCTTATTAGTAATAATTATATACTATAAAGCCTCTTTATACCTTCTTCTCTTATTCACTATTAAATAACTTAATAATAGGGTTACTCTTTTTCTAACTACTTTATAGACTTAATATCTAAGTTAATAAAGTTAATATTCTTTATATTATAAATATTTACTATTATTATAATATATATTAAGGATATCTTAGGTAACCTAATTAGCCTATTTACTACTCCCCTTATTACCTAACTTCTAGTATTCTATAGACTTCCTAAAACCTTACTAAGTCCTTATTATACCTATAGATTAAATATCTATTATTAGTATAATACTTTAATAGTAGCCTATTACTATTATATAATCTACCTAGGGTATATCTTAACCTATACTATAATCCCTTATTTACTTATTAAGCGCTATATAAAGCTTAGATAACTTTACTAAGTCTAACTAATTAAGCCCGCTAGCTAGAGCTAATTTCTATTTTAAATAAATATAGAAGTTACTAAATTACTTATTTTATTATTATATTAACTAATTAAGTTTTATAATAGCTATTTTCTATTAGTAAGGGTTATTAAATATCTCCCCTAAGTACTTAAGAAGCTAATCTAGGTAATAGTTAAGTAAATAGCCCTTTTTAAAGAAGGGTATAACCTATACCTAAACCCTAGGTAATAGGTTTTAGTAAATAAAGTATTACTAGTCTTACTTATTACTAATAAAATCCCTATTTATAAGTAACTTATAAGCTATAAGGCCCTTCTAAGCTATAAATAAAACCCTATTACTATTAAAGGGGAGGCCTATAAAAAGGGGCTTTTATTTAGGCTAAATTAGTATAGGTACTATATCTTATTTATTAGTTAAGTTCTTAATTTATTTTACTTACTACTTAAGTAACTGTTATAATATTACTAACTTATTAGTATTTATCCTATCTAGTAATAATAGTATATTTACTAGTTAATATACTTTTATAGTAAAGAATAATATATATTAAGAACTAGCCTTATAGCTATTACTTATAAGTATTTAAAGTAAGAATATTATTCTTATAGAAAAAGAAAGAAACTATACTAATAGTTATATAGCGCCTAGATTTATAGTAACTTATGCGTGGTCTATGTGTGGGTTACGTATAGCCCTAACCTAGCCGCACATAGTCCGCGTACTTTCCGGAGCCGGATATAACCCGAGCTTATAGCTCGAGTCTATAACAAAAGCTTCTCTTACTAGCTACCTAAGAGTAATATAAGGGGAAGAATTACCTAATTTACTAGAGTAATATTAGATAATAACTAAGGCCTATTAAATAAGGGTAGTATTATAAATAAAAATATACTATATTCTATAGAGGCTATACTTAAAATTAGACTCTTTACCCTTAGCGCTAAAGCTATAGTAATAATAAAGTAAATTACTTAGCTTAAATAAATCTAGAAATTATAAGAATAAGAATAAAAGCTTATTACCTTATTATAGCTAAATAAAGAAAAGTTATAGAAGAAAAGGGGGTAAAAAGCTAGTACCCCCTTAAGCTAAAGTAACTAAGAGATTAAGGTTTAGAATATTACTAAACTCTAATACCTTATAAACCTATAGAGATATAAAATATAGCTTAATAATCTAAACTATACCTTTAATAAGGTAAAGAAAAAGTACTAATATAACTATTAAAAGATTCTCTTTATACTTAACTATATATATACTAATTACTAAGTAAGATAAAATAAATACCTTAAGGAATAATAGGCTAATAGCTAGGATAACCTTAAAGATAACTAGGATATATTCTAGACCTAGATACTTATATTACTTAGAGATACTATAAACTATAATATATAAATAGCTATATAGCTAGAGAATATAAAGTAATATAAGGGCTAAAGCCTTATTAAATTTAGTATTTACTTAGATTTACTAAAGAAATACCTAGAAAAAGCTACTAAAAAGTCTTATACTCTTATATTCTTTATAAAACTACTTCCTAACCTATAGAACTATATTAATTTACACTTCTTTATTATAGAAAAGACCTAGGAGAAGGTTATATAACTTACTTAGTAATTTTAGGAGGTAATACTAAAAAACAAGCAAAAGCCTAAGTATTTAGGAGATAAAGGCCTATATAAGACCCCCTAATATTAAAGATATAACTCCCTATAAGGTTATAGACCTTATAAGGATTAGGAAAAGGGTCTAGCTACCTACCTAAATAATAGTAAAATAGGAGATAAAAGATAATATTATAACTATAGTAGTATAGAATATCTTATTTATAACTATAATAAGCTATTTATTACTGTGGCTATAAGAATTTGGTTGTTCATTGTTTTACTGGCTGGGTATTGCCAGTAATAATTATGTGTTGTAATAAATTAGATGCATTGGCTATAACCAATGATACTAAAAAAATTATAAAAATCAATCAATATATCTAAGTAAGAAAGCTATAGATAAGTTACTAATAGTTCTAAGGACCCACTTTTAGACTTATTTTTAACCCTAGTTTTAGAAAAAGCCTTATAACTAAGTAAGGAAGCTAAGAATAATATATATTATTAAGCTTTCTTTTAAAGCTTATTTTTTAATATCTTATATATTAAGGAAAATATATTATATATATATTTTATATCTATTATTAAATCTTAAAGTTCTTTTCTAGTAGTTTTTCTAGTAGTTTTTCTTACAGTTTAATACTTTTTCTTTAGCTTAAAAAACCTTAAAATTAAAATGATTATTTATAATTATAATTAAATAGCTATATAGCTAGGGATTTCTTTATTATATAAATTAAAATAATTTCTTTAGGGTAATTATTATATTTAAAGTAAAAAAGTATATTAAAACGTATAGTAAATCTAATAAAAAAGATATAAAAGTAAAGAAACTATTTAAATATAGAGAAAAAGAAAAGATATTATAAGGTCTTACTTATAAAACTATATATACCCTATATACTTATTAATAACTAACAATTTAAAACTAAGAAAGTTAAATAAATTTATAATTAAATAACTAAATTATAATAGAAAAAAAGGTTAATATTAAGTTAATAGAGAAAAATCTAAAGAATATTATAAGATATTAATATACCCTATTTTTACTTTTAGACTTACACTATATATAGTATTTATAGTGTAGTGTAGTATTTACTACACTACACTACACACTACACTTGTCACGGCTTGTTCGTAGGGTTAAATGAACGAAGTAATAGCTAAGATTCTCGCAGTTACTACTAGATAGATACTAGCTAGGGGTAGGTGCGTAAAGGTTTTAATCTCTAACCTAGCACTAATAATATATATAGTTTTTAATAAATACCTTGCTTTATAAGCATATAGCTATCTTATAGCTAGCTAGCCTTTTTATTATCTATATAGCCTAAAGGTTCTCTAAAGATTTATATTAATAAATATTCTATCTTTAACCTTTACGCTCCTAATATAATACTCCCCTAATATATAATTAACCTTAATTATAAAATAAGCTACTTACTTAGGGTATAGTTACTATAATAAAGCTTATAAAGAAAAATAAGATAAGGTACTTTATAACTAAATATATAGGTAAATAAAATAATAATAATAATACTACTAATTATAAATAACCCCCTTTATTATAAGTAGTAATATTTAAATAGTAGCCTATATATAGCTTTAATATAGTAAAATAAATATTATTACTTATTATATAGCTAGACTAAAAAAAATAGATAACTTATATTAATTTTTATAATTAGTTTAAATAAATAAGGTACCTAATGCTATAGTTTTAGATAGTCTAACTAAAGGGCTTATATTATAGTTACTATAAGTTTATAGCTATTAGGTATATATATAGGTTGCAAAGCTAATAGTTATTATTATAATTTATAGATTACTTATATATAGTGTGTTAGATTACTTAAGAGGTCTATAGTTAATATAAAAGAGACTAATTTTTCCCTCTTTTTATATACTTCCTTTCTCCTATAATAATCCTTAACCTTATAAGTTACCCTTACTAGCTAAGTAGTAGCTTTCTTATTACTATTATATAGTAATTACTAACTTTCTTTAGTCTCTAAATATTATTATTATTTATTACTATTTATCTTAGTCTTTTATCTTATTCTTAGTTATTAGTTTATTTACTTCTAGTTATAATTTATATCTAGTTTATTATAGCTAATTTATAGCTAGTTTACTATATCTAATACTTATATAGAAACTCCTTCTTTATTAATAGCTTTTAAAGGTTAAGCTATTAAGAAATCTCCTTTAAAGTTTCCTAAGACATTATCCCCTTAGAAGTAAATTACTTCTAAAATTTTAATATAAGTTTATTATATCTTTATAGTATCTCTATTACTAACTTACTACTAGTAATATAATAAGGAAGAAAATTCTATATATATAGTGCTCTTAGTAAGTAGTAATATAGAATATCTTACTAAAAATAGTACTTATAATATTCTAGGATATCTTATTAATAATAAGACCTTCCCTATAGAATATAAAGAATTTATAAGTATAACTTCTTTACTTACTTACTACTTCTTTATTACTAATATTCTAATAGGCTACTTAATAAAATATACTTATTACTTCTAAAATAATAAAAACTACCTTATAGTATATCTTTCTTATCTAGAATTTGCTTACTTATTACTAATACACTACTAGTGCCTAGCTTAAATTATATAGCTTTATAATAAGCTATTTAAACTTATTAAAGCTACTTTAAAAGGTAGTTACTACTATTAGGATAAAGTAAGTATAATTCTACTACCTAGATACTAGATTATTACTAACTTACTAGTAGTTTATTATAAAAGTAAAGAAAAAGCTATAGAATACTATTCTATCTTATAAAAATTCTAATAAGTATAGATATATTTACTATACTTAAATAATTACTAATACTACTTATAAAGTAAAGAGTAATAAGTATATTATAATAATACTACTAAGTAATACTATAAACCTTAAGATATAGATTAATATTTTAAATAGTCTTTACTTTATAGCCTAGAATATCCTAATAGTAAGCTTTCTTAATATATATAGCTAATACCTAACTAACTTACTAGTAGTTTATACCTTATACTGTGTGGCTAGGATCGTGACCTCTGGAGGCCTCTCTCACAAGACCTCGAGCCCCTAGACCTCGGCATCGTTGGATCAATCTGGATCCCTAGTCATGTGACCTTCTAGCTAGATAAAAGCCCTAGATTCCCTCCCTTTTCATAGAAAATCAACTCTCCCCTTTTTAAGCTATTATGCTAGGGATTGTTCCTGATAATTGTGTTTACCCTAATATTTGTGTTTGCCTTGAAAAGATGATAAGATATTAAAAAGAGACCTCAGCAGCCTGGATCCTCGCGATGGATCGCAAATATCGCAGACCTAGATCCCGATATCTAGGTTCCGTCATTGAAGTCGTCGAAATCGTCAATATCGTCAATATCGTTATTTTCGTCGGTTTCGTCAGCTTCGTCATCATCGTCAAATCCGTCGTTTTCGGGTGGTTGTTTTCGCCCGACAAAATACTACTAACCTACCTAATTATATTAGTTCTATTAAGCTCTCTAGTAAACTTTAGGTTTATATATATAAAGAGAGGGGTTCTAATAATAAAGATACTCCTAAGGCCTTTACCTTTATAGTTACTATAGCTATTACTACTACTAAGGAACTAGTAGTCCTAGTAACTAACTTTATTATAAAGAGGTAAGTGCTTAGTAGCTATATAATAAATTATTTAAGTTATTTAAGTTATTTAAGTAAATTAACTTTATTTTCTAATATCTTACTATATTAACTTATAAATTATAACTATCTTATATTAACTTTACTACTTAACTATTACTTATAGTTATTAATAATTTCTCTAGTGCTAAAGTCCTTTTTTAATACCTAAGAATTCTCTAAAGTATTATAGCCTTTCTATTTAACTAGATATTTATAATACCTTCTATTATAGTAATATAAAATAATTCTCTTAACTTTAAACTCTTATTTATTATTTTTAATATTATTCTATAGTAAGGATATATTTTCTATATTAGTTAAGTCCTTTTTAAAAGGCTTAAGACTAGTAATATTAAATATATTATATAATTAAGTTCTAGGTAATAACTTTAACTAATATACTAATCTATAACTCCTAATTACCTTTTTAATCTTATAGGGGCCTAGGTACTTTATAGCTAGCTTCTTACTAGATTATCTTAAATTAATATTATTTATTAATAGTAAAATATAATTACTAACTTTAAACCTTATTAGAGTTCTTTTCTAGTTATAATATTTCTTATACTAAGTCTATAAGTTACTTAAAAGCTATTTAATTATAGTGTGTTTTTCTCTTAGTGCTAAGACTTTACTTTTAGCTTAATTATTTACTAAAGGGATATCTATAATTACTTACTATAAACCTCTAGGATTATAACCTTATAATGCCTTTACTAGTGTATAGTTATACGTTATATAATTGCTTATGTTATACGTAAACTACGCTAATAATAGGTTATTTACTTAATTAGTCTATTTAGTATAAGCAAAAGCCCTTAAATAATATTCTAGGACCTAGTTTAAATATTCTATCTAGCTATCTATCTAGGGGTAAAAAGTAATACTAAGTAGCTACTTAGTTATAAGAAAATAATAAAAAGTTATCTAGAAACCACTAGTAAATATAAAACCTTAGTCTATTATAATACCTTCTAAAGCTTTATAATCTTAAAAAATATATTCTAAGAATATAGTTACTAGCCTATTACTAGTTAGTTATATTAATATAGGAATATAAATACTATATTTTATAAATTAGTTAATAATAAATAATAACTAGAATTATATTATAGGTCTAGTTTAAATCTTTTACTAGTAAAATTCTAGTAATAAAATCTATTAATAATTCTTAAAAAGGGTAATTAGGCACTAGTAGTATAGCTAGCTTACTATATAGTTTATAATACCTTAGTTTTAAAGTTTAATAACTTATATAAGTGCTAATATATACCTTTATATCTTTCTTTATTATTAGCTAATAATATTAGTTTATAATCTAATAAAGAGTTTTACTTACTCCCTAATACCTAGTAATAGGGTTATTATAAGTTAGTAATAAAATTTCTTTTCTTATTCCTAGAGAGATAAAAATATAATTCTTAAATATTAATAGCTTAGAGAGTCTAATAAACTATATCTAGAATACTACTAAATTACTTCTTTTAAGTAACTTTAATTAACCTATAGTAAAGTTATTCTCTTACTATACTTTATATAATAAGACTTAAATTAAGGGTTTTAATTCTAAGCTCTTTTCTAGAAAGTTAGAGATAAACTTAGAAGAGATTCTTTAAATAGATTAAATCCTAGCTATAATATCTCTATAAGTAATTAGTTTAATAGATACTTCTAGTCTTATAGGTATATAGATAAGTAATATTTTTAAGGGGCGCCTTTATTACTTACTAGTAATAACCTATACTAGTCTACCCCTAATAGTAGTAGCTAGTCTAATAGGAAAATTAAAATAACTAAGTAATAAACTAAATATACACTAGGTACTAGTATTACTACTATAGCTAGCTTATTGCTTATTAATAAAAGAATTAAAAGTATTAAATAACCCTACTAATATAACTCTTCTAAGATTATCTAGATTATTAGGTTCTTTAGGAATATAGTTAAGTTATGATTTTTTAAAACCCTAGATATTAGTAGTATTATTATAGCATTATTATAACTAACTATTAGTTACACTAAGTAATGTTTTTATAGAACCTATAGTACTAATAGTATTACTAGGGTATTCCTATTGCTTAGTATTTATAAATTTAGATAAAAAGGTAGGAAGTTATATAGTTATTACTTTTGCTTTCCTTACCTTACTTATAAAATCTAGTCTTCTTAAAAGTAAGTTAGTAGGATTTAATTTCCTTATATAATATATTATCTTAAAGTTAAAAGAATAAAGCTTATTAAGTATAGTTACTTACTTACTAGTAAGCTTAGGCTTTATAGCTAGGTACTTATAGTTTAAATAGTCTATAATAACCTTAATTATATAAGCTAAATAAGTAAGGTAGTGTCTTTATATATAAAAAGCCTCTTAGATAGCTAATAATTTACTATTAGGTGTTAAATAGTGTAATTTAGTATTAGTTATCTTTCTTAATATAAATATAACTAGGTGCTAGTAACCTAGTATATATATTATAAGTATAGCCCTAATTACATATCTAAATATATCTATCTTTACTCTAAGATATATAAGTAGGTTAAAATACACTAAAATTAGTGCTTTTTAAAATCTTTATTAAAGTTCTTTAAATGCTACTAGCTTATAGGGTTCTAGGTTAAATATTACTAGTTACTACCCTCTAAGGTAATCTATTAATAAAATAATAATTTTACTATACTATTTAATAAAATAGTAGTAAAATCCGGTAAAACTAAGGAATAACTAAATATTAAAGATACTATATAGTATTAGCTAGGTTATAATTACCTTAACTCTTACTAAGTCTATTATAATACCTTTTACTAATATATTAAAGCCTTAGAATTTAACTTCCTTAACTAAAAATTAATACTTCTTAAGGTTAATAAAAAGGCTTATATCTCTAAGCCTATATAGAATTTATTTAATATCTTCTATATACTCCTTAACTATACTACTATATATTAGCGTATTATTTAAGTAAATAATATAGGTCTTATTAATAAGTCCTTTAAGAGTATTATTAATATACTTCTAAAAGGTTACTAATATATTAACTAGTTTAAATAGTATTATAAGATATTTAAAGTAGCTATAGTAATAATAGAAGGCTGTCTTTTATTTATTACCTAAGCGGATATATAGCTAATAGTATATATCTTTTAGATTAAGGACTATAAAAATAACTATACTTACTAATTAATTAAGAATTTTAGTAATAAGGGGTAAAGGGGCCTTATCCTTAATTATAATCTTGTTTAAGCCTTTATAATCTATATAAAGCCTTAATTTCTCTCCTTTCTTTAGAATAAATAAAATTAGGGCTTTAGCTAGGCTAACTAATCTTCTAATCTACCCTTTAAGCTATATACTTATAAGGTACTCTCTAAGAACTAATAGCTCCTTCTTAGCTAAATTATATATAAGCCCCTAAGGTAGTGTTTTCCCTTCTTCTAATTTAATTATATAAGTATAGCCCCCTAGTTTAGGAAGCTTACTTATAAGCTCTTTAGAAAAAATATTTATAAACTCTATATATTTCTTTAGAATTATTAGTATAGGGCGTTAGGTGTTTATACCTTAATTTAATGTAGCTTATTTACTACTTATGCTTTCTAAAATTAGTATAATTATAATACCTTTACTTTTTTACTACTAGTAAGTATATTCTAGTAACTATATAGCTACTTTACTATTTAATTATGCTTTTATTACTACCAGGTTCTTTAATTAGTTCTTACCCTTTTCTTTCTAATTTTTATTTTTTAGAATACTTAGGCTAATCTTTATTACCCTAAAGAGTAATAAAACTACTACTTGTTTTTTCTCTTTATATATTTATTACTTATTATAAATAAAGAAGAGGTATTCTATAGTTACTAGATATCTCTAAAATCCCTAATCCTAATATATAATTATAGGTAAATATTCTTTAGTCTAATCTATACCTAGTATTATCCCTTTACTTATATTAGTAATATAGTAGCTAACTTAATAGACTTTTATAAATCCTATACTATGTTTTACTTTTATTAATATTTTTAAGATCCCTTAATATAAAATCTCTTTTTAGCTTATACTCTCTAGTACCTAGTCTAATTAAATTATATTCTTCTAATCCTTTTTTAATAATAATTTAGAATAAATTATTAAGAACTATATACCTATATTAAATAGCGCTTTTATAGCTAACTACTAGTTATCTTATTATAAAGATACTTATATTCTTATTTTATTATCTATAGGGTATTCTATAGTAAGACTATATTCCTAGGTTTATGCTATCTAAACTAGTATTATATTAGGTAATATAGCTTTATTACTACTTTTACTATACCTCTTAGTTATATGCTTATTGCTTTTATAGGTAAAATAGTCTAGTGCCTAATAAACTAGTATAGTATATCTAGGCTTTCTATATTTATAATATACTAGAAATAGCTTTTTTACTTAATCTTTACTTTATTACTATACCTTATCTATAGGTAATATAGAGTATTATCTCTTTCTTTTATAGTTTTAACTTTTTTTATTACTTTAGCCTAAACTTATTATAACCTTTACTTTCTTACCCTAGCCTTATAACTAGCTCTAAGTTATTAGAATCTCTAAGCTAATTATTTACTTTCTTATAGTATTATTAAAGCTATTTAGAAAAATAATAATTTATAGATATATAGGGATTACTTTAAGTAACTTAGCTTTTACCTTAGTCTAAGCTTTTATAAAGGCTTAAAATAATTAGTTACTTTTCTACCTAATATTTAGTAGTGTTCTTATTACTTCTAAGTATCTTATACCCTTATCTATTATTCTAGTTTTTAGCTAATTAAGAAAACCTACCTATATAAATAATAAGTAATTTATATACCTATCTATAGCTATATAATATATTTATTATTACTTTATATTATTAGCTAGGTAGCTACCTATATATACTACCTTAGTAGTATTATCCTTAAAGGTATAGTAATCTAATTTAAATAATATATCTAAATTTACTAGGAAATTCTATAGATTCTTATATATATTCCCTTTATATATAGGTATTTTTATCTATATCTTAATAAGACTATTTTACTATATAATTACTACTAAGTTACTATAAACTACTAGTAAAACTATAGCTAAAGTTTAAGGGGTAATTATAGGTTCTAGAGAAAGTCTAGCTAATCCTAGATTTACCTTAAGCTTTTTAATCTATACCTTTATTTATAAAATCTCCTATATTTTCTAAAGGTAATATAGCTTATCTTATATAACCTTATAGTATCTTTATAATACTCTATCTAGGTTATTTATATTATCTATACCTTTACCTAGATTAGGATTAGGTAGTGTTTACTATACCTTATTATTATTTATAGTTTTAAATTATAAGGGTTCTTTACTTTCCTAATTATTTATAGCTTTATTATTATAAGGTACTAGTGTGTTTTATATAGATCTTTAGAGCATTAGCTATATAATAATCTAGCTAATAGTTTATATCTCTAAAAGGGTTTTAAAGAGATTAATTTATTATAGCTTATTTATAGGGTTAAATAAATAAAGTAATAGCTAAGATTCTTATAGTTACTACTAGATAAATACTAGCTAGGGGTAAGTGTATAAAGGTTTTAATCTCTAACCTAGCACTAATAATATATATAGTCTTTAATAAATACCTTACTTTATAAGCATATAGCTATCTTATAGCTAGCTAGCCTCTTTATTATTTACGCGGCCTAAAGGTTCTCTAAAGATCCGCTCTAATGAACGTCCTGTCTCTAACCTCTGCGCTCCTGACAACACTACACTAAGATTTACTACACTATATACTATAAGGAAAGTCAAAATACTACATTTACTACACTACATGTAAAGCTCTGCATATGTCTAAAACATTAGTATAGTATAAGAGATATAGGGGACTATTATATTACTAAATCCTTACTAATCTAGGCTAAATAAACTATTAGTATAATTACTATAGAAGGCATAGAGTTAAGACCTAGATTTATAGAGATAGAATAGTAAGAAAGATAAATCCCTAGTAAAAAGGGAGAGAAAAGCTAGTCTATAGTTATATAGTATAAAGTGTCTCCTAATATACTAAGACTAGGTAGTTATTCCCTAGGAGCCTATCTTATAATAGAAGCTTCTATAGCTATACTATAATAATTTACTAGTAAGTTACTTTAAGACTAAGCGCACTCTTAAGCTACTAAAGTATTACTTCTAGTAGCTAGCTATAAGTAAGTCTATTTTAGACTATATTATAAGCTATAGGGTTTACTAATAGATAGTAGCTAGAAGGTATTACTTATATAGAAGCCTTAAATTACTACTAATACTAGGGTAACTATAGGTAGAGATTTTAATAGACTTTATTATAGGATTACTTATTATATAAGTAAGTAAGTAAGAAACTAATATAATCCTAGTAATTATAAACTAATTTACTAAGTATTCTATCTTCCTACCTATAAGTACTATAATTAATATAGCTAAATTAGTAAAGCTTTTTTATAAGGAGATTAAACCATAATTTAAGGCCCTAGAGAGTATTATATCTAATAGGGGATTAGTCTTTATAAGCTAATTTTAGTTAGACTTATACTACCTTTTATATATAAAGTAAAGGCTTTCTATAGTATTTTATCCCTAAACTAATAGGTAAATAAAGAGAATAAACTAAGTACTTAAGTATTACCTTTAATATTTTATTACTAAGAACTAGTAAATATAGCTAAAGCTACTCCTAATAGTATAATTTATATATAATAATAAAGTAAATAAACCTATAGGTTACTCTTTAAATTACTCTCTTATAGGCTATTTACCTAAGTTTTATCTAGCTTTTAAGAATAAGATTAAAGAAAGAAAAGTACTAAAAGCTTATACCTATATTATAAAGCTATATAAAGTTAGAGAATAGCTAAAGGAAAACTAGGTAAAAGCTACTAAAACCTAGGTAAAATACTATAATAAATACTACTAGCTATTAACTTTTAAAAGAGGTAACTTAGTATTATTATTAGTAAAGAATATTAGGCTTAAGAATATAAAAAAAAGCTAACCCCTAGGTTTATTAGGCTATTTTAAGTACTTAATACTAAAGGAAAATAAGTATATTAACTTACACTACCTAAGAAGTATAGCTAACTATATAATATATTTTATATTAGCCTATTAAAGCTATAGAATTACTATAAAGATACTAAGGAAAAAGATATACTAATACTAAACCTTAAGAATAAAGAAAATAAGTATAAAGTTAAAGAGATTAAGAACTATAAAAAGACGTATAAAAGTAATAAATACCTAGTAAAATAGAAGGATTAGCCTAGTAAGTATAACTAATAGCTTCTAGTAAAAAATATAGAAAGTACTTAATATATAATTTAAGTGTTTTACTAAAGTAAGTCTAGTAAGAAAGGTAGTAAGATATAAGTAAATTATAGGTAAAGAGATATAATATTCCTATAAAAAAGGCCTAGCCTTACTAGCTACTATTATACTCTAAACTAAAAACCTTAGACTACTTACTAAAAAATAAAAGAAAATATACCTATAAAGTAAGGAGACTTAAAGGAAACCTCTTTATTATAGCCCTTATATACCTAAAAACCTAGCTATTATAAATAAGGTACTTAGTATTATTCTTATTCTCTATAACTATCTTTTATATTACTAAGTAAAAGTAATACTTTACTATACCCTAGGGTATAGGTGATTCGAAGCTTCCTCGCGGATAGAACGAGCTAGCTTAGCTTTAATAGAGAAATCTCCAGACTATTTATAATTAAGGCTAGCACCCTATAAGGCTTACTACTCTTACTAATCCTCTTCTTACTTTACTTAGTAAAGCTTTATATTTATCTCTAGGCTATACTAGGCATAGTAACTATAGGATTTATAGATAATATAAATATAGTAGTGTTTAGTAAAACCACTACCTAGACTTAGAGAAGACTTAAAGCTATATAGAAAATCTATAAGAAATAGGTAAAGTAAGTAAAAGTTAAGTTTAACCTAGCTAAAACTAAACTTATATACTTTAGTAAGTCTTATAAACCCCCCTAGACTAGGGTTTAACTTAGTATAAAGGAGATAGTGCCTATAAAGTTATATAGATTCCTTAGAGTATAGGTTAATAGAAAACTTAACTAGAGTACCTATAAAAATATCCTTAAAGGTAAATTTACCTAGTAATAACTTATACTATCCTTACTAGTAGTATTAGTATAGGGCTATAGCTTTAGGAATACTAGGCTCCTATATATATAAGTAATCTAACCTATTCTTACCTATAAAGTAAGTGCTTACTATACCCTTACTAAGAAGGAAGGAAAGCTAAGAGAAGTAGTAAAAAGCTTTATAGTAAACTAATTAGCCTATCTCTAGATTATTATAAGGGTATTTAAAGCTACTCCTATTATATAACTAGAAGTTAAGACTCATATCCCCCCCCTTAATCTATACCTAAATAATATAAAATAGAAGTTTAAGAATAGAATTATAAATAATAGAATTATAAAGAAGATTTAAACTATAGCTAAGTTAGTAGTAATAGTATTATACTATAGGAGAAGACTCCCCTAGGTAAATAATAAGCTAAATATAGACTTATATAAGGAATAGAAATATTACTAGAAAGACTAATATAATAAAGAAAGGCTAGCCTAGAGCAAATATATTAAAGAGTTAACTAAAGACTACTCCCTTACTTATAACCTAAAGGAGATCTAAAAGTTCTATATAAGGCTAGATAAATATATCTTATTAATAATAATCTAATTATATATAGGGAAGATAAGCCTTAATAAATTCCTATTTTATAGGAATATCCCTAGGGTAGTTTTGCCTTTATATAGCTATAGCTAGGTAGTAGAGAACTAATACTATATATTAGTTAACTATAGTAACTATAACTATAGATAGCCCTAATAGAGATAGCTTGCTAATACATAGGAAGCAAGGCTAGCCCTAAATAACCCCTTAAAAGTAAGATTCCTAGCTAAATAGTTCCTAGGCATAGGAAGACTTTAATACTACTTATTAGCATAAAAGCTAGCTATTAACTAACTTAGAAGATTAGAGGATTTAGGCTAATTCTAGAGATAGATAAAAGACTACTTAAATATAGATATAAGTTAGGAGATAAACTAGGTAGTATAGGAGTGCTAGTAGGTTAGAAGTAAACCTAATACTATAGTTATAATAAAGAATATTTATATCTAGAATAATTATTAGATTAATTTTAACTAAAAACTCTAGGTATTATAAGTCTAACTAGCTTACTACTACCCTTACTTTAAACTAAAAACTAGCTACTATATTACTCCTTTTCTAAGATAAGGATAGTATTCTTTACTACCTTTATATAATTCTTTATAGAGATAGTAATAAGCAAGAGATAGTTTATCTTTACTATATATATATTAAGGCGCTAGAGCTAATAGATAAGCTTAGAATACTATTCCTTAGAGAAACTAGCCTAGTCTAGGCTTACTATAAAGGCACTTTGCTTTTTCTTAGCCTAATTACTAGTATAGAGTTTCTTAACCTAGTCTTAGAAGCTATCTAGGACTTAGAATAAAAGATATTAGCACTAGAACTAAGCCATTACTAAGCTAGATTAAAAGCACTTATATTACCCCTAGTAGCTATAGAAGCCTAAGTCTTAACTAACTATTAGTGCTTATTCCGCTAGCTAGTTATATTTAGCTACTAAGTAAGTTAGCTATAGACCTAAGCTAGAAGAGAGGTAATCATTACCTTATTATATTAATAATTCTATACCTAATAGTTAAAATATATATTAGTAGCTACCCCTACCTAGTGTGTGGCTAGGATCATGACCTCTGGAGGCCTCTCTCACAAGACCTCGAGCCCCTAGACCTCGGCATCGTCGGATCAATCTAGATCCCTAGTCATGTGACCTTCTAGCTAGATAAAAGCCCTAGATTCCCTCCCTTTTTATAGAAAATCAACTCTCCCCTTTTTAAGCTATTATGCTAGGGATTGTTCCTAATAATTGTGTTTGCCCTAATATCTATGTTTAACTTGAAAAGATGATATATTAAAAAGAGACCTTAGTAGCTTGGATCCTCGCAATGGATCGCAAATATCGCAGACCTAGATCCCGATATCTAGGTTCTGTCATCGAAGTCATCGAAATCATTAACATCGTCAATATTGTCATTTTCGTCGGTTTCGTCAGCTTCATCATCATCGTTAAATCCGTCGTTTTCGGGTGGTTGTTTTCGCCCGTTAAACTAGCGAATTAGCCTTACTACTAAGCTAGAATAGGACTAACTTACTAATAATAATATAGCACTAATACCTAGGCTCTAAAACTAAATAGGACTTATAGGAGACACACTAGATATCTTTTAAATTACTAAGCTAGTATAAATTAGTAGTAGGATAGGCCTAGAATAGAAGTAAATATAACTTATAAAGAGACCTTTATCCTTAACTTACTTATACTACTTAGTAGTTATAGACTTCTTTAGAAAGCCCTTATACTCTATAGATTCCTAGGTAAGTTAGAGCTAGAAGCATAGTAATATTAGAATACTTATAGGTTTTATTAATATTATACTAGGTTTCCTTCTAATCTATAATAAATATTAGTAATTAACCTAAATCTAGCTTAGAATAGCCCTAAATAGTTTAGAAGAAAAGAAAAACCTATAAAAAGTTTAATATAAAAAGAGAAAAAAGACTAGGTCCCTAAGGGAAAGGAAGCTTTCTTTTATACTTAATAAAAAAGAGAGAGGGATAAATTAGATAACTTACTTAAAAAATAAAGCATAATAGGCTTAATAAATCTAATAATATATAACTAGCCTTAGCATAGGACTATTCTAGTCCTAGGTTAAAGCTACTCTCTCCTTATAATAACTAAGTAAAACTAGGTACTTATACTTTATTAGACTAATAAGGTAAGGCTAGGCTAGAGTTAGCTAAAAAGTAAGGCTATAAAAGAGTTAGTATAAGAGTAAATAAGAAGTAAATTAATATTATAAACTTAGATTTACTCTACCCTAAGTAAAAGTAAAGAGACTTAGAATAGACTTACTACTAAGCTAGAATAGGGTCTAGAGGGCCTAGGAATACTTATTCTATATATTTCTCTTTTCTCTTTTTTTTTTCTATAGGATAAGGCTAGTGTAAGCTAGTAATAAACACTTATAATAGGTTACTTATTAAGTAGTATAGGCTCTCTATAGGGCTAGCGCTAGCCTAAACATAAATATAAGAGGGTTTTTCTTCCTAGGTTAGGGTTTTCCCTTTTAACTTAGTAGTAGGAGTACTAGTAATAGCTATCTATAGAGCTAACTAGCGTAAATAATATATACCCTAGGGTATAAAACCTAGGTTATAAAACCTTAAATATAAAGTTATTCTTACCTTTTAGGTAGTAAAGAGTTTATAATAGTTTTACTATAAAAAGGTTAGTAAATAAGTAATAAAAAGAAATAAAATACTTACTATCCCTAGGGTAAGACTTAGAAATATTATAACTAAAAGTTACTAATAAGAAATAATATACTAATTCTATAAAATTAATATATCCTTACTTAAAATATAAGTAAGAAGCTAGTAAATATAGGAGAAAGAGATAAACCTAGTAAACCTTTATAGCCTTAGTAAGACTAAATATAATATAGTATACTATATTAGTATAATTAAAACCTATTATAAAATTAAGATAGGCCTTAGTAAAACTATAGTAAAAGTCTACTAAAAAGATATAGTCTTAGGGATTCTTAGGGTTCTTATTACTAAGGGTATTTATAAGGGTTTATACCTAATTTAAGAGTGCTAGAAAATCTAAGAAATCCCCTTTTATTATAGCTATAGCCTATAAAAAGATATTAATAATAAGGGGCTAAAAGATAAGGGAATAGTAGTATACTTATAGTATTATAAGTATTACTATACTTATAATATTAAAAATAGTGTTTAGAGTGCTTTACTATAATAATAGTAAATAATAGCTAAGGAAATTAGTAGTTTATCTAGGGAAGTTTAGGCTCTAAGGGGAGGCTTTTCTTAAACTTAGTATATTTTATATATAAGTAATATATATAGAAGCACTCTTTTAAGGGAATATAATCCTATTCTATAGTAAAAGTAAGGTAAGTAATAATAGGAATATAATAGTAACTAAAGATATAATAATATTTTTAAAAGTTTTAACTATAAATATAGAAGAGAAAAGTCTATAAGATAATAGTATATTATAGGTAAATTTATACTTAAACGCTATCTATTATTTATTATTATTTTAATTATTACCTAGTTAGTAAATAGCTATATAGAAGCTAGTGAAAGCTATTTAGGAGCCTAGCTATAAGTAAGGGGGTAATTATAAGGCCTTACTTATAATATAGGCGCATAAGCGCCCTGCGGGCAGGCTACACCCTAGGGCTAGGTCTATATAACACTAGCAAGCCACTAGCTATAAGCTAGTGACTTACACGCATAACACACTTAGACCTAGCAAGCTTTAGTCAATATACCAGATCCCCCATACCTATTGCCTAGCTATCATTGTTCTTACATAGTAATTCTAATTTTACACTAAAACCTACACTCTTTAAGAACTTATAATATAATATATTATAAGTCCCCTCCTAAGCATGAGGTAAAACTGCTTAGTATTTTACAGCCTAATGCCCTATTCTTTTATCTTTTTCTTATTTACCTTATAAATCTTATTATTTATATTACCTTTACTTTTTAGTATTTTTTCCCTTATAGTATAAATACTATTAATTATCTTTACTTTCCTTTCCTTTACTTTTCTTTTCTTTTACTATATTATTTAATATTTTAGATAAGGTAATATCTTTTTATTACTCTTAGCTATACTATTATCTAATTAGTTAGGGGTTTATTAGTTAATTAGTAACGTAGAACTTACCTAGCAATTATAATAGGTATAGTGTGTCTATTAGGTTTAAATTAAATTAGAGACAAGTAAGGATAAGTTATGTTTGGTTTGCCTTAGAGCTTTAAAGTATAAGTAAGAGAGATAGAACAAACATAGTTATAAAGGAAAGGGGAATTGCGTTAATTTATGCTATAAGCAAAACTTAAACGAATTTAAGTTTAACTATAGTTACAAATTATAACTATATTCATAAAGTTTATTGCAAACTTTGCTCTAACCTTATAGCCCCTTATATTTATAACCTTAGAGCTTATTTATTACTATAACTATAAGAATTTAGTTATGAATTATTTTACTAGCTAGGTATTGCTAGTCATAATTATGTGTTGTAATAAATTAGATGCATTGGCTATAACCAATGATACTAAAAAAATTATAAAAATCAATAACTTTATAACCGTAAATCCATTAGCCTCTCTAATAGATTTGCCCCTTATTATACTAAACCTATATATAATATTTAGTAGTAATTAGAGATTCTTTTATTATACCTTTCTAGAAACCTAGAAATAAGAACCTTATATCTAAAACTAACTATTTATAATATTATTTCGCAGACCTTTAGCCTATTTTCCTAGTTACTAAAAACAAACTATAACTTATTTACTAGTTTTAGGCTTTTAATAAAGCAAACCTAACTTTTAAGGACTAAAAATAATAACTTATTAAAACTAAGGAATAAGAAGATTTAATTAAACTTATAAGATATTGTTAGAACGAGCATGATATTAACAGGTCATGGGCGCCTCTGATTAGCCAGGCGCGTTGCATCGCGGACCCACATGTCTAGGTTAACCGCGCCACGGTTAGAATTAGCATATGTGGCCTCTTCGCATATAACTCTAATTAAGGCCTCTTTTCTAATTATAAATAGCGCACCCTATATGTTTCTATTTAATCTCTCCTTTTGCTTTAAATAGTAAACTAGAATATATAATAATTATATATAATTTAGTCTACCCTTAAAAACCCTATATATAGGTTAATAGTATCCTAATAAATACTAATACTAATTAGTAGTTATCTCTATAAATACTATAGATTAGTAAGGTTTTATAGAAAAGGTATTAGTATTATAAACCTACCTTATAAAATAGGAAGGCTACTATATAATACTAGTATACTAAGGAAGAAGTAAATTCTAGCTCTCCTTTTACTATTATATAACTATAACTAGCTTAGTACTAAATCTAAACTTATTAAATATAAGAACCTATACTTATAAACCCTATTTACTATCTTTAATAATAACTTTAAAGGATAAAACTAAGAGATATTTAAAGTAGTAAATCCTAAAGCTATAAAGATTCTTTAAGATTTCCTTTTCTTTAGTAATATTTATATAAACCTATAAAGTTACTAGAGAATTATAGTCTTACTTAAAGATATTATTAACTATAATAGATTCTATAATTAGAATAAAGAAAAGATATAGAAAGTTAGAAAGAAGTATTTTACTTTTAAAAAGTAAATTAAAGACTAAGACTTCTATAAAGACCTTCTCCCTATTAATATCCCTTTTCTTAAAGATTAACTAAAGTAATAAATTACTCTAAGGTATCTCTAATCCCCTTAACTATTATAATCTCTCCTATTTTATTCCTAGACCTTATTATACTAATCCCTAAGCATACTAATTATATAGTAAAGGTATAATAGTAAAGGAAATCCTCCTATTATAAGCCCTTAACTATAGGCTTAAACCCCCTTTATTTCCCCTCCTATAATTAAGTATTATAATTTCTTTCTATAGTAAAAAACTATAGTACCTCCTTAATAAGAATTAACTGTCCCTATTTCCCCTTAAGAAATAGGTTAATTCTTATTAAAGTAATTACTTAATCTTAATAAGTTTTATAATAATAAGAGAATTAAGTATAGCGCTAGGGAGTATAATATTCTTAATATAAAGCTCTTAACCTATTAAAGGAAATATAAGATACTAGGTATTATATAAAAATAGTTAGGCTATAGTTTTAAGTTTATGCTAAAAGGCAGACCTCTCTAGTACTTTCTAGAGAACCTTTTAGGCTAAGGAGACCCTTAAAACCTCCTAACTCTTATTAGTAGGATTAGGCAGAAGTTTAAGATAGATAATATATATTAGAAAAACTATCTATTATAAGGAAAATTATAACTACTTACTATTATCTAAAAGAACCCTAATAAGTTAAAGATTAAGTGCTTTAAAGACCTTATAATAAAGCTCTTAAGTCTTTAAAGGGCAAACCCTTATAGATCCTAGTTAGAATTAAACCTTTATAGTTAGATTCTAAATGCCTATAAAGGAATCCTAGAATATAGGGCCTATATTATTAATTCTCCTATTAACCTCTAATGCTTTTATAAATAAATAAGGATATTAATTAGTAAATCTAAAGCTTTAATTAATTAGTAATAGTTCCCTATAGAAGCTAACACTAAGGAGCACTTTTAGATTAACTATAAATATAATAGTAAGGGTAAGGAAGCCTAATATAGTTAATCTACCTTAAAAGGCAAGCCTCCCTACCTAAAAAAGTATTATATATATAGAAAAAAAGGTTATTAGTTAACTAAGCACTCTAATAAAGACTATAAGAAAGCATTCTAATACTTTAAGAACCACTCTTATATAGATTTAATAGCTTCTTTATATAATATATTCCTTACTTAGTATAAAGGCACTAAAGACTCTAAATTAGCTAAAGATAATAATATTAACTAATACCTAATAGAACTTAGTTTTAGTAAAGAAAATAATAATAGTTAATTACCTATAGGCTTCTTTATATATAGAACTACCTATAATAGCTATATAACCACTAAGATTCTTACTAGAAAAGTAATAACTTATGCTTTAGCTAAGAAGAATCTATTTAATCTTTAGGAACTAGATAAGGCACTAAGCATATTTACACTTAAAGGATAATATTTATCTAGAATCTTTAAAGGTATTATAGCTAATATAAGTACTATAGGATATTTATTAGTAAGCTACCCTTAGTTTTTAGCTCTATAAAGGGTAATACTAACTATTATACTTAATAAGTTAAATACTAGGAAGGTAAAGATTAAATTTAGCCCTAGAGAACTAATTATAGCACTTAGATTAATTAAAGTGCTAACCCCTTTTAGAATTATTCTCTTTTAGGTAATCCCTATAAACACTCCCTTTCTCTTATATCTTAATAATATAACTACCTAAAAATCAATTTCTATATATTAAAGAACATTCTATAGTAAGGGAATATTAAGGTCCTTATTATATATAAATAAAGGTATATATAAATACTTCTTAATAAAGAAGAAAGTATTACTTAGAGTTATCTTATAGAAGTTAAGCTCTATTAATTATATTAATGCTTTAGATACTCTTTAGTTAGATATCTTTATAATTTACTCTATAAATTAAGGTATAAGGTTAAGTTTAAAGCTATTAAGAAGTTAACTAAGGTTTACTAGTAATGTTAATTAAACGCGGATAGCCTATATTAATTTAAATTCACCCTTTAGGATAAATATACTTATAATTATAAAATTATGATAAATATCTTATATATTAATAGCAACCACCCTATTCTATAAGTTATAGATATAGCTATATCCTTTAATATAGCTAGATTTATTAAGAATATCTCTATAGAAACTATATAGGAAGCACTCTGTCTTTACTAGATTAATATCTATCTAGGCCCCCTAGATATAATTATTATAAACACTAGAATAACCTTTAGAGGTAAGGAGTTTAAGTAGCTTATATTATTAATAGTAATTAAGATTAAGGATATACCTATTAAGGCTTACTATAGTATTAGTAAAGTTAAGCAATATTATAGGCCGCTTTAAAGGGCCTATAATATTATTAGATAAGAATGCCTAATAACGCTAGAACCTATAGCATTATAAATAGTAGTTAAAGCTATAAATAATACTATAGGATTAAATAGTCTTATACTAATACTTCTTATTTTTAGCATGTATTCTTATATAGTTAAGGAATTGCCTTTATTGCTAGATATTACGTAATAAGCCCTTATAATCTAATTAGTAATAAAGGAAGTTAAGTGTATTTATACCTAGCAAAAGGTTAGTAATACCCTTACTATAAGGAATAGTCCTAATACCTCTAGCACTATTAACCTCTCGCTAGGATTACCTATATATATATAGTGTAAAGGTAAAGGATAAAGAGGCCCCTATAAGCTCTTATCTATAAAACACAGAACCTACACTCTTAAGCTCCCTTAAGGCCCTAAGGCCTTTAGATTAACCTCTATTAGGCCTTTTTATAAAAATCCTAATAAGGAGAGACCCCCCTAAAGCATAGAGAACTAGGATGCCTCTCTATAGCCTATAGCTACCCCTCCTATTATTCCCCTAAAGTAAGGACCTAGAAGACCTTAAAAGAACCCTCCTATTATATCTAATATTAATTATATAAATTAAATAAAAGATAAAACTAATATCTTTCTATTAGCTAAGGAAAGCTCTAATCTTAAGCTTATAATCTAATTATATAAGGAAGGAATTATTAAGACCCCTAGCAAGCCCTTTAAACTATTTACTAAGGCTAAGATTAATACTTTAATTAAATAAGGTATATTTAAATTTATTAGATATAATAAAAAAGAATATAGAAAAGTTTAAATCTTTAATTCCTATATTATTAATAAGGTAAAGGGCAAGATAACAAATCTATATAAGAAGTTAAGGCTTATAATCTAAGGCTATAGTAATAAGGGAAAGCTAGCAATCCTTACATAGGCCCTAATAATCTAACAAGCTAGCTAATAATTAATCCTCGCAATAACACTTACATTATTATAGCTAGGCCTTATTCTCTAGCTTTATAACATTACATAGGCCTATATGTAAGCATAGACGCTCCTTAGCTATATTATTCTAGCCTAGATCCCTATCTAGATCTATTACTTATACCCTAGAGATATAATAATATAAGTTATTAAGCCTCTATATAGTATTATAGAAGCTAGTATACACTAGTAGGTAATGTATTATTATTACTATAGAGAGATACTCTAGATAATAACCTTTATATTTAACCTATACTTGCTTATAATAATAAAGGAGAACCTAACCTTTATGTATATAGGGATATAGACTAATAATATAATTAGACTATCTAATTATAAGTTCTCTTAATAAAAGGAAGATTAATTAATTACTACTTCTTTTACTACTAAACTAAAGTAAATCCTTTCTATAGGGAACTTACTAACCTTTAATAGTAGTATTATTACTCTTAAAATAATATAATTATACTATAATAAAAAGGCTAGAGTAAAAAGCTCTAATTAATCCCACTAACTAATTTAAAACAGGCGTATATAAAATAATAGGCTAGAGGTATATATATAACCTTAATCTATTAGCTTAAAGCCTATTTTAACCTCTTTATTACTATATAGCATTAGGAGCTAACGCTTAAAGATATAAAGAACCTTAACTAATAAATTTAGTAGTAAATTAATTATTCTAATTAAGGATTAAGATTTATACTATTTAATCTTAAAAAGGTAAAGCTCTTTATATTTATAAATAAATCTTTTACTAATAACTAAGATCTTACTTCCTAGCTAGGCTATATGCTTATCCTAGCTACTAAAGTCTATAAGGAAGGTACCTTTATAATCTAAGGCAATATTATACACTATAGCTCTATAAAGAGTAAGAGAGTTATAAGAAGTATACTTGCTTCTAAGATCTATAGTATAGTAGCTAGTGCTAATATAGCTTATGTAATTATAATAACACTTAGATTAATCACTTATTAATTAAACCTACCTATAATCCCTATTATTATATATACTAATTTATACTCCCTATATAAATATCTTATTAAGCTTAGTACTATAAAAGAGAAGTGCCTTATAATTAATATTATAGCCCTTTATTAATTATATAAGTAACGCAAGATCTATAAGATTAGATAGATTAATAAGGATAATAACCTTACTAATGTATTCATAAAGGCATTGCTAAATAAGGTATTTAAGAAGTTTATTATAAATAATTTAGTAACTATAAGGATAGAAGGATAGGTTATATAACTATAGCCTTTAGGCTAGTTATATAGTATTTTAAGCTAATTAGAGCTCTTAACCTTGCCTGCATTCTAATCCGCGGATTTAACTAATTTAAGGGATTAGTGCCCTTTTAGATCTATAGATTAGGAAGAGGTTAGATTAACTAATCCTTTCCTATATATTATTAACTAATAGTAGTTATAGATCTAATATCCTAACCTATTCTCTCTTAGTAAGGTTATAGACTAAATCTAGGTTTTTATAGTATTCTTCTTGTTTTCTTTATATAATATTATATATAATTATTTAATCTTAGCTATTCTTTTTACATTCTCTTTAATTCACCTATTAATATTATCTATTAATAGTTATATTAAAAAGAGAGAGTTTCTAGTGTTAGAATAAGCATAATATTAATAGGTTATAAGCACCTCTAATTAGCTAGGTATGTTACATCACGAACCCACATATCTAGGTTAACCACGCCGCGGTTAGAATTAGCATATGTAGCCTCTTCGTATATAACTCTAATTAAGGCCTCTTTTCCTATTATAAATAGCGCACCCTATATGCTTCTATTTAATCTCTTCTTTTACTTTAGATAGTAAACTAAAATATATAACAATTACATATAATTTAGTCCACCCCTAAAAACCCTACGCGTAGGTTAATGGTATCCTAATAGATACCAACAGATATAAATTTAATAATAAAGTAGTTAAAAATATAAGTATCTAATATATTAAGAACTACCTATTTATTAGAATCTAATAGATTTATAAGCTATATACCTTGCCTAGAAAGAAGTTAAATTATATATTTATAAAGCTAAATCTAAAGGATTTCTTAATAAATCTAATAGATTAAAAGGCAGTAAGGTATTAAAGAAGCAATCTAAAGAAATCACTAGCCTAGCTTATAGTATTATAACTACTAGAACTAAGAATAGTATAAGAAAGAATAAAAGTAATAAAGAAAAGGGAATTAAAAACTATCCTAAAGATAACACTACTATTTAGCGTACTAAACCCCCTAACTAGCTAATAGAGTTATATTTAGAAGACCTATAACTAGAACCCTTAGACTATTTGCTAGATTTAAGGGAATTATATAACCCCTAGTTAGGATCCTTAGAGAACCTACTAGCTTTAAGGGAGATTTACACTAAGACTAGTAAATCTAATACTACTAGGATATTCTAGGAAGTAATAGAATAGTAGGAAGCTATATAGTAAGCTATAATAGATAAAATAGTAGTAGGAATAGACTAGCTAGTAATAAGATTAATAACTAAGATTAGAAGCTTATAAAGTATAAGTGCCTTAGCTAGTTTAATACTATTAGTATAAAATACTACCTAGGGAATAATATATTTACTAAATAACTAGGGTTAGTATAATAGCTATCCTAATACTAGAGTAAGACTATTAGTATAACTAATATATCTATAGTACTAGTAACTATAGTACCTATATAGCTTTATATAATAGCAGGTAAATTCACACTAGATATAGCAGTAAACCTTATATCCCCTAGATTAGGAATAGTTTGCTAATCCTAGACTTAAGAAAAGGGTAGACCTAGTGTTTAACTAGGATTAGGATAGCTAATAAATAGAAAACACAGAATAGAATGCGGATTTAATATAGAAAATCATAAATATTAGATACTTTAAGCCTTATAATAAACTAAAAAAGGCTAGTAAGACCTTATTACCTATAATCAGAGCATTGCATTATATTACATCTTGTAGTTTTTTTTCCTTAAGAAATAATTTATATCTATTCTTAGAAAATAGATATAAGTATTGTGTGGCTAGGATCGTGACCTCTAGAGACCTCTCTCACAAGACCTCGAGCCTCTAGACCTCGGCATCATCGGATCTATTAGCTTCGTTAAATCAATCTAGCCATATCGGATCCCTAGTTATGTGACCTTCTAGCTAGATAAAAGCCTTAGATTCCCTCCCTTTTTATAGAAAATTAACTCTCCCCTTTTAAGCTATTATGCTAGGGATTATTCCTAATAATTATATTTGCCTTAAAAAGATAATAAAATATTAAAAAGAGACCTTAGTAGCTTAAATCCTCACAAAGGATCGTAAATATCGCAGACCTAAATCCTAATATCTAGGTTTAGTCATTAATATTGCTAAATTCATTAGTATTGTTAGTATCGTTAATATCATTATTTTCATCGTTATTATTAGCCTTATTAGCATTATTATCATTAAATCCATCGTTTTTAGGTGGTTATTTTCGCCTAACAAAAATAGTGGAGAAACAGGGAATAGTCTTGTTAGACCTCCTGCAGTTAAATCTAATAATAACCCTCTCCTAACATTGCCTCTCTTGTTATTATTATCCCCTTTAGTTATCCCTTTATATAATTATTATAATTATTAGTAGCTTCTTACCTCTTTTCCCTTTAATCTAGGTTGCTAGATTAAATCCCTTCCTTCTAATTAATTAACCTAGGTTATCTAACTAGTCTAATATCATTAAAATCGTTAGATAGTTAGGTTAATTAATCGCAACTGTTATAACCTCTTTTCCCCTTAATCCAGGTTAGCTAGATTAAATCCCTTTATTCTAATTATTTAATTAAGGTCATCTAACTAGTGTAATATTATTAAAATTATTAGATTTATTAAATTAAATAATTGTAACTATTATAATCTTTTTCCTCTTAACCTAGCTTTAACCTTTACTTCTAATTTTAACCCTCTTTTCCAGATTTTTAACCTCCTAACCTACCCTAGCTACCTTAAATTAATTTAATACCCTAGTTTTTACTTAGCTATCCGTTAGGGAGGCAAGCATCTAGACCTTTGAATTCAACCTTTAATAAATCAGGTCTACTATGATTAGACCTCTAACCTAACCTTTGTTAGCTAGGTCCGTCGTTAAAGATCGATTGATTAGACTATCTAATAAGGCCTCTAACCATTAAAGACCTCTTTAACCGATAATTCCTCTAACTTTTAAAGAGGAATCTGACTATTAGAAGGTCTTCTAACAAGGTCTCTAACCGCTAATAAGGTCCCTTCACACGCATTAATTAATTAGACTGTCTAATAAGGCCTCTAACCATTAAAGACCTCTTTGACTAATAATTCCTCTAATAATTAAAGAGGAATCTAGCTGTTAGAAGGTCTTCTAAAGAGGTCTCTAACACGAACAAACCCTTTATTATAGATTAATTAGTTAATTAATTAGACCCTTGGTTACTCCCTCTCTAACTATTAGATTAGATTAATTACTAATAATCCCTCTAACTATCTAATAAGACCTCTAACTGTTAAAGACCTCTCTAACTAATGATTTCTCTGATAATTAATAAGGAATCTGATGTATAGAAGGTCTTCTAGAGAGGTCTGTAACCGTTAATAAGGTCTTCTATTATTAGATTAATTGATCTAACTGTCTAATAAGACCTCTGACTATTAAAGACCTCTTTAACTAACGATTCCTCTGACTTTTAAAGAGGAATCTAACTATTAGAAGGTCTTCTAAAGAGGTCTCTAACGCTGATAAGGGCTTCTATCGTTAAAGATTAATTAATTAGACTATCTGACAAGACCTCTAACTAATAAAGACCTCTTTAACTAACAATTCCTCCAACTTTTAAAGAGGAATCTAACTATTAGAAGGTCTTCTAACAAGGTCTCTAACCGCTAACAAGGACCCTTCACACGTATTAATTAATTAGGCTGTCTGATAAGGCCTCCAACCGTTAAAGACCTCTCCAACTAACAATTTCTCTGACTTTTAATAAGGAATCTAATATATAGAAGGTCTTCTAAATAGGTCTCTAACCGTTAACAAGGCCTCTAATTTTAATAGGGTCTTTTATTATTAAAGATTAATTAATTAGACTGTCTAACAAGGCCTCTAACTATTAAAGACCTCTTTGACTAACAATACCTCTAACCTTTGAAGAGGAATCTAACTAATAGAAGGTCTTCTAACAAGGTCTCTGACCGCTGATAAGGCTTCTAACCATTAAAGACCTCTCTAACTAATGATTTCTCTGACTTTAATAAGGAATCTAATGTATAGAAGGTCTTCTAAAGAGGCCTCTAACGCTAACAAGGGCTTCTATTATCACAGACCGATTGGTTAGACTGTCTAATAAGACCTCCGACCATTAAAGACCTCTCTGACTAACGATTTCTCTGACCTTTAAAGAGGAATCTAACTATTAGAAGGTCTTCTAACAAGGTCTCTGCCAATTGACAAGGCCTCTGACATTAATAGGGTCTTCTTTCATCAAAAGATCGATTAATCTAACTATCTAACAAGACCTCCAACCGTTAAAGACCTCTCTGACTAACGATTTCTCTAACCTTTAAAGAGGAATCTAACTATTAGAAGGTCTTTCTAACAAGGTCTTCAACCACTAATAACCCCTCTAACTAATAATTCCTCTAATAATTAAAGAGAAATCTAACTAATAGAAAGTCTTCTATTATGAATTAATTAATCAGACTATTAATAAGGTCTCTAATAACCCTTTTAATAGATAACCCCTTTTAATTAATTAATAGATATAAAGGGAGGGGCCCTGAAAATCATAAATTTTTTTTATCTTATAATTTTACTACTTTTCCCTCTTTGTTTTTTTTAGTTACTGTTTTCCCTTTCCTAGGGACTAGAAAAGGGAAAATAGTTAGGGAGGTGTTATATAGCTAGGATTGTAACCTCTGGAGACCTCTCTTATAAGACCTCGAGCCTCTAGACCTTAGCATTATCGGATCTATCAGCTTTGTTAAATGAATCTAGCTATATTAGATCCCTAGTTATATAACCTTCTAGCTAGATAAAAGCCCTAGATTCCCTCCCTTTTTATAGAAAATTAACTCTCCCCTTTTAAGCTATTATGCTAGGGATTATTCCTAATAATTATGTTTACCTTAAAAAGATAATATAATATTAAAAAGAGACCTTAGCAGCTTAAATCCTTGCGATAGATCGCAAATATCGCAGACCTAGATCCCAATATCTAGGTTTAGTTATTAATATCGCTGAATTTATGAGTATCATTAGTATTATTAATATCGTTATTTTCATTGTTATTGTTAGCCTTATTGGCATTGTCATTGTTAAATCCGTTGTTTTAGGTGGTTATTTTCGCCTAATAAAGTATAAAACGTCTATTTTAAGATAGATAATCTAAAAACTATATTATAATAACATATAAAAGTGAGTCTAAAAGTGGGTTATTTAGCTATAAATTAAAAAAACTATATTTTACTACATTTTAGTACCTTAAAAACATTATAAATATAGTTTTTCTCATTTACGGCCAAACGACTCACTTCTAGACCCACTTTTATATATAGTATTTTTTTTAGAATTTTACTCTATAGGATTACGTATTTTTTAAGATAATATCTTTAATTATTATAACTATGTCCATAAAGTTTATTGCAAACTTTACTCTAACCTCACAGCCCCTTATATTTATAACCTTAGAGTTTATTTATTACTATAGCTATAAGAATTTGGTTATTAATTGTTTTACTAGCTAGGTATTACTAGTAATAATTATGTGTTGTAATAAATTAGATGCATTGGCTATAACTAATGATACTAAAAGAATTATAAAAATCAATAAATAAAAATCAATAGATAGGATAATTAGAATACCTAAAGATTATTAGGTTTTTTCTAACTAAGGCTATGCTAGTAAAATATGTAAATTAAAGAATAAAATTAGGAACTATAGTAAAACGAATCTTAAGAAAATAGAAAAGAGCGCATAGAATTTAGTAATTAGAATTAATAAGATAACTGTTAGTATCACAGGTGTTTGATATCAAATGTGTAATGTAATAAGCCCAAAGAATAGCATCGTTATTAATTATCTATTCTAAGCTATAGAAGAGAGGTGTGAGAACAATGATAGCTAGGCAAGAGGTATAGGGGCTCTAATATATTAACTAAAGCTTGCTAGGTCTAAGTGTGTTATGCATACGAGTCGCTAACTTATAGCTAGTAACTTACTAGTGTCACGTAGACATAGCCCTAAAGCATAGCTAGCCTATAGGGTACGCTAGTATACCTATATTATAAGTAGGGCCTTGAAATTACTCTCTCTCTTATAGCTAGGCTCCTAAATAGCTTACTAACTATATAAATAACTAATTTAAATTAATTATATTATAGCTATAATATAGCTACTAGTAATAAGGTAAGCTAGGGTAATATAAGTAGCCTACCCTATAGCTATCTTGAATAGTAATTTTTTCTTTAACTAGAGGTTATATAAAAGTTTTATATATAGTAAATTAAAGCTAGAAAATAGGGCTTTCTTTTTATATAGAAATATTTTTGAAACTAAAAGTTAGTGCATATAGGTTACTAGTTTATATAGTAGTAAGTTAATTTTTTAGATTTTATATATAAATAAATTTTATAGAAAATTAAGAGTAGCACTTAAGACCCTATTAGTAGCCTAGATTTACTAATATAGTTAGTAAGTGTTAAGAACTAGCCTTATAGCTACTACTTATAAACGTTTAAAGTAAGAATATTATTCTTACAAAAGAAAGAAAGAACTACACTAGTAGTTATATAGCGCTTAGATTTATAGTAACTTATGCGTAGTCTATGTGTAGGTTATATATAGCCCTAACCTAGCTGTATATAGTTTATATACTTTCTAGAGCTAGATATAACCTAAGCTTATAGCTTAAGTCTATAATATACTCGCTTACTTACCTTTCCCTTCTCTTTTTAAATTAAAGTAAGTAAAAAATAAGTATAGCCCCCTTATAGGGTAGCACTTACTTTAGTATAGGTAAAGACTATATCCTATAGAGTAAGGTACCTTATTGATTTTTATAATTTTTTTAGTATCATTGGTTATAGCCAGAGCATTGTATTATTGTATTGTATTGTATTTTTTGGCCCTTCGATGTATTGTATTGTATTGTATTGCCCTATGTATTATATTGTGTATTGTATTATATTAAAAATACAATACAATATATACAATATAATGTATTATTAGGTAAAAAGAAAAGTGGGGTATTATATATAGCTTTTATATACTAGATTTTGTAACAAATTTTAATAAGAAAATCTAGTTTTTATATATAATTTATTTATTTAATTATAAATTTCTAAAACTTTAGCTTATTCAGAATAATAAGCTAAGGATAGGCTAATTATAGGTATTTAAGAACTTAGTATAGTTTATAGTGTTATTTCTTACCTATGTATTAAAGGTCTTTTTATTTTACGAACTATTTTATAGAATTTATTATGAATTTGTGAGGCCTCACTCACAACACCGCGCACCACTAGCGCACCCCGCGGGCAGGCCGCACCCTAGGGCTATATTTATATAACACTAGTAAGCTACTAGCTATAAGCTAGTAACTTATATATATAATACACTTAGACCTAGTAAGCTTTAGTTAATATACTAAATCCCTTATACCTCTTACCTAGTTACTATTATTCTTATAATTCTAAAGCTTCTCTTACTAGCTACCTAAGAGTAATATAAGGGGGAGAACTACCTAATTTACTAAAGTAATATTAAATAATAACTAGGGCCTATTAAATAAGGGTAGTATTATAGATAAGAATATACTATATTCTATAAAGGCTATACTTAAAATTAAACTCTTTATCCTTAGTACTAAAGCTATAGTAATAATAAAGCAAATTACTTAGCTTAAATAAATCTAGAAATTATAAGAATAAGAATAGGAGCTTATTACCTTATTATAGCTAAATAAAGGAAAGTTATAGGAGAAAAAGGGGTAAAAAGCTAGTACCCCCTTAAGCTAAAGTAACTAAGAGATTAAGATTTAGAATATTACTAAACTCTAATACCTTACAAACCTATAAAGGTATAAGATATAGCTTAATAACCTAAACTATACCTTTAATAAGGTAAAGAAAAAGTATTAATATAACTATTAAAAGATTCTCTTTATACTTAACTATATATATACTAACTACTAGGTAAGATAGAATAAATACCTTAAGGAATAATAGACTAATAGCTAGGATAACCTTAAAGATAACTAGGATATATTTTAGACCTAAATACTTATGCTACTTAGAGATACTATAAACTATAATATATAAATAGCTATATAGCTAGAAAATATAGAGTAATATAAGGGCTAGAGCCTTATTAAATTTAGTATTTACCTAGATTCACTAGAGAAATACCTAGAAAGAGCTACTAAAAAGTTATATACTCTTATATTCTTTATAAAACTACTCCCTAACCTATAGAATTATATTAATTTATACTTCTTTATTATAGAAAAGACCTAGGAGGAGATTATATAACTTACTTAGTAATTTTAAAAGGTAATACTAAAAAATAAGTAAAAGCCTAAGTATTTAGGAGATAAAGGCCTATATAAGACCCCCTAATATTAAAGATATAACTCCTTATAAGGCTATAGACCTTATAAGGATTAAAAAAACAAGGATTAGGAGAAGGGTCTAGCTACTTACCTAAATAATAGTAAAATAGGAGGTAAAAGATAATATTATAACTATAGTAGTATAGAATATCTTATTTATAACTATAATAAGCTAAAGAAAAAGCCCTAAGAAAATTAAAAAAATATACTAAGGTAGAAGTAAATACCCTTACCTTTACCTTAAACACTAAGGTGCTAATAAGGTATAGATTCTATACACTAGTTACTATTTATAGGTATAAAGATATTAAAATAGTAGTAAATCTTAATAGCTATACTAAGATTAATATTATTAGTGCTAAATTTATAAAGAGCTATAAGCTTAACTAGGCTAAGGCTATAGTACTTATCCTTAAGGTAGTAAGGGCTTTTATAGTCCCTTAATATAGTATTTATAAGGTATTTATCTTAATTAAGAACTTAAGGGAAGAAGAAAAGAACCTTAAGCTACTATATATAGCTATAAATAAGGACTTAAGAGTAAGGGGAAGTTCTCTCTTAATTAGAATATATATACTTACTAAAGAATATATATACCTTTATTTATACTTATAAGAGTAGTAATTTAAGAAAAAGAGAATAGCCTTTTTACTTATAACTTCTTATAAGTTTATAAAGGTAATATATAATAAGACTATTATATATACTATTATAGAAGTTATAGAAAATAAGTTTATTACCCTTAAAGATAATAAGGAGGTAAAAGTATATAAAACTATTAAAGATATCCTTAAGGAACTATATAAGTTTAAAGATATATTTATATTAAATAAGGTAGGAAGCTTACTATTAAGAAAAGAGACTAATTATATAATTAACCTAATACCTAGGGCTATACCCCTATATAGGCTAATTTACTCTCTCTCCTAAAGTAAGCTATATAAGCTATATAAATATATTAATAAAAACCTATAGAAAGGCTAGATAAGACCCTCTAAGAGCCCTATAAGTATACCTATCTTATTTATACTAAAGAAGGATAGAATACTTTAACTATATATAGATTATTATAGACTTAATAAAGTAATATAAAAGAATTACTATACTCTCCCCCTAATTTTAGAAATTCTAAACTAGTATTAAGAAGCTTATTACTTCTTAAAGATTAATATTAAGAATACTTACTATTAAATTTATATTAAAGAGAGTAATAAATAAAAGACTATATTCTATACTTACTATAAATACTATAAATATCTTATAATACCTTTTAAGTTAACTAATGCCTTAGCTACCTTTTAAAGCTATATTTATAAAGTACTTTATAGGCTAGTTAATACTATTTATATAGTATATTTAAATAATATCCTTATTTTCTTAAAAATATAAGAGAAGTATACTATATATATTAAGGAAGTCTTAGAGTATATAAGGTTAGTAAAGCTATATATAAAACCCTTAAAGTGTTTATTTTACTAAGAATTTATAAAATTCCTAGGGTTTATCCTATTAGTTAATAGGATTTTAATAGAGATATATAAGGTTAATATAATCTAAGATTAGGAAGAGCTTAAGAGCTTTAAAGATATATAGTCCTTTCTTAAATTCTATAACTTTTACTAATAGTTTATTTATAAATACTCTAGGATTATAGTATCTTTATATATACTAATAAAAGGTAGTTAAAATAGTATTTAGACTAGGAAATTTATATTTAAAGTAAAGAAATAGCTAGTGTTTAGCTAGCTAAAAGATACCTTTTAGTAAGTACTTTTCCTTTATTATTATAACCTAAGTTAGCTAGTATATATTAAGATAAATACTTTAGTCTTTTTAATAGTAAGAATCCTATCTTAATAGAATAATAAGGGCTACTAGTACCTAGTAGCCTTTTAGTTAAGAAAGTTTATAAATACTAAGTAAAATTATAGTATAGCTAATTAAGAGTTACTTACTATAGTAAAGTTATTTAAACACTAGTAATACTATATTAAAGGTATAGTAACCCTAGTTAAGGTCCTATTAGACTACTATAACCTATAGACCTTTATAAGGTAATAGAAGTTAAATAGAAGGTAGGCTAGATAGTATATATTCCTTTATCTTTTTTACTTTATAATTAGGTATAGGCTAGGGAAAAGTAACCTAGTAAATATACTATTAAGAAGGTCTAATTATAAAGGTAAATCCCTAATAAATAAGGCACTTTTACTAGAACTTTAGAAGAAAATAGTAATTACTAAAGAAGTAGTAAAAGAAGGGATACTAATATATTAAAAAAGATATAGTAAGATACCTTTAGGGAAGGAAAATACCCTAGTCTTAGATATAGAGAGGCTTAATAAGATATCTTTAGGGGAGGAAAATACCCTAGCCCTTATAGAGAGAGCTTAAGAGGCTAGAGTAGCCTAGTTAAAAGGCTAGTTAGCTACTATAAATCTAGTAAAAGATTAGCTAAATAAGGGTAATTTCTAGGAGAAAGTAGTATATATCTAAAATATTAGTGTAGTATAAGAGATATAGGGGACTATTATATTACTAAATCCTTACTAATCTAGGCTAAATAAACTATTAGTGTAATTACTATAGAAGGTATAGAGTTAAGACTTAGATTTATAAAGGTAAAATAGTAAGATAGATAAATCCCTAGTAAAAGGGGAGAGAAAAGCTAGTCTATAGTTATATAGTATAAGGGGTCTCCTAATATACTAAGACTAGGTAGTTATTCCCTAGGAGCCTATCTTATAATAGAAGCTTCTATAGCTATACTCAGAGCTTTGCACTACACTATATCTTGTAGTTTTTTTTTTCTGACAAATAATTAATATCTAATCTTAGAAAATACATATAGACATAAAACTTCGATTTTTAGATAGCTAACTTAAAAACTACAATGTAGTTATATATAAAAGTGGGTCTCAAAGTGGGTCCTCAAGCCGTAAATTAGAAAAACTACATTTTACTACATTTTAGGACTAAAAAAACACTACAAATGTAGTATTTCCAATTTGTGGGCCTATGACCCATTTTTAGACCCACCTTTATATATAGTATTTTTCTTAGAATTTTACTTTATAAGATTACGTGATCTTTAGGATAATAACTTTAATGACAAGCTAGATATAAAATTAAACAAAAATACTACATAAAATACTACACTACACGAGTGCAAAGCTCTGGCTATACTATAATAATTCGCTAGTAAGTTACTTTAGGACTAAGTATACTCTTAAGTTACTAAAGTATTACTTTTAGTAGCTAGCTATAAGTAAGTCTATTTTAGACTATATTATAAGCTATAGGGTTTACTAATAGGTAGTAGCTAGAAGGTATTACCTATATAAAAGCCTTAAATTACTACTAATACTAGGGTAACTATAGGTAAAGATTTTAATAGACTTTATTATAGGATTACTTATTATATAAGTAAGTAAGTAAGAAACTAATATAATTCTAGTAATTATAGACTAATTTACTAAGTATTTTATTTTCTTACTTATAACTACTATAATTAACGCTACTAAATTAGTAAAGCTTTTCTATAAAGAGATTAAACTATAATTTAGGGCCTTAGAGAGTATTATATCTAAAAAGGGATTAGTCTTTATAAGCTAATTTTAGTTAGACCTATGCTATCTCTTATATATAAAGTAAAGGCTTTCTATAGTGTTTTACCCCTAAACTAATAGGTAAATAAAGAGAATAAACTAAGTACTTAAGCATTACTTTTAATATTTTATTACTAAGAACTAGTAAATATAGCTAAAGCTACTCTTAATAGTGTAATTTATATATAATAATATAGTAAATAAAACTATAGGTTACTCTTTAAATTACTCCCTTATAGGCTATTTACCTAAGTTTTATCTAGCTCTTAAGGATAAGATTAAAGAAAGGAAAGTACTAAAAGCCTATACTTATATTATAAAGCTATATAAAGTTAGAGAATAACTAAAGAAAAACTAAATAAAAGCTACTAAAACCTAGGTAAAATACTATAATAAATACTACTAGCTATTAACTCTAAAAAAAGATAACTTAGTATTACTATTAGTAAAGAATATTAGGCTTAAGAATATAAAAAAGAAGCTAATTCTAAGGTTTATTAGGCTATTTTAAGTGCTTAATACTATAGGAAAATAGGTATACTAACTTACACTACCTAAGAAGTATAGCTAACTATATAATATATTCTATATTAGCTTATTAAAGCTATAGAATTACTATAAAGGCACTAAGGAAGAAAATATACTAATACTAAACCTTAAGAATAAAGAAAATAAGTATAAAGTTAAAGAGATTAAAAACTATAGAAAGACTTATAAAGATAATAAATACCTAGTAAAATAAAAAGATTAGCCTAGTAAGTATAATTAGTAAGTTCTAGTAAAAGATATAGAAAGTGCTTAATATATAATTTAGGTATTTTACTAAAGTAAGTCTAGTAAGAAAGGTAGTAAGATATAAGTAAGTTATAAGTAAAAAGATATAATATTCCTATAAAAAAGGCCTAGCCTTACTAGATATTATTATACTTTAAACTAAAAACCTTAGACTACTTACTAAAAAATAAAAGAAAATATACTTATAAAGTAAGAAGACTTAAAGGAAACCCCTTTATTATAGCCTTTATATACTTAAAAACCTAGCTATTATAAATAAGGTACTTAGTATTATTCTTATCCCTTATAATTATCTCCTATATTACTAGGTAAAAGTAATATTTTACTATACCTTAGGGTATAAAACCTAGGTTATAAAACCTTAAATATAAAGTTATTCTTACCTTTTAGGTAATAAAGAGTTTATAATAGTTTTACTATAAAAAAATTAGTAAATAAGTAATAAAAAGGAAAGAAATACTTATTACCCTTAGGATAAGACTTAGAAATATTATAACTAAAAGTTACTAGTAGGAAATAATATACTAATTATATAAAATTAATATATTCTTACCTAAAATATAAGTAAGAAGCTAGTAAACCTTAGTAGCCTTAGTAAGACTAAATATAATATAGTATACTATATTAGTATAATTAAAACCTATTATTAAATTAAAATAAGCCTTAGTAAAACTATAGTAAGAGTCCTTTAAAAAGATATAGTCTTAAGGGTTCTTAGGGTTATCTTTACTAAGAGCACTTATAAGGGTTTATACCTAATCTAAGAGTGCTAGAAAGTCTAAGAAATCTCCCTTTATAATAGCTATAGCTTATATAGAGATATTAGTAATAAGGTACTAAAAGGCATAGGAATAGTAATATACTTATAGTATTATAAGTATTACTATACTTATAATACTAGATATAAAATTTAGAGTGTTTTACTATAATAATAGTAAATAATAGCTAAGGAAATTAGTAGTTTATTTAGGGAAGTTTAGGCTCTAAGAGAGAGCTTTTCTTAAACTTAGTGTATTTTATATATAAGTAATATATATAGAAGCACTCTTTTAAGGGAATATAATCCTATTCTATAGTAAAGGTAAGGTAATTAATAAGGGAAATATAATAGTAACTAAAGGTATAATAATATTTTAAAAAGTTTAACTATAGATATAAAAAGGAAGAGCTTATAATATAAAGGAGTATTATAGGAGAATTTATACTTAAATACTACCTAATATTTATTATTATTTTAATATAGCTATTACTTAGTAAATAGCTATAGAATAGCTAGTAAAAGCTATTTAAAAGCCTAGCTATAAGTAAGGGGGTAATTATAAGGCCTTACTTATAATACTATATATTACTAGCGTACCCTATAGGCAGGCTACACCCTAGGGCTATATCTATACAATACTAGTAAGCTGCTAGCTATAAGCTAGTAACTCGCACATATAATACACTTAGACTTAGCAAGCTTTAGTTAATATACTAGATCCCCTATACCTCTTGCCTAGCTACCATTGTTCTTACAGGTCGCGAATTATAACTGTATCTTACGCTAACATAGCTATAAAGTTTATTATAAACTTTACTCTAATCTTATAGCCCCCTATATTTATAACTTTAGAGCTTATTTATTACTATAGCTATAAGAATTTAGTTATTAATTATTTTACTAGCTAGGTATTGCTAGTAATAATTATGTGTTGTAATAAATTAGATGCATTGGCTATAACCAATGATACTAAAAAAATTATAAAAATCAATACTTTTTTTCCGCTTATAGTTAGTGTAGTTTATAGTTAGTGTAGTTTATAGTTAGTGTAGTTTATAGTTAGTGTAGTTTATAGTTAGTGTAGTTTATAGTGTAGTGTAGTTTATAGTGTAGTGTAGTTTATAGTGTAGTTACTACACTACACTACAAATACCACACTACACTACACATTGTAGTGCAATACTCTAGCAGTAGCTACTAGAAGACTCCCTAGTAAAGATATAATTATTACCTTTAAAGGAAATATAGCCTAATATAGAGATAACTAAAGCTAAATCCCTAATGCTTTTAGACTAGAGGTAACCCTCTATAGATATATACTTAGTATTATTATTAAAGGATTCCTTACTAAATATATAGCTATTAAAAATCTTATAGCTAAGATTAGAAAAGCTAATAAAGTAAATATAATTAAAGTAACTGTTGAAATGTAGGGAGCTAGTTGCTTGCTAGCAACAGCTGTACAGGTGTGAACTCTACAGTTAGGGACTAATAGAGCCACCACGTTGAAATAACTAACGCAACGTAACGGAAGGTTATGGCAGTTATCAACTAATAGAATTTAATCTAGATAACTTTTATAATATCTAATAGAGTAATAGAATTGATTTTAGTAATCTTATATAGGCAATGTGACTATTAGATTAAGAGGCCTAGCTATCTAGCTAGATTAAAAAGATCTTCTTTCTCTTATATACTTACTAACTATATTAGTAAATCTAGGCTACTAATAGAGTCTTAAGGGTTACTTTTGATTTTCTATAAAATTTATTTATATATAAAATCCAAAAAATTAACTCACTACTATATAAACTAGCAACCTATATACACTAAATTTTAGTCTAAAAAATATTCCTATATTAAATAAAAGCCCTATCTTCTAGCTTTAATTTGCTATATATAAAACTTTTATATAACCTTTAGTTAAAGAGAAAATCGCTGTTAAAGATAGCTATAGGGTGAGCTACTTACGTTACCCTAGCTTACCTAATTACTAGTGGCTATGTTATAGTTACGCTTGCAGCTATAACGCAATTAACTAATTCACAATTAATTTGAATTAGTTATCCACACGGTTAGTCACAACTGTTAATAGCTATAATGTAGCTATTAATAGTTATCTTCGCAACCGTTCACAGCTGCAGTGCAGCTGTCAGGCTTGCAATGCAAGCTAGTAATAGAAAGGTCCTTTAACTAGAAAGGGCTAAAAATAGGTCTTATTTTTAACAGTAACTATAAGGCAAACCTAAGGTAAAGAAGCCTTAAGAACTACCCTAATCCTTAGCCTAGTAAAAGTAAAAGAAGCTAATAAGATTAATAGAGATAAAATAGTCTTTAAAGTAAAGCTATTCTAAACTAAACCCTATAATAAAACCCTATAATCCTAATAGTATTATAATTACTTTTAGATAAGCTATATTATAAAGTTTTATAAGGTAGCCTTAAGGTATAGTAAGTATAAGGCTAGCTAATATAAGGAAGAAGAAGAATTATACCCTATAATTAATAAAAGACTTAGAGAAAAATATATCCTTTACTCTAGGCTATACCTAGCTTAGTCTAGAGACTATTCTATCCTTAAAGAGAAGTAAAATATAGTAAAAGTAAGATACCTTAAGAGACTATCTTACTTTACTATAAGATCCTTAACTAGAAGCCTAGCTTTAACTTAAGAGAGACTTATTATAGCCCTTAAAGCTACTAGTACTATAGGTAAAAAAAGGGAATACCTAATACTTATAAAATAAAGTGCTAAATAGCCTAGAGCTAGGAGCATAAGAAAATACACTAAACTAATTAGGGCTAGATTAGAACTAGTATAGAACTATAGAGACCCCCCCCCTTAATTAATATAGTAATATTATAGGTCCTTTTCTAGAATATAAAAAAGTAGAATAATCTTATATATATTACACTACAATACTAAACTAATATAGATATAATTATAATCTAAGAGTAAGAGCATATAAAATACCTATAGCCCCTAGCCCTAGGCCTTGCCTAGTTCTAACTAGCATACTATAATAAATATAACACTATATATATAAATAAGAAATATAATATAGGGTTATAGATAGCCTAGGGGGGGACTAATTAGTCCTTAGTTAAAATACAGGGAATTAACCTTTACTCCCTTTACTTAGAGATATATAATAATAATAATAAAAACACCCCTATTTACGCTATTAATATAGAAAAGCCCTATAACTAAAGCGTATTTATAGGTAACTTTAATTAATAACACTCTCTATAGAATATATATAACTAAATAAGTAATAGGGTAAAGAAGCTACTAGACTTTATAAGGTAGTAAAGGCTTAGACTAGTTATACCCTAGGGGGAACCTATAAGATAATATAATAGAAATAGAGAGCACTATTAACCTTATATAGGTAATACTAGATATCTAAGTTTACTATAAAGGAGTAGTAAAACTTATAGGGTCTAACTATATTCTATAGCTAATTAGTATTACTACTAAACACTAAGAAAGAACCCCTTTAACTAGTAAGTATATCTAGGCTATATTAGATGAAGCATACGCTAAAGTAAAGGTAGTAATATAACTCTAGGAGAAAAATGCCCCTAACCCTAAAGATAAGAAGGGGATTAATATATATACTATATAGCTTATTATAAACTTATAATAAATAGTAAATAAAGTAGCCCTAAGGAAGCCCTAAGGCCTTCCTAGCCTAGAGGTATAGTAGTTAAGAAGAGCTAAAGAATCTATTATAAAAGCCTAATAAGTAAAGAGATAGTAAAGACACTAAAGAACTAATACTAACTAGTAAGCCTATAGTAAAGTAAATAAGGACTAGGAATAAGTTATAAAAGAGAAGAAGTATAATATATAAAGAGAAGCCCTATAAAGAGCTAATACCTAGTCTAAGAATAGAGAAGTATAAAAACTAGAGAAATAGGCCTAACTTTAAAGCTAGGCCCCCCTAGAACTCCCTAGGATCCTAGAGCTAGAGAGAACTAAGAATAATACTAACCTAGCTACTATATATATAAGTAAAGCTAATATATTTATATAAAGATTCTTCCCTAAGCCTATAGTAAACCTCTTCTATATCCTAGACCTCTCCTTTTTAGAACTAGATAATATACTATTCCTAGGCTAAGAATAATTTAAACTAAAGAAAATTATAACTATCCTATTAAATATAGTAAACTAAAAGGCCTTAGGAGAGAATAAAATCCTAGTAAGCCTTATTGATTTTTATAATTTTTTTAGTATTATTAGTTATAGCTAATGCATCTAATTTATTATAATATATAATTATTACTAGTAATACCTAGCTAGTAAAATAATTAATAACTAAATTCTTATAGCTATAGTAATAAATAAGCTTTAAGGTTATAAATATAAAAGACTATAAGATTAAAGTAAAGTTTATAATAAACTTTATAGCTATATTAGTATAAGAGTTATAATTTATAACTATAGTTAAACTTAAATCTATTTAAGTTTTACTTATAGTATAAATTAATATAATTTCTCTTTTCTTTATAACTATATTTATTTTATCTTTTTATATCTTTTTTATTTTATAGCTTATTACTTATACTTTAAAGCTCTAAAATAAACTTAAACTCTTTTACTAAATATAACTTATTTTTACTTATTTTTAATTTAATTTATATACTTATTATAATTACTAGGTAAGTTTTATATAACTAATTAACTAATTAATCCCTAACTAATTAAATAATAGTATAGCTAAAAGTAACTAAAAGCTAGGAATAATAACTACTAAGCTATAAAACCTTTAAGCTATTTAAAAAGCTAATAAAAATCCTAATTAAAAGGAAAATAAGAAAACTAAAGAAAATATAAAGAAATTTAAGAAAATAAAAATAAAAATAAAAAACTAGAGAAAAAGGCTAGATATTTAGAAAAGATATTAAAAAATATAGAACTTTAATTATTTAAGTAGTTTCACCTTATACTTAGAAAGAAATATAATAGGTTTATAACTTACTTTTATTAAATTACTTAAAGTAAAATATAATCTTTAAAGTACTTTAAAGGGATTTTTATAAACTATTAGAATAGTATATTATAAAATATAGCTTAATTTATATAAAACTATTACTATTATAAAGGGTAAAAAAGCTAATAACTATAATAAAGCTTACTAAAACTATGTGGCTTCCTCCGGACCCTTGGACGATAGTTAGTCTAGCCGTGGCTAAAGGTGGGTTCACAAAAGGGATGCACGCAATGCGATTAGTTACATTACGGGTAACCCTGCACCACTTATAGTGGCTCTGCACTATAAGACTTACTTTTTCCCTCTTTTTACTTACCTTCTCTCCTAGCTAGATTCCTCTCCTTCTCTCTCTTCTCTTCTCTCTTAGATAATATTAACTATTATTAACTTTATTAAATTAAACCCTCTCTATACTAGTATAATATTTCTTAGTATAACTAATACTAATTAGTGGTTAACTATAACTATAAATAAGTTAGGTATTATAAAAAAAGATATTTCTATAGATACTATAGCCCCTTACTCCTTAAGCTAATATATAGGCTATTTAGGCAAAGAGATATAACTATAGAGTGTGCTAAAGGAAAATAGACTAAAATCCTAGTAATAGGCTTATTAGACTTCTAAGGGATTAATCTATTAACTCTTAGGCCTTTAGGATATTTAGTTAATTATTATTCTTATTATCTATTATAAGAAAACTAACTAAATAACCAAATCTATTACTATAAGGTATTTTATTTAAACCTAATATTAAATATAACCCTTAGCTAAGCTAGCTAATCTATATAACCTTACCTTTCTACTCCTTTTCTCCCTTCTTTATAATTATTTACTATAACTATCTTTACTTCTCTATATTCTATATATAGTTAAGTTATTTCTAAGTCTATGCTATCTTAAGTTATTTTTAAGTCTATATTATCTTTATTACCTATGTTTTCCTTTCTTCCCTTTTTTTATTATTTTTATTATTTTTATTATTTCTTCTAATTATCCTATTTATTCTATTTACCCTATTTATCCTATTTTATTTATCCTATTTATTTTGCCCTATTTATCCTATTTTTCCTGTTTTTCCTATTTACCCTATTTACTATATTATACCTAATAGAAAAACGCTATTCTATTATTATACTTCTATTTAGTTTATTCTATTTAATTAGAACTCTAGGCTTTATTATATTAATTATTTTATTTTATTAAAGATAGTAGAATTTAAATCTAGACCTTTAATAAGAGGAAAAGCTAGTAATAGTAAGGCTTTAATAATTACTATTAAAAGACCCTCTAAGAGTAAACTACTACTATATTTATAATTACTTACTAGTAAGCTTATAAGAGATTAGAAAGAGTTTACTAAGCTAGACCCTAAAACTACTATATAGTCTAAGCTTAATAATTATATTATAGGATTTATTAACCTTAGTAAGTATTAAGGTTAGAGAGATAATAACCTTTAGGAATTATTCTAAGAAAACTTTAAAGGCTAGTCTAAGAATACCTTTAAAAGAGTAAATAAGGATATTATTAGAGAGCTATATAACTCTCTCTAAGATTATAGTATTCCTATTAAATAAGGCCTAGAATATCTAATCCTAGTATTACTTAAGGAAGTACTCTATTAAACCTTAATGCCTTTTTAGCTAGAAAAGAGATTAAGATTCTCTAAACTACCTTAAATATAACCCCTATAAGTTACTACCCTAAAGACCTTCCCTAGTATTCCTTACCCTTAAAGGGAATAATTACTATATTCTTTATAAAAACCCCTATAATAATCTTAGTTATACTAAGAGTTTAAACCCTAATAGCTTACTTTCCTTTCTTAATACCTTTCTTCTAGTAAATAAACTATAAAGAAGATTTCTAAGCTTATAAAGATATATAAGAATAGTAATTACTATAGTAAAAAGCTATATAACTTCCTTATATTAAAGCTTATACTCTTTAAGAGTAAATATAACTAGATTAACCACCCTAGATTACACTTTAGTAAAGTATTTCCTATTATACTAATAGGAGATACTAAATAATACTTTCTTAACTACCTTTCTAGTAAGAACCTCTCTTATAAAGAGATAATTATAAATATCTATTAATGCTTTAAAATAGAAAGTAATTAATAGTTTTACTATTATAAGTAAAGTAGTATAACCCTTAAGAATATTATTATTTAAAACCCTAAAAAGAGTAAGCTTAAATATCTTAAGATCCTATTAGCTATATTAAAAAGAGTCTATAAAGAGCTATACCCCTCTAATATAGTAAATATAAAGCTTTATAAGTAAACCTTAAATATAGTCTCTAGTATTCCTAAATATTAGGTAGTAAAGTATATATATATACTAGGCTTTAAGAACCTTACTAGTAATCTCTATAAATTAATTATAATTATAGAGAGTAGTATAAGGAGTACTTAATATTACTAGTAATAAGGTAAAGACTTATTAAAGGCTATATTTATAAACTAATAATGTAGTTAATAAAATTAGAGAGAAAGAGAAAACTATTATAGTAGCTCTAAGTGCCCTAAGTAATGTTTTATTTATAGTAAAAGTAGCTACTAGTTAATAAACTACTCTAATACTAAGTAAAAGAAAGAGAGAGAGAGATAGTAAGCTAGTAAGAGTTATTACTTACCCCCTTTAGAGAAGAAGTTCTAATTATTCCTTACTTTAATTAAAGGCAGTGCTAACACTAAAATAAAGGAACTAGAAGACTAGGAATCCTAGCTTAAGGCCTATACTTAGGCCTAAGATAATAATAATAATAATAATACTAAAGAGAAGCTATTATTAAAGGTATACCTAAGTATTATATAATTCTTCTACTCTAGGCTATAGATAATTAATAATATTAATATTCTTATAACGCTTAAAAATCAGGCCTTTTAATATACCTTACTTAAGCAAGAGCTATACCTTAAAGAGGCTTCTAATAAGGACTATTTAATCTATTATATCTCTAAGGAATACTATTCTAAAGAATTCTTTAGAGGAATTATGCTAGATATAGGAGCTTTAGGTTAATTAACTACTAGCCTAGTATAAGTTAAAGCCCTATTAAGATTAATACTATTATTAAAGATTAAACCCTATAGCCTAGAAGTTATTAACTTTAGCGCTAGATTAGTAACTATATATAGTGTAATATATATGCTAATAAAGCTTAGTTAAATTAACTTCTATATCCTTAATACTACTATACCTTTTCTCTTTTCCCTTACTAATATAAATCTTATAAAGGTTAAGATAGATAACCTTACTAATATGCTAATCTAAGATAATAACACTATACCTATTATATATAGATAGGGCTATTCTTAGTGGCTATTAGAGGTAAAGGAGACTACTATATTCTATCTATTAGAAGGAGAGATTTATTAACTTTACTAAAGATTTGGTTATTCTTTAATTTAATGCCTTATAAAGATCCTTTAATAAGCTAGTTATAATATTAAACGCTATATAATTAAAAAGCTAATAAAAGTCCATTATTATTATTAGATAAATAGAAAAGCCCCTAGCTAAATTTATTAATAATAAAGCTTAGTTAAATTAACTTCTATATCCTTAATACTACTATACCTTTTCTCTTTTCCCTTACTAATATAAATCTTATAAAGGTTAAGATAGATAACCTTACTAATATGCTAATCTAAGATAATAACACTATACCTATTATATATAGATAGGGCTATCTTAGTGGCTATTAGAGGTAAAGGAGACTACTATATTCTATCTATTAGAAGAGAGATTTATTAACTTTACTAAAGATATTCTTTAATTTAATGCCTTATAAAGATCCTTTAATAAGCTAGTTATAATATTAAATGCTATTAATTAAAAAGCTAATAAAAGCATTATTATTATTAGATAAATAGAAAAGCCCCTAGCTAATTTAAATTCTTAATTAAAGATAACTATAACTTTAACTATAAGATTATTATTAATATTATATAAATTAATAGTTAACTAGTCCTTTATATTATTAATTTAGTAACCTTATTCTAAGCAGCCCATTTCCTTAACCCTAAGAAGCAGAAAGCTTATAATATTTAGGATATAATTAGAGAGTACTAAATAGATATATATCTAGGCCCCCTAGATTAGATTATCTATAATACTAGTAATAACTTTACTTTAGCTAAATTTAAGCACTATACCTGCTTAATATTAATTAAGATTAATAAGATACCTATTAAAGCCTATAATAGTATTAGAAAGGTTAAAAGATACTATAGACCTCTTTGCTAGGCTTATAATATTATTATAGACTTAATTAGTAAAGAGATTACTCCTAAATAATAACTCTAAATAGCTATTAAAGCTATTAATAACTTAGTTAGTCTAGATAGCCTTATACTTATATTACTAGTCTTTAAAGCTTACCTATAGATAATAGATAAGTTATTACTAAGTATCTTTATTATTTAATAGGCTAAGGCAATTTAGAAGGTAACTAATAAAGTTTGCTATTACCTAGCTAAGAGGTAAGTTTATAATGCCCTTAGCGCCTAGAATAGCCCTAACACATTACTAATACATTAGCTACTACTATAGGCTAATATATATATATAGAGAGAAAAAGGCAGATAGCATAGCCCTTATAAGCTATTAGCTACTAATAGGGAGACCTATATAGTTAAGATACCCTATAGTCTAGTTAGGTTTTGCTTTATAGTAATAAAGCTATACTATAAAGACTTATAGTATATAGAAGCTAATAAGTAAAGCCTTTAGTATATTAGGGAATATAACCTAAGCCTAGAGGCCCCTTATACCTCCTATAAGAAGACTAGAGAAGATAAGCTACTAGTAAAAGGTAGTAAGGTAAGGGAAGAAAAGGAAAAAATACTAGTAAAAAGAAAGCAAGAAAGGCTAAGGAAGGCCCTTATAGTCTAATTCTATATTAATAAGGTTATAAAGAAGCTTAAAGAGGCTTATAATACTAAAGTAACCCCTATAGGAAGCTATAGAGTTAAAGAACCTATAGCTTATCTTAAGGTAGTAAAAGCTACCTTTATAGGAAGCTATAAAGCTAATAGCCTTAAGGCAATAAAAGCAAAGGCTATTAGGGCCTAGGCTTATAATTCTAATAAAGCTATTAGACTTATAAAGCCCTTTATATTTATTAATAAAAACTAAGAGAAGGTATTATTTAAAGAGATTATAACTAGAAAAGTGCTAAATATAGTATTCCTAATAGTAAAAGAAAAGGCTAACTAGAAACTAGCCCTTTAACTCCGCTAAGAAGGAAAGATTATAACTCTAGGAAGCCCCTTTAAATAATCTAACTAAGCTAAGATTAATGCCCTATAAGCTTATAATATATTTAGGTTTATAATATTTAATCCTACTAAGTATAGAGGCTATAGGATTTTTAATTCTTATATAGTTTAAGAGATTAAAAGCAAAGGGACTAAATTACTATATAAGAAGTTATGCCTTATTATATAAGGGCATAATAATAGAGAAAAAGAGGCTATCTTAACCTAATTACTAATAATATAGTGATTAAGCTAAAGGATTATTATAGCCCTTACTTTATTATTAAGGCATAAGGGAATTTACCTTTAGTTATAAGATATTACATAAGCCTATGTTTAATCCTATATAACCCTAAATAGGCTAATTATTATAAGATTACCTAAACAGATTATATACCTCTTTCTAGAAGGTATAGTAATAGAGGTAATTAAGCCTCTTTATAGAATTATAGAGGCTAGAACCTATTAGTAAGCAATGTATTTCCGTTACTATAGAGATAACCTTAATATAATAACCTTAATATATAATCCTTGCTTATTAATTATAGCCCTAAATAATAAGAACCTCTTTAGTATTATAGGAATGCAAATAGATAATACCCTAGGCCTTAGTAATAATAACTTCTTTAAGAAAGAAGAAAGAGAGCTTTAGAAGGTAAAGTTTATAGCTAAAGAAAAACAATGCCTAATAACTATAAATCCCCTTATTTTTAATAGCTATATCCTAACCTAGAATGCTAATACCTTACTAACTCTAACCTAAAAGAGCTAAGGTTAGAAGATTAAGGAAATTAATCTATAATTACTAATAGCAAAGCAAGATTATGTTAAGCAAAGAGCCTAGGGGAGTTATATTATAATAGTTTATTAACCTAAAGTATCTTATAACCTATTAATTACTATATAACACTAAGAACCCTTTACTAATAATATCTTATAACTTAATAAATACCTTAAGTAGCAAATTAAGCATTAGTAGCAGGGATTATAGTATATCTGTCACGGCTTGAACGTAGGGTTGAATAAACGAAGTGATGGCTAAGATTCTCGCAGTCGCTACTAGGAAGATACTAGCTAGGGGCGGGTGCGTAAAGGTTTTAATCTCTAACCTAGCACTAACAATATATGCAGTCTTTAAGGAATACCGCGCTTTATAAGCATATAGCTATCTTATAGCTAGCTAGCCTCTTTATTATCTACATAGCCTAAAGGTCCTCTAAAGATCCGCTCTAATAAACATCCTATCTCTAACCTCTATGCTCCTAATATATAATTAACCTTAATCATAAAATAAGCTACTTACTTAGGGTATAGTTACTGTAATAAAGCTTATAAAGAAAAATAAGATAAGGCACCTTATAACTAGACATATAAGTAAATAAAACAATAATAACAATACCACTAATTATAAATAACCCCCCTTATTATAGGTAGTGGTATCTAAATAGCAGCCTATATATAGCTTTAATATAGCAAAATAAATATTATTACCTATTATATAGCTAGACTAAAAAAATAGATAACTTATATTAATTTTCATAATTAGTTTAAATAAATAGGGTACCTAACACTATAGTTCTAGATAGTCTAACTAGAGGGCTTATGTTATAGTTGCCATAAGTTTGTAGCTATTAGGCATACGTGTAAGTGGCAAAGCTAATAGTTATTATTATAATTCACAGATCACTTACACGCAGTGCGTTAGATTACTTAAGGGGTCTATAGTTAATATAAAAGAGACTAATTTTTCCCCCCTTCTATACACTTCCTTTTACCTATAATAATCCTTAACCTTATAAGTTACCCTTACCTACTAAGCAGTAGCTTTCTTACTACTATTATACTATAGTTACTAACCTTTTTTAGTCTCTAAATATTATTATTATCTATTACTATTTATCTTAGTCTTTTATCTCATTCTTAGTTATTAGTTTATTCGCTTCTAGTTATAATTTATATCTAGTCTATTATAGCTAACTTATAGCTAATCTACTATATTTAATACTTATATAGGAACTCCCCTACTATTAATAGCTCCTAAAGGTTAAGCTATTAAGAAATCTCCTTTAAAGTCTTCTAAGAAGTTATCTCCTTAGAAGTAAACCGCTTCTAAAATTTTAATATAAGTTCACTATATCTTTATAGTATCTCTATTACTAACTTACTACTAGTAGTATAATAAGTAAGAAGATTCTATATATATAGTGCTCTTAGTAAGTAGTAATATAGAATATCCTACTAAAAATAGTACCTATAATATTCTAGAATATCTTATTAATAATAAGACCTTCCCTATAGAATATAAAGAATCTATAAGTATAACTTCTCTGCTTACTTACTGCTTCTTTATTACTAATATTCTAATAGGCTACTTAATAAAATATACTTACTGCTTCTAAAATAATAAAAACTACCTTATAGTATGTCTTTCTTATCTAGAATTTACTTGCTTATTACTAATACACTACTAGTATCTAGCTTAAATTATATAGCTTTATAATAGGCTATTTAAACTTATTAAAGCTACTCTAGAAGGTAGCTATTACTATTAGGATAAAGTAAGTATAATTCTACTACCTAGACACTAAATTACTACTAACTTACTAGTAGTTTATTATAAAAGCAAAGAAAAAGCTATAGAATACTATTCTATCTTATAAAAATTCTAATAAGCATAGACATATCCGCTATGCTTAAATAACTACTAATGCTGCTTATAAAGTAGAGAGTAATAAGCATATTATAATAGCGCTACTAAGTAATACTATAAACCTTAAAATATAGATTAATATTTTAAATAGTCTTTGCTTTATAGCCTAGAATATCCTAATAGTAAGCTTTCTTAATATATATAGCTAATACCTAACTAACTTACTAGTAGTTTATACCCTATACTACTAACCTACCTAATTATATTAGTCCTATTAAGCTCCCTAGTAAACTTTAGATCTATATATATAAAGAGGGGGATTCTAATAATAAAGATACTCCTAAGGCCTCTGCCTCTATAGTTACTATAGCCACTACCACTGCTAAGAAACTAGCGGTCCTAGTAACTAACTCTATTATAAAGGGGTAAGTGCTTAGTAGCTATATAATAGATTATTTAAGTTATTTAAGTAAATTAACTTTATTTTCTAATATCTTACCGCGTTAACTTATAAATCATAACTATCTTATATTAACTTTACTACTTAACTATTACTTATAGTTATTAATAATTTCTCTAGTGCTAAAATCCCTTTTTAACACCTAAGAATTCTCTAAAGCATTATAGCCCTTCTATTTAACCAGATATTTATAACGCCTTCTATTATAGCGGTATAAAATAATTCTCTTAACTTTAAACTCTTATTTATTATCTTTAATATTATCCTATAGCAAGGATATATCTTTTATATTAGTTAGGTCCCCTTTAAAAGGCTTAAAACTAGTAATATTAAATATATTATATAATTAAGTCCTGGGTAGTAACTTTAATTAATACACTAATCTATAACTCCTAATTACCTTTTTAATCTTATAGGGGCCTAGATACTTTATAGCTAGCTTCCTACTAGGTTATCTTAAATTAATATTCTTTATTAATAGCAAAACATAATTACTAACCTTAAACCTTATTAGAGTTCTTTTCTAGTTATAATATTTCTTATACTAAGTCTATAAATCGCTTAAAAGCTATTTAATTATAGTATATTTCTCTCTTAGTACTAAGACTCTACTTTTAGCTTAATTATTTACTAAAGGGATATCTATAATTACTTATTACAAACCTCTAATAGGATTATAACCTTATAACGCCTCCACTAGTGTGTAGCTATGCATTATGTGATTACTTATGTTATACGTAAACTATACTAACAATAGGTTATCTGCCTAATTAGTCTATTTAGCACAAGCAAAAGCCCTTAAATAATATTCTAGGACCTAGTTTAAACATTCTATCTAACTATCTATCTAGGGGTAAAAAGCAGTGCTAAGTAGCTACTTAGTTATAAGAAGATAACAAAAAGTTATCTAGAAACCACTAGTAAATATAGAACCTTAGTCTATTATAATACCTTCTAGAGCTCTATAATCTCTAAAAACATATTCTAAGAACATAGTTACTAGCCTATCGCTAGTTAGTCATATTAATATAGGAATATAAATACTATATTTTATAAATCAGTTAATAATAACCAGAATCGTATTATAGGTCTAGTTTAAATCTTTTACTAGTAAAAGTCTAGTAATAAAATCTATTAATAATTCTTAAAAAGGGCAATTAGGCACTAGTAGCGTAGCTAGCTTGCTATATAGTTTATAATGCCTTAGTTTTAAAGTTTAATAACTTATATAAGTGCTAATATACACCTTTATATCTTTCTTTATTATTAGCTAATAATATTAGTTTATAATCTAATAAAGAGTTTTACTTACTCCCTAATACCTAGCAGTAGGGTTATTATAAGTTAGTAATAAAATTTCTTTTCTTATTCCTAGAGGGATAAAAATATAATTCTTAAACATTAATAGCTTAGAGAGTCTAATAAACTATATCTAGGACACTACTAAATCGCTGCTTTTAAGTAACTTTAATTAACCTATAGTAAAGTTATTCCCTTACTATACTTTATATAATAAGACTTAAATTAAGGGTTCTAATTCTAAGCTTTTTTCTAGAAAGTTAGAGATAAACTTAGAAAAAGTTCTCTAAATAAATTAGATCCTAGCTATAATATCTCTATAAGTAATTAGTTTAATAGATACTTCTAGTCTTATAGGTATATAGATAAGTAATGTTTTTAAGGGGCGCCCTTGCTGCTTACTAGCAATAACCTATGCTAGTCCACCCCTAATAGCAGTAGCTAGTCTAATAGGAAAATTAAAATAACTAAGTAATAAACTAAATATACGCTAGGTGCTAGCAGTACTACTATAGCTAGCTTGTTGCTTATTAATAAAAGAATTAAAAGTATTAAATAACCTTACTAATATAACTCTTCTAAGATTATCTAGATTATTAGGTTCTTTAGGAATATAGTTAAGTTATAATTTTTTAAAACCCTGGATATTAGCAGTATTATTATAGCGTTATTATAACTAATTATTAGTTACACTAAGTAATATTTTTATAGAACCTATAGTACTAATAGTATTACTAGGGTATTCCTATTACTTAGTATTTATAAATTTAGATAAAAAGGTAGGAAGTTATATAGTTACTACTTTCGCTTTCCTTACCTTACTTATAAAATCTAGTCTTCTTAAAAGTAAGTTAGTAGGATTTAATTTCCCTGTATAATATATAATCTTAAAGTTAAAAGGATAAAGCTTATTAAGCATAGTTACCTACCTGCTAGTAAGCTTAGGCTTTATAGCTAGGTACTTATAGTTTAAATAATCTATAATAACCTTAATTATATAAGCTAAATAAGCAAGGTAGTGTCTCTATATATAAAAAGCCTCTTAGATAGCTAATAATTCACTATTAGGTGTTAAATAGCGTAATTTAGTATTAGTTATCTTCCTTAATATAAACATAACTAGGTGCTAGTAACCTAGCATATATATTATAAGTATAGCCCTAATTGCATATCTAGATGCGTCTGTCTCCACTCTAAGATACATAAGTAGGTTAAAATACACTAAAATCAGCGCTTCTTAAAATTTCTATTAAAGTTCTTTAAACACTACTAACTCGCGGGGTTCTAGGTTAAATATTACTAGTTACTATTCTCTAAGGCAATCTATTAATAGAATAATAACTTTACTATACTATTTAATAAAATAGTAGTAAAATCTAGTAAAACTAAGGAATAACTAAATATTAAAGATACTATATAGTATTAGCTAGGTTATAATTACCTTAACTCTTACTAGGTCTATTATAATACCTTTTGCTAATATCTTAAAGCCTAAGAATTTAACTTCCTTAACTAAAAATTAACACTTCTTAAGGTTAATAAAAAGACTTGCATCCCTAAGCCTATATAGAATTTATTTAATATATTCTATATACTCCTTAACTACGCTACTATATATTAGTATATTATCTGGGTAAATAATATAGGTCTTATTAATAAGTCCTTTAAAAGCATTATTAATATACTCCTAAAAGGTTACTAGTGCGTTAACTAGTTTAAATAGCATTATAAGATATTTAAAGTAGCTATAGCAATAACAAAAGGCTATCTTTTACTTATTACCTAAGCGGATATATAGCTAGTAGTATGTATCTTTTAGATTAAGGACTATAAAAATAACTATACTTGCTAATTAATTAAGGATTTTAGTAATAAGGGGTAAAGAGGCCTTATCCTTAATTATAATCTTATTTAAGCCCCTATAATCTATATAAAGCCTTAATTTCCCTCCTTTCTTTAGAATAAATAAAATTAGGGCTTTAGCTAGGCTAACTAATCTTCTAATCTACCCTTTAAGCTATATACTTATAAGATACTCTCTAAGAACTAATAGCTTCTTTTTAGCTAAATTATATATAGGCCCCTAAGGTAGTGTTTTCCTTTCTTCTAATTTAATTATATAAGTGTAGCCCCTTAGTTTAGGAAGCTTACCTGCTAGCTCTTTAGAAAAAATATCTATAAACTCTATGTATTCCTTTAGAATTATTAGTATAGGGTATTAGGTACTTATGCCTTAATTTAATATAGCTTATTTGCTGCTTATACTTTCTAAAATTAGTATAACTATAATACCTTTGCTTTTTTGCCACTAGTAAGCATATTCTAGTAACTATATAGCTACTTTACTATTTAATTATACTTCTATTACTACTAGGTTCTCTAATTAGTCCTTACCCTTTTTTTTCTAATTTTTATTTTTTAGAATACTTAGCTTAATCTTTATTACCCTAAATAGTAATAAAACCACTGCTTATTTTTTCTCTTTATATATTTACTACTTACTATAGATAAAGGAGAGGCGTTCTATAGTTACTAGATATCTCTAAAATCCCTAATCCTAATATATAATTATAGGTAAATATTCTTTAGTCTAATCTATACCTAGTATTATCCCTTTACCTATATTAGTAATATAGTAGCTAACTTAATAGACTTTTATAAATCCTATACTATCTTTTACTTTTATTAATATTTTTAAAATCCCTTAATATAGAATCTCTTTTTAGCTTATACTCTTTAGTACCTAGTCTAATTAGATTATATTCTCCTAATCCTTTTTTAATAATAATTTAGGATAAATTATTAAGAACTATATGCCTATATTAAACAGCGCTTTTATAGCTAACCACTAGTTATCTTATTATAGAGATGCCTATATTCTTATTCTATTATCTATAGGGTATTCTATAGCAAGATTATATTCCTAGGTCTATGCTATTTAAACTAGTATTATATTAGGCAATATAGCTTTATTGCTGCTTTTACTATGCCTCTTAGTTATATACCTATTGCTTTTATAGGTAAAATAGTTTAGTGCCTAATAAACTAGTATAGTATGTCTAGGCTTTCTATATTTATAGCATACTAGAAATAGCTTTTTTGCTTAATCTCTGCTTTATTACTATGCCTTATCTATAGGTAATATAAAGTATTACCTCTTTCTTTTAAGGTCTTAACTTTTTTTATTACTTTAGCCTAAACTTATTATAACCTTTACTTTCTTACCCTAGCCTTATAACTAGCTCTAAGTTATTAGAATCTCTTAGCTAATTATCTACTTTCTTATAGTATTATTTAAGCTATTTAGAAAAATAGTAATTTATAGATATATTAGGATTACTTTAGGTAACTTAGCTTTTACCTTAGTCTAAGCTCTTATAAAGGCTTAAAATAATTAGTTACTTTTCTACCTAAGATTTAGTAGTATTCTTATTACTTCTAAGTATCTTACACCCTTATCTATTATTTTGGTTTTTAGCTATTTTAGAAAACCTATCTATATAAATAATAAGTAATTTACATACCTATCTATAGCTATATAATGTATCTATTATTGCTTTATATTATTAGCTAGGCAGCTACCTATATACACTACCTTAGTAGTATTATCCTTAAAGGTATAGTAGTCTAATTTAAATAATATATCTAAATTTACTAGGAAATTCTATAGGTTCTTATATATATCCCCTTTATATATAAGTATTTTTATCTATATCTTAATAAAACTATTTTACTATATAATTACTGCTAAGTTACTATAGACTACTAGTAAAACTATAGCTAAAGTTTAAGGGGTAATTATAGGTTCTAAAGAAGGTCTAGCTAATCCTAGATTTACCTTAAGCTCTCTAATCTATACCTTTATTTATAGAATCTCCTATATCTTCTAAAGGTAATATAGCTTAGCTTATATAACCTTATAGCGTCTTTATAATGCTTTATCTAGGTTATTTATATTATCTATACCTTTACCTAGATTAGGATTAGGTAGTGTTTGCTATACCTTATTATTATCTATAATTCTAGATTATAAGGGTTCTTTACCTTCCTAATTATCTATAGCTTTATTATTATAAGGTACTAGCGTGTTTTATATAGATCTTTAGAGCGTTAGCTATATAATAATCTAGCTAATAGTTTATATCCCTAAAAGGGTTTTAGAGAGATTAATTTATTATAGCTTAAACATAGGGTTAAATAAATAAAGTAATAGCTAAGATTCTTATAGTTACTACTAGGAAGATACTAGCTAGGGGTAGGTATATAAAGGTTTTAATCTCTAACCTAGCACTAATAATATGCGTAGTCTTTAAGGAATACCCTGCTTTATAAGCATATAGCTATCTTATAGCTAGTTAGCCTCTTTGTTATTTACGCGGCCTGAAGGTCCTCTAAAGATCCGCTCTAATGAACGTCCTGTCTCTGACCTCTGCGCTCCTGACAATATCCCCTTAACTCTTAAAGAAGTAAAGCTCTTTATATTTATAAATAAGTCCCTTACTAATAATAAAGACCTTAGCTTATAAATTAGGTATATAATTATAATTAGTAATAAAGCATTAAAGGATAATAACACCTTTACCTTAAAAGGTAATATTATAATATATAGCTTTATAAAAAGCAAGCGTGTAACTTATAGCATACTTATATCTAAGCTATATAGTATGGTTTAAGGCGCTAATATTACGTACATAATATCTATAACACTTTATATAATTATAGACTAATTAAAGATACCCTAAATTCTAATAATTCTCTATACTAACTCTTTCTTATTATATAAATACCTTATAAAGCTAGGTATAATAAAAGAGAAGTAGCTAATAATTAATATTATAGCCCTCTAATAGTTATATAAGAGGAGAGAGATTTATAAGGTTAGGTGGATTAATAGTGGTAATAATCTAGCTAATATGATAATAAAGGCATTGCTAAATTTAGCCCTTTTGAATTTGATTAATTTAAACAAAATAATAATTTATATAGAAGGCTAGGTTAAAAGACCTATAAGGTTAGGTAAAGGGAAGGATTAAGATAATAGGTTAGTAAGTATAGATTAAGGTAACTAGGTTAATTAGATTAACTAAGGCTATAATAGCTAATTAAAGCTATAGATTCCTATAAAGGGATTTACTTATATATACTTTCCTTTAATTTGATTTTTATTATATTTTTAGGCTTCTTTAGCTATAAAGAAAAAGAGAGACTACTAGTATAGCTTCCTCTAGACCCTTAGATAATAGTTAGTCTAGCTATAGCTAAAGGTAGGTTTACAAAAGGGATGCATATAATGCAATTAGTTATATTATAGGTAACCCCACACCGCTCGCAGTGGCTCCGCACTGTAAGACTCACTTTTTCCCCCTTTTTGCTTACCTTCTCTCCTAGCTAGATTTCTCTCCTTCTCTCTCTTCTCTTCTCTCTTAGATAATATTAACTATTATTAACTTTATTAAATTAAACCCCCTCTGCACTAGTGCAACGTTCCTTGGTGTAACTAACAAACTAATTTTATTACTTAATAAGTACTAGTTATAAATATTTATTAACTTTATAACTAATCTTTTAGCCTAGGATTAAGATTACTTATAGTTTCTAATAATTATTATAAATTAACTATTTAAGTATATTTAGTTAAAGGTAATAATATTAATAAAAGCTAAAGTATATATAAAATAATTTAAATATTACTATTAATATTTCTATAAGTTTCTTATATAAATTATTATAAACTATAGATTAAATTAGCTTAGTAATTTCTAGACTAGGCTTTATAGGAAAATTAGTATATAATAATTACTTTTTATATTATATTACTTATAAATAAATAATAGTATAAAAAAAGCTAACTAGAAAGTATAAGTAATATTATCTTTCTCGTAGTTTAAGTAGCTAGATTATTTACTAGCTTACTAACTAATATTAAATAATAAGGATTTATTAATAACTAAAGTAAGTATAAATATAGCTTTATATAGTTTTAATATACTAATAATTTAGAAGTTACTTTTAATAATATTATTTATAACTTTAGTAAAGAGTAAAGCTTAAGCTTTTTTATAATATTTAAAAAATAATATAAATTTAATATAAGTTATAATAGCTTTTATTTAGTAATAATAATAGAAAAAAACCCCTCCCGAGCACAAGGTAAAACTGCTTAAATGATTAAAGTTCTATGTTTTTTAACATCTTTTCTAAATATCTAGCCTTTTTCTCTAGTTTTTTATTCCCCTTCTTATTCTTACTTTTCTTAAATTCCTTTATATTTTCTTTGGTTTTCTTGATTTCCTTTTAATCAGGATTTTTATTAGCTTTTTAGATATCCTAAAGGTTCTATAGCCTAGTGATTATTACCCCTAGCTTTTAGTTACCCTTAGCTATACTATTATCTAATTAGTTAGGGGTTAATTAGTTAATTAGTTATGTAGAACCTACCTAGTAATTATAATAGGTATAGTGTGTCTATTAGGTTATATATATCTTATAGAAAGTATTAATTATATTTACTAATTTTAAGTAAAGCAAATTAAATTAGAGATAAGTAAGAATAAGTTATGTTTAGTTTGCCTTAAAGCTTTAAAGCATAAGTAGTAAGCTATAAGATAGAAGAGATATAGAGAGATAGAATAAATATAGTTATAAAGGAAGGGGGAATTACATTAATTTATACTATAAGCAAAACTTAAATGAATTTAAGTTTAACTATAGTTACGAATTATAACTATATTATTTATAAAGCTTACGCTAATATAGCTATAAAGTTTATTGTAAACTTTACTCTAACCTTATAGCCCCTTATATTTATAACCTTAGAGCTTATTTATTACTATAGCTATAAGAATTTGGTTGTTAATTGTTTTACTAGCTAGGTATTGCTAGTAATAATTATGTGTTATAATAAATTAGATGCATTGGCGATAACCAATGATACTAAAAAAAATTATAAAAATCAATATAAGTTATTAAACTTTAAAACTAAGGCATTATAAACTATATAGTAAGCTAGCTATACTACTAGTGCCTAATTACCCTTTTTAAGAATTATTAATAGATTTTATTACTAGACTTTTACTAGTAAAAATTTTAAACTAGACCTATAATATAATTCTAGTTATTATTAACTATTTTATAAAATATAGTATTTATATTCCTATTTTAATATAACTAACTAGTAATAGGCTAGTAACTATATTCTTAGAATATATTTTTAGAGACTATAAAGCTTTAGAAGGTATTATAATAGACTAAGGTTCTATATTTACTAGTGGTTTCTAGATAACTTTTTATTATCTTATTATAACTAAGCGGCTACTTAGCACTGCTTTTTACCCTTAAATAGATAGCTAGATAAAATGTTTAAACTAGGTCCTAGAATATTATTTAAGAGCTTTTACTTATACTAAACAGACTAATTAGGCAGATAACCTATTATTAGTATAGTTTATGTATAATATAAGTAATTATATAATATATAGCTATATACTAGTAAAGGTATTATAAGGTTATAATCCTAGAGGTTTATAATAAGTAATTATAGATATCCCTTTAGTAAATAATTAAGCTAAAAGTAAAGTCTTAGCACTAAGAGAGAAATATACTATAATTAAATAGCTTTTAAGTAACTTATAGTTTTAGTATAAGAAATATTATAACTAGAAAAGAACTCTAATAAGGTTTAAAGTTAGTAATTATATTTTACTATTAATAAAAAATATTAACTTAAGATAACCTAGTAGAAAGCTAGCTATAAAGTACCTAGGCCCTTATAAGATTAAAAAGGTAATTAGGAATTATAGATTAGTATATTAATTAAAGTTACTACCTAGGACTTAATTATATAATATATTTAATATTACTAGTCTTAAGCCTTTTAAAGGGAATCTAGCTAATATAAAAGATATATCCTTAATATAAGATAATATTAAAGATAATAAATAAGAGTTTAAAGTTAAGAGAATTATTATATATTACTATAATAAAAGGTATTATAAATATCTAGTTAAATAGAAAGGCTATAATACTTTAGAGAATTTCTAGGTATTAAAAAGGGATTTTATTACTAGAGAAATTATTAATAACTATAAGGAATAGTTAAGTAGTAAAGTTAATATAAGATAGTAATAATTTATAAGTTAATATAGTAAGATATTAGAAAATAAATTTAATTTACTTAAATAACTTAAATAATCTATTATATAGCTACTAAGTACTTACTTCTTTATAATAAAGTTAGTTACTAAAACTACTAGTTCCTTAGTAATAGTAATAGCTATAGTAACTAAGAAAGTAAAGGCCTTAGGAGTATCTTTATTATTAGAATTCCTCTCTCTATATATATAGACTTAAAGTTTATTAGGAAGCTTAATAGGACTAATAGAATTTAGTAGATTTATAGTATTAAGTATAAACTACTAGTAAGTTAGTTAAGTATTAGCTATATATATTAAGAAAGCTTACTATTAGGATATTCTAGGCTATAAAGTAAAGATAGTTTAAAATATTAATCTATATCTTAAGGTTTATAGTATTACTTAGTAGCGCTATTATAGTATACTTATTACTCTTTACCTTATAAGTAGTATTAGTAGTTATTTAGATATAGTAAATATATCTATACTTATTAGAATTTTTATAAAATAAGATAGTATTCTATAGCTTTTTCTTTACTTTTATAATAAACTACTAGTAAGTTAGTAGTAATCTAGTATTTAGGTAGTAAAATTATACTTACTTTATCCTAATAGTAGTAGCTACTTTCTAGAGTAGATTTAATAAGTTTAAATAGCCTATTATAAAGCTATATAATTTAAGCTAGATACTAGTAATATATTAGTAATAAGTAAGTAAATTCTAGATAAGAAAGATATACTATAATATAGTTTTTATTATTTTAAAAGTAATAAGTATATTTTATTAAGTAGCCTATTAGAATATTAGTAATAAAGAAGTAGTAAGTAAGTAAAGAAGTTATACTTATAGATTTATTATATTTTATAGGGAAGGTCTTATTATTAATAAGATATCCTAGAATATTATAAGTACTATTTTTTAGTAGGATATTCTATATTATTACTTACTAAGAGTATTATATATATAGAATTTTCTTACTTATTATATTACTAGTAATAAGTTAGTAATAAAGATACTATAAAGATATAGTAAACTTATATTAAAATTTTAGAAGTAGTTTACTTCTAAGGAGATAACTTCCTAGGAGACTTTAAAGGAGATTTCTTAATAGCTTAACCTTTAGGAGCTATTAATAAAGAAGGAGTTCTTATATAAGTATTAGATATAGTTAACTAGCTATAAGTTAGCTATAATAAACTAGATATAAAATTATAACTAGAAGCAAATAAACTAATAACTAAGAATAAGATAAAAGATTAAGATAAATAGTAATAAATAATAATAATATTTAGGGACTAAAGAAGGTTAGTAACTATAGTATAATAGTAATAAGAAAGCTACTACTTAGCTAGGAGAGGTAACTTATAAGGTTAAGGATTATTATAGGAGAAAGGAAGTGTATTAGTCTCTTTTATATTAACTATAGACCTCTTAAGTAATCTAATATACTATATATAAGTAATCTATAAATTATAATAATAAGTATTAGCTTTACTACTTATACGCATGCCTAATAGCTATAAACTTATAGTAACTATAATATAAGCCCTCTAGTTAAACTATTTAGAACTATAGCACTAGGTACTCTATTATTTAATCTAATTATAGAAATTAATATAAGTTATCTATCTTTTTTTAATCTAGCTATATAATAGGTAATAATATTTATTTTGCTATATTAAAGCTATATATAGGCTACTATTTAGATATTACTATCTATAATAAGGGGGGCTATTTATAATTAGTAATATTATTATTATTATTTTATTTACCTATATATCTAGATATAAGGTACCTTATCTTATCTTATTTTTCTTTATAAGCTTTATTATAGTAACTATACCCTAAGTAAGTAGCTTATTTTATAATTAAGGTTAATTATATATTAGGGGAGTATTATATTAGGAGTATAAAGGTTAGAGATAGGATATTTATTAAAGCGGATCTTTAGAGAACTATTAGGCTATATAAATAATAAAAAGGCTAGCTAGCTATAAGATAGCTATATACTTATAAAGTAAGGTATTTATTAAAGACTATATATATTATTAGTGCTAGGTTAGAGATTAAAACCTTTACATACCCGCCCCTAGCTAGCATTTATCTAGTAGTGATTGCGAGAATCTTAGCCTTTACTTCGTTTATTCAACCCTACGGAATAAGCCGTGACACTTTACCTATTTCTTATAGATTTTCTATATAGCTTTAAGTCTTTTTTAAGTCTAGGTAGTATTCTTACTAAAGACTACTATATTTATATTATTTATAAATCCTATAGCTACTATACTTAGAATAGCCTAGAGGTAAATATAGAGTTTTACTAAATAAAGTAAAAAAAGAATTAAGAAGAGAAATAAGCCTTATAGGGTACTAGCCTTAGTTATAAATAGTCTTAAGAGTTCTTTATTAAAGCTAAGCTAGCTTATTCTATCTATAAGAAAGCTTTATATTACTATTATTAGCTATTATAAAACTCCTATCTTAATAAGTAAGTAAATTAGGTATAAGTAGCTAATACTATTAAATACTAATAATATATTTATTTATACTAATAAGGTAATACTATCCCTTCCCTAGGCCTTTCTAATATACTTTATAAGGACTCTTATTATAGTTTTTATTAATTTATTTACTTTATTACTTATCTAGAGTTTAGGAAGTAGCTTTTTTACCTTAGTAAAGGCTATAAATTACTTTATAATTCCTACTTTTATAATCTTTCTTACTATATTAAGTAGTAATATTAGCCTTTATATATTAGCTTTCCTTATTTCATTAGTAGTTTTACTAGGTTTTCTAATTACTATTACTATTATAGTTTAGAAATAAGCTAGAAAGTAGCTTATTTCTAGGACTTTATTTAGAAGCTAAGCTATAGTATCTTTAGCTAGGTCTTTATAGGCTTTAATAAGGCCTGCTAAGATCTTATTATCTTTTAGTGCCTTCTAGCTAGCTATATTTACTAGGATATTATTAATCTCTTCTTATTTAAATTATTCTTTAGCTAGAAATAGTATATTTTTTAACTCTAGGAATAAGAGGTTTAGTATATATAAGAGGTTTACTATTAGTTTAAGGAAGTATCTTTATACTAGTATACTAGCTTTATTATTATATATAGTAGCTAGATTAGGGTTATTTTCGCTTCTTTCTAGCTTAGGGAGTCTAGGGACCTTTAGTAAGGCCTAGCTTTAAAGCTAGGCTTACCTCTTAAGCCTTTAGACTTCTTTATCTTTTTCCTATATATTAGCTTTTTATAAGGTATCTCTCTATATATTTCTTTTCTTTTCTCTAATAATATATTCTTAATCCTTATTTACCTTAGTATAAGCTTACTAGTTTATATTAGTTCTCTAGTGTCTTTATTATCTCTTAGCTTACCTTACTTTACTAACTAACTCTTATACTTTCCTTAATTACTATACCTTTAGGCTAGGGAGTCCCTAAGGCTTCTTTAGGATTACTTTATTTATAATCTATTATAAACTTATAATAAGCTAGGTTATATAATTATTAATACTCTCTTTATTATAGGGATTTAGTATATTTTTAGAATAAAGCCTAATTATAGTCTTTACCTTTATATATAGTTTATTTATAGCTCCCTAAATATATTAAAGGGCTTAGGAGGTAGCTTCCTATTTCTTTTTAAAAATACTAATTAGCTATAAAATATATTTAAATCTATTAAAGTCTTTAGTGCTATTATAGTAAACTCTAATATTTAGTATAGCTTATACTAAGTTAATAGTACTATCTTTATTATCTGTATACTATCTTATAGGTTTACCCTAGAGTATAATAAGTCTAAGCCTTTACTAGCTTATAAACTCTAGGAGTTTATTTACTTTATTAGTCTTTCTATCTAGCTTATTCTAGAGAGAGTACTTTTAATTAAAGTTACTAATAAATATACTTTAGTTATAAGGCTTTTCTAAGTTAATTATATAAATAGGGGTATTTTAGTTATTACTATATCTCTCTAAGTAAAGGGAATAAATATTAACTTCTTATAGTTTTACTAATAATTAGTTAGTTTCTCTTTAAGCTAACTATAATCCTATTCTATATTTCTTATTTATATATACTATATTATATTTATTATAGTATATAAGTTAGAACTAGGTAAGGCCTAGAGCTAGGGGCTATAAGTTTCTTATATATTTCTATTTATATTAGTCTAGTAATAAAGCACTATATATACTAGTTTATTCTTCTTATTTATATTCTAGAAAAGGACTTATAATATTATTATATTAATTAGAGGGGTTATTAGTCTTTGCTATCTTATACTAGCTTTATTCTAGGTTTAAGTTACTTTATATACTATCTAATGCTTCCTAATCTTAGTTATTTAGTGCTTTATTTTATATTTATAGAATATTCTCTTTTTCTACTTATAATACTAATAGGTTCTAAGTCTATGCTAGATCTTATATAAGGTAAGGTTAGGCCTTTACTTAGGGAGTAAGTAGTAAAGCAAGAGAGGTATTTAAGATATCTTACTTTAGTAGTATTTTACTTCTTTTTTAGAATAAGGTAGTCCCTTAACTAGGCTAGGTATAGTCTAGAGTATAGAATATAGTTCTCCTTTACTTATCTATCTTTAGAGCATTGCACTACAATACAATACATTTGATGTATTGTGTATTGTATTGTATTGTATTGTATTGTATTATATTATATTATATTATATTATATTATTATTTATAGAATAAAATTCTGTGAGAACAATTGTAGCTAGGCAAGAGGTATAGGGGATGTAGTATATTAACTAAAGCTTGCTAGGTCTAAGTGTGTTATGCATGCAAGTTACTAGCTTATAGCTAGCGGCTTGCTAATGTTATATAGATATAGCCCTAGGGTATAGCCTACCTATAGGGTACGCTAGTAATATATAGTGTTATAAGTAAGGCCTTATAATTACCCCCTTACTTATAGCTAGGCTTTTAAATAGCTTTTACTAGCTATCCTATAGCTATTTACTAAGTAATAGCTATATTAAAATAATAATAAATATTAGGTAGTATTTAAGTATAAATTCTCCTATAATACTCCTTTATATTATAGGCTTTTCCTTTTTATATTTATAGTTAAACTTTTTAAAATATTATTATACCTTTAGTTACTATTATATTTCCCTTATTAATTACTTTACCTTTACTATAGAATAGGATTATATTCCCTTAAAAGAGTGCTTCTATATATATTACTTATATATAAAATATACTAAGTTTAAGAAAAGCCTCCTCTTAGAGCCTAAACTTCCCTAGATAAACTACTAATTTCCTTAGCTATTATTTACTATTATTATAGTAAAACCTTCTAAATATTATATCTAGTATTATAAGTATAGTAATACTTATAATACTATAAGTATACTACTATTTCTATATCTTTTAGTACCTTATTACTAATATCTCTATATAGGCTATAGCTACTATAAAGGGAGATTTCTTAGACTTTCTAGTACTCTTAAATTAGGTATAAACCCTTATAAGTGCCCTTAGTAAAAATAACCCTAAGAATCCCTAAGACTATATCTTTTTAGTAGACTTTTACTATAGTTTTACTAAGGCCTATCTTAATTTTATAATAGGTTTTAATTATACTAATATAGTATACTATATTATATTTAGTCTTACTAAGGCTACTAAGATTTACTAGGTTTATCTCTTTCCCCTAGGTTTACTAGCTTCTTACTTATATTTTAGGTAAGGATATATTAATTTTATATAATTAGTATATTATTTCTTACTAGTAACTTTTAGTTATAATATTTCTAAGTTCTATCCTAGGGATAGTAAGTATTCTCTCCCTTTTTATTACTTATTTACTAACCTTTCTATAGTCCTTAATCTCTTTAACTTTATACTTATTTTCTTTATCCTTAAGGTCTAGTATTAGTATATCTTTTTCCTTAGTACCTTTATAATATAGAATATATTATATAGTTAGCTATACTTCTTAGGTAGTGTAAGTTAGTATACCTATTTTCCTATAGTATTAAGCACTTAAAATAGCCTAATAAACCTAAGGATTAGCTTCCTTTTTATATTCTTAAGCCTAATATTCTTTACTAATAGTAATACTAAGTTACCTCTTTTTAGAGTTAATAGCTAGTAGTATTTATTATAGTATTTTACCTAGGTTTTAGTAGCTTTTACCTAGTTTTTCTTTAGTTATTCTCTAACTTTATATAGCTTTATAATATAAGTATAGGCTTTTAGCACCTTCCTTTCTTTAATCTTATCCCTAAGAGCTAGATAAAACTTAGGTAAATAGCCTATAAGAGAGTAATTTAGAGAGTAACCTATAGTTTTATTTACTATATTATTATATATAAATTACACTATTAAGAGTAGCTTTAGCTATATTTACTAGTTCTTAGTAATAAAATATTAAAAGTAATGCTTAAGTACTTAGTTTATTCTCTTTATTTACCTATTAGTTTAGGGGTAAAACACTATAGAAAGCCTTTACTTTATATATAAGAGATAGCATAGGTCTAACTAAAATTAGCTTATAAAGACTAATCCCTTTTTAGATATAATACTCTCTAAGGCCCTAAATTATAGTTTAATCTCTTTATAGAAAAGCTTTACTAATTTAGTAGCGTTAATTATAGTAGTTATAGGTAAGAAAATAAAATACTTAGTAAATTAGTCTATAATTACTAGAATTATATTAGTTTCTTACTTACTTACTTATATAATAAGTAATCCTATAATAAAGTCTATTAAAATCTTTACCTATAGTTACCCTAGTATTAGTAGTAATTTAAGGCTTTTATATAGGTAATACCTTCTAGCTACTACCTATTAGTAAACCCTATAGCTTATAATATAGTCTAAAATAGACTTACTTATAGCTAGCTACTAAAAGTAATACTTTAGTAACTTAAGAGTATACTTAGTCCTAAAGTAACTTACTAGCGAATTATTATAGTATAGCCAGAGCTTTGCACTCGTGTAGTGTAGTATTTTATGTAGTATTTTTGTTTAATTTTATATCTAGCTTGTCATTAAAGTTATTATCCTAAAGATCACGTAATCTTATAAAGTAAAATTCTAAGAAAAATACTATATATAAAGGTGGGTCTAAAAATGGGTCATAGGCCCACAAATTGGAAATACTACATTTGTAGTGTTTTTTTAGTCCTAAAATGTAGTAAAATGTAGTTTTTCTAATTTACGGCTTGAGGACCCACTTTGAGACCCACTTTTATATATAACTACATTGTAGTTTTTAAGTTAGCTATCTAAAAATCGAAGTTTTATGTCTATATGTATTTTCTAAGATTAGATATTAATTATTTGTCAGAAAAAAAAAACTACAAGATATAGTGTAGTGCAAAGCTCTGAGTATAGCTATAGAAGCTTCTATTATAAGATAGGCTCCTAGGGAATAACTACCTAGTCTTAGTATATTAGGAGACCCCTTATACTATATAACTATAGACTAGCTTTTCTCTCCCCTTTTACTAGGGATTTATCTATCTTACTATTTTACCTTTATAAATCTAAGTCTTAACTCTATACCTTCTATAGTAATTACACTAATAGTTTATTTAGCCTAGATTAGTAAGGATTTAGTAATATAATAGTCCCCTATATCTCTTATACTACACTAATATTTTAGATATATACTACTTTCTCCTAGAAATTACCCTTATTTAGCTAATCTTTTACTAGATTTATAGTAGCTAACTAGCCTTTTAACTAGGCTACTCTAGCCTCTTAAGCTCTCTCTATAAGGGCTAGGGTATTTTCCTCCCCTAAAGATATCTTATTAAGCCTCTCTATATCTAAGACTAGGGTATTTTCCTTCCCTAAAGGTATCTTACTATATCTTTTTTAATATATTAGTATCCCTTCTTTTACTACTTCTTTAGTAATTACTATTTTCTTCTAAAGTTCTAGTAAAAGTGCCTTATTTATTAGGGATTTACCTTTATAATTAGACCTTCTTAATAGTATATTTACTAGGTTACTTTTCCCTAGCCTATACCTAATTATAAAGTAAAAAAGATAAAGGAATATATACTATCTAGCCTACCTTCTATTTAACTTCTATTACCTTATAAAGGTCTATAGGTTATAGTAGTCTAATAGGACCTTAACTAGGGTTACTATACCTTTAATATAGTATTACTAGTGTTTAAATAACTTTACTATAGTAAGTAACTCTTAATTAGCTATACTATAATTTTACTTAGTATTTATAAACTTTCTTAACTAAAAGGCTACTAGGTACTAGTAGCCCTTATTATTCTATTAAGATAGGATTCTTACTATTAAAAAGACTAAAGTATTTATCTTAATATATACTAGCTAACTTAGGTTATAATAATAAAGGAAAAGTACTTACTAAAAGGTATCTTTTAGCTAGCTAAACACTAGCTATTTCTTTACTTTAAATATAAATTTCCTAGTCTAAATACTATTTTAACTACCTTTTATTAGTATATATAAAGATACTATAATCCTAGAGTATTTATAAATAAACTATTAGTAAAAGTTATAGAATTTAAGAAAGGACTATATATCTTTAAAGCTCTTAAGCTCTTCCTAATCTTAGATTATATTAACCTTATATATCTCTATTAAAATCCTATTAACTAATAGGATAAACCCTAGGAATTTTATAAATTCTTAGTAAAATAAACACTTTAAGGGTTTTATATATAGCTTTACTAACCTTATATACTCTAAGACTTCCTTAATATATATAGTATACTTCTCTTATATTTTTAAGAAAATAAGGATATTATTTAGATATACTATATAAATAGTATTAACTAGCCTATAAAGCACTTTATAAATATAGCTTTAAAAAGTAGCTAAGGTATTAGTTAACCTAAAAGGTATTATAAGATATTTATAGTATTTATAGTAAGTATAAAATATAGTCTTTTACTTATTACCCTTTTTAATATAAATTTAATAATAAGTATTCTTAATATTAATCTTTAAGAAGTAATAAGCTTCTTAATACTAGTTTAGGATCTTTAAAATTAAAGGGAGAGTATAGTAATTCTTTTATATTACCTTATTAAGTTCCTAATAATCTATATATATTTAAAGTATTCTATCCTTTTTTAGTATAAATAGGATAGGTATACTTATAAGGCTCTTAGAGAGTCTTATCTAGCCTTTTTATAGGTTTTTATTAATATATTTATAAAGCTTCTATAGCTCACTTTAAAAGAGAGAGTAAATTAGTTTATATAGGAGTATAGCCTTAGGTATTAGGTTAATTATATAATTAGTCTTCTTTTTTAATAATAAGCTTCCTACCTTATTTAATATAAATATATTCTTAAACTTATATAATTCCTTAGGGATATCTTTAATAGTTTTATATACTTTTACTTCCTTATTATCTTTAAGGGTAATAAACTTATTTTCTATAACTCCTATAATAATATATATAATAGTTTTATTATATATTATCTTTATAAACTTATAAGGAGTTATAAATAAAAAAGCTATTCTTCTTTTCTTAAATTACTACTTTTATAAGTATAAATAAAGATATATATATTCTTTAGTAAGTATATATATTTTAATTAAGAGAGAACTTCCCTTTACTCTTAGGTTCTTATTTATAGCTATATATAGTAGCTTAAGGTCCTTTTTTCCTTTTCTTAAGTTCTTAATTATAATAAGTATCTTATAAATACTATATTAAGGGACTATAAAAGCCCTTACTACCTTAAGAATAAGTACTATAGCCTTAGCCTAGTTAAGCTTATAGTTCTTTATAAATTTAGTACTAATAATATTAATCTTAGTATAGCTATTAAGATTTACTACTATTTTAATATCTTTATACCTATAAATAGTAACTAGTGTATAGAATCTATACTTTATTAGTACCTTAGTATTTAAGGTAAAGGTAAGGGTATTTACTTTTACCTTAGTATATTTCCCTAATTTTCTTAGGGCTCTTTCTTTAGCTTATTATAGTTATAAATAAGATATTGTATATTACTATAGTTATAATATTATTTTTTACCTCCTATTTTACTATTATTTAGGTAAGTAGCTAGACTCTTTTCCTAATCCTTATTTTTTTAATCCTTATAAGGTCTATAACCTTATAAGGAGTTATACCTATAATATTAAGGGATCTGATATAGGCCTTTATCTCCTAAATACTTAGGCTTTTACTTATTTTTTAGTATTACCTTCTAAAATTACTAAGTAAGTTATATAACCTTTTCCTAGGTCTTTCTTATAATAAAGAAGTATAAATTAATATAGTTCTATAGGTTAGGGAGTTGGCACTGATGCCCAGGCCCCAAAACCGAACGGGACTCGTAGGAGACGCACTAGACGTCTTTTAGATCACTAAGCTAGCGCGAATTAGCAGCGGGATAGGCCTAGAACAGAAGCGAAAATAACTTACAGAGAGATCTTTATCCTTAACTTGCTTATATTGCTTAGTAATTATAGACTTCTTTAGAAAGCCCTTATACTCTATAGATTCCTAGGTAGGTTAGAGCTAGAAATATAGTAATATTAGAATACTTATAGGTTCTATTAATATTATACTAGGTTTCTTTCTAATCTATAATAAACATTAGTAATTAACCTAAATCTAGCTTAGAATAGCCCTAAATAGTCTAGAAAAAGAGAAGAACCTATAAGAAGTTTAATATAAAAAGAGAAAAAAGACTAAGTCCCTAGGGAAAGGGGAGCTTTCTTTTATACTTAATAAGAGAGAGGGGGGGATAAATTAGATAACTTACTTAAAAAACAAAGCATAATAGGCTTAATAAATCTAATAATATATAACTAGCCTTAGCATAGGACTATCCTAGTCCTAGGTTAAAGCTACCCTCCCCTTATAATAACTAGGTAAAACTAGGTGCTTATACTTTATTAGACTAATAAGGTAAGGCTAGGCTAGAGTTAGCTAAAAAGTAAGGCTATAGAAGAGTTAGTATAAGAGTAAATAAGAAGTAAATTAATATTATAAACTTAGATTTACCCTACCCTAAGCAAAAGCAAAGAGACTTAGAATAGACTTATTACTAAGCTAGAATAGGGTCTAGAGGGCCTAGGAATACTTATTTTATATATTTCCCTTTCCTCTTTTTCTTTTCTATAAGATAAGGCTAGTATAAGCTAGTAATAAATACTTATAATAAGTTACTTATTAAGCAGTATAGGCCCGCTATAGGGCTAGCGCTAGCCTAAACATAAATATAAGAGGGTTTTTCTCCTAAGGTTAGGGTTTTCCCTTTTAACTTAGTAGTAGGAGTACTAGTAATAGCTATCTATAGAGCTAACTAGCGTAAATAATATATAAATATATAGGTTAGGGAGTAGTTTTATAAAGAATATAAAAGTATAAGACTTTTTAGTAACTCTTTCTAAGTATTTCTATAGTAAATTTAGGTAAATACTAAATTTAATAAGGCTTTAGCCCTTATATTACTTTATATTTTCTAGCTATATAGCTATTTATATATTATAGTTTATAGTATCTCTAAGTAGTATAAGTATCTAGGTCTAAAATATATCCTAGTTATCTTTAAGGTTATCCTAGCTATTAGCCTATTATTCCTTAAGGTATTTATTCTATCTTACCTAGTAATTAGTATATATATAATTAAGTATGAAGAGAATCTTTTAATAGTTATATTAATATTTCTTCTTTACCTTATTAAAGATATAGTTTAGGTTATTAAGCTATATCTTATATCTTTATAAGTTTATAAGGTATTAAAGTTTAGTAATATTTTAAACCTTAATCTCTTAGCTACTTTAGCTTAAGGGAGTACTAGCTTTTTACTCTTTTTTCTCCTATAATTTTCCTTTATTTAGCTATAATAAGGTAATAAGCTTCTATTATTATTCTTATAATTTCTAGATTTATTTAAGCTAAGTAATTTACTTTATTATTACTATAGCTTTAGCACTAAGGGTAAAGGGTCTAATTTTAAGTATAGTCTTTATAAAATATAGTATATTCTTATCTATAGTGCTACCCTTATTTAATAGGCCTTAGTTATTATCTAATATTACTCTAGTAAATTAAGTAATTCTTCCCCTTATATTACTATTAAATAGCTAGTAAGAGAAGCTTTAGAATTATAAGAATAATAGTAGCTAGGTAAAAGGTATAGGGGATCTAGTATATTAACTAAAGCTTACTAGGTCTAAGTATATTATATATATAAGTTACTAGCTTATAGCTAGTAACTTACTAGTATTATATAAATATAGCCCTAGGGTGCGGCCTGCCTGCAGGGTGCGCTAGTGGTGCGCGGTGTTGTGAGTGAGGCCTCACACGACCGTAGTTAAACTTAAATTCGTTTGAGTTTTGCTTATATTTGCTTATAGTATAAATTAATATAATTCCCCTTTTCTTTATAACTGTGTTTATTCTATATTTTTATATCTCTTTTATCTTATAGCTTACTACTTATGCTTTAAAGCTCTAAGGTAAACTTAAACTCTTTTACTAAACATAACTTATCTGTCAGGAGCGCAAAGGTCAGAGACAGGACGTTTATTAGAGCGAATCTTCGGAGGACCTTTAGGCCGCGTGGATAATAAAGAGGCTAGCTAGCTATAAGATAGCTATATGCTTATAAAGCAAGGTATTCCTTAAAGACTATATATATTATTAGTACTAGGTTAGAGATTAAAACCTTTATATACTTACTCCTAGCTAGTATCTTCCTAGTAGTAACTATAAGAATCTTAGCTATTACTTTATTTATTTAACCCTATAATTAAGCTATAATAAATTAATCTCTTTAAAACCCTTTTAAGGATATAAACTATTAGCTAGATTATTATATAGCTAACACTCTAAAGATTTATATAAAATATACTAATACTCTATAATAATAAAGCTATAAATAATTAGGAAGGTAAAGAACCCTTATAATCTAGAACTATAGATAATAATAAGGTATAGCAAACACTACCTAATCCTAATCTAGGTAAAGGTATAAATAATATAAATAACCTAGATAGAGTGTTATAAAGATGCTATAAGGTTATATAAGCTAAGCTATATTACCTTTAAAAGATATAGGAGATTCTATAAATAAAGGTATAGATTAGAGAGCTTAAGGTAAATCTCGGATTAGCTAGACCTTCTCTAGGACTTATAATTATCCCTTAAACTTTAGCTATAGTTTTACTAGTAGTTTATAAGGACTTAGTAGTAATTATATAGTAAAATAGTCTTATTAAGATATAGATAAAAATACCTATATATAAAGGGGATATATATAAGAACCTATAGGAATTCCTAGTAGATTTAGATATATTATTTAAATTAGACTACTATACCTTTAAGGATAATACTACTAAGGTAATATATATAAATAGCTACCTAGCTAATAATATAAAGTAATACTAAATATATTATATAGCTATAGATAGATATATAGATTACTTATTATTTATATAGGTAGGTTTTTTAGAATAGCTAAAAACTAGAATAATAAATAAGGGTATAAGACACTTAGAAGTAATAAAAACACTACTAAATCTTAGGTAGAAAAGTAACTAATTATTTTAAGCCTTTATAAGAGCTTAGACTAAGGTAAAAGCTAAGTTACCTAAAGTAATCCTAATATATCTATAAATTACTATTTTTCTAAATAGCTTAAATAATACTATAAAAAGTAAATAATTAGCTAAGAGATTCTAATAACTTAAAGCTAGTTATAAGGCTAGGGTAAGAAAGCAAAGGTTATAATAAGTTTAGGCTAAAGTAATAAAAAAAGTTAAGACCTTAAAAGAAAGAGATAATGCTTTATATTACCTATAAATAAGGTATAGTAATAAAGTGAAGATTAAGTAAAAAAGCTATTTATAATATACTATAAATATAGAAAGCCTAGATATACTATACTAGCTTATTAGGCACTAGACTATTTTACTTATAAAAGTAATAAGTATATAACTAAGAGATATAGTAAAAGTAGTAATAAAGCTATATTACCTAATATAATACTAGTTTAAATAGTATAGACCTAGGAATATAATCTTACTATAGAATACGTTATAGATAATAGAATAAGAATATAAGTATCTCTATAATAAGATAACTAGTAATTAGCTATAAAAGCACTATTTAATATAGGCATATAGTTCTTAATAGTTTATCCTAAATTATTATTAAAAAAGGATTAGAAGAAGATAATCTAATTAGACTAAGTACTAAAGAATATAAGCTAAAAAGAGATTCTATATTAAGGGATCTTAAAAATATTAATAAAAGTAAAAGATAGTATAGGATTTATAAAAGTCTATTAAGTTAGCTACTATATTACTAATATAGGTAAAGGGATAATACTAGGTATAGATTAAACTAAAGAATATTTACCTATAATTATATATTAGGATTAGGGATTTTAGAGATATCTAGTAACTATAGAATACCTCTTTTATTTATAGTAAGTAGTAAATATATAAAGAGAAAAAATAAGTAGTAGTTTTATTATTATTTAGAGTAATAAAGATTAGGCTAAGTATTCTAAAAAATAAAAATTAGAAAGAAAAGAGTAAGAACTAATTAAAGAACCTAGTAGTAATAGAAGTATAATTAAATAGCAAAGCAGCTATATAGTTACTAGAATATACTTACTAGTAGTAAAAAAGCAAAGGTATTATAGTTATACTAATTTTAGAAAGTATAAGTAGTAAATAAGCTATATTAAATTAAGGTATAAGCACTTAATACCCTATACTAATAATTCTAAAGGAATATATAGAGTTTATAAATATTTTTTCTAAAGAGCTAGTAAGTAAGCTTTCTAAACTAAGAGGCTATACTTATATAATTAAATTAAAAAAAGGGAAAACACTACCTTAAGGGCCTATATATAATTTAGCTAAAAAGAAGCTATTAGTTCTTAGAGAGTACCTTATAAGTATATAGCTTAAAGGGTAGATTAGAAGATTAGTTAGCCTAGCTAAAGCCTTAATTTTATTTATTCTAAAGAAAGGAGAGAAATTAAGGCTTAAATAAGATTATAATTAAGGATAAGGCCTCTTTATCTCTTATTACTAAAATCCTTAATTAATTAGTAAGTATAGTTATTTTTATAGTTCTCAATCTAAAAGATATATACTACTAGCTATATATTTACTTAAGTAATAAGTAAAAGGTAGCCTTTTATTATTACTATAGCTACTTTAAATATCTTATAATACTATTTAAACTAGTTAATATACTAGTAACCTTTTAGGAGTATATTAATAATACTCTTAAAGGACTTATTAATAAGACTTATATTATTTACCTAGATAATATACTAATATATAGTAGTATAGTTAAGAAGTATATAAAATATATTAAATAAATTCTATATAAGCTTAGGAATATAAGTCTTTTTATTAACCTTAAGAAGTATTAATTTTTAGTTAAGAAAGTTAAATTCTTAGGCTTTAAGATATTAGTAAAAGGTATTATAATAAACCTAGTAAGAGTTAAGGTAATTATAACCTAGCTAATACTATATAGTATCTTTAATATTTAGTTATTCCTTAGTTTTACTAGATTTTACTGCTATTTTATTAAATAGTATAGTAAAGTTATTATTCTATTAATAGATTACCTTAGAGAATAGTAACTAGTAATATTTAACCTAGAACCCTATAAGTTAGTAGTGTTTAGAGAACTTTAATAGAAATTTTAAGAAGCGCTAATTTTAGTGTATTTTAACTTACTTATATATCTTAGAGTAAAGATAGATATATCTAGATATATAATTAGGGCTATACTTATAATATATATGCTAGGTTACTAGTACTTAGTTATATTTATATAAAGGAAGATAACTAATACTAAATTACACTATTTAATACCTAATAGTAAATTATTAGCTATCTAAGAGGCTTTTTATATATAAAGACACTACCTTACTTATTTAGCTTATATAATTAAGGTTATTATAGACTATTTAAACTATAAGTACCTAGCTATAAAGCCTAAGCTTACTAGTAGGTAAGTAACTATACTTAATAAGCTTTATCCTTTTAACTTTAAGATTATATATTATATAGGGAAATTAAATCCTACTAACTTACTTTTAAGAAAACTAGATTTTATAAGTAAGGTAAGAAAAGTAAAAGTAATAACTATATAACTTCCTACCTTTTTATCTAAATTTATAAATACTAAGCAATAGGAATACCCTAGTAATACTATTAGTACTATAGGTTTTATAAAAACATTACTTAGTATAACTAATAGTTAGTTATAATAACACTATAATAATACTACTAATATCTAGGGTTTTAAAAAATCATAACTTAACTATATTCCTAAAGAACCCAATAATCTAGATAATCTTAGAAGAGTTATATTAGTAAGGTTATTTAATACTTTTAATACTTTTATTAATAAGCAATAAGCTAGCTATAGTAATACTACTAGCACCTAGTATATATTTAGTTTATTACTTAGTTATTTTAATTTTCCTATTAGACTAGCTATTACTATTAGGGGTAGACTAGTATAGGTTATTACTAGTAAGTAGTAAGGGCACCCCTTAAAAACATTACTTATTTATATACCTATAAGACTAGAAGTATCTATTAAACTAATTACTTATAGAGATATTATAGCTAGGATATAATCTATTTAAAAAACCTCTTCTAAGTTTATCTCTAACTTTCTAGAAAAGAGCTTAGAATTAAAACCCCTAATTTAAGTCTTATTATATAAAGCATAGTAAGGGAATAACTTTACTATAGGTTAATTAAAGTTACTTAAAAGTAGTAATTTAGTAGTATCCTAAATATAGTTTATTAGACTCTCTAAGCTATTAATATTTAAGAATTATATTTTTATCCCTTTAGAAATAAGAAAAGAAATTTTATTACTAACTTATAATAACCTTATTACTAGGTATTAGGGAGTAAGTAAAACTCTTTATTAGATTATAAACTAATATTATTAGCTAATAATAAAGAAAGATATAAAGGTATATATTAGTACTTATATAAGTTATTAAACTTTAAAACTAAGGTATTATAAACTATATAGTAAGCTAGCTATACTACTAGTGCTTAATTACCCTTTTTAAGAATTATTAATAGATTTTATTACTAGACTTTTACTAGTAAAAGATTTAAACTAGACTTATAATATAATTCTAGTTATTATTAACTAATTTATAAAATATAGTATTTATATTCCTACATTAATATAACTAACTAGTAATAGGCTAGTAACTATATTCTTAGAATATGTTTTTAGAGATTATAAAGCTCTAGAAGGTATTATAATAGACTAAGGTTCTATATTTACTAGTGGTTTCTAGATAACTTTTTATTATTTTCTTATAACTAAGTAGCTACTTAGTATTGCTTTTTACCCCTAGATAGATAGCTAGATAGAATATTTAAACTAGATCCTAGAATATTATTTAAGGGCTTTTACTTATACTAAATAAACTAATTAGGTAGATAACCTATTATTAGTATAGTTTATATATAATATAAGTAATTATATAATATATAGCTATACACTAGTAAAGGCATTATAAGGTTATAATCCTAGAGATCTATAATAAGTAATTATAAATATCCCTTTAGTAAATAATTAAGCTAAAAGTAAAGTCTTAGCACTAAGAGAGAAACACACTATAATTAAATAGCTTTTAAGTAACTTATAAACTTAGTATAAGAAATATTATAACTAGAAAAGAACTCTAATAAGGTTTAAAGTTAGTAATTATATTTTACTATTAATAAAGAATATTAATTTAAAATAATCTAGTAAGAAGCTAGCTATAAAGTATCTAGGTCCTTATAAGATTAAAAAGGTAATTAGGAATTATAGATTAGTATATTAATTAAAGTTACTACCTAGGACTTAATTATATAATATATTTAATATTACTAGTCTTAAGCCTTTTAAAGGGAACCTAACTAATATAGAAAATATATCCTTACTATAGAATAATATTAAAGATAATAAATAAGAGTTTAAAGTTAAGAGAATTATTTTATATTACTATAATAAAAGGTATTATAAATATCTAGTTAAATAGAAAAGCTATAATACTTTAGAGAATTCTTAGGTATTAAAAAGGGATTTTAGCACTAGAGAAATTATTAATAACTATAAGTAATAGTTAAGTAGTAAAGTTAATATAAGATAGTTATAATTTATAAGTTAATATAGTAAGATATTAGAAAATAAAGTTAATTTACTTAAATAACTTAAATAATCTATTATATAGCTACTAAGCACTTACCTCTTTATAATAAAGTTAGTTACTAGGACTACTAGTTCCTTAGTAGTAGTAATAGCTATAATAACTATAAAGGTAAAGGCCTTAGGAGTATCTTTATTATTAGAATCCCTCTCTTTATATATATAAACCTAAAGTTTACTAGGGAGCTTAATAAAACTAATATAATTAAATAGGTTAGTAGTATAAGGTATAAACTACTAGTAAGTTAGTTAGGTATTAGCTATATATATTAAGAAAGCTTACTATTAGGATATTCTAAGCTATAAAGTAAAAACTTTTTAAAATATTAATCTATATCTTAAGGTTTATAGTATTACTTAGTAATGCTATTATAATATACTTATTACTTTTTACTTTATAAGTAATATTAGTAGTTATTTAAGTATAGTAAATATATCTATACTTATTAGAATTTTTATAAAATAAGATAGTATTTTATAGCTTTTTCTTTACTTTTATAATAAACTACTAGTAAGTTAGTAATAATCTAGTATCTAGGTAGTAAAATTATACTTACTTTATCCTAATAGTAGTAGCTACCTTTTAGAGTAGCTTTAATAAGTTTAAATAGCCTATTATAAAGCTATATAATTTAAGCTAGATACTAGTAGTATATTAGTAATAAGTAAGTAAATTCTAGATAAGAAAGATATACTATAAGGTAGTTTTTATTATTTTAAAAGTAATAAGTATATTTTATTAAGTAGCCTATTAGAATATTAGTAATAAAGAAGTAGTAAGTAAGTAAAGAAGTTATACTTATAGATTCTTTATATTCTATAGGGAAGGTCTTATTATTAATAAGATATCCTAGAATATTATAAATACTATTTTTAATAGGATATTCTATATTATTACTTACTAAAAGCACTATATATATAGAATCTTCTTACTTATTATACTACTAGTAGTAAGTTAGTAATAAAGATACTATAAAAATATAGTAAACTTATATTAAAATTTTAGAAGTAGTTTACTTCTAAGAAGATAACTTCTTAGAAAACTTTAGAGAAGATTTCTTAATAGCTTAACCGTTAAAAGCTATTAATAAAGAGGGAGTTTCTATATAAGTATTAGATATAGTAAACTAGCTATAAGTTAGCTATAATAGACTAGATATAAATTATAACTAAAAGTAAATAAACTAATAACTAAGAATAAGATAAAAAACTAAGATAAATAGTAATAAATAATAATAATATTTAGAGACTAAAAAAGATTAGTAATTATAGTATAATAGTAATAAGAAAGCTACTACTTAGTAAGTAAGGGTAACTTATAAGGTTAAGGATTATTATAGGAGAAAGGAAGTATATAAAAAGAGGGAAAAATTAGTCTCTTTTATATTAACTATAGACCCCTTAAGTAATCTAATACACTATATATAGGTAATCTATAAATTATAATAATAACTATTAGCTCTGCTACTTATATATATACTTAATAGCTATAAACTTATAGTAACTATAATATAAGCCCTTTAGTTAGACTATTTAGAACTATAGCATTAGGTACCTTATTTATTTAAACTAATTATAAAAATTAATATAAGTTATCTATTTTTTTTAGTCTAGCTATATAATAGGTAATAATATTTATTTTACTATATTAAAGCTATATATAGGCTACTATTTAGATACTACTACTTATAATAAAGGGGGTTATTTATAATTAGTAGTATTATTATTATTATTTTATTTACTTATATATTTAGTTATAAGATACCTTATTTTATTTTTCTTTATAAGCTTTATTATAGTAACTATACCCTAAGTAAGTAGCTTATTTTATAATTAAGGTTAATTATATATTAAGGGAGTATTATATTAGAAGTATAAAGGTTAGAGATAGGATATTTATTAGAGCAAATCTTTAAAGGACCTTTAGGCTATATAAATAATAAAGAGGCTAGCTAGCTATAAGATAGCTATATACTTATAAAGCAAGGTATTCCTTAAAGACTATATATATTATTAGTGCTAGGTTAGAGATTAAAACCTTTATATACCCGCCCCTAGCTAGTATCTTCCTAGTAGTAACTATAAGAATCTTAGCTATTACTTCGTTTATTTAACCCTACGATCAAGCCGTGACATTATCCTTACTTATCTCTAATTTAATTCGCTTTACTTAAAATTAGTAAATATAATTAAGACTTTCTATAAGATATATATAACCTAATAGACACACTATACCTATTATAATTACTAGGTAAGTTTTATATTACTAATTAACTAATTAACCCCTAACTAATTAGATAATAATATAGCTAAGGGTAACTAAAAGCTAGGGGCAATAATTACTAAGCTATAGAACCTTTAAGCTATCTAAAAAGCTAATAAAAATCCTAATTAAAAGGAATTTAAGAAAACTAAAGAAAATATAAAGGAATTTAAGAAAAGTAAGAATAAGAAAGGGAATAAAAGACTAGAGAAAAAGGCTAGATATTTAGAAAAGATATTAAAAAACATAGAACTTTAATCATTTAAGCAGTTTTACCTCGTGCTTGGGAGGAAAGCTTCTATATAACTAGCCTTCTTTTAATCCCTATAATACTAATAACTAATAAAAAGTCTTACTTTTTCTAATACTATATTTATAGTGTTTATAGTTAGTGTAGTTTATAATATAGTGTAATTTATAGTGTAGTAACTACACTATACTACAAATACTAGACTACACTACACATTGTAGTGCAATACTCTAGTAAGGTATAATGTAATGTAATGTAATGTAATGTAATGCAATGCTCTAACATTGGTTAGGGACTAATAGAGTTACCACATTGGAATAACTAACGTAACGTAACGGAAGGTTATGGCAGATATTACTATTGAATTCTAATTTAGATGACTTTTACAATACCTAATAGAGTAATATAATTAATTTTAGTTACGTTATATAGGTAATATAGCTATTGGATTAAGAGGTTAGCTAGGTTAAAAAGATTTTCTTTCTCTTATATACTCACTATGTTAGTAAATCTAGGCTACTAATAGGGTCTTAAGGGCTACTTTTGATTTTCTATAAAATTTATTTATATATAAAATCTAAAAATTCAACTTACTACTATATAAACTAGTAACCTATATGCACTAACTTTTAGTCTAAAAAAATATTCCTATATAAAAAGAAAGCCCTATCTTTTAGCTTTAATTTACGATATATAAAACTTTTGTATAACCTTTAGTTAAAGAGAAAATCGCTATTAAAGATAGCTATAGGGTAAGCTACTTACATTACTCTAGCTTACCTAATTACTAGTGGCTATATTATAGCCACACTTATAGCTATAACGTAATTAACTAATTTGTAATTAATTTATATTAGTTAGTTATAAATATTAATAGCTATAATATGGCTATTAATAGTCACCTTTATGACTGTTCGCTTCCGTGACTTCCGTGACTTCCGTGAGGCCTCAATCAGGTTGTACATATCTTGGTCCCGGGATATGTTAGGCAGCCAGGAGACCTCGAGTTGACCAAGCGAAGCCGCCATATTAGATGTGAGACGTGCGAGGTACCAAGTACTCCGTGGATATACCACGTATCTTTGGCAAAATCTAGGTATTCATTACACAAGTCAGAGAGACTCGTTTCATATGTATGTAGGTATTCTCATTGCCGCTTGCGGTCAACCCGAAACCGGACGCAAGCCAACTGCCCTCTTCGCCTACGGCGGCCTGGCCGTGTCGTTTAGCCTTGCTCTCTTAACGCACGTGCTTGTGAAGCCAAATACACATGTGCTGCTGGTGACGCCCTTGTTGCCCGCCTCGGTCTGATTCATTTCGAGGCGAAAGAATAGCCTAGAGGTCATCAGACACACAAGGTTAGACCAAACTATGTATTGCCCATTGAGCCGTCGGACCCTTTTTACATATAGCCCGTCTTGGTGGTGTCTGCACCAAACCCAAACTCTTCAATAATGTATGCCAACGGGAATAATGCCACAGAAGCTTGCAGCGATGACTTCTTCAGCCCTGCCGTATGGACGACCGGCTGTCGAGGCGGCTTCGACTTTTCATGTACGGCGCGCATCTGGCCCCCTTGCGAAGGATGAGAAGGTCTTTCGGCTTGTCAAGGTTGACCGCCACCTAACGTATTGTCGTTGTATAGTAAGTAACCTTGAGAGAAGGTACGTCCACGAAGCGAGATCAAGACTGAGGCATATGGAAGGATGACATTTCGTCAAAAAGGAATTATGAGAAAGAGCTTAAAAATGAGAAATGTGATATAAAATAATATACCTACTATTCACTACACGATGCGCATCTCGCCACACTCATCCATGTCTAAATAGTAAATGCAGAGTAGCCCTGCAAAGCACCCATGGCACTCACAGCAACGAAGTTGGCCATCACTCCGTTCTTGGCATACCACCACCCACTGATCCACATGATGGCAATCATTGTACTGGCAATAGCCTTGTGGACAGGATCACGCAGCAGCGCGGGATTCTGCGACCACGCGTAGTTGAGGAGAGCTAGGGCACGTCCCAGTCAGCACCATCTGAGCGGACGCAGTCACGCAGGGCATGCTCCAAACAAGCCACTGGGGAGAGCCACTGGGGAGAGCCACTGGGGTGAAGAGAAGAAACGGATTGGCTTCCAAGAAGCAAAGACACTCACCATTCATGATAAGGAACCCACTGCCCTGGTACCAGCCCACCTTTGCACAGGCAGACGAGAGTCTCGAGAGAGATTGAAACTTGGCATTCGCTTGCCAGTCTTTGGCGCCGCTCTGAAAAGCGAAATAAAATAAAATAAAAGAAATCGAGCGAGTTAGTGCAGGGCGTTCCAACTGCGATGAGTTTTGCGCTAGGGGCATGAAGAAAGACTGAGGGAGCGTACCGTGTGGCCGAGCGATAGGAGAAGCCATCCCGCCGCGGTGACTTTGAGGGATTTCGACATTTTGGGTGTGACAAGTGCGTCGACTCGAGAGATGAGTGAGAGGGAGAAGGCGCGTTGATTATGGAGACTATTAATACACGATGAAGTGTTTGTAGTCGTGGGTCAGGACTCAGGATTGTTGGGGGGGAGAACTTAGAAGTGAATAACTCGGCTTGGCGCCGGGGCAAAAGTTGCTCCGCATGACCAGGTCGGGGAGGGGCGGGTTAAGGGGGCCGGGATGAATTTATCTACGGATTAGGATGTGAATATCTTGGATTGCCTTGCAACCTCAACGGGTCACAGCAGCGACGGCACCCTTCTCTTGATCGGGATTATATTATATCCCAGCCTCCCATCCTACGGCCATTCATCACCGACTGACGAGCTCGCAATGTCGCCATCACCATGCAGCCGCATCGTAAAAAGCACGCTCCGTATCCCGTACTCCGTACTCGGCACACCATGACTCAACCCGAGAAGAAGCACATCATTGCTGAAAGACAAAGGCTTCGCGGGTCCAAGGCGAAACCCCTGTGCTAATCGTGTACCACGTAGCACAGCATCCCAGTGAAAAGGAACACACCCGTCGTCCGTGTCAGAATAACCTGGTCGAGTGAAAGTCCCGTCGCCATGGCCATAACTGTAATCACGCTGCCCAGCCTTGACGTTCGTATATAGAACTTCGCCAAGTCCTGAGAACCTTGTGCCCAACTTTCCAAAGGATGTCTTCTCACCCCTCCAGTCTCATTTACGACAAAGCTACTACGGACGCATCGAAAGCCAAAATACATCCTCTTTGAATACGAAACCCCCACGATCCTAAACAAGCAGCCGAGAATGTGCAAAACAATCGTTTGGGTCCTTCAATGTCCTACATGCCAATGCTACATGGAGGTGGGACGCGACAGCACACCTCTGTGCACAGATGCGCAGCGGGCTCGATATCCCCGGCGAGGAGATTGCAAAGAAGGCATATGGAACGACTACACGCTTCGGGGCCCAGGACAATCAAGAATTTGCTCGCAGTGCGAGGCTGCTCTTCGGGAAGCAGCAAGGGGGCGTCCACGATATCGTGATTGATACATTTCGGTGGCAGTCGGGAAGGCATGTATAATCAGATGCAACGTGGGTAATATTATGAAGGGTCACGCAATTCTATGCTCGCTTCTGAAAGGCTGCGAGAGAGATATACCAAAGATTCAACCAAGCTTTTCTTTCACACGTTCAAGACCTCATCCAATTCTGCAAAATCGTTGCAAACGTCCACTCATCATTTGTTGTTATCAACTTCAAGACTTCAAGAGAGGTCCATTGTGCCCCCGCCTATGCCCGGCTTCTGCTGGGTGCTTGAAGACGACTCACCAAGTCCTAGGACATGTGTCAGATACTCCGTCGCCTCGTCCATGCCCGTTGGTGAATGGAACCAATGCCCCCCCGTCGGATATTCTCTCCAGTGTACCTGCGCTCCAAATCCTTGTAGCGTGTCCCGGAGAACTCGTCCATGTTCCAACGCAACGACCTCGTCATCGGCACAGTGCTGCAACAATACGGGCGTCTTTCGAATGACTTGGTCAGGACAATGCGGTCCCAACGTCCACCGAGGATGCCTGCCTCGATGACCAAGATTTTTCGCATCATCTCGATGCTCTCCTTGAGCCCTAGAGTCTGTATCTCCTCTCTATCCGAAAGGTCTTCCACGTTCCAGATATCGAACCACTGAGAAACTTTGTTGCCTCCAGCAGAAAAGGACAACGTCTCGTCAGACTTGGGAAACACCCAGCGGAAAGTAGGAAATGCCTCGTAGAGAGTTCGGTTTCGAGAATCGTGAGAGCACTTCAAAGATGCACTGAAGGAATCGGCATCGTCACCACGGCCGTGAAGGAAGATGACGGTATGTGAGTGAGCTTTTTGGACGGGGATGATGACTGGCATTCGACCCATGGCGAAAAACGGAGGCGAGGAATGTGTGTGTATGAATGAGTTGCGAGTCAGAAGGTGAATATGACTGCGAATGCAGTGTGAAAGCGGATAGGGATGTCATGTAACGGGAAGCGATGCAACTTCTACCATGGACATGATTGATTTCGCTCGGAACTTGAAAGGAAGGGACGACCTGGGGACGACCTGGATGAATCGCTCCTGCATGTGGGCAGGTGCCGGCCCATTTTTGTCTACCTGACCTACCTGACTTTTAGTAAGCTACCTGCCGTTACCATGCCTTTCTCCTCCCTCCGCTTGTTGTATCTGGTTGTCCTGGCCGTCGACGTGAGATTCAACATCAAAGTATTCAAACGGTCCAGTCATCGAAGCTAATTCACGAACCGAGCCCACGCTCATCATTGCGAGTCGGGCAGGCGGGGGAGGGCTGAAGGCGCCACTATCACCCCGAGAGACGCCTATAATATCAGTTCATGTTGGACGAATCGATGAATGCGTTTTGGCTCTTCATCACGCAATGCGCTTACGAAAGCCCTAATAGCTGTAACGAATGGATACATGACCATGCCTGCAAGCCGCCGTCAAGTCATCCCAAACACGACAAAAGAGGACGACCAACGCGCCCACGGGACACGGTTGCATCTGGTCTAGCAACAACAGGCTCGGGTCGCGCATCTTTTCCGCTTTTTGACCCAAACAATTTGACCACGCCCTTCCTTGGGCCTGTCTTTCTGGAATAATGCAACTTACGTGCATAAGAAGGGGAGCTTGTTCTGCTTGCCCTCCATCTTGTGGCACAAGTCATCAGATAGCCAGCACGAGGTGCTCTCTGGCTTTCACCAGCCATACCGAGAGACAAGCTGCGATAGCTAAGAGCTAGCATTCAACATGAAACGACAGCGTGGACAGCTATTGCGGAGGACTCTTGGCTTACGCAATCACGCTAGGACTTGATCCAGGCGCTTTCAGACAGACTATTGGCCCGGACGGCCCTTGCACTACCTAAAATGGAAATGCATACCACTTCTCGATCGTTTCTTGAGAGCTAGTCCACCCGAGCGATTGCCTCTATATATTGCAGCTACATTCTTTGTTTTCATCCGCAGAGAAGTTGTGTTGTGATGGTCGATTGCTTCGTTGGAAATTGGAAAAGGTTGTTCTCGAGCCACAATTGTTCTCGAGCCACGGGACTTATCTTCCGGCATCCCTCCGAAATGTGATGCTTGGATCCAGACTATTTCTGATCCTAGTCACTTCAGACATATCATACAACGAATATGAACTGCCATGAACTGGGCCGGGGACAGTGACGAAACCACCACCTTTACCAGAGGTAGGGCACTCCGGGCGCGAATTTCCTCACATCTCGTCAGACGATCATCAGAGACGAATCGCCAACAATGCAGTCGATGCCACAAGCCTTTGCTTCGATAAAACTCGACACATGATGCCATCCAAATATGCCTCGCAAAAACCACAACATTCAGAGACTCAGTCACAAGAGACCGAATTGACATTGCACCCACCAACAACAGGTCGATATGAGAGGATCAATCTTCCAGAACCTCGGGTCCATCGCAGTCGCTGTCGTGATGCCCTCTTCTCGGGAACGGAGCCGAATCAAAGAGTGGCACTTGTCCTCTAATCAGTGACGGGTTCTGTGCTCAACGACTGAGGGTCCGAGGAGGCTGCGATCGTGTATGGTGACACCAGATTCATCGGGAATAACATGTCTCGCAGGCACGATAATGCTAGCGCGACTTGCCGACGACGCACCATTCCTCGTTTGCAGCGGTTGCTGCCACCAGTGCTCGGACTTTGTTGCCCTGCTGGCTTCTTGGATGCTCAACGACAACACATACATCTGGGTTCATCGCCCGACATGGAACTACGTGTTTGATTTTTTTTTTCCCTCCAAGCCGCTGGCCCTGGTATACGTTGATAGATGGATTGAGGACTCACTAGATTCCGTCGAGTGTCCTGATGATGGGAAACGGAACCCTGCGGGAGAGACACCGGCTCCAGCGAGGGCGACACCACGAGCCGGCGGGAGCATCCATCTGGTGCGTCATCAATTGGCAAGCTACGCTGATGGACAGTTCGTTGTTGAAAACTGTTCAACGTATTTCAGACATTGCCATCGACGCCGTGCGCCCTAACACAACCCTGTCTGGTGATCGAGCAGGGTGCACCTCAGCCTCAGACCATGGACGGACAGTTTGCTCCATGATCCACATTGCCAGCATCCGCACGAGCACTAGTCCGTAGTTCGCCAATAATCCATAGCCAACGTTTGCGGTTTGGCGCGCCACATCCCGATCATCATCGAGATTCACCCCCCTTTGATGCAGTGCCCCCGGGCGCCCCAAGCGCCACCGCCTATGGCCGCCCGCCCGCCTGACGTTACACAGGCGATTGCCCTCATGACGGACTACGTCGACCTGAGCGTGGACCGAGGCGTGAACCTGCAACATCAGCAAGAGCAACAGCAACAAGAGCCATAATAGCAACATAACAACAAAGCAGCCATAAATTTGCACAGCTTTGGGATGCTCTGCTCTCGTGCTGCATCATGGTCGCCCTAGTCGACGTCTCCGAGGCGGCTCGCGAACGAGAAACATTTCGATACGACTCGAACCTCATCCAAAGCACCGTTCACAACTTCACCGACGACCCTACATCGACCTCGCAGCTTCGTTCGTCACCGGACCCTGCTCTTACGGCCTTTGCTCAGCTTGCCGTCTTGCGACTCAAGACCTCACGCGCCCTCGTTTCCCTATTCGACACCACGAACCAGTACATTGTCGCCGAAGCCACGCCTGATCTCAGCTTGCAACCAACGCATCCTGCCGGTAAAACCCCTCTCTGGCTCTCAGGCACTGCCATACCTAGAAGCCACGGAATCTGCGAGTATGTCCTTACTGCCGCTCCCGCGCCAGTCGAGGATACCGAGTCTGGGAATGAGACTTTGCCAGTGTCAGTGGTCAATGATTTAGCAGCTGACCCGCGTTTTGCCGACCGGCCGTTTGTGAAGTCCGACTGGCCTCTGTGTCGATTCTATGCCGGTGTCCCTATCCGAACGAATCATGGAGTCAATATTGGCGTGTTCTGTGTTTTTGACGATGAGCCTCGTTCTGGACTAGCAGCTGACGACACGCGTTTCATGTGGGAGCTGTCCAAAATCATCATGGGCCACCTGAAGTCGAAAAGAGCAACACAGTCACATGGTCGAACAGAGCGCATGGTTCGTGGAATTAGTAGTTTTATCGATGGATCCACAACCTTGACCAAGAATAGGTTTGATGTGCTGCCGAGCAGCGATGACGGCCATGCACGTATTCACGACTCAGCAACATCAAGCGTTCTTGCAACGGGCGTGAAGCCGCAAACGGCGCCTCTTCCTCCTCCTCCTGCAGGTGCTGCCAGCATTGGAAAAGGGGAAGATGCACCAGACCATCATGGCACGTGGCCCGCCGTGGCAAAATTGTCAACGTCGCAGATGCGCGCTCCGACAGCATCGGCCGAGTCCACTGGCAAGAGCGCAGGCGAGAACGACGTGGCAGCTAAGACACGAAAAATTTACACCAAAGCTGCAAAAGCACTTTGCAGCTCCTTGGATATCGAAGGCCTCGTTTTCCTGGGCGCTAATGTCACGTCCTTCGGCGGCGCCAGCGCATCCGATTTTCGCAGCGCAAGCGCCACGAGCTCTTCGTCTTCATCCTCGTCGTCTTCCAGCAGCGATGAACGCACGTCACTCGCCTTTTCGAGCGGCAACGAAAACGACAGCAGCGGTGAACCGTTTGCCCCGGTGCTCGGCTTTTCAGGTACGTCGTTATCGACGACCCAGGACGATTCTGCATCCCACCACCCCCTCAAGTTGCCACAACAGTTTCTGCGCAGGCTTCTGCGGCGGTACCCGAAAGGCACCATCTTCAATTTCAACCAGAGTGGCACAGTGCAGTCGAGTGATTTCTCAAGCGAGGAGGCGTCAGCCGACCAAGATGCCCCAGCGACACCACAAGAGGCTCATCGGAAACGGCGGCTGGGCAAGCGGTCGCGAATGAAGCAGAGTGAGCAGGAAATGCTCATGCGAATGCTGCCAGCTGCGCGGTGCATCGCGTTTGCCCCCGTGTGGGATCCCTCGACCCAGCGCTTCTCAGCTGGCACGTTTGCATACACCAAGGCGCGGGGTCGTGTCTTTAGCTCCAAGGGCGAGTTGAGTTATCTCATCGCCTTTGGAACCATTGTCATGTCCGAGGTCTCGCGTCTCAAGGCAACAATGGCGGACAAGTCCAAGATGGACATGTTGAGTTCCCTGTCACACGAATTGCGCTCGCCGCTGCACGGCGTGGTATTGGGTGTGGAGATGCTGCACGACTCAGCCCTCGATCGGTTCCAAAAGGATGTCTTGCGCACTGTCGAGACGTGCGGGCGCACGTTGCTGGATACTGTCGACCACTTGCTCCACTGGGCCAAGATCAACAACTTCAACACAGGAGCCTCGCCGCGACATGCAAGAGCTTCGGGGGGCCACGAGAGCAAACGCGACCTCCGTGCCGATCGCAGGGCATACAAGTCTGTCGAAGCAGGCATGATGAGCATCACGACGAATGTCGCCGTGGACGCTCTGGCCGAAGAGGTAATCGAAAGCGTCTTCGCCGGACACACGTACCAGAAACTCATTGTTGCACACGCCGCCAGGACATCATCCGTTGAGGCCGATAGAGCTGCTTTGCGACGACTCGACCGCATGCATGTCGCCATGGACAATGTACCAATGGATTCGCAGTCGAGCGGGGTCGTCGTTAGCCTAGACGTTGAGCCCAACGTGGATTGGGTGTTTCACACACAAGCTGGTGCTCTGCGACGTGTAATTATGAACTTGCTGGGAAACTCGCTCAAGTACACGGCCAAAGGCTTCATTGAAGTGACGCTGAGGCAACGGGCAAGCCCGCCGTATCCTGGCCATGCACGTGGGCGTCGCGACTCTAGAAATGTGTGTTTGACTGTATCAGACCCTGGCAAGGGTATCAGTGAGGAGTACCTCAAAAACCACTTGTTTGTGCCTTTTTCACAAGAAGATCGGTTAAGCCCTGGTGTTGGTCTCGGCTTGAGTCTTGTCAAAAAAATCGTTGCGGGACTCGGCGGGCGAATAAAGGTGCAAAGTGGCGTCGGCAGCGGAACAATCATCATGGTCGAATTGCTCCTAGAGGTGGCGGCCCCATCTCCCAAAGTGCCGTCATCACTAGTTGCGGCTCCAGATGGGAACGAGGAGCTCTCTGAAAAGAGCGAGTTCGAGCGGCATGTCGGCATGCTCAGGGGCTTGCGCGTCTCTGTTATCGGCTTCACGAGCGGGAATTTTGAGACTCGAGATCGAGATCTGGGTGCCCCAGGCATCGGCAAGCAGTTCGACGAGCATGCCGCACTGGTGGCCATTTGCCGCGACTGGCTGCATATGACGGTGTTGGAACCTTCAGCGGATAATACCACAACAAAACCGGATCTAGTGATTTGCGGCGACGCGCATCTAAACGGAGAGACGCTTGCACCGAATACGCCCACTGTTGTGATTTGCCGCAATGCCGCAATGGCGAGAGTAGTCGAGTCGAGACACAAGGATGCGTCACGGAGCGGGCTTCTTGAGTTTAGCTCCCAGCCGTAAGTTTTTGTCCCTCTTCCCCTGTATTCCTCTCTCGTGATATTAGCTCCTCCGTTTGCTAACATTGTGCGTTTCAGCATGGGACCTCGAAAGCTGGCTAGGGTGCTGGCATCTAGTCTAGAACGTGAAAGTGAACAGGCTGCCTCAAGTGTATCCAAGGAGCTGATTCAGCCAGAGACCGAGCTGAGCCAAGAGATGCTATCGATTGACCAGGGGCCTGTGAGTGACCAGTCGCTTAGTCAAGGGTCCCCAACCGACGAGTCTCCGTTTGTTGAAGCTCTTCTTGATGAAGCCGACACGCCACCGACACCACTCACAACACCAGGCTTCAGCACATCGCCCGCCGAGGTAGTCGATTCCACCAAGAAACCGTCGTCCCGAGATCGGTTCCTCCTCGTCGACGACAACCCAATCAACCTCAAGATCCTATCGTCATGCATGAAAAAGATGGGTCGCCCGCACGACGCAGTCTGCAATGGAAAGGAAGCGGTCGATGCGTTTCGACAAGGCGCGGGTGCGTACACATGCATCTTCATGGACCTTTCCATGCCCATCATGAGCGGTTTCGAGGCCGCTTGTCTCATTCGACAGCAAGAAAAGGATGCCAAGCTCGAGGCATGCACCATTTTTGCTTTGACAGGCTTGGCATCAGCGGAGGCACAGCAGGAGGCGTTTGCTTGCGGGATCGACTTGTTTCTAACCAAGCCGGTCAAGCTCAAGGAACTAAAACAGATACTGGCCTCGAGTGGGTTGAGCTGAGGACCGATGTGGGAAGAAATGTTTGTATACGTGCGAATATACCACGAGCTGTGCAGGTCATGGATTGTTGTAAACGTGCCTGGAATTATGGGAACGGGCGTTTGGACTTGGCGTGCATTGCCTGGCGTTGAAGCACAGCGAAAAACTGATTTGGTGGCATCTTGGCTGACTGACGAGTCTAGGTTGTCTTGCTTTTTTTTTTTTTTTTTTTCAATCCCCCGAGGTTTTGCATTCAAGTGATTGATTCCATGACGGGTCAGGCCAGCTGCACAACAGTTTGAATAAACTTGGAATTGACACAACGTGACAAGACATGGGTGCAACGTGCAACGTGCAATTGCCGCGCTCAGTAAGGTCGTCGTGTCTACCAACAAGACCCAACAAGACCCAACAAGACGCTTCCTCAAGGTGGTGCTACCCAGCCTCGCCGCGACGCTGGACCCCCGGAACGTCTTTCCGACCTACCTCCGAGGCACGGCGCCGGGGGGTGGTGACTCCGACTGGTGAGTGGAACGTGTTGGACAATGTTGTGTTGTCATTTCAAACGGCGCAGGGTAATGTACAAAAGTGCCCCATCTAGCCATGCATATTTTATCCGGCGCTCCCAAGTTCTAATTTCTCTCAGGTCAACATGTACGACAGATTGGGCAGACCCCTTAACACGCTTTCTACAATCTCGTCGTCACGGTGGTCAACGATGTCGACCGGCGTGGGCAGAGCAAAGGGGTGACTCTCCACGGCACCCATTGTTGGGCATGTAGGGAGGTCGCCCGTGATGGTGGCGGCAGGGTTCTTCTGCTCCCGTGGCGTGTGCTCGTCCACTGTCCATGTAATAGATTCGTCCTTGAAGACTCCCAGGCCATGCCACGGATTGGGGTCCACGGCAGAGCCATCATGCCTGGTAGACGAATCGAAGGCGCGATCCGAAAGACTTGTGCTAAACTCGGGTGATGGAGATGCGAGACCCGCAAACCCGTAACTAAGACCTGGTGTTGCACAGGATGCATCGACGCTGGACGGTCGAGGATGGGCGAACCCGTTGCTGGCATTGCGGAACAGAGTCCCTGTATCTACCGCTGAAGAAGACACCATCTCACCCCAGTCGTCCACGTCGTCCTCGTCCTCGTCCTCGTCATCCGATGAAGATGCTAGCTCGGACAGGCGCTGGCTGTGGCGAGGAGCCCCATGCGAGCATGTCGTCTTCGAAGGCGACGGTCCGGCATGCCACTCTGATGACGAGAAACCCGTCGGCGCGGCTGGCGACGTGGCCGCGTCTTGGATTTGAATTCGAGGGGCAGTGGGGGCTTGTCTTGCATGAGATTTGCCCCTTTTCTGGGAGAGCAGCTCGCCGATTTGCACGCCCGGTGCTTTCAAGTCCCAGTTGAACATGCTGGCGCCGGCATGGCCTAGCCTCCTTCCAAGGAGGACGCGACCTCCCAGGGAGTCCTCTTCCATCCATCGTCGGACAGTTGTGAGGACGGCTTTGCGAGTGTGCGAATCTTTCCACGACACGCGTACATGGGCTTCTTCACCGTCGCCGCCGTGGTTGTGCTTTCTGATGGAGCCGAAGCGCGAAATGCGATACCAGGTCTTCCGTTGGGCTATGGATGCAAAGGTGTCATCGACGATTGCGTCAGGGAGACTCTCGGGCTGGACCGAGGATGGCCGGGTTCCGGGAAAGAGGTCCTCCAGATGAGAGAGGTCGATGGGGTAACATGGGAGAGCCGTCAACTGGGGGGGTGTCGCACCCTCCCGACGTAATACTCCTCTGCCCTCCTCGGCACCATCATCCCCTTCCTTCACTGTCAGAGCCATGTCCAAGCTCGACGTGCCCCTCGCCATGCCATCATACTTCTCCACAAGCCCCTGGACCTTTGAAGGCGGCATATTATTGCCATTGCTCACTTGCCGCCCTTCATCACCCACTGGTGGTTCCGATCCCCGAAGCTCTGGCGATTCGCATCTCTGCCCATGGTCTCCTTTTAAAGCTTCTCCCTCTTTGTGGTCGCCGGGCCATGCACTATTACGCGCAACATCACCCAGTCCACTCATGAGACTTTGCGGTGACGGCGGCACGAAATCCGGTCCTGCCTCGCCCGCACGCATCGCCGAATCAGCATCTCCGCCCTCCATCATCCCACCGCGTAATATCGTCTCCGCTCGCAGCGTCCACGGATCCGGCCAAGTCGTCGTGTCCTCCACCGCATGGTCATGGTCCGCTCGAGTCGTCCCCCACCCCGGGCTTTCCTCTCCCCGGTTCTCGTCGTTGCATCCTGCCCATGGATCGTCGTCGTCGTCGTCGTCGTCGCGACCGTCATCACGACGGGCTCGACCCCACGGCGAAGGGGAGCGTGAACGTGACTGTTTGTCCGGGGTCCTCCATCCCGAACGGACTTGGACTTGTTCTGGTTCGGGCGGCAAGAACTTGCCGTCTGTCCTTGTCCCGGCTGGGGTAATAGGGGCCGAGTCGGTCGTCCAGCGGGGGTTCCATGGGTCGCACTCCTCCATTGCCGAGCGAGGGGGTGTTGTTGGGCTATGGATTTGAACCCAGTCATTGCTTGCTCATGTGAGAGGAGAGCAGCAAACAACGCTGTTGGTGTTGGTTCAGCAGGCTCGGGCAAGGAAGGACCTCGTCCTGTCCGCAAACTTTTGAAACTCGTCACGGCGGGGCGGCGGCTCGCTTCGGGTGTCTCGTCTCGTCTCGTCTCGTCTCGACAGTTTGGAAAGAGCTTGTCTGCGGATTGGGAACCGGAGGTTTCGGAACGCTGGTTGGAGAATGTCTATGTATGGAGTCAGTCGCAATTGTGGAACGTGTGACCAGACAGACAGAGAATCTTGACAGAAGAAATGAATCCGGTGGCGCTGGCAGGGGTCCGACCCGTCACGGCGGTGGAAAGTCTTCAGGCCCCGCAATTACCGCCGCCATCATGTACATATGTACAGTACAGTACATATGTACATACATATGTGATACTCCGTAGCAGATCAAGTTTCAGTTCCAGGCAAATATGCAGACAACACGCACACCACTCACCATGTACTCCGTACATCATCATTAATAGCAATAGCCCATCTCTCATTTGATTGCCTACAATGAATTGGTCACTTGGACTTGGATGCCGGTCGCCTTCTCTTCTGCAAACACGCATGCATGTACATGTGTAAAATGTAAAAGGACCTGCTTAGGGCCAGAGGAGGAAGAATTGTGTACATAAATGCCAGCCAAGTTTGCTCCTCGCTAAATAGACAACCGTCGTTGCGAAAGAAAAGAAAGAAAAAAGGAAAAAGGAAAAAGGGGGCGTCAACCCCAGCCATATGTGACGGGTCAACACACACTTTTATAGCACGATTTCGTGACCTGGCTTGAGATCCCACTCCTTTCATCGTCCGGCTCCCTTCTTCTCGGCAACATGTTCCAGTGTATTCTTTACCTCGGCGCGAGATACACTGTCCCGGAACCGGTGAAAGATAAAGTCAATGATGCCGACCTTGGAGAGGGCCTTGTTGTCGAGGATGGCCTGTTTCACGTCATTCATGAGCTCGGCCTTGACTAGCTTGGCAGCCGCCGCCGCCGCCGCCGCCGCATTGCCTGCCTCACCAGTCAGTGCCGCGAAAGCATTGGCGGGTGCTGGAGGAGGTGGCATCTTGTTCGCCGTCGAATGCATCGACGGTGCCGGTCTGGCCTTCGTCTCTGGTTCCCAATACTCAGTGGAGTGTGGATCAATGCCCCAGGTGTGTTCCAGTCCCTCTGAGATGCCACGTTAGCTCCGTTTCGTGCAGGTTCCCTTAGCAACGAGCAAGTCTTCTTACCATGCATAAACTCCATCTTGTGTTCATAAGCGGTACGGTTAGGTCCAAGACGGAGATGGTTCTCGAAACAGATGCCCGTGCTTTCGGGCTCCATTGCACTGCCGAATATCCGTCTTGATGGACCGACATCTTCCGTATCATCCAGAAAACCATCCATGTCATCCTCATCGTTGAGCTCTTCGTCATCGCCATCGTCCAGATCGACATCTTCTCCTTCCTCCTCCTGCCACTCGGCTTCCGAGTCGTAATCATAATCAAGTGGCAGGCGGCGGCCTGTCGGCTTGCGGGCGAGCCTGCTGATGGCATCGCGCCCTAGAGCAAACGGCTTTAGAGTAACTGTGCCATAGTATGGAGGACGGACGTCCTGCGAGAATGCAATAACCTTCTGTGGGATGCGGGCTAGCTTCTTTTGTGCCCCCTCGGCTATGCCACCGGGACCGCCTGCGCTCGAAGCTGTTTCCATAATGTGTTTGACAGGGTGATGGACTTTGCCCCGCCGCCTCGAGGGCTTGAAGGGAAGACACAAATGCTCCATTACATTGAAAGATTGGATTTTCCCTTGACCCTCGCCCTGATCGTCTTGCTGTCTGGTCACGAACCCATCAAGCATCCGTGACTTGGCATCTTTGGTTTCTTGATCCATCTGTGTGGCGCAATGAGCCAGGCGGGTATTATCTCGAACGAAAAACGGCTTGAAGAGCTTATCGTATTCGGTTTCCACGGGTTTGGCGTCTTTGACAGGGCTGGCCACACCAGAAACACCCTCGCCGTCTGCCTTTGGAGTGCTGGGAATCTTGAAGAACGCGTTAAGCTTTTGCTGGCTCCGGGTCCTCCTGTCCTTTTCTTCCTGAATGCGTCGCTGTTCCTCCTCCTTCTTCCGCCTCTTCTCATCACGCTGCTCAGCCCTGAGTCGGTCCTCTTCTTCCTTTTGCTTGCGTTTTTCTTCGCGTTCCTTGGCCCGAGCCGCCTTTTCCTCTTCTTGTCTTGCCTTCTCTGCAGCCTTCTTATTAGCCTGCTCCTCGCGCTCCCTCTTCTTGGTTTCCTTTTCCTCGGCCGTAAGGCGCTTGCGTTTTGGGGCGGGTCCTTTGTGGTCTGTCAATGACGAGGACTGGGCGGTAGAACTTGGCGACGTGGTGACAGGAGTATCGTTGCCGTCCGATGGCTTGCCAGACTTGACTTTGGTGGGTGTGAGTGGAGAGGGAGAGTTGCGCGCTGGAGTGCTGCTACCAGCTTCAGTAAGTGCTGGGGAGCCGAATCCGTTTGACGATGATTGAACATCGGATTGAACTCGCGGGGGCACCACTATAACAGAAAAAGTTAACGCTGTGTGACAACCGGCGTAAATCGTCCTGAAGGGTGCTCACAGCTGTCAACGGATGGCAGAATAGAAGCCACCTTGGGTAGCTTGGCATCCGCATCCGCATCCTCATCCATCTTCAATAGGTCTCCTGCATACTCATCATGGCTTCGTTTCCGTCCTGTCGAATCCATCTCCTGCATATTTGGTGACATCTCGGATAGGGGCATCGGGAAAGCCTCTGTTCGTCGAGCGCCAGCCTAACCAGGCATATATATTCCCAATCAACAGATGGGGTGGATGACTAAGAAATGACAAAAGGTGTGTGCTCTTTCTCGATAAGATGACTGACTACCTGTCGGGGCACAGAAATGTCTGCATCGAACTCGGTGCTGAATGACGGCAGGTTCCCTCAATGCGTGATGCGTTCTCCGGAAGGGAAATGCACAAACGCGGGCGCGTGAAGTTGGCGCCTGTGATCTGGTGGCTAATAAAAAGTGGCCAGACTTCCGTCTGTTAAAGTGGGGACGCGTCGAAGGGTCCCTGAGAGACGGGAGGACCCACGTCGTGTGCCGCCACGTTCACGGGTGATTCTCGGGGCAAAGCGGTGTGGCTGACGCCTGCAGATGAGGGGTTAAATAATCCGTAAAATTGAGCATTCACGTGCCACTCTGGGATGCCCCGCGCTATTATTAAACCTTGTTGGCAAACGTCACAGAGGCCAAATCCAGTACGGATTAAGCAGCAGCGCATTCTTCCAAAATGTTTTCCTGGAGGGGGGGGAAAGGGTGCATTTGGAACAAAAATGTTATCATGTCCCGTATTCCTCTCGCAATGACGCCCATAAAGAATGTTGGTTCACAACGAGGCTGAACAAGGAGAGGTATTGTCACGTACAGCCGAGGCCAGCTAGTCGAGTCGCGAATACGGACGCCAAGTCATTTCGAGACCAACGTCTTCACGCAAAGAGAACAGCCCAATTGCCCCATTGAAGGTCGGTGGCCACCGTAGTCACCGTAGTGATCTAATTGCTCGCCATCTCTCATGTTGTGTTATTATCATGGCCATATGTACCTATTCATTGGCGACCCGACTCGGTTGCGTTGCCAATGTCATCAAACACCCGCTTTTCCTCGTCTCGCTGTAGGATAACAAAAATTAATTGCTTGTAGAAATAGCCTTTTGCCACCGCACAGCAGCAACAAGTACCACACAGCATAAGCGAAAGTGATGAAAAGAAGATGGAATGTAGAACAACATATTGAAATTTCATCCTGCCGCAAACTCCGGAGTCATGCATCCCGGGTGATTCAAAACGACCGAAAATTGGGCCTTGGCACGTGAACAAAAGCGAGCGGCTGATAACTCCTCCGAGTTTACGAAAGAGGTGTGCAAAACTTTTGGAAAATCCTTGGTGACTCCCTAATCGGGATTGGCAATGTAGAGGCGGCCGGAGGTGAGTGTTGCGGTCCTCTCGTCGACACTACCTCTTCGCTTGAGCTCTTCGGCGCTCTTGACGCTCTTCTCTCTGGTTAAAGCCGAGTTCTTTTGTGAGTTGACAGCCACCTTGGGAGCGATGCCGAGCTCTCCGACGTTATCGGCTCGCTCGCCGCTACTAGCACTGCTCGAACTCTGGGCCCGTCCTGAAGCAGAATCGTCCATGGGATTACTTGGTTCCTCTGGATGGTCGGCCAGACTGCCTGTTCGCTCCGGGGTATCACCCGGACTTCGCCGTTTCTGGGATCCAGACGCAATAGAACCGGCTGAGGCCCCCCGATACTGCACGCCTCGTCTACCACTTCCGATGCTGCTTCGGCCGCTGCTTCCAGTCCGACGATGATGCGCCCGAGACATAGTCTGCGCATCATCCTCGTCGCTACTTCCCCCCTCTACTTCGGTGGCACTGAGACGTAATGGCACGCCGCCGACGCCGACGTGATTGGTGTCTCCAGGCGCGTATCCGACGACGGGGTTCTTGCCGTGGTGTCTGATCTTGGCAGCAACCTTGCCTGTGGCGCTAATGCCGGTGTTGCTGCGGCTGCCAACAACGGCGCCACGGCCACCTCCCACGACCTCGAGGTTTGCGCGCATCTTGACTGCCCTCTGCTGGGCCGTGGCACGTGGGTCTTCATACTGCGCGCGATCGCACCAGACCGTGGCTTTCTGCCTGCGAAGAAGCGCTACATAGCCAGATGGCTGTGGGATGGTTCCCCCAGAGCGGCTGGAGATGGAACGGCGAAGTTCTGTCGAAGACGAGGTGCGGTAGGCAGCAGGAGGCTGCATGCTCGAGGTGGTGCTGAAGGTTGTGACGGACGGAGAGCGGCGGGAATGATGCATGTGGGGAGGCACAGCTTGGGGATACTGAGAGCCAGCTTGTTGTTGATGAAGGTAATGTTGCTGCTGCTGCGGATGCGGACGTTGCTGTTGATGTTGTTGCTGCGAAACGGGAAACGCATTCGAGGAGGTTGTTCGGGACCGCGAGTGGCCGTAGACGTTCGCTTGATCCATGGGTCTAGAAATCGCATGTGGTTCCAACATTGTCAAGGTGGGAGCCAAACCCAAACCTGACGGGCTGGACCAGGGAAGATCTTCTCCCCGTATTGGAGGAAGAGAGAAAAAGAAAAAGGGACTCTCCGTCTCTGGTTTCCCTCGCTGACTTCGAATTCGAGCGAAAAATGACACGGGGTTTCTGATTTCCTCCCTTTGTTTCTCCAGGTCCGGTCAAGGAGTGACGGCGTTCAAGAGTCGGTGTTGCCAGCGGAAGGGGAACTAGAAAAAACCGATCGTGTTGGGTTTTGGGTCAACCTGAAACCCTCTGGGCTAGCGCTTTCTTTGTCTTTGCTGGCAACTTGGGGCCTGCGACGACGAAAGTCCTGGGGCGGGGGAGAGTCGGCGGTAGAAGGGCAAGTTGAAGCAAATCGACGGACAAGGAGAAGAAGAAGAACACAGTGCACCGTCTATGTCGAAAGAAAAGAAGAATGCTCAAGGGGGCCCGCTCTATATGGCGAAGGTGAACAAGCTGGGTGGGCGTGCAGAAGTCGGGACGGGACGTGCGAAGCGTTTGACGAGAAGAGCGGAGGGAGGAATGGGAAAGATGAAGAGAAATTGGCGTGGAGTCTCTGCACTTGGTCTGGTCTGGCCTACTATTCTATTAGCATTGGTCAGTCAGTCATTTTGCGCGCACACAACAGGCACACAGGCACACGGCACACAGGCTATCGACAGTTGGTTGACTGGTGGGGTCAACCTGCCAACCTGCCAACCTGCCAACGCTAGGAACGCCCAACTATGTAGGCGCCGAAAAGGGGGGGGCTGACTCAAATGAACGAACATTGCAGGTGGAGGGAGGGGCCATTGAATAATATTCATTCTCTGTAATCCGTACCTACCTTTTTACGGAGTAGATATCTTCCGACATGAGGTTTGTATAAATTGTATAATCACATACGACTGCATCATCGAAAAATCGCAACTGCAGTCCGTACTCCGGACATGGTTACGTACTCGCTCGGTGCCTCGGCAGGGCCAAGACTCGCTGCACCAAGCGAGGATTCCAGGGCGCGACTTTCCGACCAGCACACCAGTCAGCACACCAGTCAGCACACCAGTTAGTTAGTCAGCACACCAGTAGTCAAGTCAGCACACCAGTATGGCTGGGAAGCTGGGAGGGAGCTGGGAGTTGGGAGCCCGGAGCTGGGAGCCCGGAGCTGGGGCCGGCATTTCAAAACCAGGCAAAGTGCGCCGTCTAATACGGCTGGAGGCACGGAACCTGGCTCACGAATCGGGCATTGCGAGACGGAGGGGCTTCGATGATGCCGCTTTTTTTTTTTTTTTCCCACATGTCCACCTGTCTATTATTTGCTATCTTGCTGTCTGTTGTGCTTTTGTGCCGTTGCCATTGTTTGGGCTGGGCTCGACTGCCAGATATTACATGTACCGGCTCGACAAGGTCATCAGTGATCACGGCAGCACGCACAGGGGTGTGTGTGGTTGCGTGGTTGCGTGGTTGTTCGAATGTTGGTTCATCATCATCATGTTCATCATGAGGTCTGTTATTATCTGGCAGCAGCGGCACCGGCAGCGGCAGCAAACCCTGCCTTCACCGTGCCTTCTGCCGCTTCTGCCGTGCCTGATAAAGATTCTGGCTCATGGGCTCGCCCCCACCCCGCAGCCTGCTGCAGTCCTTGTGGTCCAATGAATAATTCTTGATGGGTCCTTTATCACGCAGTCAAGGCTAATAACTTATAAACGGCCAAAAACGGACTGCGCACCCCCCTAATGCAGCTGCGATTACATACTCAACAGCCTTGCCATTGGTATGCCACACGGGCAACTTGTTGAGCATGCCACACACACACCATCACACACCATCACACACCATTTGCTCAGCCGGGCTATCCGGCATCACCCATTCCGAATGTACAGTCGTCAATCCATCATGCCACATCAAGGAGGACGAGCTTATCCCTGTCAACTCATACAAGGTTGCTCTGTCTGTCTGCCTGTCTTCCGTACGAACCACGTAGAATCGTTCCCAGTATGCATTGACATGGTTGATGCCCGGCACCTGCGCCCGTCGAAAGCCCCAAACGGTAAGCGGAAGATGAATTGGACAAGGACATGATGCTACATAGATCTAGATCTATGTAGGCAATGCTGCCTTGTTGGGCTAGTATCCTTGTCTCGGATACAGAGGCATTCATTCAGGCATTGTTGGAACAAGCATGTGCAAATGTGGCCTACATACATAGCAAAAGGTCAAAGGTCAGCCCACGCGGCCCCACATCTAACCACACAAGAGGGCAAGGTGGCCTCTAGTTATTACGTGGCCTGCCTATATGTAATACATATATATATATATATGTACATAGGCCTTTTCACATCTCTTTTTTACTCCGTACTCGACATGTATAGACTACTCGGTAGAATTTTTTAGGTTAATATCATCGCTGTTCTTTGGTCTCACGACACGAATCCTGCTAGTATGCATCCTGTGATACCGACAGGCATTCACGAAAATTGTGCTTGAGCGTGGGATTAATTTTATTCGACAGGAAAGCAGACGCATCGGGCGCCAATCAATCAACCACATCAATGAAGCATTTTTCAAAGTCCGATCAGTTTCTGAATGAGAAACCATCGTTCGGGAATAATGGCTGACATAAGCAGAACGTCGTTGCTTCTCGCATATTTTCCAAAAGGTGCTGCACCGACAAGGCGAATTGCGTAGTCCATACTCCGTACTCCGTGCGTGATGCCCCAATACTCCAATGGCCTTCACGGGTCTAACAAACGACGTTGGCTTTTCAAGGCAGCTAAAAATTGAGTTTAATCCAAACGTTGATGGCCGAGGCAAGGATGCAAGGAAACAGTTTTGAATGCGCAACAAGGGTTAAGGGTGCGATCCAAGTCGGCGCAGTCGTTTAAAATTTGTTATTTTTAGGCTTACTATTACGTTAAAAATAGGGCTTTACTATATTTAGTTAGTGTTTTTATAGCGTATGCCCTAGGTAATTACTATACCTCTAAAGGCCCTTATTTATAATATACTAAGTTAGTAAGGCTAGTTAGATAGCTAGAAAAGGGAAGCTATATAGAAAAAGTTATATTTTTACTACTAGTATAGTAAAAAAGAGTATACTAAATATTTTAGTATACTCTCTAGTTAAACTAGTATACTCTATATTCTTTACTATGCTTTATAATATAAAGATAAAAATAAACTTCTTTTCTTTAAAGTAATTCCTACTAAATTTAGTTAAAGATAATAATAATAATAATAAACTATACCTTACTATTACTATATTAATTATTTATAACGCTCTTTTTATAAAGAACTTACTATAAAATAATAACTATTCTCTTATAACTACTAGGTATAAATTATTTATAGCCTTAATAGCCTTCTATAAGAAAGTCCTTTATATCTTAACTAAATAGTGATTTAAAGAGATCTTTTATATATTAAAAGCTATGTTTTTTAACCTTTATTAGTGGCTTTAAAATAATATAGATATTAAGCCTACTAAATACTAGTTAATTAAGTAAATAATAATAATCTTCCTATAGATTATAGTGTTTAATAAGCTATAGTAAAATATAGCTTTTTACTTTAAAATAGGCTAGTTATTAGTATTAAGGATATTCTATAGGCTTATTAATCTAATAAGGTATTTATATACTACCTTTATTTATTAACTAAAGCTAGATTATATTTCTATATATATTATATTAGATGTAAGTAAATATACATTCTATAGTATAATAAGTGCTATTAATAGCATATATATACCTATATTTATCCTAGTAGCTAAGTAATAGTAATTCTTCTCTTAAAAGAGTAATATCTCTTAGAATATACTAATAGCTATAAATTTTAATAATAATATCTTTATATATATATTAGCAGGCACTAAGGGATTAATTTATAATAAACTACTACTTTAAACTACTCTTACTAGGTTATTTTAAATATATAAAAAGCGTTTTTACCTTATAAATATAGGATTTTATATATAAGCTAGGTTACTTATACCCTTTATAGGTATTTACTATTATTTAAATAAGAATCCTAATAATAAAGAAAGGCTAAGAATAAAGGCTAAACTTTATAATCTCTAGTATACTATTCTTTAAGTAGTAGTTAAGAAACTCTTTAAGTATTATAAGTAAAAGTTTAAGATAATTTACTATAGTATTACTAAGTATAACTTTCTAGATTAAATTAAGATTATTTATACTATAATAGGCTTATTTAACTTTATTAAGTTAGGTAGTATTATACTAGAAAAGTAAGGGAGGCTTAACTTAGAGGCTTTAGATAAGAATAAACTCTAGCTTATTAAAGAGGCTTATAAGCTAGTAAATAGCTTTAATATAAGAGAAAGTCTAGTAGTATAGTAAAGTATTATTATAAAAAGAGGCTTTTATAGTTATTAGTAATACTAGTAAAAGAGAGGTATTAAGATCCCTAAGGATAAAAGTCTTTAATAAGGGAGGAATTATTTAGTAAGTAGTTATAAGGTTATTAGGTAAGTAGCTATAAGGTTATTAAGTAAGTAGCTATAAGGTTAGGGAGATAAAACTATAAGTAGTGTAAATTTTATATAGGTAGAAATACTAGTAATCCTTATACCTAAGCTAATTCTACTATAACTATCTAATCTCTTTCTTTTTTACCTTTATAACCTTACTTTTCTAATCTCTTCCTTTAACTTTATAACCTCTTTCTTTACCTTTATAAATAATAGCTAAAGTCTATAGTTATAAAAGCTACTTTATCCTTACTTCTAAGCTTATTCTAAAGCACTATATTCTTTAGATCTTCCTTTACCTAGCTTATTGCTTTTAATATCTAAGTAATACTATAGCTTTTATAAAAAGACTTATAGTTCTCTAATGCCTTTTTAAACTTACTATCTAATAGGTTACTTTACTAGGTAACTATAGTATATATATAAGAGTACTCTTACTTCTAAACTTAAGAAAATGCTAATTTAAGTGCTATAGAAACCGCTTTTACTATTAATTAATTTATATTCTTTTTCTAAATCCTCTAAACTAGTATATTACTTAGGGTAAATTTACTAGAAGGTAATAATCCCTCTCTAAAGCTTAGGGTTAACCCTTTTAAGCTTAGAGTTATAAGCTAGCTAATTTAGTCTAGTATAAGCATAATAGTAAATTATATTAGTTATACTAAGGCAAAGGGATTATTCCCTTTAGTTAGATTAATAGTCTTAAGCTATTTAATACTATTATTCTTAACTATTTTAGTATTCCCTTATTAATTATTATCTTTATCTATTAGATTATTAAGATATTACGCTACTACTATAAAGCCTATATTATTACCTGCTTCTAATATAGTACCCCTAGCTAGTAAGTCCTTAGAAAATACCTTATACTAAGTCTTATAAGTAATACTATTAGTAACTAAGAGTAGCTAGGTTATAACCTTTCTTCTAATTAGGCTAAACTTCTTTTTAAGTAGCTTAGTATTTATATTACTTATTTTAAGTATATACTTTACCTTATTATATTAAGTGCCTAAATAGCTTTTAGCCTATAAAAATACTTACTAATAGTCCTATAAGCTATAATACTTTTATTCTATTAACTTTATAATCTATCTATACTAAGGGTAATAATCTTATATTATAGGGATAATCTTTTTTAAAGTTACTTAAATTATGCTATGCTTTATACTATTTAATTTACTATTAACCTAGGCTTTATAAAGCTTCTTTAGTAAGTATATTATTTACTTATCTATTTACCTTATAGTAGTATTATACTAAGAAGTAGTAAATTAACTAGGCTATAAAGCGCTTTAAGCCTAAGATAAGGGTATTTTAAAAAGAAGAGTATAAAGGTATAAGGAATTCTTTAATAATAATTAACTTCTTTATAAGGGAAAGCCTTTATTAATAAATAAGAGAGACTAGGGTAGTGTAAAATCTCTTTACCCCCTTATATATTAATAAGGAAAGGTACTATAGATAGTATAAAGTAAGCTCTCTACCTATATCCATAGCTAATTTATACCTACGGGGGTCTTAAGTGCGCTAGCTTTTAAACGACTGCGCCGACTTGGATCGCACCCTAAGCAAGCAAGCGTCTTGTGCGTGCCAACTTTCAGGTGGACTTGGATAAAACATGCCGTTGCCAGCCCCCCCCTAATAATGGATGGTGCCATAATAACACTTTATGTAGACGTCCTGTTGTGCATGATGCATAACAAACCAGGGGTGCGGGAAATGGGGAAAAGAGGGAAAAGAGGGATAAACAACAAACAACCAAGAGGCCGTCAACAACGAGCGTTGCTATTCGGAGCTGTGTTTTCTTGCTAGTCAGCGCTGTACCCACAATATGATACGGCCATATCCTATATCCCACACCCTGCTACTAAATTTATATAACACTCCCTAGCAAAAAAAATAGTTAGTATTATAGGCTTGCTATACCTTTAGGTAGCTATATTAGTAGCTACCTACTAATTCTCCTAGGCATAACTAACCTCCCTTCTTTAATATTATTACTTTTATTAGTTATACTACTATATTTATTAATATTACTACTAAAGCATTAAATTCTATTATAAAAATGTCTAATCTTATATAGTATATTTAATTTTATAATAATTTTATTATTCTATATAGTATAGACTATAATATACTTATTAAAAGTAACCTAATAATTATAATCCTACTACTACCCCCCTTACTATAATTTAATACCTTTAATAAACTTTATAACTTCTTATAATAATAGGGCTACTCTTATAGCTATACCTTTACTAAGAAGTCTAGTAGTAATTATTAACTAATTTATAGAGAGTGCGCTATAGTAAATATTCTAATTTATTATAACTATAGTAAGTAAAGACCTTCTAAATCTTAAGGTATTTATATAACTAGTACCTAGCTCTATAATTACCTATTTAAGCTCTAGGTAAAATATAGTATAAGAATGCATAATACTTAGCTATACACTATTTAAGTTACTTATTATAATTACCCTTAATTTATTAGCCCTAATAGTTATACTCTTTATTAGTAATATATAGTAGCTTATAGGGTATTACTTTAAGAGATTATATAACTATAAGGTATTCTTACTTATAAGGCCTATTAATTACTTTAAATTAAATTCCCTAACTTAGTAGCTATAATTAAAGATATTTATAATAACTATTAATAAATCTAAATTAAGGCTCTTAATAGGCTTATAGGTATATAGTAATTTATATAGTCTTTAATTAATAGTAGCTACCCTTATAGGATTAATCTTAACCTTAATAATTAGCTATAATTAGCCTTCTAGACTACCTATAAATGCATTAATAAATAGAAGATTTACTCCTATATTATTAGTATTAATAATATATATAAAATAAATAGCTTTAAACTTTATATAATAGTAGTAATTACTATTACTAATTAGAATATAGTTATAAACCTTAGCTTTAGGCTTTTATTATCTAAAATAGAGGAAAGCTATAAGTAGCTACTTATAATATTAAACATAGTCTATAATAAACACTATATTCCCTGCTCTTATATTATTATTTACTAGGTTTATTATAATACCTTTTACTAATATCTTAAAGCCTAAGAATTTAACTTCCTTAACTAAAAATTAATACTTCTTAAGGTTAATAAAAAGACTTATATCCCTAAGCCTATATAAAATTTATTTAATATATTCTATATACTCCTTAACTATACTACTATATATTAGTATATTATCTAGGTAAATAATATAAGTCTTATTAATAAGTCCTTTAAGAGTATTATTAATATACTCCTAAAAGGTTACTAGTATATTAACTAGTTTAAATAGTATTATAAGATATTTAAAGTAGCTATAGTAATAATAAAAGGCTACCTTTTACTTATTACTTAAGTAAATATATAGCTAGTAGTATATATCTTTTAGATTAAGGACTATAAAAATAACTATACTTACTAATTAATTAAGGATTTTAGTAATAAGGGGTAAAGCGGCCTTATCCTTAATTATAATCTTATTTAAGCCCTTATAATTTATATAAAGCCTTAATTTCCCTCCTTTCTTTAGAATAAATAAAATTAAGGCTTTAGCTAGGCTAACTAATCTTCTAATTTACCCTTTAAGCTATATACTTATAAAGTACTCTCTAAGAACTAATAGTTTCTTTTTAGCTAAATTATATATAGGCCCCTAAGGTAGTGTTTTCCCTTCTTCTAATTTAATTATATAAGTATAGCCCCCTAGTTTAGGAAGCTTACTTACTAGCTCTTTAGAAAAAATATTTATAAACTCTATATATTCCTTTAGAATTATTAGTATAGGGTATTAGGTACTTATATCTTAATTTAATATAGCTTATTTATTACTTATACTTTCTAAAATTAGTATAACTATAATACCTTTACTTTTTTATTACTAGTAAGTATATTCTAGTAACTATATAGCTACTTTACTATTTAATTATACTTTTATTACTACTAGGTTCTTTAATTAGTTCTTATCTTTTTCTTTCTAATTTTTATTTTTTAGAATACTTAGCCTAATCTTTATTACCTTAAATAATAATAAAACTATTACTTATTTTTTCTCTTTATATATTTACTACTTATTATAAATAAAGGAAAGGTATTTTATAGTTACTAGATATCTCTAAAATCCCTAATCCTAATATATAATTATAGGTAAATATTCTTTAGTCTAATCTATACCTAGTATTATCCCTTTACTTATATTAGTAATATAGTAGCTAACTTAATAGACTTTTATAAATCCTATACTATCTTTTACTTTTATTAATATTTTTAATATCTCTTAATATAAAATCTCTTTTTAGCTTATACTCTTTAGTACTTAGTTTAATTAGATTATATTCTTCTAATCCTTTTTTAATAATAATTTAGGATAAATTATTAAGAACTATATACCTATATTAAATAGTGCTTTTATAGCTAATTACTAGTTATTTTATTATAGAGATACCTATATTCTTATTCTATTATCTATAGGGTATTCTATAGTAAGATTATATTCCTAGGTCTATACTATTTAAACTAGTATTATATTAGGTAATATAGCTTTATTACTACTTTTACTATATCTTTTAGTTATATACTTATTACTTTTATAGGTAAAATAGTCTAGTGCCTAATAAACTAGTATAGTATATCTAGGCTTTCTATATTTATAATATACTAAAAATAGCTTTTTTACTTAATCTTTACTTTATTACTATACCTTATCTATAGGTAATATAAAGCATTACCTTTTTCTTTTAAGGTCTTAACTTTTTTTATTACTTTAGCCTAAACTTATTATAACCTTTACTTTCTTACCCTAGCCTTATAGCTAGCTCTAAGTTATTAGAATCTCTTAGCTAATTATTTACTTTCTTATAGTATTATTTAAGCTATTTAGAAAAATAGTAATTTATAGATATATTAGGATTACTTTAGGTAACTTAGCTTTTACCTTAGTCTAAGCTTTTATAAAGGCTTAAAATAATTAGTTACTCTTTTACTTAAGATTTAGTAGTATTCTTATTATTTCTAAGTATCTTATACCCTTATCTATTATTCTAGTTTTTAGCTATTCTAGAAAACCTACCTATATAAATAATAAGTAATCTATATACCTATCTATAGCTATATAATATATCTATTATTACTTTATATTATTAGCTAGGTAGCTACTTATATATACTACCTTAATAGTATTATCCTTAAAGGTATAGTAATCTAATTTAAATAATATATCTAAATTTACTAGGAAATTCTATAGATTCTTATATATATCCCCTTTATATATAAGTATTTTTATCTATATCTTAATAAGACTATTTTACTATATAATTACTACTAAGTTACTATAGACTACTAGTAAAACTATAGCTAAAGTTTAAGAGATAATTATAAGTCCTAGAGAAGGTCTAGCTAATCCTAGATTTACCTTAAGCTCTTTAATCTATACCTTTATTTATAGAATCTCCTATATCTTCTAAAGGTAATATAGCTTAGCTTATATAACCTTATAGTATCTTTATAATACTTTATCTAGGTTATTTATATTATTTATATCTTTACCTAGATTAGGATTAGGTAGTGTTTACTATACCTTATTATTATTTATAGTTCTAGATTATAAGGGTTCTTTACCTTCCTAATTATCTATAGCTTTATTATTATAGGGTACTAGTGTATTTTATATAGATCTTTAAAGTATTAGCTATATAATAATCTAGCTAATAGTTTATATCCCTAAAAGGGTTTTAAAGAGATTAATTTATTATAGCTTAAGTATAAGGTTAAATAAATAAAGTAATAGCTAAGATTCTTATAGTTATTACTAGGAAGATACTAGCTAGGGGTAAGTATATAAAGGTTTTAATCTCTAACCTAGTACTAATAATATATATAGTCTTTAAGGAATACCTTGCTTTATAAGCATATAGCTATCTTATAGCTAGCTAGCCTCTTTATTATCCACGCAGCCTAAAGGTCCTCTAAAGATCCGCTCTAATAAACATCCTGTCTCTAACCTCTACGCTCCTGACATTTAGCTATATAGTTACTTTTATTATTAAGTTATTAAACATTACTATAAAGAGAATTCTAATAAGTAATATAAGTAATCTAACCTCTGTTTTTAGTGCCTATAAATATACTAGGTTAATTAATATATAAAGATATAATAGTCTATAAATAATAAATTTTATAAGATATTAAATCTATTATAAAAACCTATCTATAGCATTATTTATAATAAGGTTTTCTTTATTATATTATAGCTTATAATAAATAAGGAAATAGCACTAGATAAAGACCCTAAAAAAGCCCTTATATTCCCTTATTATCCTTATAAGCTTATTATATTATATAGTATACTTTACTAGTATTTTCTTTAGTAGTATACTAAGGATAAGAAGCTAATTTAGCTCTATAAGGTTAATAAGTATTAGCACTAATATTATAATAGTTTAAGCCCTAATAGTAATTCTAATAATAATAATAATAATAATTCCTAAGTAAGACTATTTAACCCTATACTAATATAAGAAAAAGGCAGGCCTTAGGGGGCTCTTAGGTTAGAGAAAAGGAATTCTATTATAAGAACCTTATATAAGCTATTTACTTTTAAATATACCTAGGTAAGAGAGGCTAATAAGGCTTATAAGGCTTATAAGGCTTATAAGGCTTATAATACCTTATAACTACTACCCTTAATAGCACTTACTATAATTAGTATAGTTTAAATAGCTTTATATAAGGTTATTAAAGTCCCTAATAATATTAATAATAACCTATATAAGCCTAGTATAAAGTATCCTTAATTATATAAGTATATACTTAATAGGCTTACTAACTATAACTCTAATAACTCTAATACCTTAATACTAGAGATTTTAAATAATATTAAGGCTAATAATATAGGAATAGTTATATAATAATATACTTTATTATTATAAGATATATTATATATTAATAATTAGCTTATATAAGACTTTTAGGCTTAATTATTATTATAATTATAAGAGAGAGTTTAGTAAAGGTAGCGCTATAGGTAAAGATAATTTAGCTAGGGTAAGGGGTAGTTAGGGAGTGGTTAGATACTTAGTATAGAGCTACTATATAATTTACTATAGGTAGCTAGTATTAGTTATTATAGCTACCTTAGCCATATTTAGGGGTGCTGAATACGCAGGAGCGGGTGCTTGATAGTCACGCCCTTTATTAGTCGACTCGTCAGCATGTCTACCGTCTCACAATGTACAATGGGTTGTACCTTTTTTTTTTTTTTCTTCTACAAATCCACAATCGCCGTGCTTTTTCCTGCTACAAGCAGATCCATCTTTGCCGCCAATGCCATCAACTTCCAAGTTTTCCGCGCCATCGCCATCGTATTTTTTTTTTTCCTCGTGTCGGGTCAAGAAGAGTGCCCCGTCCTGCCCACTTAAATGGCCTGACGATATTATGCAGGTCCTAATATTATGTAAGTTAGGCTTGACGGCCGACTTTGTTTCAGCTCGCATGACGATCGATGCCGCGACGAACTGTGTGACCGCGGGATAGAATCCGTAAACTAACTCATGGTCCAGCCGTCGTGGCTGCCGTGGCCGCCTGAATTGAGGTTCCTTCTCACCATATCTCACGCTCATGAGCACTGCTAATGCCTTTTCTTCAGCGGCCGTCCCTCCAAGCCTTGAGCATTAGTATTACATTAAAAGCCTTCGAGCAGCGAAAGTATACATGGAACAAGCCAGTTAGTTTTGCCTTGACCTGACCCTCCAACCACAAAAGCCTGGTGCTGAACATTATAAATTGGCTTAATTTCTTTTTTTGGGGGGAGAGAAAAACCCTGCCACGTGTCGCGCCGTTAGCATTATCTTGTCCGTCGCACAACGGGCAAGAATGACGCTCTTGCTCGGATTCAGTCTTCACGCATGGACTCACGTCTCACCTGGTTGGCAGCGGCCCTACGCCTTTCTTTCTGGTTGTGTTTGTGCTCATGGATCCTTCACTCTCCGTTGGTTACGCTGAATACCACTGCAAGTAACCCTTTGATTCAAGAGCAAGGATGGATGCAATGCCAACCGAAAACGGTGAAAAGAGAGACAAAATGATGACATCCATTCTCATCTTAATCGTCAACGTGTTGGCGAGAATCTCTTTCGTCGTTCCGTTGATGAGTTCTGTCCGAAGCCCGAGACTCTGCCGCTAGTCTATCTATCCCTTCCCCCCTTCCCCCATTTTGGTTACATCATCAGCTTGGCAAAGCTGGCATCGAGTCACGACGTGCTGTGCTTGGACGACTTGTCTGGTTGGCTGGCAGGCCTCAGCAGAAGGCCCAGCAAAAAATATGCACCTGTGGCCTGGATATTGATTGTATTTATTATTTCCCCCCCTTCAGGTTGTGGCCAACACATCGGATTTCTAGTAATACTTATCACTCACTGCTGCTGGCTATGCCCGGCCAGGGGGATAATCGACGTCCGTGTGATGAAGTTGGCCTGAGTCAAACTTTATCTTGACCGGTTGCTTGACGAACATGCAGTGTGCAACGGGATGACGAGATAATTAAAACTCTCAAGGACCAAGCTGTCTGAATAATATGCCTTATTGGCAGCACGACGCAGCCGTACGTGCCAGCCGACCCGACAACGGCCGCCCCTCGCAATCGGTTCTGTGCTAGAACTATAAAAAAAAAAGATTGAATAGCAAAATCTTTGTTTCATCAACACTGCAAGCTCGATAATTAAGAGTCGTCAGATACACAATAATTCAGACGACGCTGACGATCCACATCAGGATCCAAATGCTGAGCAGACACACGCCCCGGTGCTTCCTGATCTTGTTTATACTAGATGCTCAGGTTAGAACTCTATTTTATCCAGGGTAAAGCACGCAGTTTGAGCACTATAGTTACCATCGGAGCCTTGTGCCAGCCACCCTTTCTCTTTGTAACGGGCGCGTCTGTCCAGTCCGCGCATGCATTCGACTCATTTGTACCCGAGTTGCTGGATGCTGAAGAGTAGTCCTGGTCTGCTGCTGACTTGACAAAATCATGGCGTTGACCAGAATTGTCCCAAGCATTGAACATAACTTCCTCTGCTTGCTCCCTCATCGTCGTGGCGGTGGAGACACTGGCAGCATTTCTTCTGAAAGTGGCAGGTCCCTGAAACCCACCAAAAATGTGCTCTCTTCCATATTTCGATTTTTGTGCTACTCCTTGTCGTAGGTGTGGCGGAAGGTCGTGGGCCCCGAGGGCAGATGTCATCGACCGCGCATCACTGCTAGCTACACTATGTGATGAGATGTCGGATACAGAGCCTGTGCAAGTTTTCAAGTCTGACGCCTTGGACATCTTCATAAAGGGACTACTATTTGCGCCCTCGGAGCGGGATCCTGGAGACATGAGGTTCTTCACATAGTCAGACATTGTGTCTGCCAGGTGTGGGGGAACCGAGGAGCCGCGGTCGTTCGAGGCACGCTTCTCATCAAACCCCAAGGCAGATAGCGAGGTAACGGGAGCCTAAGGAGTAATCAGTACACTGGCCTCGCAGGGGAAACCCGGAAGTTCACACACTTGGGGGGCATGGAATGGGAAGAAATCGGTAGAGCCATCTTTTCCCTTCCCCACGCCTCGCTCATTCATCTCTTCTGCCGAAACGTGACCGGTCTCGAGTGGCCATGGGATTACATCGTGCTCTTGGGTTTCAGTCCACGCCGTGCATCGTTTGCACATCTTCCAGATTTAGTACCGTGGGATCAGAGTTTCGGGGTCACAGGCACTCACAGGCTCGTCATTCTTCCGCTGGCTCTTGCTGAAATCATCGTAAGGCTTGATGAGTTGACACAAATCACAACGAAGCTCTCCGCGAAAAGCGGCGGAATGTTCCAAGCAGGTCATGCCCGAGTTTGCGGCATCCACCTTGCCACTCCCATTGACTTGGCGTTGTATGAGGCGTTGTTGGTTCCCAGAGAAAGCTTGAATAGGTTTCCATTCTCCCCCAACTTTGCACCGATACCGAACGGGTATTGGTGTTTTTGTCTCCCTAGTGCAGTCACTTAGTTGAGTGTCCAACCGCGAGGGAAGACGAACTTACCTTCCATGGGACATGGTATTCCACTGCTCGCTTGACGTATTGGAACTTTGCACTACCAGTGCCAGCGTCGACAGTGATATTTCGTCCCAAGGGTGAAGTTGTCACGGGGAAGACGGAGAAGCTGTGGAAGATGGGGATGCACAGAGATTCGAGTAGCCGAAGAAAGTGGGTGGAAGAGTACGTACGAGCGGAGCATGAATGTCGACAGATGGCAGCAGTTGACGCAAGTAAATGAGCGAGTGGCAACTCACGGACCGACCAACTACTATAGGGTCTGGCGCTTCTTTACGGCAGATGGCAGATGGCAGATGGCAAACAGTGTCCGCAGAGTTTTCTTTTCTCCTGTGCCCAAGTGAGCACACGTACCAGGGACAGGAGAAAGGCCTTGGGGCTTCCCACGGTTTGTCATTGGCACGTCCCATGACAAAACAAGTTGCATTCAATTTCCCCGTCCACGATTCACATCCATCCTCGTCGTGAAGCACGTCATTTCCGGTCAAACTAGTCCCTAGTCTCTCCCTACTTTGGCAGTTTTACATGTTTCGACAACGCCCTTTTTCAATCGACCTTCCTCTCAAGTAACCAGTCCAAAGCAAAGTAACAGCAGACTACCGCCTCGAAATCGAACCCAAACGGCATCTCTCGCTCATGCTACCAAGTGACATTTATTTTGCCTAGATTGTGCCATACTTTAGCCTGATCTAGTCTGTCGACCATCTCACGACGCTCGCCATGCGCCTGAGACATGTCCATGGTCTGATCAAGGTGATGGAGAAAAAAAATTGCAGCATTAGAAAATTATCATGTAAAATGGTTGATATTTCCTTGTGTTCGTGTGGCGCGATTGAAGTTGTGTTTTCTTTCACAGCTCGCGATCTTCTTGTTTGTTGGAGAACTCGCTTGGAAGAACGTTTACCACCGCTTCGACGTCACCCACTTGTCTCCGCTCCGTCACCTCCCGGCGATCCTTGAGGCGTTTGCGCAAGATTAGAGATGGGGACGATGCCTCGGCGCCGCTTAGTTGCTATTGCAAAGGTTCCGAAGACGACGAAAGACGATTCAAGTGAAGATAGACGTCGGTACCATAGCTAGAGGTTACACAGAGGTTAGCTTCCACTTACTCGGGGGACTTGTGCCAGCATGCGACAGGAAATCACTCACCCTTCCATACTGATCAATTTCAAGTCACCACCGAAATATCTTGCGTACAAGCGGGAGATGGGTAGACCATAGCCAAATCCAGCCATGGGTGCCTTGAAATCGCTCTTATCGAAATCGGGGTCCAAGTTGGGTGTACGGTCAACAGTGGTGTACATATATGTCCAGACCAACGGAATCGCGCTTCGCGGGATGCCACCTCCTTCGTCAGAAATCTTGATGGTGATGTCCTCCCTGCCTTCGGCTACAATGACTTTTGTGATGGGAAATTCTTGCTTATCCATCCCGTGTGTCTCGACCACGGCGCGGAGAGAGTTCTTGAGGGTCTCAAAAAGCATGTGAGACAAGTGGCCAGGAACGTACATGAAGTCGAGGTTCGGGTTGCAGACAAGCTGGATTCGGGGTGCTTCAAATAGGCCATAGTGATCCTCACAGACAAATCTGGCATTCTCTATAGCTTCTTGGGCAAGGTCTTTGACGTTTGTCTTGGTGCAAATCACGCCAACATATGTCGGATCGCGGTGGTGACTCTGGTCTGTGAGCGCAATATGCTGTCCGATGAGCATTCTGATACCGATGCGAGACATGTAGAACCGATCGAGGAAGGACTGTATGGTGCCATCAATCTGCATCCGCTGACGAAGACGTTTGTACTCCAGGATGCCTTGTGCCATGGTGGTCACAACTCCATCATGTCTCCGTTTGATGGTATGAAGGGTCTGTGCAAATCTTTGATTGTATAGTTGAAGCTCAGCAGGCCAATCGCCAGTGTCATCGACGGTCGCAAAGTATCTCCTTGATAGCGACTTTGTTTTGCCAATCCCATTCGAGTTTTGCAAGCCACCCCAGCCCGATGGTTCCCCTTCGTCAATGGATGGATTAGGTGTTGCTTCTGATAGTCGCTGCATAATTCTGCTATTGGCCTTGGAAGGCTTCATCAGGCGATCGCGGACGTCTTTGCTCAAGTTTGGTCGAGGCAGCTGTGTAATTTCCTGTTGCAAGCATGACGTGTCACTTGACGTCCTGCAGACTCTCTTTTGTGAGACGGTGTTGGATCAACACATACCTCGAACGATTGGGCATACCAATCCTTGACCTTCATAACGGAAGGCATCTCATTCAACCCATCCGGCAGGTCATCCAACTCTTGTACACGATGCGCTAGGCGGATCGGTAGCTCCTCGGCTAGAAATTGGGAGGCGCGGAAGAGTGTGCCTATGACGTGCACGGTCAGGCATGTCTGTCGGCCAGCAGACTGCTTACTCTGGGTCAGAGATGGAGGAACATACCTGTTGATGGTTTATCACCAAATTGAACCATCTGGCGCAAGCTGACGCCAGTGGCAGGAAACTTGGCATAATGCCGAATAGTGTCCATCAGCCTCTCTGACGACTTCCACGACATGGTGGGCAGGGTAGAGAGCTGCTGCAGGACGAATAATGGCCAAGCGAGTCCTCAGTGTGTATACTATGCGGGTAAGGGAGGTAGATTCAAGCGACCAGCGCGATAAGCTATACTCGCGGGCGGATTTTGGGATCGTCAACAGGATCAGAATGGTCGTCGTCGAGTGCAAAGCGAATGCTTGGTGTTGAATGTTGATGCGGCCGGGGCGCGAGGTCGGAAGACGGCGGGGCGACTCTGAGTCAAAAGCAGCAATTGGGGGCCCCGCGGTATTAGCTACAAATCAAAGCCGAGGTCCAGGAAGAGGCCGGGCAAGTTGGGCAGAGAGTCACGACGTGTTGGTACAAGCACAGGCAGACAGGGCGATGATGAAGAAAAAAGAGCAGGTGGTGATAAAATGTAAGAAGAGAAGGGCGGCCGGACAGATAGGTTCGTTCGTGGAATCAAACTTATTTCTGGGGCGAGGACGAGCGGATGTCAGTCGGCAAATGGAAGTGATGCAATGCAGACTACGGAGTACGGAGTAATACAATAGGTTACATGGTAAAAATAATATCTGGGGCCTCCTTCCTGACTGGGCTACGGCGGGTCGAGGCAGTGGCAGAGTGGCTGGAACTTGGAACTGGAGCTGGAACACCAGACGCACCAGACGCAGGATAATATTGTATGTCATGATAGCGGAGCGTCTACAGAGTACCGAGGTGAAACTCCCTCTGATCTGATGCCAGCAATTCCCCATCGATTCTTGGCAGGTCCAAGGCAAACAAGCAGACTCGTACGGATTACTCGCCAAGGAGGCGCATCACGGAGCTCGGAGTACGAGGGCACCGCAGCAACGAACATTTCGAGCATAAAATCCCACTCGTCGTCGCTTTGACGTGTCAATTGCCTCGGTGCTTCTTGTCCCTGTAATTAGGTATGGGTAGACGACTTGATGGATGCACGCGACAATTGCGTGTTCGGAAGGACATTGCGCAATCACGAACTCTGGCTCGATTGCAATTGAGATGGAGATTATCGCGGCAGATGAAGAAGATGAAGAAGAAGAAGAAGATGGATGAATCAATGATGCCTTCACTGCCCAATTGCTCCGGATGTGAGACAAGAAAGACAGCCTGGCAGTCTGCAGATGGCCCGTCTGCCGGCCAATCAGTCACATGCTATTTGCTGCTGCACCACCACCACCTGGCTCCTAACCCAACCTCCCGACCGCTTCTTTCAATTTGGTGCGTCTGCCCCGTACGCACCCGTTCAAAATTTCCTGACATTCGGGTTGCCAACGTACGGATTACGGACTACGTACGGACTACGGACATGCGTATTGTTACATTACCGGACAGCAACCACCTCGATCTCCTTGCCCAATTACTTCGTGGGCTGCTCCTCGGTTCATCGGCTCAGCTCGGTTCGAATCATCTCGCCATCCAGCAAGTCGAGATCTTCGCGGAAAGATCCAGTTATTAGCTCCCGCCGATAGCCCCAGCTCTATACATATATTAATTCGGCCCCCACGTCTGGTGTGAGAACGTCTTGGAGAACGTCTTGCACGTCGCTTTTGCGCTAGTGCCAAATCCGGTACCCGGAACCCCCCCGGGGCTCTCTGGAGGTCGGTGAGCCTTGGTTGGCTTCGTTGGGCAGAGGATAATTCCGTTGGGTGGCTGGGACAATTTGTTCCATCTTTTGGTCGACATTGTTTTCTTCCATACCTTGAACGACGTTTTTCATTTACGACAGGTGTCTGGAGAGTCGAGTGAAGCCTGACTTGACCAAATGACTGGGTAGGGCAAATGTTCTTGCGCTGTACCGCTGGTGCGGATAACGAAAGAGACGAGTGACGAAGAGGTTGTTGATCCTCAACATACGTACGTTGCACGACACGAACCAAGAGTCGCCGAGATAGTAGAGCCCAACGACCTTCTCCATTCGCCACCATCATGGGACACGCAGAGGAACGCAAAGCGTCGCCGTATACCGCGTCGCCCAATAACCAGCCAAGTCAACTCAACAGCCCGGCGCCGGATCGCCGAAGCACGACAAGCAGTTTTAGTCGCAGTAGCGATGATGGTGTTTGCAGTCATTGCAGCAGCAAAAACAACAGCAGGAGTCAGAATTACAGAACGAGCCAACCCACCTCTCCTCAACCACTCAGCAGGGCGCATAGCGACAAAGGTGAACCTGTTGATGGGGGGACTTCCACACCGCCGCCCTATGCCACCAGCCCGAGCGTGGCTTCCAGCATAGCTTTCCCCAACCCAGGATTCAGCATCAGCCCTCTACGGCGGGAGATATCACACGCAACGCCTCCCGAGGGCATCGACGCCGTGACGTCCCGCGCAGCAAGGCATGATATTGCACGGCGGCTCAGCCAACTGGCACGGCGTCTTACCTATGATGGACCCAGCAACATGAATGAGTTGATGCTGGGTAATCAGCTTGAGCAATTGGAGAAGGTCGCATGTGCCACGTTGACTCCCGAGTCTAAGAATCTCGAATATCGAACGAGCCCTGACAGTCCCGCTCGAAGCGACGTCGGGTCTGCGTTGGGATCACCGCTCTCGTCCCTTTTCAGATCACGCTTTTCCGACCTTTCGGCATCACTGCTAAGAGAGCGTGCGGCCGAGAGTGAGCCAGAGGATGAATCACCCCAGAAGAAAGGAATGAGCGCTCCGCAAGCGAAGAAGATCATCGACGAGATGGGCAAGCTCAACGACGAGTTATCAGCCGTGGTGAACAATCTCAAAGCTCGTCAAGAAGAGTCCGAGGTTGGTCATTTTCTTGTCCAGAGGGTGCAAAAAAGGAAATGCTCAAGTCTCTTGGCCATGGAAAGCTGACCATGTTGCAAGCATATCCAAGGACTTCTCATCGAACGAGCCGAGCGGGCTGCTCAGCGCATCATCTTTTTGCAAAACCGAATTACTTACTTGTGCGTTCTGGAATCCTCCTCACTCTGACTTTGCAAACTTGACTGATTAACACACTTCACTTCCAGGGAACAAGAACTTCAAGAAAATGACGATGAGTTGCAGCATCTACGCATATGTCTCAAAGCCGTAGAGATACAGATGCCACCACACCCTGACAAGGAACTGCAGAGATGTATAGCAACTTTCAAAGATGATTACCAAGCGCTCAAACGCAAGCGGGCAAATCATGCCAATATCGCAAGCGTCATGGGCTTTGACTCTCCACAACTGGGGTCACCTACACGATGACAAGACCCTCCTCCATTGATTCACACTACCAGACGGGCTACTTGAAAAACATGCTCTTTTTTTTTTCAATTTGCCGCTAATGTTCATTTTACGACGCTTATCGACACGAGCCAGCGACTGACTGTACGAGACTGATGATTTGGCAACACTCGCATGCTTTCAATAGAAACTGACGACTTACCCTTGCACGATTTGACTTGTTATGTGGTATTTTCTTCTTCCTCTTTCCATATTGATTTTGAACAAAATGTTGTACGAGACACGAAAGGCATAGCACGAACTTTTCCTTGAATGATTCTCTCTTTTGTGTTTAGACGAAAACAAGCCAAGGCGCAAGAGTGTTTTGATCGCCGAGAGAAGCCCTTGAGGGAGAAAGGGGCTGAAAATTGCATCTTCTTATTGATACCACGTACATGGCTGGCTGCCGTAGCCTTTTTTCTTTTCTTTTCTTTTTTTTTAAAAAAAACAAGAAATAAATAAATACGGCGTATAGACACGCAACACACGTCGGTCTGACGCGGCAGAGGAAAAGTTATGCCTGAGATGTGAGGCTGCGATATGCAACACGACCCTGCCAACTCAAGCTTACAGTCTCACGTCCATGGGCTTTTAAAAAAAAAAAAAAAAAAAAAAAAAAAGAGGTTATGCGTATGTATGCTCATTTATTAGTAGAGGTCCGTCCCACCACAACCCCAGCTGCGTCCTCACTCACACTCATCCTTCCTCTTTCCCTCCAGAACTCATCATACGTGGGACCCAAGCCTCTGCCCTGGAAAAAACGATAGCTTTCCGCCCTCGCGGGCGAGCGATCCGGCGGCGTCGAGGAGGCGGCCCCTCGTCGACGGCGTCTCGTATTATCGCGTGCCGAAGAGAAACTTGCCGTCTATTTGTACATGCCTCTCTCTGCCCGGCGGCGCATCTCTTGGCCCGGCCCCTGCCCCTGCCCCTGCCCCTGCCTTGGGACTCCGATGATCGCGACGGCTCGCGCTCCTCCACCCCTCGGGGGACAAATCCTGGGACCGCGGCTTTCTCGGTCTGGTTTCCGGGACGCTCGCCGCTCCTCGGGAGGGTGTTCGGGACGGGTGAACCTCGCGTTGTCGGAGACGAGGACGGCCTGTGTTGGCGGCGGGCTCGGTGCTTCTTCGCGGCGCGAGTCTCTTGGGGGTTCGGCGAGACATGTTTTTTTAACTCGCGGGAACGGGGGCGACCAAGTCGTGCTCGTGGAGGAAGGGCCTCCTACTCTTGTTCCTGCTCCGGGGCATCATCGTGTAGGATTAATGTGCTCCGACGGGGGCGGGGAGGATGATGATGATGATGGGAGGGGGGCTCTGATGCGATTCCCATGCGTCTATGCCAGTCGTGCAGCGCGGCGACAACCTCGCGGTGGGCTCTCTCGTTCCTGCGCGCCGGGAGGAGGTATCTGGGGAGCTGGGCCGGGAGGCGCTCGGGCTCGGGCTCGGGCTCGGGCTCGGCGCCGGGCCCCCCGCCATGGGGGGAGAGGGACGTGTCGGCTTCGAGAGGCGCGTCGAGGAGGATCCCGGAGAGGCGGAGGGATTCCGTGTCCGGGGACGCCTGGATGAAGCTCGTGAGCCATGTCTGGAGACCTGCCGGCGTGAGGGCCGGGATGGACGGCCTCGTGCGGTGGTGGTCCTGGTGGTCCTGGTCCTGGTCCTGGATGAGGTGGTACTCGCACGAGAGGTCTTGGTAGAGGAGCTCGAGGCTGCGGAGGGCGTGGCGGGACCGCATGTCGAAGATGGCGCCTAGGGGGAAGGGCTCCTTTTCGAGCCTGTGCCGTCTGTACAAGGCGTAGAGCTTGCCGGGGGGGATGACGAGCGAGCTGCGTGGTTCGTATTCGCGAATCTGGCTCGGGGCCGTTAGAATACAGGCAGGCAGGGGCAAGGGGGGGCAGGGTGCCCGGTGTTCCGGCGTCTGGTTGTCAAGTTATTTTGTTTCCATCTTTCTTACCATGTAGTTGGCCAGTCCACGAAGGGCCTGTCCCAACCTCTTCGTCGGCTCTCCATGCTCCGAGAACAGAATCCCCCACTGCTTGTCTACCGCTGACAAGAAGGGGGTGCCTCCCCCCGTCCCCGTCGTCGTCGTAGTCGCCGTCGTGGTGCTGTCCGCCCCTCGACACGAGCCCTCCCGCGAAGAGGAAGAAGAGCTGCCTGTTCTGTGGTGCAGGACAACGGGGTGCCTTGTGGAAAAGTGTACCGACGGTTTGTGTCCGTGTCTGGGACTGCAACCCCTCGAGGAAGGGGGTGTGTGTGTCTCGCTGTAGGCCCGGGATGCTGTGCTTGTCCGTGAGTGGGAAGAGCATTTCTCCATGGGCGACACGACCGACGACGTGTCCGAGCCGTATTCCTCCACCGTGGCCTGGAACTTTCTCTGCACGATGATGGGAGGTAGGTATGTATGTGCATGTGTACCTGTCACCGTGTCGTTCTGCAGAGACATGTGTGCTGTGTCCGTGGAGTCTTTGGAGAGACTGTCCCGAACTTGCCCAGTTGGCATCGACATGTTTGTCCTGGATGAGAAGAAAGATGGAAGAGAAGAAGGGCAAGAGAGAGGATGTCTGAGCAGCCAACGCAGCGCTACTTATACTTGTTTGGATCGACGAGTCCGAGTTCCCTCTCTTGTTCACGGGGAAAACCCAACCACGTACGTTTTATATTCAAGAATGAACAGCGGATACGCAACGTCAGGCCACTAATGAATATGTCTGAATGTAAATCGAGCAAGGTGCTCAGCAACAAGTATGGCGCAAGTAGGATGTTCCAAGCAAACTGAATCAAGACTGCAGATCAAACGAGGAGGGAGGGGGCAAGACCACAGACATTATATATCTTACATCTTCCTCACCAGATGGGGCCAAGAAAAAAAAAAGACAGTATTCAGTCCATCCGTCGTCCGTCCATGCGCGGGACAAGGCCGCGCAACATCATCCGACATCGATCCCAGTTCGCTTGCCTTTTTTGCCTCTCCTCGACCTCACCAAACCAAATGTGATTTTTAAAAAATTAAATGATTTATTAAAAAAAGTCAACATGTGAAGAAAAGAGAAGGAAAGGAGAAAACAAAAAAAAAAAAAGGCTGCATCTCACAACATACAGCCCTCGACTCCAAGTACGCCTTGGTATCACCACGCTCCAGCCGGGACATTTTTCATCGTCCCCCCTCCCCCCCTTTCGCCCGCGACTTGCCGTCCTCCGTGTTCCAATGGATACACAGGAACTTGTGCTTGTGTTCGTGCAGATTCCGCAGATACGGCATCTTTCCTCGGGAGTCCCAGAGTTCTACCTCCTCCTTGCTCCGTATGCTCTGCTTCCGTCCCCTACACCATGACATGTCATGTATGCGGCGGCGCATTTCGTGGCCAACATGCACGGCGCTGAACCCTCGCCCACGGCTGTCCCGGGCCACATCTTGAACTCATCACGCCTTCTCGTCATCAAATCATCATATCATCATATCATCATATCCATCATATGTCTCCCCTCCAAACCTAACCTACAACCTTTACACGACATCGTCGCCGCCAAAGCACGACACACAACACAAAAAAGCAACATTGATCCCACACAAGTGGGCAACCTTGGGCATCACCGCAATCCGTCCCAAACATACTCTCCCCCCCCCTTCAGAATTCTGCACACCATGCCACCCTCATGCCTCGAGTCTCCATCCCTCCTGCACGTCGGCGGCACGCACCGCTGCACGCACGCCTCATTCTTCCAACACGTACGAGGTACCGAGTAGAAATTCTTCCTCGCGGCAGGAAGCAAGGGTGGGTTGGGGGGGAGGCTGAAGGACCAGCCAAGAACTGGGCGAAATCTAATGCTTCGTCACAGAACCCGAAAGTGAGGCTGGCAGCATACATGTCACTTAATCTGTCGAGTTCCAACAAGGCGGCGTGCACGGGGAGCATTCTCGTGGGAGCCGAACTCCGTGGACATGGGGAGGTTCTGTCATATTGGGCTAGAGGTCATGTCCAACTTGACGACCAGTTCAATATCCAATATACACATCACTTTTGACAGATCATCACTCGTAACATGCATCAGTTTGAAAACGTCATTGTATTGCCATGCCATGCATACCCATAAGATCAGATGGCCGCTCAATATTCTACAAAAGTTTCCGTCAAACTGTCATGCACACAGCTAACCCCTTCGTCTTCGCATTCATTGCTCCTGGCCGCTTCTCGGCATTTCACGCCTTGTACAGGATATCCAAGAACCCATATGCCAAGTCAACAACCACGCTCTTGTTTGGTAGGGAGCCGGCAACGCCGTACAGAGCAGCTGAGTCGCCCATCGCTTTCCCCTTGGCTCCCTTGCCCTCAACCTGGCGCACTCTCTCCTTTTCTCTCTCCGCTTCCACCACCGTCTCGAGATCACTCACCAAGCGCTCCCACACCTTGGCAATGGGCAGTGTCACGGCCACGTGAATGGCTGGAGGATTCTGGAGTGCGTTAAGATGCCATCCCTTGGCGGACATGGCATCGGCGATATCGTAAATGTTGAGGTTGAGAGCAGTGAAGGCGACGACTGACACAAGGGGCTTACCCATGATCTCGAGTTCACTACTCAAGCTTCCCGAGCTTTGCAACGCATCGGCAATCTTCTTAGCAGCGCCGACGATCTTGACACAGGCATCGACATATCCGGATTCTCCCACGCTCATCAAGCTTGCCCAGCAGCCGGCGATCAGCGCACCGGGGCGGGAACCAGCCATACCGGGGGAGGCGTAGACACCTCCGGCCCAATCGGGGCAGACATAGTACTGATACTGACGCAGCTCAGCAGTTCGGTACAACACGGTGGAATTGCCTTTGGGAGCGAAACCGTACTTGTGGGTGTCGCAACTGATGCTGGTTACACCCTTCAGGCGGAAGTCGAAAGGCTGTGTGTCGAAGCCAGCCTTTTCGAGGCAAGGCAAAAGGAATGATCCCAGGCAGCAGTCCACGTGAAGCGGCAGCTTCTTTCGGAGGGCCAGTCTGGACAGAGCGTTGATGTCGTCGATGATGCCGTGGGGAAAGTTGGGTGCAGAGCCGACAAGCAGTACAGTATTGGCATTAATCAGGCGAGAAACAGCTCTGATATCGACCTGGTAGTTGGGAGCGGGGCAATCGACCTCATGAACCTTGATTTTGAAGTATTCACCAGCCTTGAGGAATGCTGTGTGACCCGTTGAAGGCACAATCCTGGTTATTTTTTTTAAAAAAAAAAAGAAAAAGAAAAAAAGTGATTAGCCTTCGACCAAGCTGTTTTCATTCTCATGTGGGAACTACACGTGTAACACCTTGGGTTGTATTCCTTAACTACCCACAGATAGTTGGCAAGAGGCAAACTTACATTTCGGGCTCAGTCACTCCGCGCTCGGCATACGCCTTCTGGCGCGCGCTCAGGCAAGCCATCAAGATGCTCTCGGTACCACCGGCAGTGGTGACACCGGCAGCGCCAGGAGGGGCATGGAACAGGTTGAGCACCATGCTCACGATTTCGGCCTCCATTTTGCGTACGCCGGGGAAGACATCCGGATGAATGGGGTTGGCAACGGTGAATTTACCAAAGGCCTCGGTCTGCAGCGCAATGAGCCCATCCTCGCCGTGATAGACGGCGCCGGAGACGAATCCGTCCTCCCACCGCGTGTGATCGAGATTGGCCAGCTTCTCAAGTTCTCCACGCACAGCGTCCATGTCCATGCCGTTTTTGGGGAGCATCAGGTACCGAGTGTCGGTCTGTGCGATGAGTTTGGTCGACATTTGTGCGATGGACTCCTTGACCTGCTTCTGGACCTTGCTGCGCACGCCAGGGGCGCGGAGAAAGTAGCCGTAGAGAGTGCGTTGGGTCGCATGGTACAACTCGAGGATGGAGCCGATGATGCCACGGCCCTTGAGCTTCCAGAATGTCCTTCGCGTCCACCGCAGCACAAAGTAATAGAATATGATATTTCGAAGCCTAAATGTGAGAAACACTCATCAGTTATCAATTCATTTCGCACGCGGGGTGCAACCTCTCATGCGAGGCCAATTGGACCCCCATGCGCTGCCAACACCACCGCACCAACACCACCGCACCCACCTCCTATCCACCCAATATCTGCAGCTCTTGACAGGGAAAAAAAAAAAAAAAAAAGAAGGCAGCACATCCCGCGTCTCATGAAGCACACATGGGCCATAATACGTACAGGTCGACTGTGAGCAGACTGAAGAGTGGATTAGCTTGGCCGTGGCGCTTGACCTTTTCCAAGCCGCCGAGCAGGCTGGCGGGCAATCGGGAACTGCCAGGCATGGTGGCGTTGATGGAGCACGATCGATCTGAGCGAGGCGATGTGAGAGGGACAGGAGCGAGCTCGGCAAGAGAATGCCCGTGTACCCTATATGTCTTTGAGCGGCGAGGCCGAGTATTGCACTGGTAGTAGTAAGAGAAGAGAAGGGAACTGCAACCAGGGAGGAACGTCGGATGCGAGAAAATGACGGCAAGAGAAAGGTAGGACGAGGTGGTTAGGTAGACTTTTTGTAAACTTGATAAGTGTGGTCGATTCCTATGACGGCAGGAGCCACAGCTCGTTGCTCTTGCCTTGCCGCTGGCGTCGGGGCACGGCGAGATGTGAGCGACCCGACCTCCGAGAAAACTGGGTAGGGGGGATTTTTCGGGGGGAAGGCGGGGGGGGGAGGGGTGGATGGCCTGTACTTGGACAATTCTTCGCTCTCCACCGGCGGGGCTCGATGCATAGTAAAAGTAAATTCCTCTCTGATTGCTCCAGCGGCGCTAGAAAAAAACCTGCATTTCGGAGCCACTAAATCGGCTAGCCCGCCATGAGCACTCATTGGGCACCGTCACTTGCACGAGTTGTTGATTTATAACATCGGGGTAATAGCAGGAGCGAGTGGATCATCTTGCCTCATTCTCGAAGACGTTCTAATGTTTGTCTTCTACGTGGCGGACTTTCCACATCCAGCACCGAAGTCATCGCCGCGCCATCGTCCATTCGGTGCTCGGTGCTCGGTGCTTGGAAGGCGGGAAGGGGACATGATTCATAAGTCGTGTTACTACGGATCCGTATGGACTACGGACTAATGAATATGCTTTAACTCGGCATTACTCGCTACAGCGGGCAATGAGATGGAATTTCAGATTCCGCTCCAACAAAAAAGTCCATACGAATATCACATTGGGCACAGCTTTTGAAAATACAGGGTTCGCCTATCTATTTTGCCACTTGATTCAACATGTATGCCGAGTTCAGCATTTTTGCATACATAGTTTCCGCAGCTGATTATGCAGCGGATCCCCCCCCCTCCTTTCAGAGTCTGGATTGATGCCTTAAAAACGGTGGGTGCGTGACACACAGAATGCAAGCGAAACCGTGGCGTCGTGGTTCATATTGCTGTGCCATAGTCCTCTGCAGACGCTTCATGGCGATGACCAGTGACGGGCATAATGATGTGTGTGTGTATTTCTCTATGGTCCTCACGTCCCATCTTCCTCCAACAGATTCCCACTCGGCCACCTTGAGGCGGGCGTCAAGATCAACAATGAGAAGAAGAAAAAAAACCAAACAAACAAAAATATAATAGAAACTGCTCTTTCAACCCATCTTCCCATCTTGCCCGCTTACATTATTTATACCCCTCCCTCAAACTGTGCTCGCCTCCAATGCTCATGTTTATTCAACTCATATAACATAATGCCCATAAAGTGTTTGTTTTTACATTACCGGTGATGACAGTCCGATGAACGCCCCGTAATCACAACCTACTGCGTTTTTGCTTTCTTTGCCTCTGTTGGCTTTTCGTCGTTCCCGTGTCGCTTCTTTGAGAGTATATGATCCCACTTCGCATTCTTGTTTTTCATGACATGCCAAGCGCCTTCTTCATTCTTTCCAAGTAATGTGACGACTCTGTCTGACAGCTCTGCTGTCCGGTCTGCGTGCACCCTGCGAATGCGACCACAAAGTCTCCTTCTTGATATTGATCTCCGAGGGAAGATTGCGAGTACGATGCCAGTGTTCGTTGCGGCACCAAGGCGAGTTTCGACAGGATCGTTGGATGCCATTGCACAATGTGCTCCTGTAATTGCTTGTTAGCCAATCTCGGCTCTCACAACTTGTATCAAATCAGGAGTCCAACACAACAGTGTGTTTCCCAAACGTACCAGCGCATGTCTCTCGGCTTTCTGGAAATTGTAACTCCTGTACATGGGATCGAACCATGTCTCAATAAAGAACTTGGCCCACTCCCCATTGCGAATCACCACGCTCTTGTGCACCAAGCCCTCCTTGTCTTGGCTCACAATCACGTCGATGTTCTCGCCTCGAAGATGGGAAAAAGTCTTGATGATGCTGTCTGGCGGGACGACAGGGTAGTCCTTTATCATCAAACTCTCCAATTTTTTGGCGTTAGTCACCTGGTCATCCAGGCTCTTGGAAGGATCCATGATGTAGGCGTCCTGGTCGAGGTACCAGATGAACTTGCTGTCGGGGTACTTGGACAGCGCATGGCGCATTCCGAAGATTTTGGCCCACGATTTTGGTGCGCCCTGCGTGTCGTAATCTTGTGCGTTGACGACCATCGCTTGATAGCCTGGTGCAAATCGTCAGCTTCTGTTCTGATTTTGTTACGCGCGCCCAAATTCCCCATCGTCGCTTCCTCTTCGATCTTGCTTCTCTCGGGTACAAAGTTGGTAGCTTGGCAAACACTCACCATGTCTCGCCGCATATCTCTCGCGGTTCTCTTTTATCGTGTCCAAATATGCCGAATTAGCTTCACTTGGGTCAACGACGGTGACGAGGACGACGGAGGGGTTCCCAGAAGGCACATGCTCGTGGTACGGGTCTGGCCGTCTGCCCCCAAAGAGCAAGTAAAGAAGGCCAAAGAACAGCAGTGCCCCAATAGCAATAATTTTTAACCTGCTCCTCCGTATCATGGGAGTTGTTGATGACCTCGGCCGAAACGGCGGCGGGTTCGAGCTCTTGCGAGGGGGGTACGCGAAATGCATTGTGCCCAAGGCGTCGTCTTGAACACAAGGGTGGTTCTAGCCAGCTGAGATATCGATCGTTTCCGTCGTGACGCCGCGCATGCGGTCGAGGCGCTGGCGCTCGAGACAATATCAACCGTAATCGCGAACAGTCAAGGTCGTGGTCCACGAATCCGAGAGTTTCCAGCTGCTCCTTTTCTGGCGCCAATTCTACAGCCCGCCCGAGCGATATTAACGTCAATGGGTTCAAAACGGGAAGGTGGGACGTCAGCAGCGAATGGGATGCGCGATGGGATGGCGAACGGCTACAGGATAGTCCGGTGTTGCACGCGACTTGTGCTTGCAAAACGGCGACGCCTGATTCTGGAAGCAATCAAGCAGGCAAGCGACTGCCTGAAAATCATGTCGTGAAGTGCCCAGTACATAGAGAGACTGGCTTATTATTGTTTTCAACAAATTACCATCTGGCGCCGGCCCACTTCCAAGTCGATGTGACCATGCCGCATCTGGCTTCGTCGTCCAGGGGTTTCACGCGCCTGGTGCCGCTAATTTTTATTATTATTAACGAAACAAAGTAGGGAAAGACACAATATTCTGTCAGTTTGGCAACTTCTCGCGAAATGGTGGTATTACATGTTCATACAGTCAACGTGTTTCACCCAGTACACCATAAGCACAAAATGTTATTCTCCAATGCGATACAACGTCACGGCATATATCAGTTTATCATCAAGCAACCCACTCACGAAATTTGTACATGGAGTACCTAGTAGATGCTTCAAAGAGGCAACAACACTAAAACAGTGTCCACGCCAGAAATTGGATGTCACTGACAGTATCATACCCGAACCGGCGAGCACATGAGACCGAAACGGCTCAGACTCAGAGGCTATGGAGTAGAGGCTACATCTCTGCACACAGACTAGTTGACTCGACATGGAAGAGCATACGTCGAGGCAACTTAAGAGTGTGCAAGTTAGACACGGTAAATCATCACGACACGGCGTTGGGAGCCAAAAAGAAAGAAGAAGAGGAGAAAGGGGAAAAAAAAAAAAAACCTGAAATCGTGCAAATGTTAGAGCTCGAATACATAGGGGCTGCTACCTATCTTGCCCATTTTTCTCATTAGCTTGACGCGGCCTGGGTAGTATCGCCCGCGGGTTCCTGGCCGTCATCATCGTCATCACCACCAACATCCATGACTTTGTTGCTGACTTGCGTTAGGACCCGCGCACTCATGGCCCTGACAAATCGGAAAGAAGCCATCATGAAAGTGAAAGCCCCAATTGCCACGAACAAGAGGTTGAAATTATCCATCCTGCTCCTCCCTGTTCCGCCTCTTCTTCCAGAACCGAACAAGCCACCTGCTCGGAAGTTGATCCAGTGCCATGGGCCCATGGCAATAAACGATTTGACGGCTCCAATCAGACCTAGCGAAAAGAAGCCCTTGGTGAAATGCTCCACCCATGTGGTTGGTTCTTGATATGTAGGTGTCCGCACAGCGTCAAGGTCCGAGACGACGCTCGACACGGTATCGGCTATCGAGCCCACGGGGTCGAACCATAGGTCGAGGACGGGATCCGCGATGAAGCCGAGTACGAAAAGGCTGACAATGAAGACAACGACTGTCAGAGCAATCTGGGCCCACTTGCTGCTCAGCTTGGTAGCCCAGTGCAGTCTGGCTAATCGGTAGTTGAATTTACATGTTGGGCACTGCCAGAAGTTTCTCGTTGCCGTTGGATTTGTCAAACGCCAGGCGTCCAGACAGCCCTCGTGAACATATTTCGCTGAGCCCTTGCATTTGCATGGGGATAATAGCCGGCCCAGTTCAGGGTCATCGGATTCATACACTGGGCGAGATGATGTTGTGGCAATGCCCAACAACGTGCTCGATACGCCAGAGCGGAATTTGGGATTTTCCGTTTCCAAGCAAATGCGACATGTCCTCGGTCTGTACTGTCGCCCATTCGGCTTAGTTGGGTTCCTCGCCGGTTCTTCTTCCCTGGTCGTATCTGCAGGCGGTTCAGGCGCTGGCGCTGGCCGCGTGAAGGATTCGATACGTTCGGCCGATGGTCCAAAAGAAGCGTATGGCGTACGCTGACGCTCACATTGACCAGCAGAATACGACAACATGTCGGGATCTATTGTTGTTGGGAATATTGGCAAAGCAATACGACATGCAAAATCTGTCTTCGTCTTCGTCTTTCGTTCGCAGGAACCACTACAGGGAGCGGAGTAAGTCGTAGTGTGAGATGGGCGCAGCAAGTCAGCCAATTAGGCTCTTGAATGCTCTTGACATGCAATGCCACATCCTACGCTTTCGACCGACAGAAGCTTGGAAGTGCACGCCGGCAACGGTAAAAATGATCTGTTTGTAAGAAATAAGAAGGTGCACGTGGAAGGCTGTCCGGAATGTTCACCCTCCTGTCAATAGTAAAGGCCACCTCATTGTTGCCAGGGACGAGCAAGGTGTTGGCGGAGTAGGCAACCGCAAAGCTGGCTCGCGGTGCGTGCTGTGTGCTAATAATTAATATTGGTGCGTAGTCTTTCGGAGTTCGGCCAAACCCTCATGCCGGGACTGGATGGGGGAGAGCTTGTCTCGCTTTGGCCAGCTCGACGCGCAGTTTCGCCGTGCCTGGGGCGACAGACAACCAGGCACTTGTTGGTGGAAACGTCAAGCTCAAACCGCCGCAGTTATTACTTGACCTCATCTCCCTTGCCCTCAATTCGTCACCCTCTCAGTCCGACACCAAAAAGTTCTCTCTCTCAGCCATCATCGGCGACCGCTGCAGATATGGCGGATCGATACTCATTCTCCCTCACGACCTTTTCCCCCAGGTAAGCAAGCATGCTGATGTCACTCCCTTTGTTCCTCCAACTTACCAAAGCTTGGCTAACAAACACCTTGCAGTGGAAAGCTGGTACAGATTGGTACGAAAGCCCTTGCTATTCCAATCTCAATAGTAGAACGCGCTACGAAGGTCCTTGTCGAATAGACAAGGTTGTCACAATACTAACCCACCGTGCCATAGAATACGCTCTGAATGCGGTCAACCAGGGAATCACTGCTCTTGGCATCAAAGGTATGTGCATGCAAGATGATGTACATATCATGTTTGAAAACTTCTTTTAACACGAATTAGCCACCAACGGCATTGTTCTTGCTACGGAAAAGAAGTCCTCTTCCCCCCTTGCTGATCAAAGTTCCGTGTCCAAGATCAGCAACATCACGCCCAACATCGGTGCTGTGTACTCTGGCATGGGACCCGACTATCGAGTTCTAGTCGACCGAGCACGCAAGGTTTCTCATACCGGCTACAAGAGAATCTACAACGAATACCCTCCCACTAGAATATTGGTCCAGGATGTCGCACGAGTGATGCAAGAGGCAACCCAGTCTGCCGGTGTTCGGCCTTATGGCGTAAGCATGCTGATTGCCGGCTGGGATGATGGGATCGAGCCCGACGAGGAGGCTTCTCCTGCAGAAGGCGAAGAGAAGAAGCCCAACACCAAGACAGGCGGTATTCACAAGGGAGGACCTATGCTGTATCAAGTTGACCCCACTGGAAGTTATTTCCCATGGAAGGCTACAGCCATCGGCAAGAGTGCCACCAAAGCAAAGACTTTCTTGGAGAAGAGATACTCTGAAGAACTCGAACTGGAGGACGCCATTCACATTGCTCTGTTGACCTTGAAGGATAACATTGAAGGCGAGATGAACGGCGACTCGATTGAAATTGGTATCTGAACCTCTACGTCAGCTTGTGTTCCACGGCTATAGGATGCTAACATGTACATGTAGGTATCGTCGGTCCTCCCGCTGAGCATTTACTTGGACTCGAGGGTGTCGAGGGAGCCACCGGTCCTCGATTCAGAAAGCTCACACCCCAGGAGATTGAGGATTACCTGACAAGTCTATGATGTTATGGTGTTGCTAGATAATGATGGGAAGTCCGCTGTATACATAGAATTACAAAATGCTCAAAGAGCCATCTGAACCCCAACTTCGACTCCCACTCTTCAGTAGTGTTGAGTCACAGGGTCTGGCACTTCGTGCGCGTTACTTATGAGCTGTGACAATGAACGACGATCGAGGTCCTGCAGCTACGCCTACGACACGGTGACTCGCAGGTAATTCCAGTTCGACCTGACTCCACTCCCTTTCGTCATGGCCCCTACCTTGCCCTAAGCCGAGCTGGCCATTCCGGTTCGCGCCGATCACGTACACGCCGCCGTCAGTTGTCAAAGCAATTGCATGGGATTCTCCGAGAGCAAAGTCCTGCACGTCCAAGCCCCCGCCAACTTCCCAGTAGTTGGGTATCCCGCTCAATGCTTCAAAAACACTGCTTTCTTGGCGCTTTGTTCCGCCAGAGTTACGCCCCCAAACATAAACACTGCCACTTTCTGTGAGAGCGGCGAGGACGTAACCACTCGCAGTGATGTGCTTGACTGGATCTCCGAGACTCATCAGATCCGGCACCAGCCCCAGATTGTTCGCTGCACTGGTATCGCAACATTAGCGGCCTTGATCTGCATTTTGGTTCAGCACTGGGATGCCTTACGACTCCTGCGTAATATCTCGAGCAAGGCACTCCTGATATCGAGCGTCTCCGAGCGTTGCCACGGTACCATCTTGGAAGAGAACGGCAAAACCGGCTTCGTAGACAGCCACTTGTCGGACTTGGCTTTGACATGAGAGCGTAGTCGGCCTCTTTCCAACTTTGAAGTCCTCGTGTGATGTATACTTGACAAGACCAAATTGAGAAGACGCTTCTGAGTCAACGCTTTGAGTTCCAGCTGAGTTTTCGAGTGTCATGGTAGACAAAGTCAGGCCATTACCTGCCACGAAGGTCGTGCCTATGTGGTCGAGGTTCACGCTTCCCGTTACGAAGCCGGTACCGGCAACATGGCAACCTGTATGCCCGCGGACTGGAAGGTCGTATTGAAAGCATGAGTTTGAAATGGTGCCAGGAGCCAAGCAATACAGGGTCATTATGATTGTTGTCGTTCGTACCTAATGTGTAATGTAAGCCTGCACGTGGCCGTTCCACGACATGGTCGGTCAGAACTTTTGAAAATGTCGAGACATCTTCGGGATCGCTGTCAACTAGCTCATCTCCAAATCGTAACTGATTCCAGGCGTTGAACCCGGCGGCGAACAGATCCATGGGAGACTGGATGCCTCGATGTTAGAACAAAGTTCCAACCCACACGGGACCTTTGCATCTGACGACGGCCAGTCAAGACGTGAAACCGGTGGAGGATGCTTGAGTGCGGAATGGGCTGCGTTGTAGTTTGTAAGAAAGGCGTCTTCGTTGAGTCACTCTATTTCCAGAAACATGCCCACATTGGGTGAAGACATTGTGTGAAGCGAGGACCGTCTTTGGGAGTCATCTTGTAGTTGATGATGAGGGAGCGGAGCCCCACCACAACATTTTGGGATTTCCTGCACCGGCAGATTCCAAGGTTTGTCTGGATAATCCATTTCCCCGAACCTTTTTTGACAGGCCTTTTTCTAGGACGAAGCAGAGTTTTTTAATATCTTGCATCCAACCCATCCAACCCGGCCTGGGGCCGTGCGTCAGGTACCCTAGCAAAGTACATACAGCAAACAACGTTTTTTTTCCCCCGCGTTCACGGTCCAACTTGTTGGCATGTCTTCAACAATGTTTCTGCTTGCCTGCTGCTGGCTGGCTGATGACGAAGCTTCAATACAACCGCCTTCCACGTATCATTGGCAAAGCATGCTTTTGCCCCGGCACTCGCATCCGAGCCGCATCACATTTCTTTCCTCATCTCCGTTCTATCGCGGCGGATTCTTCATCATCAACTAACAGGCCCACGTCACCCCAAGTGCTTCGGGAAGTGTCCAGGTAAACCGCTGCCTCAAGGCTTTCACCAACACGTATCATCGCCCTGATGTATACACGTGCTCAAATACACTGTGGTAGCCGACGAGCGTGCTTCTCAGATGGATGACTCTCAATGTCACCTCCATTACGTGTTTAAAAGTTTTTTGAGAAGAGAACAAAGGACTGATTCGTGGGTCGTACTCATTAGCTTCATGACGCCACACGCTGTGGCCGCAACGTCCTTGATGAATTCGGCTACTTCTTCCGTCGGTCCTCTCTCTGGTAGTGACACCGACTCATGCGATGAATCACTCGAAACCAATACGAGAATGAATCCCCATGATGGACCCCATGCAGGCTCCCCTAGAAACACCACGGAGATTTTTCCTGATGCTGCCCTTCAAACTTCTTCTCATGAAAGTCCCTCACACAATTCACAGCTAGACGTGCTTTGTGATAATGAAACTGGCGAAGCCTCCCATACTGCAGTCATGTCCCCTCGAGCATACCAATTGGAGATGCTCGATCAAAGTCTGAACAAAAATGCAGTCGTTGTTGTAAGGTCTCAACTATATATGAAACTTTTCATCGTCTCTTTTTGTTTCAAGTGCTATTCTAAAGTGCCATAGATGGATACCGGAAGTGGTAAAACGCATGTGTAAGTCATAAAATGCTCGTCTTTTTGTAAAGGCTACGTAACGACCCTCCTAAAATGACCATGTTCTAAATGTATTAATGCAGTGCCGTGTTACGCATCAAAGCCGAGCTGGAAAGATCCGCTCGCGATAAGGTATTACCCGACGAAGAAAATCGATGAATATTCTAGAAACGTCATTGACGAAACTCGGGTGCAGATGATATGGTTTCTCGCACCAACAGTTGCTTTATGCAGCCAACAATTCGACGTAATCCGACTCCAGGCAGCCGCGGCGTCCATGAAACTGCTTACCGGTAAAGACAATGTCGACACTTGGTCAGCCAGTATATGGGAAGTCATTCTGCGTGACGTGCGAATAGTAGTTTCCACATACCAAGTCCTCCTCGACGCCCTATGCCACAGCTTTGTCAAAATGGATCGTATCTCCCTCATCGTCTTTGACGAAGGTCTGTGAGCAACAAAGCCGTTCGAATCGGAGTCATGGGCCAATTACTTACCTGATAACAGCGCACAACTGCACTGGAAAGCACCCGGGTAGCAAGATAATGACGGACTTCTACCATCGACGCAAGGAGATGGGACTTCCCGTTCCTTCCATCCTTGGTATTACCGCAACACCCAGCATGACAGAAGACATTGAGAACATCGGCGTTCTTGAGGCCACACTTGACGCAAAATGCATTACACCAACCTTGTATCGTGAGGAACTTGTCAAATGCGTCAAAAGACCACAGATACGTAGCATCCTTTATAGTGCGCCCGGTAGAGTCGAGTTCACAGCTTCGATGCGACGATTACACTATGAGTTCCAAAACCTCGACATAACTCGAGACCCATATATTCTGAGGCTCCGAGAAGACTCTACAGATCGAAGCCGTCGCGCGCTGGAGAGAGCTATTGAGAAGTACGACACTTTCGTGCAGAATCAGATCAGGGGCCTCCGAAATCGCTCGGTCGAGATTGCAGAGCAACTTGGATCATGGGCGGCTGATCTATATGTCTGGAAAGCCGCTAGTTCATTTCTCGAGCGCTTGGACAAGGACAAGAGCAAGATCTTTGAAAATTGGCTTGATAGCGAGAAACAGTACATAGCAGAATTCCTGCTTCGCGTTTCTCCTCAACAACCCCATCCGATACCCCGGAACGGAGACGAGATTTCGGAAAAGGCAGGAGCTCTTATTAAAGAACTCGCTTTCATAGATGATCCAATAGTTTGCATAATTTTTGCCAAAGAACGGGCCACGGTCAGTCTTCTTTGTGACTTGCTCAATTCGTGCCCTCGGATCGTGGAAAAGCACCGAATTGGATCAATTGTCGGTTCGTCGAATTATCAAAGCAGAAGAAATGCTCTATACGAGCCCCTGGGTGACTCGAGCCAGGCTGCGCTTCAAGACTTTAGGACCGGCAAAATCAACATACTGATTGCTACTTCCGTGTTGGAGGAAGGCATTGACGTGCCAGCGTGCAATATGGTCATCTGCTTTGATCACCCTACCACACCTAAATCATTTGTGCAGCGTCGGGGCAGGGCAAGGATGGAAGATTCCATGCTGATCTTGCTTAGCGAGTATTCTTCACCTACCATTGAAAGGTGGGAGGCCTTGGAGGAAGAGATGAGGGCCGTGTATCAGGATACTCAAAGAGAAATTTTGCAGCTTCAGCGGCTCGAGGAGTCCGAGGAAACATGTCCGAAGTTCTTCGAGGTCAAGTCTACTGGGGCAAGACTTGACTTCGACAACGCCAAGTCTCATTTGGAACACTTCTGTAGGGCGCTTTCCTTGGGAGAGTTCGTGGACAGCCGGCCTGATTACATCATTCACAGACATTGGGAATCTACACCACCAACTTTAAGCGCCACAGTTGTACTTCCATCTTTCATTCCTGCCGAGCTCAGAGTTACCGATAGTAAGCTTCACTGGTTATCGGAGAAGAATGCAACCAAGGATGCTGCATTCCAGGCTTACTGCTCCCTTTATGATGCTGGGTTGGTGAATGAGCATCTCCTGCCGTTCAGTTACGAGGATATTCCTGGAGTAGAGAACGGGGCTGCTGAAGTTGAGGTCGAACCGCTCTACAATCCATGGCCTGCCGTGGCAAACGCTTGGAAGCAGCATGACCAGCCTTGGCTGTATTCGCTTACCTTTCATGATACTGCAAACTTCGGCGAGACGAAATTTGAAGTCGTGCTGCCGAGCGAGCTTGATCAGTGGCGACCTATTCAAACATACCCCGGCAATGAGGAGTCTTGCATCATTTGAGTGTGACTCACGTCGATCTATATCAGCGGCTGAGACTGTCGGGCTGTCAGATCACACCTCAACCCTGCTGGCACTTCATTACGCGCATCGATGGACAGGTGACGAAAGAAGTCATGTCATCAAAATATCTGCCAATGATATAAGCATGTCCCTGGAAGATATTGGAAGTAAGATGTTTGATGCGAGCGACCAGACAATCACGGGAGGAGACTACTTGATACGGGATGAGTCACGCACCCCTTATCAATACTTGGGTCTTGTTCAAGGGAAACCTCCTGCAGAACAGGTTCAAAGTGCGCTCTTCGACTATGATGTCGCGCCTGAGCACGTACCTTACTTGATCGTCAAGAAGTGGACGAAACGAACCGATTTTCTACACCCTCTTCTTTCCGGATTGCCATCTCCGACGACCACAAAGCTATATCCCCGTGTACTCCCGCTCCCTTGGGCAAAAGTGGATGCTGTTTCACTGAAATATGCTAGGCTCGGTATGCTCATACCCTCCATATTTCATGAGATAGAGGTGATGCTGGTCGCCAAGGAGCTATCGAAGACGTTGCTAAGCGGGATCAATATAACCAAGTTAGATCTTGTCAGAGAAGCAATCAGTTCTCGGAGTGCCGTGGAGCCCGTCAACTATGAGCGACTCGAGTTTCTTGGAGACTCTATACTGAAATACTGTGCTGCTATTCAAGTCTCAGCCATTCACTCCGATTGGCCGGAAGGTTATCTGTCGTTCTTCAAAGACAGCATAGTAAGCAACTCGAGGCTCTCCAGAGCAGCCATCGACATCGGGCTTGCAAGATTCATTCTGACAAAGACCTTTACTGGTCATAAATGGCGGCCAATGTATTTAACGAATTACGATGCAGATGTTCCTGAAGCTAGGCTACCGCGTAAGATGTCCACCAAAACCTTGGCTGATGTGGCTGAGGCTCTCATCGGAGCGTCGTACGTTGATGGAGGGATAAGAAAAGCACAGGCATGTATATCTGCGTTTATCAAGGAAATTCAGTGGCAAGACATGACAAAAAATCGTGGCGTTTTTTACGAAATGGCTCGGGACAAAGTCGTGCTGTCGCCAGAGCTGCAGCGGCTCGAAGAGCTAGTCGGCTATACCTTCTCCAAGAAGTCGCTGCTCTTGGAAGCCATGACACATCCTTCGTGCCTGTTCAATCATGACACACGATCCTACGAGCACCTGGAATTCATTGGAGATGCAATTCTGGATTACATCATTGTTCGAAAGCTGTACTCAGTCTCACCGCCATTACCACATTACCGGATGCATACCCTGAAAACCGCCATGGTCAATGGCGACTTTCTAGCCTTCATGTGTCTGGACTACAATAAAGCGCAGACCGAAACGACTGTAACAGCCGATCTCGAGGTAGTCGAAACGGAAACAGCGTCATTGGCCTTGTGGAATTTCATGAGGCATTCTTCGGAGCCGATTGGGGTCGAACAAGTCGCGGCTCAAAAAAGATATGAGACGCTCAGAAGGGATATCCTGGCGACCATGGCTGATGGAGACCATTATCCGTGGGCTCTTCTTGCTCGAATGCAAGCCAAGAAATTTTACTCGGATGTGTTCGAGTCACTGCTCGGGGCCGTGTGGGTAGACTCAGGATCTGTTGAAGAGTGCGAGTCCCTTTTGGAAAGGCTCGGTGTTCTGTCGTACCTCGATCGCCTGGTCCGAGACCGAGTGCAAGTGCAGCATCCCAAAGAGCTTCTGGGCAAGTACGCAGTTGCGCAGACCATCACTTATAGCATTGGCGTGCAAGACGCGACAGAAGGCGAGAGAAGGTTTACATGTCGTGTATCAGTCGGGCCACGAGTCGTTGCCGAGGTTTTTGATGGCGTGAGTAAGGAGGAGGTCAAAATAAAAGCTGCTCAGGAAGCAGTACGGATCATGGACAAAGAGAAACAGGGCGTGTGCAATTAGGAGACTGTCGTGCCGGAGCAGGGAAATTGTCCGGGGGGCGCTGACCCAAAGCACGTAGAATATCCCACAGATATGTTTCAATGAAGCAAAGGCAACTCTATTCTTCTGGTCCTCTTTCCTATTCATGACGTTTAAGTTCTTCAATCACCATGTCCACCATCCACCCCAGGACCTGCTCCATATCATAGTCCACTTCGGCCCCCTTGAACACCTGGATACGCTCCTCAATCAAGGCATCTTCCTGGTACGGCCCCTCCACATCACCATTCTCAAACATCCAAGCATGCTCCTCTACATAATTCGGCCACACGATCTTGTCCACATACCCAGGGGGGTCAGTCCAGAAACCTTCAATAGTGACATAGCCATTGCGTGCTTCTCGTCGCGCCTTGGCACGAGCATACGACGTCCTCACAAATAACTTGAGGTCAAAGTGAGGTTGTATCGCGGCCATGGAAGGGGCGTACAGCAGGAAGCCATCCAGGATACAAAGGCGCAGTCCCTTGTTTCGAAAGGAGTGGGAAGGCGGTAGAACATCGTTGACTTTGGCCTTTAACGCAGCGACAGTTGTGTCTGGGACGGGACATTTCCCAACAGAGTTCTGGTCTTCCTTTGAGTCTAGCGTCGGCTGTGATGATGAGGTCAGTCGTGTTTTTTTTTCGGCCCGGGATTTCCAAGGGGATTTGAAGTCCAGCTTGGTGCATACCGGAAATGATGCATGTTCCCTGATGTACGATAATGCATCGGCCATGGCGGGAATATTTAATGCGCCGGCGCAGTCCCAGTCCAGGAGGCCATCTTTCGACGGCAGCCTATTTTTTTTCAAGTGTCAGCGTGGTAAATAAGGGAATTGTTGCTCTTGACAAATTATATTCAACACTCACTCGGGCTCGGGTTTGTAAAAGTCATCTTCGTGGAGGATAAACGTATTTGGGAATATGTCGCGGAGGAGGCGGGCGAGTGTGGTTTTGCCGCTGGAGGAGCAGCCGGATATGCCGATGATGAGGGCATTGGGACTATCGACACTCATTGTGAGGGGGAACATCAAATTAACAACTCGGGTGAAGATATTGGGGGGGTTACGTGAGGTTGGTTGTAAGTTGACGCCAACGCACGCCGATTTTGGCTAAAACAAGTCTCACCTCTCCAGTCAGTTTAGTCCTTCCCGTCGCCGTGCGCCTTGGCCTTTTTTTTTTTTTTTTTAATAAAACCACACCCCTCTTTGGTCAAATCTCGAACCTCAACCCCCAAACCCAACACAACCACGCCAGACGTTCTGTGCAAGTAGCCACCATGGCTGCTGTCGATCAAGGGGACCAAACGGGCGTTATTTTGACCACGGCCCTCGCAACCTTCATCACAGGATGGCTCTTTGGCCTCTACACGACAAGAGGATACCTCATCTCGCCTGCGCTCGCCGAGGAACGCCGTCGCAACTTCAACGACCCTGTCGAAAGCGAGGAGAGCGACATTGACGAGGACGATACTATTCTCGACCACGCGCCCAATTGGGCCAATGGCGAGGATGCGGACCAGAAGCAGGGTTTGAGGGCCAGAGCTCGCGTGGGCGGCCTCGCGGAGAAGAAGAAGAAGCCTCTTGCTCTGGACAACAGCGGTGATCCGAATGAGGAGTGCAAGCTTGTTCTGGTGGTCAGGACGGATCTGGGCATGACAAAGGGTATGTGTTCCATTTCGATTAGTTTTGACCGTCTCTCTTTCTTTCTTTTTTTTTTTTTTTGTCCACCATCAAAACTTTCACTCAGTCACTGTTCTCGCCACAGCGAATAACTAAACGTGTCGATATCAGGCAAAATCGCCGCTCAGTGCTCCCACGCCACCCTCGCATGCTACAAGGCTCTTTCGCGCTCCAATCCCGACAGCCCACAGGCAAGAGTGCTCAAGCGCTGGGAGAAACGTGGTCAGGCCAAGGTTGCCGTGCAGATCAAGAGCGAGAAGGAGATGACGGAGCTGCGGTGGAAGGCGCTCGATTTGGGTCTCACGGCCGAGGTGATTGAGGACGCGGGCAGGACGCAGATTGATCCGGGGAGCTTGACGGTCCTGGGGGTCGGCCCGGGTCCCAAGAGCTTGGTTGACAAAGTTACGGGACATTTGAAGTTGCTTTAGTTTAGTGCCGTTTTGCTCGTTCGGCATGGATTGCGTCGTCCTTCTCTCGTGGAACAAACTATGCGAAGGAACTACGCGAATGGGATGTGGGTTGGAAGAAGAAAGAGAAGTGGGAAGTCAAGTGGTTGGTGGGAAGGGATCTAACGATGAAAAAGAGCGGGAAAAATCAAAGGCGTCAAGGATTTTGGTTATCAGGTTCGCAAAAAAATTGCTAGCATATACGAGTTTGTGTCATCGATGGAAGAGAGAGACACAATAGACGTGTTTGTCGTGTCATGCAGACAATGTTGAAATGATTGCTCTATACGCCAAGAAAGATTTACATGCATGCATCGTGACTTGGCATTTGCCCTAGCCACGACGGGTACTGTGTACAGCTGTCCAGATGCCATAGGTTTACGCCAACCGGTGACCCTACCTGGCAAATCTTGACAAAGCAGGTCCCAGATCGGCTTCCACCTCCTTGCGCTTCTTGTCCTTGAGCTTCTGCTGCTCGTTCCACAGCTCGTCTACCCGCATTCTCTTCTCATCGATGATGTTCTTCTTCCTCTGCTTCCGGAGATACTTCTTCAGGGCGCCGTTCTTGCCACGGGCTCGATTCCTGATTTCTTCGGCAATGTCGGTAGCAGGGGCATCCAGGTCCTTCTCCGCCTTCTTCTGCGCGTTCGATCGCAAGTCTAGGTTTCCGATAAAGTTGGGGTCCAGGGCAATCATGTCCGGCGCGAGCTTGTTCAGCAAACCCTTGACTTCGGATTCTTGACGCTGCTTGGCCGTCTCGAAGGGGTTGAGCTCCAGAGCGTCAAAGTTGGCTTCACCAGCGCCGGGGATGATGAGCGATGAGAAGCCTTGATCGTGGCTCACACCGAGAACGTCTTCGAAGGGACACCATCGGACTCGCTCCATGCGTTTGCCTTCTGCGCCCCACGTCATGTATGGGGTTTTCACTTTTTCCTGTACCGCCTTGTTCTTGTTGAACAGGCCTTTCCAGATGGTCGTTTGGGTTCCCCATCCGACGGCTGTCAGGCCGGTATCTGAGATGGCCACCGACGAGGCGGGCTGACGGGTGTAGTAGTTGTTCACTTCTCTAAACATGCGAATATCCCATACCGCCATCTTGAGATCCTGTCCCGTGGAAACCATATATCGGCCCTCACGGTCCATGGCGAGTGATCGAACGGGGCCACGGTGTGCGAGGAGTTTGACCAGGGGCTCTTGTGAATTGGGTGACCATAGTGTGACGGTGCCGTTTTGGTGGCCCACGTGGAGAACACCATTGTATGGGTTTTGTGCCATGGACATGGGCTGTCCGAGCTTAGAAGGCATCTCGGCAACGAGCTGGCCGGTCGAAGTGTCTTGGTATTTGAGAACGCCACCGGCTCCCTATTTACAAAAAGGTGTTAGTTTCTGCAGAAAAATCCATTCCGAGGTGTATAGGTGCTTGTGATGGCGGAAAAACTCACAATCGTCGCCAACAGGAAATGATATGGTAGGAATTCCATATGCGTCACCTCGTTATGCTTCCTCAAGTTGTGTAATTCCACGCCATTCCTGTCGTAGATGTAAACGTACTTCTTTTGCGCCACGGCAAAGTACTGATTATTATGCAACCACTTAATATCCCGGATCGTCTCTCCCAACTGAAGCTCGCATCCTAGTTTGCCCTCGCGCCAGTCCATTGTCGCAACATGGCCTTTCCGCCCGGCAAGTAGTAGCTCGCGGCCGTTTCTCGTGAAGTCGCAGATGTAGGGACCGAGGGCATCGAGTTTCAGGTCGAAGCGCTTTTTAGCCGTCGCCACAGCTACTTCCGATACAATGGCATCTTGTCGAACTTTGTACGTCTTTTCAAAATCGCCTTCGGCTTCGAGGAACCCGCCCGTGTTTTCAAGCAGAATCTCTGCGTCCTTGGCTTTGATTGTCGCATCTCGGAACTTGGTCTCCAACTGCTTCAGATTTCTTCGGAGTTTCTTGTCCTTGATCTGTTTGGTATTGATCCCTTTGCCTCGGCCATACGCCTTGTTGGCTTCCCGCAGGCGACGAAGCTTTTCTTTCTCATGCTTGGGCATGAGCTCCATTCGAGTCTTTCCGACGGCGAGGGCGCCATTCTCACGCACCCTGGTGATGGGTTCGTCGATCGTGTCAACCTCCATGATGACAACAATCCTCCTTCCTCGTCGTGTGAGAGAGAAGAAGGTGGCAAATGAAATGCGGTGATCGGATCGAGGTCGAGAATGCGGAGGACTTGGTTGTGCCTAGGTACAAAAAGAAAACCTCCCAAAATTTCCACCGCTGGCGCACCTGGATCAGCTTATCGTCCAGCGGTCATTGGATGATGGGCCACACGCCAGGCCCGCAACCCTTTATCGATATTCTGCCGCACAAAAAATGCACAACCCCGCCATCACCGGCTTCTGACTATCAGATTGGCACCTTCCTTGCTGCTCATAATCTGCCAAATTCAAAGCTGGAGTCTCTACCTTTTCGCTTCAAAGCCGGGGGCAACGGCAAGATGCCTGTCGCCGTTGCGAATCATTCGCATCGCCCCACCACAAAGGTGTCGCACAAGCCTTTCAAGTCTAAGGCGGCGTCGAAGCACGAGTTGAGAGATCGCGCCAAAGGTTGGCTTGCACAGTACCGGACTCACATATACTATCTCATCAAATACTAACAAGGGGACCGAATAGGAAGAGTTCCCAACGAACGAGGCCAGAGAAAAACGCCACACCAGCAAGTCATGTCCAAATTCGACAGACGGAACCAGGCCAAGCAGGCTCGTTTGACCAAGCACAAGGAGCACCTAAAAGAAACTTCGGTTTTTCAAGGGAAGGATGGTGCTCCGCGCATTGTGGCTGTCGTGCCACTTTGCGCACATGGCGACGCCAAGGTTGCTATTAAGCAACTGAACGATAGTCTCGACATTGATGCCGTCGTCGCAGATGGTAATTTCCGAGTCTCTGTCGATCGATTCAAGCAAAAGCTTCAATACATTCCCCTTCAGCGAGATCTGAACGCTTGTCTTGACGCCACCCGAGTCGCCGACTTCGTCGTCGTTATCTTGTCTGCCCACGAGGAAGTAGACCCGTTGGGAGAGTTGATATTGCGAAGCATTGAGAGCCAGGGTATGTCTACCCTCTTCACTCTGGTCCAGGATCTAGACAAGGTAGAGCCTGCCAAGCAGAGAACTTCTACCGTTGGCTCCCTAAAATCGTTCATCACCCACTTCCACCCGGAACAAGAAAAGGTGTACAGTCTGGACAGCAGGCAAGAGTGCTCTAACCTCATGCGATCTCTTTGCAACACAACACCAAAGGGAGTACGTTGGAGGGACGACAGAAGCTGGATGCTGGCCGAGGATATCAAATTTGGGACCAACGATTCCGGGCTCGCCATTATCACTGGTGTTGTTCGAGGCAGAGGCTTAAAGGCCGATCGCTTGGTGCAAATCGGGGATTGGGGAGCGTATCAAGTTGAGAAGATCGTGGAAGCTCCTTTGCCTAAGAACGCAAAGACGGGAGAAGACATTGTTGTTGAAGGGGTTGTTGAAAAGACTCTGGACGAACCTTCCGAGGATCAAGACGACCTGAACGAGCTCGCCCCTGAAGATGTGGTCATGGACGCCGACGACGAAGCCGGAGCCGGAGCCGACCTGGCCGCTGAGCCCGCTCCCAAAAAGGGTGTCCTGCTTGATGAGCACCACTACTTTTCCGACGCGGACGAGGAGGAGAAGAAGATCAAGAGAAAACTTCCCAAGGGCACCTCCAACTATCAATCTGCATGGTACCTCGATGATGTCTCCGATTCAGGGTCCGATATGGAAGACATCGAGATGGACGGAGCAGAAAACAAGGGCGAAGATGAAGAGATTGGTGCCGAAGACGGCATTGAAGGCTACGCGCAGCCCGAGCCCACCGAGGCTGGTGGAGGACCCTCCGAGTACTCTCAAACCGAAATGATGGACATTCCTGACGAGGACGAGGACGCCCAGCAACTCGCCCATTATCGCTCCCGCAAGCGCGAAGAAGCCGAAGACGACAAGGAATTCCCCGACGAAATCGAGCTGCACCCCAACGTGCTCGCCCGCGAAAGACTAGCCCGCTACAGAGGCCTCAAGAGCATCCGTACCAGTCCATGGCAAGAGGACGAGGACCGCGCCCACGAGCCCGACAGATGGAGGCGCCTCGTTCAAATCCCCGACTACAACTCCTCCCGCTCACGGGCCGTCCGGGAAGCACTTGTCGGCGGTGTTGAGCCCGGCACCCGTGTCCACGTCTACATCCGTGGTCTCGCCGACCCCTCCATCGCTGCTTCATATAAGCCCTCCTCCCCCATCACCCTATTCTCCCTCCTTCGCCACGAGAACAAGAAGACCTCGGTCAACTACCTTTTCAACCTGAGCAACGACTATGGGAAGTCCATCAAATCCAAAGAGGAGCTCATCGTGCAATGTGGACCCCGCCGCATGATCATCAAGCCTATCTTTTCGCATTCAGGCTCCACGCCCAACGATGTCCATAAATTTTGTCGCTTTGTGCACCCTGGACAGAGCGCCATTGCCTCCTTCATGGGCCCCGTAACATGGGGTGCTGTTCCCGTCATGTTCTTCAAACGAACTGTGCCTGCCCCCGGGTATCAAACCAACGTCGAAGGTCAAGAGGATATCGGCCTCAGCCTGGTCGGCACAGGAACGGCTCTGCCGCCATCAACGTCCAGAGTCGTGGCCAAGAGGGTCATCCTCACGGGTCATCCTTACCACATCCACAAGAAGATCGTCACAGTGCGATACATGTTCTTCAGCCGCGAGGATGTAGAGTGGTTCAAGGCTCTGCCGCTGTGGACGAGAAGAGGCAGGACTGATTTCATCAAGGAACCACTCGGTACACATGGCTACTTCAAGGCCACCTTTGATGAACGAATCAATCCTCAGGATGCCGTGGGCGTGAGCTTGTATAAGCGCATGTGGCCTCGACACGCAACGCCGATGCAGAGACCGCTCCTGGAACTTGCTGGGGGAGATGGACAGGCACAGGGCCAGACGGAAGATGTGACGATGGAATGATGGATGAAATGAAGTTTTTTTTTTTTTTGTCAGCATAAAAGGCAGGAATATGATTCAGTCCGGCTTTCGATTTTCGGTTTTAAAAAGGAGGACGGCTCATAAACCCATTAGATGAGACAAGAGCCATTCATATTAATTCACCTTTACATGGACATGAGAGGTCAATTTTTATGTCTAAATTTCATATCGACTCCACGCTTGCAACCATTCAGCCGTGCTTACCGTATTTTGACATCAGGTCGAACAACACGGAACACTGTCCATCGACCGAAAGCTTATTTTCATCACTTGCTTGCTTAGTTCTTCTCCAACGCCTCCAAACCCGGCGTCGGGTTCGGACCACCCTGCTTCACCCGCTCCTCCTCCGCACCACTGGCCTTCCACGCACTCAAGATCAAGTTGACGATGTGGTCCACGCCAACATCCTTCTTGACCTGCGCAAACACGGTCGGGCCCCCCTCCCTCATCTTCCTCGCGTCCCTCTCCATGACCCCCAGATCCGCACCCACGGCCTCAGCCAAGTCCGTCTTGTTCACCACCAGTAAATCACTCTGCGTGATGCCAGGCCCTCCCTTGCGGGGCACCTTGTCGCCTCCACTGACGTCAATCACGTAGACGATGAAATCGGCCAATTCGCGAGAGTAATTCGCCGCGAGGTTGTCGCCGCCGGACTCGATGAGCAGCAGGTCAGGCGAGAACTTGGCATGGAGGTCCTCCAGAGCGGCGAGGTTGGCAGAAATGTCCTCTCGGACAGCGGCGTGGGGACACCCACCCGTTTCGATGGCCCTGATGCGTTCTGGCGGCAGGGCGGCGTGGCGGGTGAGGAACTCGGCGTCTTCGCGGGTGAAGATGTCGTTTGTTACGGCAGCGAGGGAGTATTTCGAACGGAGGGCGAGACAGAGGGCGAGCATGAGTGCGGTTTTGCCTGAGCCGACGGGTCTGTGTGTAAGTTTTGAGATTCCTCCTGTTAGCTGTTTTTTTTTTTTTCACGTTTGATCAATCCTGTGGGAAAGACGATTCGATATGGTCTTTTTTTTTTGGGGGGGGGGTCCCTCTCTTCGATTGGGGGGTTCGGGGCAAGGGAAAATATGGCCCGTTTGTCTATATCATGGCCACGGAAATTCGAGAAAAAAAAAAAAAACTTACCCTCCAATACCGATGGTGAAAGCCCGATCTGTCCAGTCCCTCCCTTCGACAATAGGCATCTCCCGCCCGATGTAACTTCCCGGGCCGTCCAAAATCTCATGCGAGTGGCCGTGTTCCTGTGCGGAGAAGCCATCGTGGGAATGCGAGGCACCGCCCTCGCGCGAGTGGGCGTGGGACATGGTGGTTGGTGCTTGTTGTTCCTCACTTATGTAGTAGGCTGTTTTCACCGAGCACGGTGTTTCGGTCACGAAAGTGCCAAAAGAAGATGGTAAATTTCGTTGATCGGATAGAGAAAGTTTGAAACACCTCGAGGCAAACAAAAGAACTGGGGAAACCACCCAATCGAACAAGGGGAGGAGGGGGGTTTAGCTTCGATTTAAACTACCCCGCGGCACGGAGCTTTGCTTATCTGAAGGCAGAAATACGGATTACACAGAAACTAGAGCTATGCATTGCATGGTGGGGTTCTGAAGGCTGGAGCGAAAGCGTTGTACATCAAAGTGACGAGAGCTCATGTCGAGGTTTCATCTACTTGTGAAGGGTTGGGACGAATGAGTGGATGAAGAAAACATTTGATATCTGCGTCTATTGCGCCTCGTGATTTACAGAGAGCTTCTTCCATCTACAAGTACATTTTGAGCCGCTTGGCGTCTCGCTCACCACACGGACGTATACATATCCCGCTCGTACACTTGACCCTTCAATCTCCCACCTGCCCAACTGCCCAACTGCTGTGTAGGGATCCAGCTGCATGCTTCACTGTGTAGATTGCCCCGTCACCTCCGACACACCAGCTCGGTTCAAGTCTGTCTCCTTCTTCTTCGCCATAATTTCGCCGATTTTCTCCAGCATGTCGTCCGAGAGCTCCGGCTCGCCCTGTGTATCCCGTAGCTCTCTCTGCCTCTCATGGAATTCCTCCAAGGGCGTCTGCATAGACTTGATGGCCTCTGTGCGGCCCTTCTTGACGGCCTCTTCCATCTCCTTGTGCTCGATGAACCATGGCTCATGGCGAGTTCTGAATCTTGAGTATTTGTTGCGCAATTCATCGAGCACAAGTAAAAGGTTCGTTCTTCGACTTTCTCGCGTATGGTGTCTGCCTTCATGGTTTCGAACTCGGGGACTTCCACCTCCGGCCACGGAATGACCAGGTTAAGTCCGGGAACAAGTCGGTCCCACTTCTTGCCATATTGCCAGCGATCGAGGGACATGTTGGGGGACTGCATGTTAGGCGGCACAGCCTTGAGTTGATTGACGATGACGTCCTTGGTGACTCCAGATTCAGCATCAGTAATGGGATACACCAGACGGATCGAGCCGATCGAAATTGGCATGGATTGCGATCGAGCAGGGTTGTCGAACATTCCCACTGAGAGAGCCTACATTGGTCAAGGAGTTAGCATGGTCCGATGACTTTTTGTTCATGATGCGAGTAAAAGAGCGTTCTCATACGTACTCTGTGGTGAGTTTCCAACGTGACAGTCCCGCTTTCTGGCTGCACATCCTTGATGCGATCAATTTTGCCCTTGTCGGGGCCATCCATGATGACGACTCTATCCTGGGGAGCAAGATTCAGCTGCCGGACGCCGCCAGCCCACGCACATCGTTGTTCGATAAGCTGAGGTTTGGCTTGATGCAGTCCGTAATTTGTCCAGTCCTGTCGCACAGTCTCTTTGAACGCTCCGTAGTTGTTGAATCCCAAGTCTCGCTTCGGAGCAAGGGGGCCCATCTCCCAGTTTTCTTTCCTCGCCTGTCGAGCGTCTTTCAAATTCTGTCTGACCTCGGATACGGCACTCCTTAGGGCTTGGCGATTTCGTATTCTGTTGTCGATGTTCTCCTGCTCCATCTGCTGTCGTGCCCGGCGGTTTGCCTGGCGCTGAGCCTGGGCAGCTCGCTTGACGAGCTTCTGCATATTTGTTGGCCGTCAATTGACGAGGCAGGAGCTGAAGATGTGTTGCGAGTCCGTGGTTCAGTGAATTGATCAGAGATAGTACAATTCTCCTCGGCGAAGATTGTTGCTTCCTTCGTCGTCTGTCGCGTGCTGGGAAACTTTGGTGGTCTTGTCGCGGTGCAGTTGGGAAATTCTCTCCTTCTGTCACGGAACTAGCCGGTCCGAGACCAGCTGAGGGTGGTCTTGAAGTTGGTATTTCAGGCTCTAGGGTAGCTCACCTGATCCGACATGCGCTCACCAAGTGGTCGCTGTTCTAACTTCTCCACACATGTTGTTGTAAGACGTTGCAAGACGGAGTTGGCTTGTGACATGATGATTATCGCGTGGTGTACGGAGTAAGAGAGTGGGACTATATGATGCGCCTTCCTTTGTCCTGATGGGAGCTTTGTCGCTTGAATTGACTGTTCTGTCAAAAAGATATGGAACCACACAATCCCAACAAGGTGCGGACGGATTGGGGGCAAGGCCTAATCTCCAGGGCATCAGCTGCCTACCCAGGTTGGGGCCAGGCTTGATGCAAGGTACCGCAGGTTGCCTCCATTGTACACCCCACTGTACTCATCAAGAGAGAGGGCATTCTTGCAGCCTGTTCCGCCCTGTTCCGCCCCCAACCTCTTGCCGAAACAACATTTATAACTTGTCGTTCTTCCGCCGAGCTAATTCTTAAACAGACCTGGTCTGTCTATCTATGTATATGTAATATGGTGCTGTCCCAGTGTTGGTGGCACGGACAGAGACAGAGCAGCGAGTGAAACATGGCCACCAAGCTAATAGCATACTGTGGTTTGCCTTGGGAACAAAAAGATGATATAGCGAGTAGATGCTTTTCCTCAAGATCCTCAAGAAGACTACTCGTGATTAAGCCTGCATATTGATTACGCGAATGTCATCAAGCCGCAGCCGCAGCGCACTGCCCAATGTCGGCGCATCAACAACATCATCGATTGTTCGGGGATGCCGCGCAATTGCATGCTATTATATTATGGGATACATGAAAACATGACCGCCTGGAAGTGCATTGCCCCAGTGGGACGACCGCATGGAACTTGGATACAGTAGAGATACCCGTCCCAGCCCCGACGTTCTCATTCGTGCATGTCCCACTGCCGTCCAGTCACCAGGCAGGTCACCAACCCGCCCTCCAAGGCGACACCAGCACCCCAGCTCCAGACCCCAGCACCCAGAACCCAGCCTCCAGCACCCAGAACCCAGCCCCCAGCACCCAGCACCCAGCACCCAGCACCCAGCGCCCAGCGCCCCAGCTGCTGGCTGTTGCAGCAGCAGCAGCCGCTAGGCCAACTGTCACACATCTTTGCCTCCCCTTCTGCCTGCTGACGTGCGTTACGTCCGTCCTCTTTTCCTCTCTTCTTACTCTTCCTCACCTCGACATTCCTGCTCCATAACTCATCCACTCCATCCAAACTACCTCCCCTTTATCTGCTTCTATCTCAACAGCTTCGCCTTCTTCGCTTCCCGCCTTCATCATCGCCAATCTGCACACACAAACCATGGCTGAGATTCGACGAAAGCTTGTCATCGTCGGCGATGGTGCCTGTGGTAAAACCTGCTTGTTGATGTGAGTTGTAGCTCCCTTTTCCAGCCCTCTCCTTTGTGTAGGCTCAACAGCATGATTTGAGCCCGCCCACATACACGCACATATGCGCGCTCTCAACATTAGTCTCGCTGCCTTGTCCAGATGGGTGAATGCAACGGCATTCGCAGTCATGTCGTCGTCGTTGCATGGCAGAAACTCTACCAATACAGCTCCGTTGCTGACCATTTCCCAGCGTTTTCTCCAAGGGCACTTTCCCCGAGGTAAGAATAAAAACCATCGACCTCGTCGGTGTCTCCTGTGAGAGCCTGGCATCACCACATTTCCGCTCAGCGACCATCATCACTACGACCGAGTGCTCTCACTCTTGCATACCGTCCAAACCTGCCGTTTCAGCCCCTGCACTTTGCGGCTGATAGCTCCTATACACCTTTTGACCGACGTCTCCGTCCCACTTTGCAGCTAGAACCAGCCTGTCTCGATGATGATTCTGTCAGAGCACCTTGCTGACGCTTATTTCCCCAGGTCTATGTCCCCACTGTCTTCGAAAATTATGTCGCCGATGTCGAGGTTGATGGCAAACACGTCGAGTTGGCCTTGTGGGATACGGCTGGACAAGAAGACTATGACCGTCTCCGTCCTTTGTCATACCCCGATTCCCACGTTATCTTGATCTGCTTTGCTGTCGACTCACCTGATTCTCTTGACAACGTCCAGGAGAAGGTATGTTTTGAATCTCATTCTTCTCGATCGGACCTCTCGGCGGACGGTGGTGAAATCGCCAGTTTGGGCCATAGGAAAGAAGACATGCTAATCGTTTCGGCGTCTAGTGGATCTCCGAGGTCCTTCATTTCTGCCAGGGTTTGCCCATCATTCTGGTTGGCTGCAAGAAGGATTTGCGTTATGACCAGAAGACCAATGCCGAGCTGCAAAAGACCAACCAGAAGCCCGTTACCCCCGAAGCTGTAAATATAATCTGAGCCCCCGATCAATCTGGAAATGTTGAAATGTCGTCCGGCTCCAGGCGGCAACTTTGTGGCTGGAGCTGACGAACATAGTTGGGATCTTCCAAATATTCATGTTCAAACGCTAATGTTTGCTATTTCGATGACAGGGTGAGGAAGTCCGCAAGAAGATTGGTGCCTACAAGTACCTCGAATGCTCAGCCAAGACCAACGAGGGTGTCCACGAAGTTTTCGAGCATGCCACTCGCGCTGCTCTGTTGTCTCGCAGCAGCCGCAAGAACAGCCACAAGAAGTGCCTTGTTTTGTAAAGTAGCCAGCTTCACGAGCTCGTCCACACCCGACAAAGCAAACTTGAATTTTTTTTCCCGGCATGATGGCCTCGGTAATGCAATCATCTCTTCAGTTCACACTTTTCAAACTTTTGGCACGGCTGTTCGGATGGCCAGTGTTGGAGACAGCCCACGGTGATGCAGGCTATGCTGTCTGCATAGGTTTTCGGAATTGGAGTTTGATATCTTCTCTCGCCTTGCCTTCATCTTGCTCTCTTTGACCGACTCGTTCTTGTTCGCACCCCACATAATTTCGACCTGTATTTGTGTGTATGGCTTCCCGAGGCTTTCTACGAATGGTTTAATGGTGGACGGAAAAGGAATTGGATCGCTGGCGGAAGTTACGCAAAACAGCACTCTGTTCCTGTCTGTTGACTGGCTGCTCGAGGAGGACGGGGCTTTTGCGCAGGTTATGCGCAGGTTATACATATATATCAGAGGTGCTTCGAGCGCAGTCGTTTGTCGAATTCTGACGAGCAGACGAGAGGGAGGGTGCCTAGTTATTATATGTATTTGTCGCTTTATGGGGAGAAGGTAGGTCTGAACTTGGGACATGTTTGATTTTGTGTCATGCGGTCTGAAGACGATGGATTGAGGAGTGTATAGATGAGATGAGAGGCGAGGAGAGGGGACGGAGGGTGTAGTTTGTGGATTGGTCGCACATTGAGCGGTGCCGGACTCGTGACACGCCGACCACTGCTACATGCTTAAGTCTTCTGTTGCTTTACACGTTTTTGTCGTGGTCGTTGTTGCTGTTCTTATCGCTGCGTTGCAATTCCTAGAGCAAAGTTGTAGTTTTCATATTCACTGTGTTTCAAGATGCCTTTATGATATGTTGCAAGTCGTTGTGAAATCCCGGTTGTTTTAAGGCTCACGATAATATTACTGGCGCATGTGTCAGACGACCTGATGGAAGTGATTTTCACGAAAGACTGCGAGAAATTTGATCAAGTGAAGTTCTTGACTGTGGTAGAGAGCTACTAGTATAGTAGGTCTTGCTAGAAGAGCGCGTTGATTCACAAAGCCGCCTGCTCCCGGTCCCAGGTGAAGCCGTTGTAAAGATGCAATCGATCACCCATCCAGCCATCAACTCGTGTCAAAGTTATCTCGTTCGTCATGTCCCATGCTATTTCTCGTCTCTCTCATCATCGTCTCATCAGCGCGTAAAACCATGACGTCAAACTATTCTACTTGGGGCAAGTCTAGTGAGCTTCGTTAGCCTTCTCCAAGAACAAAACAAAGTGGACGAGTTCCCTACGAGAAGGGGGGGGGGGGCACGTACTGCGCCGCAGGAGGTGCATTTCTTGGAATCGTTGGCGATGTTGGCGCTGCACTTGGGGCAGGAGGAGTGGTTTGCGTTGATGGGAGAGGGAGACATTTTTTTTGGATGATTGTGTTGATCTCCTTGTATTCTTATACTTTATTTGAGGTGAATGAGGTTGAAGAACTTGGTTGATAATGCGGGTGGGGTGGTTCGTTGGATGGAGCGGGGGGAACGAACTGGTATTTCAAGCCGGGAAAGCGGGGTTTGGGGGGGTCATGGGGTCTTCTTCGTCTGATGTGGTAGTCCGTAATCGTGCCACGATTATACATGTATGGGTGGTGGGACCGCGGTTACGGCGGCTCTTCTTTCCCTGGACGTCTGCGTGAAGTGAACGGAATAGGTATGCCGGAGCTTGGCGGGAAATGAAACCGACACGCTGTGTATTGTTGGCCGCAATTGCAGACAAGTTACATGCATTCTATCCTAAACACCCATCGTGCATGTGCAATTCATGTCCTTGCTCGATCGAGCTGGACTTTGCTCCTTGGGAGCCAGACCCGACAGGAAAGTAATGCATATATGCGAAAAAAAAAGGAAAAAGAGGAATTAGAAAAAAAAAAGGATTTTCCTTAATGTTACAGTCGGATATGCCCTTTTTGTAATTTCGCATCATACACACTTTGCTGCTTCTTCGCTTCCTGTACAATTATTAGTCAATGCCAAGAGGGGCATGGCTGTCGACTGGAGGGCTTGCATAAAAAAAAAAAAATCTCACCATGAATCATTTTAACAACGGCCTGCATCACACTAATCACCATGACGGCAACGCCAAACACGACTACCGCGTAGGCCATGTACGTTCGCCAGCTCCGCGTGGTAAGCTTGATGTAGCACATGGGCGGCAGAATGTAGGCCATGGCCACGGCGCTCGTGGCGCCGACGAATTCAAAGACGATGCCCAAATCACATGTCAATAGGCTGATGACGGTGGCGGAAGCGACGAGACCCGTGCTGAAGAGGACATGGCGACGGAGATTGAAGTCCTCGTCTGGGTACCAGTACGTGAGCATGACTTCACGGCAGACAAACGCCTCGAGGGGCAGCGACGTCAGCATGTTGAGCCCAAAGCACAGCCGGGCAATGTTGACCATGCTGTTGTCGGAGGGGAAGTTGTTGAGCACGTTGCCTAGCGTCTTGTCGCCGAACGTCAGGAAGCCCGCGAGGGCCATGGCCAGACACGCAAGCATGGAAATGCTGGTGGAGTAGTGCGTGACGCGGGAGAAGTTGTCGATTGTGGGCGTCCTGAGTGAGCCGTAGATTAACAGCGAGTTGTGATGACACACGAATGCTATGGGAAACAAGTCGTGAGCCCAATCGATACCTCTTCTCTTCTTTTCATCTGGGTGTTAGGAACGAACCACGTACCAAATGATATCACGCCAATTGCTTGGGAAATGCCTCCGTTCACAGTCAGGAGCGGCGTACTGAACGATCCCTTGGCCTCAGACGGCACAAAGAATCCCTGAATCATGACCGTCGACACGATAATCAGCATGCCAATCAGTGCAAAGGTGCTCGCTTTGGCAAGTTTGGCGATATCTCGGTACAGAGTCAACGGGAAGCTAACGCCCATGACGAAGAAGGCGATGGCGACTCGCCGATCCGTCAGGAGCCCGATCACAGGCACGCCCCCCAAATTCGGCCAGATGGCAAGCAGGACGTGCGGGATGGTGTCGCCGACAATGACGCCAAATGCAACCATGCCGCCAAAGGCGAACACCCACTGCGCAACGCTGATGGCGATGAGCCCTGGCCGGCCAAAGCAGTGCTCCACGGTGCCCTGGAAGCTGCTTGTGCCGCTGAGCTTGCTGTTGATGACAATGAGGCAGATTGTCCAGTCCACCACGACCGTCAGCCCCACGAGCAGCAGGATGCCTGCCAGGAGTCCTGCCTGTCGAATCGCATAGGGTTGCCCGATGATTCCTGCGCCAATGATGGAGTTGGCCATGTTCATAAAGGCCGATTTCAGCCCCGACTTTGGTCGTCGCATCTCCTGCTCCAATCGATCGCCGTCGTCGTCTCCCAGGGTATTCGCGACAGACACGCTAGGTGCCTCCATGTCCGTCAGGAGAGGCACGCGGTGCTCGTGGTGGCCTCGTACTGGGACATCGTCGTCAAATTCGAAGCTCTCCTCGGAGAGCCTCCCATTGCGAGCTCGCCCGCCCGGTTCGCCGAAGACAGCGGGATTCAGGTCGAATTGCACTCGGTTGGGTGTCCGTGGTATCTTTCGCTGAGATGGAAGTGATTCGTCGTGCTTGCCTTCGTAGACGACCAAATCGTCGTCGTCATCAAAGGCGCCGTGGGCTGACAAGCCATGATTTTCTTCTTGGTGCCCATTCGGCGCGCCATGCCGCTTGGCTTCTGTCATTGCTCTAAATCAAGGGATCGTGACAACTCGCCAGAGACATCTTCGCTGCGCCTTGTATGCTCTGGGCAATCGGAACGCGCGACGAGGAGGGACGGGGCAGTCGAGGGGGGGAGGGCAGCAAGTGCTGCCGGGAACAGGCAACAGGGTCGGCGTTGCGATCAGTCTTTGCAAAAACGATGGTGTGAGAGAAAGGGGAAAGAATGAGCAATGATTTCTATTGATGTCGTTGTGATTTGATCAAAGAGTCCAGACCGAGCTGGTTGCCGTTGCGCAATGGATGGACCAAAGACAAATGTCAGAGGATGAGGTACTTATTGACGGCCACTGGCGGGCAGACACATGCATCGAGACAACGAGTGAGATCAAGAAGTGGGCCCAGCATTCTAACTGGGAAGCTGTGGGCTCAGTCCTCCTTTCAGGGGCCGAGCTGTGACGCTTCATCAGCCAGCTCGAGCATTGATGTCAGTAACTTATTATTACCTAATTACGGAGTACGGATTACTCCGTAGAACTATTACATGTACAATCCGTTTAGGGCCATGTGGGTATCGAAACATCATCCCTGCGCCCCGCCCTGTTCTCGTGTCAAGCCTATCTATCCCATTTCAATAATCTCCCATATATATATATATACACGCGTTGGACAGACTCATGATCACCTGGTGCCTTCTCACTCATGCATACAATCTGTTCATTCTCCCCGCATCGAGACATGCTACCTCATGATTATGCAGTCAGAGCCAGCGTCGCCATTGATGATATAACAACCACCATCTTGGCATATTGTCTCGGCCGTACATCTGCTGCTGCTGAGTTGGACGACTCTGTGGGCTTGGCCGCCGCACTGCCAGATTCGGTAGCACTTGTAGCACCGCTCTCGTGACCGCCGAGGCCAAGAGACAGTCCTTTTGACTGAGTCGAGATACCCGATTGCGACGTGACTTCTGTGGTCGACGTAGTCGCAGTGCCGGTAGTTGGGCCAACGTTTGTCTTCGTCGTTGACCCATTGCCACTGGGAGTTGAAGAGGTGGTGCTGGCCTGGGACCCGGCTGCGGCGGCGAACCCTATTCGTCCTTGGTCTCTGTCAAAGACAGTGTAGACGTTCTTGAGAAAAGTATCCCCCAGAAGCCAGGCACCCTGGATAACTTCGTGGCCATAAATGTTGCTTGTGCATTTCCCTTCACTGTTGTTCGGGGAGATCCAATCCTCGGAAGATAGCTTGTAGTCAACCCCAGAGAAGGTGAAGGCAAGGTCTTCTTTGCTGTCGCAAGGAACAGTATAAGTCAGCCCATCCCCGCTTGCAGATCCAGGAATGATGGCATGAAGCTTCTTGACCTTATCACTAGGCCCGAAAACAAACGAGGTGCCAGTATCAATGTAGGCGAGAACGCCCCCGCTTCCGGCCCTTTTCCCATCATAAGCCATATCGTCAATTTGAATGGACCAGTCGTCGCCCTTTGAATCAAGAGACGTGTAACTAATGTCCCCCGTGTACTTCTCGGGGTTGGTGGCACCGAATCTGATCTCGCCATTGTTGGTTCCATCCGCAGCACGATTAAGAGCGATGCCGTAGATGTTCTTTTCAAGCTTCTTGCCATCAACTAGTGCCTTGGGGAAGTTGTCGCTGGCTCCTTGTTTCATGGACATGCCGAGAATGCCATCGAACGCAAAGCGTGCGAAATCATTGGAAGTTTTCGAAGCAAGTCCGAAGGTATACTTGACGCTAATTCCAGCCACATTAATGGTGTCAGATACGAGACTGCCCTGGACGGTTCCTGACCCATATGAGATGGAGAAGGACTTTTGGTTGTCGACAAATGTGTCCGAATCGCCAGATCCAAAAGTATTGTGCATTGTGCAAGGTTTGTCCGTGCAAGTTGAGCCCATAACCCAACTTGATCCGGCACCTGTGTCGATCAATAGGAAAAGCTCCTTGTTATTCGAGCCTAATTGCGCCTTGACAAAGTACGAATAATCGGTGCCGTCCTGATGAATCCCGGCAGCCATAGGATGGGTTGGTTTCGTTGCATCCTGGATCTTGTACGAATTTCCAGATCTCCTGCCGATGCTGACGTCGACATCTGCAGAGCCCCCCCCATGTGCGTGTGAGAATTTCGATTTTAACCAGGTAGCTTGCTTGGAGGCTCTCTGAGCCGGGGAGTCATCATTCTGCGACTGACAGTTAGCAAGCGGGAATTTACCATCCATCCGAGCACTTGTTGGGGAGAAGATGCTCCTGGAGGATCCAAAGCGAGGGTTATTCACCTGAAATGCTCTTTGCTCAATAGCAAATGCTACGCCAGCCTTGGCTGACTTCGTGACCGCATCTCGTTTGGCTTCGGCCAGCAAGGCGAGCTCTTCCTTTTCCTTCAGCCAGACCGGCGTGTATGGGAAGAAGGCAGAGGCGCTATAGGTCCATAATGCTAGCTGCAAAACAACAGATGGGATCATGATGGAGTAGTTGTCGTACTACTACGCGTCGCACCAGACACCATTTAAATACCCTCGGAAAGTCGCCAAAGATGAGCCGCAGCCAGCAGAGCACGGCGTGGTATGGCAATTGGAGAGGATTTTTCGTGCGAGGCCGGCTCGGTTCAGATGGACTTGGAAGAATATTCGGGAGAGAATCGATTTTGAGCGATAGGGTGGAATTGGGTAGGCAAACGCTTGCTGTAATGACGCATTTACAAATTAAGATTTAAAACGAAGCATTGATACCTGTGACAGGATGTGTCGATCGGTTCAAGTGTAAAAAAAATAAAAATAAAAATAAGTAAAAAGAAGCAGATGAAAACAACAAGGATTGCAATATAATTCGGGATGATTAAACGAATAGAATCCCGTTCGGCGTGGTGATGGTTCCTCACAGGTGAACGTGGGCTTCGGATCGCCTGACTGTTTCCCAGAAATGCACGCCAAATACAAAACAATGGATAAAATGTAACGAAATGTGCAAGATGGTAGATGGAAGAGAAGGCGAAAGAGAATGCTATGCACGTTGACGAGATGGCACGGCAAGATGCAGAGAGTAGGAAAATCAAGACGAGAAAGAGGCTCGGGGATAATGTTCGAACAAGGTTTAAGGCATCGCCCAACCCACATCTGGCTGGCCATGGTGAAAGGAGTCGGCTGCGGATGCCCCCTTCCAGGTTGCGTCGCAATTCAATTGGACGAAGGCCAATCTTTTCCTTGGGGGTCGATCGAGGTCACCTCGCTGGCAGGGAGACCCTGGCTGGCCAGCATGCAGGTCTTGTGGAGAGGAGAGTGACGCGAAGGGAATGCCAGCGGGTTGGCCGGGCTAGGCTGTCACCCACTCACTCACTGCCTACGGATTATTCCCTGGGTAATTAGTTGCGAGACTAAATTATGTAGTTAATACGGACGTAGCTGGCTGGGCATTAGCTGTGCGCTGCGCCGCTGATGCTTGCGAATGCCTGGGCCCCACTATTGACGAGGCCCCAGGGGTCGCTCGTTGTGGACCATCATCAATACTCCGTCATCCGTATTGCATATGTACTTGTAGATATTTACGATATGCCTCCTCTCCTGTTGCCTCTTCCTTTGCGGTCTCTCTTTGTGCAGTACGAATACACATCGGCACCATACGCAAGCGCAGCTATACAGACACAATGTCTTCGTTGTGCAGATTCAGAATAACCCGCATTACCAAATAAAAGCTTTTTCAGGAACTCATGCAGGCTGAAAATTATTGCGCACCGTCTCGGATACCTGCATGAAGGGCGCTCTGGCGTCACTGAGTGGATATCACATCATAGTACGTCCGTACGCCAAAGACAACTGAGGTAGTGCACTGTGGGTCTTGGTGGCGCAATTGCGTATTTAATTCGCTGTTGAATTCGCCGCTGTTGTGGCATTGGGAGATTGATAGTGGATCGTATAGAATTACAGGGGATTTATAAGCCAATTAGAATTCACTAGTTCACGCCACCAAGACCCGCAGTGCACTACCTCAGTCTATTACACACGGTAATCCGTATGTACATCCTTCCCGGGGAGACAAGCGCTTGGCACGGACCTAGGAAGGCGCTAAGTCTGACCGCGACCCGTAAGGCGCCAATTTGCCCATATGCCGCGTCCAGAAATGCCATCCCATCAGTTTTGCGTCGGATTCTTCTTCTAATTCTAATTCACATATGGGGGCCACGGTTCAGGGTCCAACCCTCCGCTGCAACATACTCGAGTCGATGAGCTGACATGGCGCTGAAGAATGATAACCTGCAAGTCCAGATATTCAGTACCGATACTGGAACAGTCTCTCGCGACAACCCGAATTTTGGGCATGGCCGACAGAGCACATATGTAGCCGCGGCATCTTCTTCCAGCAGCGCACGGAGAAGATGGTCCTTTCTAGTTGGTCCACAGAATCGGCTTGTATTACTGTGAACTTTGGTGGTAACAAATCGTTCAATCGGCCAATTTCGAACGCGGCAAGCCCCTTTTATCCCGTGGCTTTAGGACAAAGTTCCCGTCCGTCTCGTGTCCTACGCGTGGCCAGAAACAATTTTGCTGAGTGGGCCAAGTTCAATCTGAAATCACAACCCTCAACAAGATCGTCACTCCTTGGGCCCCTTCACAAATATCGGCAAATACCACTAATTGCAGATCACTCTTCCAGGACATGGCGGTCTGAAGCTCATCCTTTTCCCAATTGCAATTCCTCGATGCCGAGGCTACTGCATAGTACTACCTATCCATGAGTAATTAAGGATTGTTATAAATTCACCTGAACCTCCATGATGGAAATGCTCTCGGTTTATCTAGGCCATGCTGTTTCAGACCCTTTCGAAAAGGATTGTCTGTCTGCTACTTATATTCCTATTCTACGTCTCGTCCCTATATACAGGACTACCTTGTGTAACGTACACTGACCAGTGGTTGGCTTCCCAAGTAATCACGTATTACTTGTCTCGTCCTGCAGGTCAGACCTTGTGAACCGGCCTAGTTTGAACCGGCCTTGTTGTGCTAAGGAAAATCTCCGGTGTCTGCCCTGTCCATGCCCGTTACAGGACAAAGCTCTCGGAAGAACTGTAACTCGGTATCTGCCCTGTCAATACCCAACTACATTCCATCACGCACGAGGTCAATCGCCATTAGCTCGCGACTCTTCACAATCTACACATTCTCCCCTCCTCTTTCCCCCCCGACCCCCCAACACCATGACACCCTCTTCAGCAACCAATTCGGAAGGTCCTGGCTCTGCTAACGGCTGCATGACCGAAGCTTGACCTAAATAAAGCTAATACCCCTGAGGCGACCGCAGCCTATATCTTCACCCAGATTGTAGCATATGAGTCTGAAGGAACAATAGGTCGCGGTCTATGGTCGGCATATATCAGTGACTTTGAAGGATGGACGAAAGAGACCTTTAAGCTAGCTGACCAAAGGGTTATCAAGTATCTACGCAACTACCTCCTCTGGCAAGGCGTTTATATCTCCCTGGACCGCAAGCTTATTATCGACACCCTTGAAGAAATCTTACAATGCACATCATTCCACTTTTGGACTGACGAAGAGGTGCGAAATTGCAGACAAGCACACGGTCTTCTTCACACTCCCTGAGAACCCAAACTTATATTGGAAGCCTCAGTCGCCGAATCCAATGGTAATTGAATAACCTAGCCCAAGGCCTCGTATTTGTTCCGATTAATCTCGCGACTGCAAAGCTCTTTGCATTCGTGGAATGCTCGTTCGCTAATAACAAGGACCCTATGTACAAAGGATTTAACCCCGCTTATAAGTTTTATCAAAATTACAACACGGGGAATACCACAACATGCTTCTTGCGCCATGGAGAGATGGCGTTCATTTTTAACCTCTAACCTTCAATCTAACCACACGACCGCGCAGCGACCAGTGTGGCCCCATGTCACGTGGTCACCCACAACCCTTTTCCCTTACATATCCACCGCGCACTAGGCGTTATATCCCCTCCGTTCCTTCTTTTCCCTCTCTTTCTTTGATATATTAGAATAGGAATGATATAACGAATACTCCATGCTCTCAACCCACTGATCTTGCTAGCAGGTATTCGAAGGCAGCGCTGTCAAAGAAATTCATGTAATTACACAAACATTTTTTTATTCAGTTAATAATGGCATTTGCTGCAATACATTTATTTGTAGTAAAAGAAAGAAAGTACTGTGGGGTGTCACGGGTGTGGCAGCGGGCTGCTAGACTAAAAAATCAGGGCGTGGTGGGCAGTCTATCTAGTCCCAGAATGTAACACCTGATTGGCTCGTAATTCGTGCCTCAACCCTCATGATCGGCCACCTCGACTTTCACCTCCCCGCCATCTCGTCGGCCGTCTTTTGCTCTCCTTTTCGTCTCGCTTCCCAGCCGTCTCGCCCTTCCAGCCTCCACCTTTACGTGCCATCGCACGCCTTCCTATCGAATCAAGCATCGCTACCCGCTACTCGACTAAGATACCATGGCCCGCGGCAATCAGCGAGACAAGGCCCGCGAGGCCAACCAGAAAAAGCTGGCGTCCATGGTACGAATTTTCCCGTGCACAACGACCCGAGCGGCACCGATCCGGCCTCGGCCATCTCTACAGCGTCCCAACACGTTGATTGCCTGGGCCACCTGCTAACAACATTCTTGGGGTGGATAGAAAAAGGGCAGCAACATGAGTGGAACCGAAATGCAGCGTGCCAAGGAAAGTGCCGCTGACATTATGCGAGCGAAGCAGGCGGCGGGTAAGTTTTTGGTCTTGAAGATGACTTCTACTTAAATCCCCCCCCCCCCTGGCGTACCCATCATTTGAATGAGCAATCTAGGAAAAGAAACTCTGGCGCTGACACCGTCCCTTTTTTTTCGAATAAAAAAACCAACAGCTGAAGCGAAAAAGGCCGAGTCCGCTGGCAAGAAATAATAAACACTTGTTAAGGAATTCGTGTTCGGCTCTCCAAACACTCGAATACTGACGACAAGAAATATGACGACCCCCCACCCAATGAGGACCATTCAGGATAATATATGGCGAAGGCGGCGTGTGTGCGTGTGTGTGTGCGTGTGTGTTTTTTGACTTGAGCGCTCTAGGATTCCTTTGGTAGACGCGTAATAAACTGTCCTTTTGCTACTCACTCCTTCCTTTAGTTTTTTCCCTCATTCCGTTGGGCACAAAGCTACTGCCCCCCTTTCATATGAAAAACAAAAACGCCCGGAGAAAAAACGTGGTCTCAAACCAAAATTGCGTTTTATTCATAAGGAGGAAACCTATTAAGCAACTGAAGCATAAGGTTCCCGCATTCCTAAAGAACACTATTGCATGGAGCCCGCGATGGGAAGTGCGCCTAGTGGGAGTGTTTGTTAGCAAGGCGACTCTACCGTATGGATGTGTCGAGGAGCGGAAAATATTCAAAACTCACCACCCATTCCGCCGAATGCACCGACACCTTGTGCTTGAGCGGCTGGAAATCCGCCAGCATTGCATGCAACGACACAGGAGCAAGATCCATCAGCACCGATGGTTCCCTTGCCAGGGGTAGCGCCAGGACTTTGCGGACCACCCCGTTCGCCTTGGCCAGCACCAGGAATTTGGCCAGGAGCCTCAGCAACCGGGGCACCGCCTTGCTTCCCGCCAGTGATGGGAGCACCTCCTCCGCTGCCGTTTTGTTTGATGGCCATGCCCTGGAACATGGCATGCGTCTTTTCAGGGGTAGGGTTGATGGAGAAAACCATGCCCTTTCCGCAGTGGCCCTTTTGCCGGCAGTAGAACCCTGGACGTGTGTGTTAATTCTCATCGACACTCAGATCAGAGAGGCCTTCATCATCAAGACGGGACTTACAAAGAGGCTTGGTCGTCATAACCTGCATGGCGACCTGAGGCGGGGGCGAGACGGTATTGTTGGGGTTCCCGAGGAAACCTGAATCCATGCCGCCCGCCATGGCCTTGCAAGGGGTGTCGAAAGGAGACTGGGTCACGGTATGGTTTTGGGCCAGGAACTCGAAGACTACAGTGTCGCCAGCGGGGATGTTGGTGAGTTGCTCGGGTTGGTACGTCAAACCACCAGGGCCACCGACCTTGACGGTATGGCTGGCACCTGTGCCGGGAATAGTGGCAGTTTGACCTTCCCTGATGGTGGTTGTAGCTCCTTCTCGTTGGCCGCCTCCGGGAATCTCGGTCACTGCACCGCCAGCGCCAGCGGTGACAGTTTTGGTGACGGTGACGGCTTGGTTGATGGTGGTTGTGGAAGCGCCGTTACCAGGGTTGGCCCAGACGATGACGACCTCGGTGCGAGCATTGGTCGAGATACCAGCACCTTGCATACCCTTGATAACCTTAACGCCGCGTGAATCGAGCTCTGTTTCGACATTTCGAGGAACGACCTGGGGAGAAAAGATATTGGTGACTCGTCGAGCCATTGCGAGAGGGGCCGTGGCCACGCAAACAGCTGTTGTGAACTTCATCTTTTTGAATTTCGTTCCTTGAGAAGTTGGTATTAATCTCGTTATTTCGCCGTGTGTATGTTTGAATAAGTCAGGGAAATGTCTCGCAGTTGAATCCTGTCAAAGGAGGTGCTGTCAAGATGAGGAAGAGAAGAAAACTTGGATGAGGACCTGCTCGGAGAGAAGGGAACTAAGAAACTAGGGCAAAAAGAGAGACGTAGTTCAACACCCAACACTCTGGGGAGAAGAAAGTAAAAGTGAAAGAGTGGGAGAGAAAGAGGGAAGAAATAGGAACCGTCACGTAGAACTTGGGGAGTCTCAGAGATGTTATATCTGGCGTGCCACCCCCCTCCCATCCCAAGTTGTAAATCAGGAGTCGAAGCGACAAATAGAGATACCTCCCCGTGGGCATGGGAGCCGTGAGTGTCATGACATCTAGAGGGTCGTGAGGCGTGTAAAGCCAAGACTGGAGGCCGGGCTTCGCCGCCTTCGCCCAGCATCTCATTCTCGGGGCTCAGTGTATCCGATCAAACGGCAGAGATGGGAATTGCCCTAGAGACGACATGCGATGGCGATGGCATCGTGCCCTGGCCCGTAAACTGGGGAGAGGAGCGACATCTGTGACAGATATGTCTCGAGTGCTGTTTTGGAAACCCTCTATTTTGTCGAGGTTCCCACATGCGCTCTTGTCATTAGCAGGCCGTCTGGTTCTTGTCCCATCCTGGTCTTGCCTATTCGGGTAACCGGTTTGGACTACGGAGTATAGGGGCATCAAACCCAGACGCCCCCCCCCCCGTCCAAAAAAAAGGATTTTTTTTTTTGGAATTGTGAATGGCGAGTCTGAAGTCGGTCCATTGTCAGACACGTTTGCATTAAGATGGAAGAAGTTGTGCAGCCCAGTATCTCGGACGCGGCACTTCCTCGCGGATCACCCTCATTCCCCTGCCCCCGGGTCCCATCTGCCCGAACTTTTGGATCCGTCTCGTCCAAGTGCCGATGCTCTATTGGGCCGGAGCAGTCGTCCGTCTTCACAGCTAGCTCCTTTATACGTGGCGCGCTTGAGCGTGCAGAAATCACAGCATCACGGTGCACCACGCTTTGGACATGGTGTGGAGAGAGGCTGGGCCCACAATCGGACTCGTCAATGACAGAGCGTGTACGGAGTAAGCCAAAGCCGTCCTTGTCCCATTTCAGCGCGCATATTCTGTGACGCAATCAATCGTGCTTGTCAAGCCCAGGTTGCGCCTCAAACCGCCAGCGATGGGTGATGAAACGGGACGCATTGCCAGGAAATGGCGGCGTCTTCTACGGACTGTAGTAGGTGACGCCACTTGGCGGGGCGTAGGGTTCAGTCGGGATTCATGCATACGGGCACGTGATGATGAGATGAAGTTTGACTTTGGACGCGAGTTGGCGTGCATGACTGGGTTACCTGTGAGGCTGTGACTAGCATTGAGTAAAAGAATCGGAAACGTGCACCGGAAAAAAAAAAAAAGAGTTCGATTCATCCCATCTTTTCGGTGCTCCAGGTTTCACATCTGCGGCGATCTGACCACAGTCGCCGCGTTGCACCACTGCTACATGTGGAACAGATGGTGTCGCAGCAACTTTTCCCGTCCATCTCCACCTTCTTGTCGGTAATGGACTTTGAAGTACGGAGTAGTCCGTATGATTTATGATCTAGACAATGTGGGGTTCAGGAGTCTGGTATATTCTAGATAAATGGCTTTTTATTTTCTTAGGGGGGTTGATTGTTGTTGTCCTTCGAAAAGGCCAGTATAGTACCCTGCGTAGTACCATGACATTAATAGTCTCCTGAGTCCCTCATCGCGTACTAATACGCCTGTTAGCTTTTTCTTACTTCTTCCTCAAATAACGAACGAGGAGACCTCGGTCAAAACGGCATACTTGAACCGAGAAGGGCTTGAGGGGGCGGTGCAACTGGAGCAGATGCCGTTATGGGTTCTTGTTCCGCTGTCTCGGTCTGCGATTGCAACCTTCCCATCAGTGATTTCGTTTCCTGTGAAACGATACTACAGCAATTGGCGGATGAATGATTGGAATCGACCATGACTGTCGCAGTTTATGCTTGTGGGTCTTTTTTTTTTTTTTTTGGGGGAACACGTACGGGTTGAGCATCTTCGGGGCCGGCAGAAACGGCTTTGGGGCTCGCGGATCTGTTTGATGCAGACTCCTCAACTTGGCTGGATGATGTACGTCAGTTCTCATGGGGGGCAGGGACGATGTATGAATGGGTAACGATGACGTACGGTAGATCGCGGACACTTCCCCCCTTGGCGTAGATGCTGTGATATTTCTTTCTTGGGGTTTAGTCATGTCCTTGGCTTGGGCGTATGTCACGGGCAGACTTGTTTGATTCACACCTTGTACTCTGCTAGGGCTTCGTTCCAGGAGTCGATCAGGGCCGAGTCGTCCCAGACTTCCTCGTGGCTGAGATCAGGTTGGTCGCCGGCCATAATTTTTCTGATGTCTGCTGATGTCGCTGTTATCGCTGTTATGGCCTTCTTGGTACAACGGATGAGAATGTGCTCGTGATTTATCGTTAACGTTTTTTTTTTTCGCACGCGGCTTACAAAAGTGCGGTAGCTCTCAATCAAATGAGCTGACTTGTCGCAGTCTAAGCAACAATTATAATTTTTGGTGTGGTTGGCAAGTGAACATATCTAAAGAGTTCCGGTTTCAACCATATCGCTCTCATGTTCAATCACCCACGGTAAGTGGGTGGGTGGTTCAAGCCATCCAACAGCAGCTCCACGTCGCGTCTACTGGTCGCTGCAGGACCCCCATCAACCCCACCACTATCAAATGATAGCTTCACCGCTCTCTGTCACGGCAGAAGCGTGTTTTTTTTTTTTTCTCTCCCGATTGGGATCAAATGTCGGAAGGATAGGTATAGCAAACATACCAACATCAACACAATGGCTCCCGAACTCAGAAAAAGAAAAAGTGAGTGCGCTTGGAGAGATTCCGACATGTGTGTTCATTTTCTCAGTGCTAAATTATCCTCGAACAGCTATTTCCGAAGCTCAAGAGAGCAATAGCGCCACCAAGGCTGCTATTATTAAGAAGCCCGCGCTCAAGAGCAAGAGAAAAGGTAGAGTTGCGCCATAAGAATGCGACGATTCCAGTAATACCCCGGAAACATGTTGAACCAAATTCTGACTTTGCCTCGCAGCCGCTGAGGATGCCTCTCCCGTCTCAATAAAGAAGCAGAAGCCCGCGAAACAGGCGGCCGCTACTACTGCACCAAAGCCCGCTGGAAAGTCGACCAAGTACGCCAAGCCCACGAAGGCTAGCAAGAAGGAGATACAAGAGGAGGATGAGGTGGATGAGGGAGATGAGGATATATTGCAGGTGGACGACGAGTCGGATGATTCTGACGGCGAAGAGAACGAGAATGTCAAGAATTTGGCGGTCGAGGTCGACTCGGAAGACGAAGCTCCCGTCAACAAGGCCTTGTCCTTCAAACGCGGCCAAAGTGTAGGCAAGGTCCCAGCCGTGTCCAAGGACCTCGTGGAGCTCGCAAAGAAGCCTACTGGAGAGCCTGCAGTGGTTTACATTGGCCGAATCCCTCACGGCTTTTACGAGCACGAGATGAGACAATACCTTTCCCAATTTGGTCCCGTCACAAGAATCCGTCTGTCGAGAAACAAGAAGACTGGTGCGAGCAAGCACTTCGCCTTTGTTGAGTTTGAGGAGTCCAGCACCGCCGAGATCGTTGCCAAGACCATGGACAACTACTTGCTGTTTGGGCATATCCTCAAATGCAAGACTATTCCCAAGGAGCAGGTCCACGCGGACCTTTTCAAGGGCGCCAACACACGATTCAAGGTCATTCCATTGAACAAGATGGCCGGTCTGAAGCTGCAGAAGCCACTGAGTGAGTCTACTTGGAAGACGAGGGTGGCCAAGGAGAAGAGTAAGCGGGCCAAGCAAGCTGCCAAGTTTAAGGACATGGGCTACGAGTTTGAGGCACCGGACCTGAAGGCCGTGCCAGCCCCTCAGGCTGCCGACGAGAGTGCCGTCGAGGAGCCCGTCAAGGCGATTGAGGCTGCTCCCGCCGAGGAAGAGGAAAAGATTCCCGAGAAGGAGATGAAGGCATCGAAGAAATCGAAACCCAAGGAGATTGAGGCCAAACCCGAGTCTATACCTGCTCTCAAGGGGAAGGTCGGCAAGGCTGTCAAGGGAAAGGGAAAGAAGGTGAAGGCTTGAATAGATCTACGAATACACGGAATCTCATGTGGACAGTTTCTTCTTAATGATTGATTGGCAACGGCATACAAGGTAGTTCTTTGTACAAATCGTTTTTTTTTTCAAGTCATCGCATAATTACTCAAAAGGTGGTGTTTGGTCAGCTGGGGGATACTAAATCAACGTGAACAAGACATGTACGCACATAAGCGAACCCACAGCACTCATAACAGACGTTCCCTTCTCGCCTCAAAAGAGATGAAAAGAGAGTCGAGCAAGCAATGGGATTATGAAAGGCAAAGCGCTCTACTTCGCGCAAGGTGGTGAGCAAGATCACGGCATGCAGGATCTTCCTCGGGTAGTTCGAGAGCGAAGATTAATTGTAAGATGAAAAGGGAGAAAGAGAGAATCTAGGAGCCCACCTGCTGCTGCGAGGTAAATGCTGAGCTGCCCCACGGTGAAAGCCCAGCCTGACTAAGCCTACTTCAATGCACTAGCAGATGCAGTCCTTGCGTGCATTAGTGGCCGGGCCTCTTTTTCTTCCTCAACGGCGAACAAACACTCGAGGGCGAGCGCAGGGAAATGCTTTGCATAATATGGGGAGGGAGGACTTTCTGTTCCGCCACGTCAGAAAGTTGCTTTTTGATAGGATTTACTCCGCAGGTTACCTTCCATTCTTTTATTTTGGATCTCGGGCTTGTGTCATGGATGGGTTCGCTTCCAAGGCGGCGAAGTGTCTACACGACCGGGTCCTCAACATTCTGGATGGATTACTGTGGCCTCCACGGTGCCCGCGACCCGCTATCCCACATTTCACACTCGCTACGGACTTATTGTTCGCTACATGTAATCTGTACTCGTGCCACGCCCCACCCTAGGTATATTTATCCGTGTGGTATTACGGACTACAGCGTACAGATCAGCCGCGAGCTAATGCCCATGTTGAATTGCCAACCGACGCTCAACATTGCTCCGTCACCACCACAAGCTGGCCAACCTCGACAGCAAGCACATACAGGCCGCTTCACTGCCGTGCCTTGGCTACTACCATGTCGTCGAACGCCGCTGCTGGCCCGACGCAGACGGCCAATTCAGGTTTGTACAATATGCGCACTCGCTCGTCTCACAATGGCTATCATGTTCTAATCAAGGGACATCTTTGTGGAGGGGTGCGTGTCGTTGCAGCGTCAAAGAAGAAGAACAACAAAAAGAAGAAGAATGCTAACAAGAACAAGGATCCTGCGCCTTTGAGCAATGGCAACTCGAATCACAAAAACGAGGACCATGAAAATGATGACGAGTCGGCAGCTGTGAGTTTCATTTATTATGTTGCAAGCAAAATACCACGGCGTCGACTTCAGTCGCTGACCCCGAGTCCCTTCCCCAAAGGACCCCACTGAAGACATGAAGCAAACCGATTCCCCTGGAGGCCATGGCCACGCCGTAGCGCCGGGCAAGACAGATGTCGACGGTGCGCGCGATTCAGACCCGACGGCGAAGCTGGAAGCTATGAGCAAGGAGCGAGAAGCGCTACGGGCAGAGGTGGAACAGCTTCGGAAACAGCTCGAATCTATCCAGACCTTACACGAGCAGGAAGTCTCCCGCATGAAGACGGATCTCGAAGAGAGCAACTCGGCCAAGGAGCATGCGGAAGAGCAGTACCAAACCCTGCTCGAACGAGTCGAGAAGATCAAGGAATCTCTAAGCGACAGACTAAAGCGCGACAAGGCAGAGCTCGAAGAAGCAAGAGAGCGCATCGAAGAGCTGGAAACACAAAACGAGCAGCTCCAGGGCTCGGCGCAATCCACGGGCGAAGATGTCGAGAAACTCAAGGAGGAGCTGCAGGATGCGACGAGGGAGCTATCCACCCTGCGAAGTCGTAACAACCTGTCCGCGCACAACTGGCACAGGGAAAAAGAAGAGCTCACCCAGACAGTTCAGCATCTCAAGGAGGAGATGGAGACAACGGCGAATGCCATGGGCGAGTGGGAAGTCTTGGCCATGGAGGAGCGCTCCACCAAGGAGAACCTCTTGGACAAAGTGAGCGATCTCGAGGAACAAATGGCTACGCTCAGGCGACACTACGAGGCTGCCGCCGTAGACCGCGACAGTCAGTCGACTCTCGTGGATAACTTGCAAAATGCCCTGCGGGAGATCCAGGACGCCCGAAAGAAGGAGCTGCGGGACATGGTGGAAACGACCGAGTCGCAGCTTCAAGCGCTAAAGACATTGGCTCAACAAGCAGAGGCACGAGCCACGGATGCTGAAGAAGCCAAGGAGGTGATGGCCAAGGAACTGGAGCGGACGGCCCCCTTTGAGAAAGAAGTCAGGGAGAAGAACTTGCTCATCGGCAAATTGAGACACGAGGCCATCATTTTGAATGATCACTTGACCAAGGCGTTGAGATATCTCAAGAAGACGAAGCCAGAAGACAATGTCGACAGGTACGTTCGGCCCAGTTGTTCCCATTCCACCTTTCATGTTCTCTTCTCCCGCGCAAATATGCCCTCAAACTTCCGATATCATACAAGAAGAGATACTGACCCATTCTCCCTCCTGGCAGACAAGTCGTCACCAACCACCTCCTCCACTTCCTCACCCTCGACCGCGGCGACGCCAAACGCTTCCAGGTCCTCCAAATCATGGCCGGCTACCTCAACTGGACGGATGAGCAGCGCGAGCAAGCCGGCCTCTCCCGACCAGGCGCCTCCACAGGCAGTCTCCGCCTGCCAACCAGCCCCTTTCAGAGAACGCCCAGCTCGCCGTCTTTGAGCGCAGACGTCTTCTCAGAACCCACTCCGGCCAAGGACAGGGAATCCATTGCCGAGCTATGGGCTAGTTTCCTGGAGAGGAGTGCCCAGGAGGGCACTACGACGACTGATGGGGCAGCGAGTGCGTCTCGCAAGGGCAGCATGAGCAGCACTGCTGCGGGGCACACGGTTTCCAAAGCATGATTTTTTCCATTAATAGCTGGGGAACTTACATGGGACACTCTTTTGCGCCATGGCAGTTGAATGACCCACCTAGTAGTCCGTCGTTGGTACATCACTGTAGGGTTTTACACAGAAGACAGCGAGTTTATCTGGATGGGGCTTTTTCTGTAGACGTTGGCATGATCATGATGTATCAGCCGATGAAGCGATGAATGTATTTCTTCCCCCTCTTAACGAGCATTACTGAACGTGTGCCTCGTATCATCCATCTGGAGCAAAACTTAATATAAGTTCTCACATGACAGATGATGTGATGGGTACCCGTGGACATGTTGTACCCCATGCCCCCCCCCCCGGCAAGCATCTTTTTGTTATGTTTGTATGTGCCATGTGCAACTACTGTTGAACTTGTCATGTATCGAAATGTATGCAGCAGCATGTATGTACCATCCACGTTCTCGGTCTGTCCTAGTTCCATCGAACCAGTCCTCCTCATCTTACATCATTTCTTTTCCTCTGCGAAAAAAGCATCCAGCACACCATCCGTATACGTCTCCGCCTCCCTATTGATGGAATCAATGTTGATGCGATTGGTCAAAGCGTCATTGACCTCCTCGACCACGTCCCTCTCCTCCATAACTTCGCGCATGAGCCTGACCTCATGGGCCCAGTAGTTCTGACACCGATTGCGCAGCTCCTCGTCCCTCATGGCGGTGTTTCTCACGATGCCAACGGCACTGAGGCGACTCCTCGCCGTGGACAATCTACTCGTGACCTCGTCGATGCGCTCCGACGCCGAGGGCAGCTGGGCGAAGGCGCGGTTCGTGGAAGACAGGTACAAGACCCATCCTAGTGCGCCGTCCAAGGCGCAGAGCGCCAGCAGACGATAATTCCGCATGGACCAGTAGAAAAAGTCCACGTCTGGCAGGCGCAATGCCCTCGCGTTAGCTTGGTAGTTGAACGACCAGACAATGTAGGCCTCCAGCCCGGCAATGGTGAAGGCGGCAATGGTGGCGAGCGCGCGCCATTGCGAACCGTACTTGCCCGTCACCGAGGAGCTCGTCACGGCGGCAGCGACAATCAGGTTGGCGAGATGGGGCCACAGCATCGAGGGCAGAGCATAGTAGAAGTAGCTCTTTGGTTCGTCGGCGTGGCAAAAGGGACACTCGGCGAGGACGTAGGGGCCGAACTGGAGATAGAGCAGCCTGCTTTCGAGGTTGACGAACTTGGCCCTCAGCGCTTGGTCGCTCTGTGTGAGGGCGTTGCCGGGGCGCAAGGCCGAGACGCGGTTGAAGAGGACGTCGACGGGGATCTGGAGGCGGCTTTGGGTGCGGAGGAAGAGGTTCTCGGGGGCGAAGAGAGGGAGCGTCTTGAGGAGATAGATGGAGGAGAGTAGGAAGAGGAGGGCGAGGGCGAGCCGGACGCGCGGGGGGGTCGGTTGGATGGGGAGGCCGTGGGAGGAGGAGCGGAGGGAGCGATACCAAGAGATGGCTTTGGGGAGGAGGATGGGGCCGAAGAAGATGAGGAGAGAGCGGATGCTGAGACTTGGTTAGCTCTTGGACGAGTTTGGTGGTGTATTCACGACCAGCCGCGGAGCGAGTGTTTTATCCGTGTAGCTTGAGAGGTTGGTGAGAACGTACGAGTCCCAAGAGACTGCCATGGCGGGCAATGTGGTCTTGGGGTTTTTGAAACACACGTCGTGGAAAGATGGCAACGGCCGTGGAAAGGTACCAAAAGGTTATACATATTTCGTCATCTCTATGTTTTTTTTTACATTCCCGTGGAGTATCACGGATGAACCATCTCGTCACCGACGCAAAGCAGACACATCTCCACAGAAAAGAAATGTGGGGCAGCCCTCCAGTCTTTTGTTATCAAAACTACGCCCGCCAGAAAATTTTCCCTCTCTGCTCTCTCTTTCACCCCATTCTCCCGTTCTCACATCATCGATAGAAATTCCACCGCGGACAGGCACCACATGTGCGTTCAGCGTGGCCAATGTCTCGAATAGCATCTACTAATATGACTTGATTGATTTTTATAATTTTTTTTTACCTCATTGGTTATTACTAATGCTTCTAAGTTATGATTAGAAGCATTAGCTATAACCAATGACGCAAGAAAAAATTATAAAAATCAATAAAGTCATGTTGCTAGATGATGCTATTCGAGACATTGGCCATCTAGCAATATGACTTTATTACCACCGTCTTTTTCTCGACGAACCACCTCCCACGATGCGTGCGTGCATGCGATCCGTCCCACCATTCATCATATCATGATTTTTCAATTGGCACTTTCGAAGCTTTAGCGATCTCTCCGTGGTCGTCAGAGTCAATATGTTGCCTAGATCAATCCCAAAGTACTCTGCCAAGGGTCATTCTCTGTCGTGTTACAAAGTCTCAGCGTTTAGCTATGAGGAACTTTGCGTCAAATTTTCAACGAGATACATTTTTCTTCTTTCCTCATGTTTTCGTACTAGTAGTTTATACATGTCACAAATGCATGGCCAACACGTAGTGCAGTACTCGTCAGCTCTCATTCCAAACATTTTGGATTGTGTGCAAATCGTTATTTGAATAAATAAAGAACTACTGCATCGTGTCCATCACGCAAGTCTACAGGTCCTTCTTCACGTCGAGCTTCTCCGACGATCCGGGCGCCTTTTTGGAAGCCGTCTGCGCAGGAATAGGCACCTTTGTGTTAGACTGTCGAAAAAGTTGCTTGCCGATGAAGACGAGGATCTCACTAAGGAGCGTGAGAACTCCAGAGCAAGCCAGTTGCCATGATGGCGCGCTGACGCTGCCCAGCGGCGCGCGAGGAAAGGAAATGATCCATTCGGCATAATAGGGGAACCAGCCGTACGGAAGCCAGAACATGGGCTCCTTGCCGTACCAGAAGGGCACAAAGTATTGCGGGACTTTAGTGACGAGCATCCGGATCGCTGTCAGGTATCTGTCAAAATTGGATCGGGCTGCCTCGAGTTCTTTCTCTGTAGGTGGCAATCACCAAGATGTCAGCTCGTGTCCCCCAAGTAGAGTATTTTTCCTGATTGTAATTTATCTCTTCTTCCACTTCGTCTCCTGGCAATGACAGGGAAAGCGTGGACCGGGAAGACACATACTGGCTGCGTCAAGCTGCTCGAGCTTTTTGTCGTGTTGTCGACGCAACTTGGCCCATTTCGCAAATTCATCTTGGCTGCTCGTGGCGCTCAACTCGCGACGGATCTTGAGGTATTCTGCCTGGAGTGTGCGCTGCTCCGCAGCAGCTTTGGACGTGGAAATCGGGAGGTAGTTGATCAGCGTCCAGATCTGCATTCCGACGTTAGCGACATTTTCTAGCAACTGAAAGAATATACTCGAGCACGAGTGTGTCGATTTTGTAGACTGTGACATACCAGGTCGTTGATTTGTGTCGCACCAACAGCATTGATAAACTGAGCCACCAGCTCGACGGCGAATATAATGAAGAGAACTCTCGTCATCTCGAACGGGAAGAGGGCGTAGGCAACCGAATGGGCCTACGAATTATCGAGCGAATATGTCGTGACGACGATGATCTTGTGTGCCAGGTCTTGCGCTGCGGCCGGGAAAATGATCATGGCCTGGCTGTCGGTGTTGCTCTTGCCAGCTTCAATAACATTGATAAGAGCTCCAGGTGGGCAACATGTCATAAACTCCGGTGGGTTGCACTTGCCGAATGAGGAGGCTCCGTCCCCCAACTTTACGTCGCTTGTGAACGCTGGGCTACCCTAGATGGAAATTTCTTTCCTTTCAGAACACGGCATCAACATCCTTGTTTGTTCTCCATTTTACGTACAGATGTCGAGAGCTCTGGATCCGAGTGTGAAAATAGCGCTGCAGAATGGGAATCCCAAAGAATCATTTGAGCGAATATCCGCCGTCCTGGTCAGTTCACAGGAAACATACTTCGAAATAGAGATTCTCCCCACCAGCCACGTTTTGAATCAAGACACCTGCCTTCTTCAAGATGCAGGATATATTGGCATACCGAAGCTGCGACTGGTTCAAGCATTCCTACACGCTCGCGAAATACTGAATGGTGTGTTGTTTCACAACAAGAGCATTGACGATGACGTAGTCATGAGAGCAACGGCAGTTATACTCCTTATGGACTCAGAGCACCTGACTGCCGCTAACGTACGGAAAAGAGTGCTCACAAAAGGCACGTCTTCGGGTGAAAGACGGGGGGAAGATCTCATGCGAGAAACTTTCCTTATGAATAGCTTGCTGAGCAGCCGGTTACATCGACATACCAAGTCACCCGTGCTATGGAACCACAAACGATGGCTGTTGCGCCAACTCCGGGATGGCGAGACCCCGGTCCGTCTCCTGCACGAGTTCGAAAAGGTCATTTGCGTTGCGGCGGAGAGGCATGCTCGAAACTACTACGCCTGGACGTATGCGAGGGATGTGATTGCCATGGAGTGCGCATCGCCGACTCAGCAAGCAAGTTCAGTAGCGGACAGCATTCTGCCCATCGTGACCAAGTGGTGCCGTCTTCATCACCAAGATATCTCGGGGTGGTCGTTTCTTCTGCACTTGGTGATGTTGTTTCCAGACAAGGCACAGGGAGTGGCGGAGGAGACGTTGTCTCTGGTGGAAAAATTCAAATGGCGGAATGAGTCGGTTTGGCATTTTCTGAAGAACTTGGCATTGATGCCCATCATCCAGACGAAGAAGAGCTGCGTAGCAGAGGTATGGACCAAGATGAAGCTGGGTGTGGAAGACGATGCGAGCTTGGAGGCAATTACTCTAGATAGAGCGGCGGCCTGGGGCAACTTCCTATAGATTCAACGAATGGAGGATGATTATTCTTGTGTGCGCGATACTCGTGCATAATCATACCATGGCCAATTTGAGTGCTGAGATAGGTCGGAAGTACATTTTTGCAGCAAAAGCACAGCCAATACACTAATCATGATTGCTTCAGATCGGTGGGAGGTATGCGCTGGCGGAAGGGTGCAGGGTAGGCTGACTGACTCGGGGCGGATGCTGCGGCTGGCCAGTCATTTTCGCGCATATGCGAATGTAGCATCACAGCTTCAGCGACATTAAACTTCTACCCACGGCAGAACTTGAGCGCGATTACCCATGGCCCTCTCCGAAATCTGGTCAAAATGGAGGGCTCTCAAGCCCCGCTCATAGTGGACCACCAGATAGGGGAAGACTCTGACAATGTTGCGGATGGGGACACACATGATGGTTGGCTTGCGAAAGGCGCTGTCACAGACCCAGGGATTTTTGTGGTAGCTCTCACAATCGCGGCCGGAATTAGTGGTCTCTTGTTTGGATGTCAGTTTGCTCAATCATGAACATGGACAGTCTTAACTAACAAGTTGCCAAAGATGACACAGGTGTTATTTCCGCTACCTTGGTATCGATTGGCACGTCGCTATCTCACCGAGAACTCACGTCCATGGACAAGTCTCTAATCACATCGTCGACTTCGCTCTTCGCTCTTCTCATCTCGCCATTTTCGTCCGCAATCGCCGATCGCCTGGGCCGAAAGAGAGTCATCTTGTATGCAGACATATTGTTCATAGCAGGAGCCGTCATCCAGGCGGCATGCTCTTCAGTCCCCTTGATGATCGCTGGCCGCTGTGTCATTGGCGCAGCTGTCGGGGCAGCCAGCTTTGTAGTACCGCTATATATTGCAGAGCTCTCCCCTGCATCGCATCGTGGCAGATTGGTCACTGCCAATGTACTGTTCATCACGCTAGGCCAGGTGGTTGCGTATGTGGTCGGTTGGGCTTTCTCGACGTATGGCGCCCAAGACGCAGGTTGGCGCTGGATGGTCGGGATTGGCGCCATGCCTGCCGGACTACAAGCTGCTGTCATTGCTTTTATGCCAGAAAGCCCTCGGTGGCTGGTCAAAATGGGCAGGTCTAGCCAAGCAAAATCCATCATTCGGCGAGTCAATGGAGGCGTGACGGCAACTCAAGATGCCAGCACAATGATCCGGGAAATTGAGATGGAGGTTCGAGAGGAGGAGGAAGCCCGACATTTGCGGAACCAGCAGTCGTCGAAGTGGAAATGGCTCGACGGATGGAGGGACCTCGTTGGTGAGGGCAGGAATCGACGAGCGCTGGCTATAGCATGCCTGCTGCAAGGTTTGCAGCAACTATGCGGCTTTGTATGTACACAATCCGTGAACCATTCTCATGCAATCGAGATGTGGCTAATCTAATCTACAGAATTCGCTGATGTACTTTTCAGCCACTATTTTTATGCTGATTGGATTCAACAGTCCCACACTGACATCTCTCACAGTAGCAGTCACCAATTTCTTGTTCACACTTGTCGCTTTGGGACTTGTTGAAAAAATTGGCAGGCGCCGTGTTCTGTTATCTTCGATACCATTTATGATATTAGGCCTGCTCTTCACGGCATTTGGTTTTTCATCTCTTTCTATAAACGACACGCAGCTAGACACTCCACTACAACATGGTGGTAAGGAAGCAGCGTACATCATCTTGATCAGCATCATGATGTACGTGGCGTCATATGCTATTGGTTTAGGGAATGTGCCCTGGATGCAGAGCGAGCTGTTTCCATTGTCAGTAAGATCTCTTGGGAGCGGCATTGCAACAGCCACGAACTGGAGCGCCAATCTCGTCGTTGGACTCACATTTCTGCCTCTGATGGACACTTTGAGCCCACCGTGGACGTTCACATTGTATGCATGTACTTGCGGCATTGGGTACGGACTGGTCTGGAAGATTTACCCAGAAACAGCCGGACTAAGCCTGGAAGAAGCGACGGCATTGTTGGAGCGTGGCTGGGGCGTTTGAGGACTCTTTATACTTTCTATACTTTCTATATATTGTACAAGATTCTCATCTTTCTCATCAGGGGATATCCAGTCATGTGATCAGGTATCGTAAGCTTTGATCACAATGTACTCCGTACGGCGTGTAGATTTAGAAGCTGGGCAGAGAAGTTGGGACATGACCGGTGAACAACGTCAGGACATTCTATGATAGCGTCTGGGACATGTACATATGTACTAGTTGTTGGGCTTCGTATGTAGCGTCGTGCCGCGAGCCTTGGAACCTTGGAACCTCGCTCCGTCCGTCAAGCGCGTGGGTGCTACGCATAAGAAATGAGTCCAGTGTCTCATTTCCAAGAGCGCCCTGTTTTATTGTTGTTTTTGTCTTTGTTGTTGTTGTTGTTGTTGCTGCTTTTGTCTCAAAACACTAGACACTTAGCGCGCCGAATTCTAGGACAGTCCCCCTACCTAATTTTAGTGTGGCTCGCGTCTGTTGATTTTTGCTATCAATTGAGATGACTATATGTGCGATATGCCTTATTACGTTGCGCTATTGCGTTGCGTTGTGAGGCCTCGTGATAATAAAAAGAAAGGAAGGAATTCTACAAAGAGCTAGTATATTTAGCAAGGGATTAGGTGGAAAGGTACCTCTTCCGTTTTGGGACCAACGCGATATGCGCGTTTAGTGTCCCGCGTACGGATTACTTGTGCCGCACCCCACCTCCACCTGTAAGGTGGGGCGTGGCACTTTTTCATCTAAAATTTTACGGACTACGTCCGTACACAGCACCTTATTATTATTCCCGACGCCATCGTCATCGTCAGAAACGTCCGCCGGCGGTCGACCACCTTCCTCAGTTTGTGTAGTCTGCCCATTTCACCCCTCTGTCTTTTGCCATCCACACAACTCAATTTCATACCTTGACGCATGGTGCAGCGACACATCGATTTTCTTTCTTTAATATAGTATAGGTGAGGAGGGATATGGTATCTTGATCTCCCTTTGTCAGCTGCTGCTATAGTGTCCAGTCCTGCTACGCTATCACAGAGAAGAAAAACAGGGAAAACAAGCACCATGCCAATGGACATGGTCGATCGCGACCTCGTCGGCGCAGAGCAAGCAGCCTCACCAGAGCGCTACCAAGGCCGAGCCAGCAATGAGATTGAGCGCGTGCCTTCCGCCTCATCTGCGTCCACGACTTCCTCATCCAACAACGATCATGTCCGCCGCAACATGAGTCGCGTGTCGACACAAAACGATCTCGAGCGACATCCTACAGAGCTGAGCCGAATCGCTACGGCGCGAAGCCAACACAGCAACACTGTCGGAGGGGGCCTCCGCAGCAGGACTGCAAGCAAGGCGTCCAGGAGACCTTTACCCGCGTTCGGCGCTGGCAAACCATACCCTCCCCCTCTGCCCGATCGTGAAGAATATGTCGTTGAGTTTGATGGACCGCACGATCCGTTGCATTCGCAGAATTGGCCGATGCGGAAAAAGGTCCTCACGGCCGCCATGTTAGGCTACACCACCTTGACGTCGGCATTCACATCGTCCATCTTCTCGCCTGCCACGAATGTCATTGCGCAAGAATACGATGTCACATCCGAAGTCGGTCTGCTAGGGACAACCTTTTACGTTCTAGGATTTGCATTTGGCCCTACCCTCTGGGCGCCCATGTCTGAGCTACGCGGCCGCCGCTTCCCCATTGTCGTCTCCATGTTTGGCTTCTCCCTCTTCTCCATCGCCTGTGCGACAGGCAAGGATATCCAGACTATTCTCATCTGCCGCTTCTTCTCAGGCTTCTTCGGCGCCTGTCCGATTGCCGTCGTCGCTGCCGTCTTCTCCGATATGTTTGACAACAAGACCCGTGGTATCGCCGTGACGCTCTTCTCCATGGCGACCTTTACGGGTCCCCTGCTGGCCCCCTTCATCGGCGGCTTCATCGTCACGTCGCATCTCGGCTGGCGCTGGACAGAGTACCTTGCCACGATCATGGGCTTCGTCGCCTTCATCCTCGATCTGTTCTTCCTGGAAGAGACGTATCCGCCCGTCATTCTTATCCAAAAGGCCGCCGATTTGCGACGCCGCACCAAGAACTGGGGCATTCACGCGAAGCAGGAAGAAATCGAGGTCGACTTTATCGAACTTATCCAGAAGAACTTTTCGCGTCCCATGCAATTGCTCTTCACGGAGCCCATTATTCTCATGCTGTCCGTCTACATGAGCTTCATCTACGGTATTCTGTACTTGTTTTTGACGGCGTATCCGCTGGTTTTCGTGGGCGTTCACGGCTTCTCCCTCGGCCAGTCTGGTCTCACCTTTTTCGGTATTATTTGCGGCCAATTGCTCGCTGGTGCCGCTGTGCTTTTCCAGCTGCCATGGTACAATCGCAAGTTGACTGGGAACAATGGTATTCCTGTGCCTGAGTGGCGATTGCCTAGTATGATGGCCGGTGGTATAGCTTTCGCTATTGGCATTTTCTGGTTCGGATGGTACGTTACTCCCTTGTCCCCGAAACTAACCCTTCCATGAGTTCATCTAGATTGAGTCCCACCCACAATGCACAATGGGTCACATCCCGAGTCATATTTTGGGAGTCTATGGATCCTAACTGATTTTTGCCAATTTTTTATTTCATCAATGGTTGTGGCCAACACATCGGATTTCCAGGATTGAGATTCTGGCTATCGCTAGCAATAATGAATAAGAATGCCTTGGTAGAAACCCGATGCATTAGCCACAACTATTGATGAAAAGGATAACATTGAGAAATCATTGGCATATGAACAAGAAAATCACAAGAAAAAAAATAGACAAACATCTGGATTGAAAAATTCAAAGGAATCAAGCTAATGGGTTCCCTCTTCTTCTTGTAGGACGGGATTCACCAGAGATGTTCACTGGATCGTCCCCGCTCTCAGTGGCATTTTCACCGGTTTCGGCCTCATGTCCATCTTCCTCCAGGCCCTCAACTACCTCGTCGACGCTTACCTCATGTTCGCAGCCTCGGCCATCGCCGGCAACACATTTATGCGATCTCTGGCCGGTGCCGGGTTCCCCCTATTTGCGCGTCAGATGTTTCAAGGCATGGGCATTCAGTGGGCCGCCACGCTGCTGGGCTGCGTGGCCGTCGCGCTGGCTACCTTGCCCTTCATTTTCTACAGGTATGGCGGCAAGATCCGAACCAGGAGCGCCTTTGCGCCGACGTTTGCGGCCCCTGCCATGCAGAGAAGCGACGATGAAATGAGCGAGTCGGCGGAGAAGTATGACGAGAACGATGCTGCCATTGCTAGTGCTCCTCCTAAGGACAGCGAAAATGGTGTCAGGCAAAACGTATAAACATAAACATATCCATGGTAATTGTATTTCATCGTTTGGATACAATTATATACATGGCAGATAACTTAAGAAATAGAATTGGTTTGTTTTTCCATCTACTCGTGTTATCGAAAAGAAAACTGACATTGTTGTTGCGCCAAGTGGTTGATGAGTGATGTGACTTTCCACAATGACCCCAAAGCTCGCTGCTCGATATACGAAAAATTCTACACCAAGACCTAGGGACAACTGTTCTGCCTCAAGTGTGGATTGATGGATTGATGGATTGATGGCGTCAACATGGTCGGCCCAGCCAAAGTCTTTGTCTGGGAACGGAAGCTGGTGAATATGCTTGACAAGACAATCCAAAGAAACTCACCAGGTTGGGCACAACTAGGAACGACGTGTTGCACACCGGCACCTCCCACGCACCCACGTTTGTCGATCAGCTGGCTTGGCTTAGAATCCGCGGTGTGGCATCATCATAGAGCACAACTTACAATCAATTGACCAACCGACCGTTTTGATGTAAAACACGCCACACGCGTTCATTTTTTCAGCTGCCATCAGACACTGCCAACGGCAATGGGCGGGGTGTGATGACGGCCCACTGGCCACTGGCCACTGCTTGCCTCTCACTGATCATCGCTCATCGTTGGCAACGCAGCTAGGCAGGGAATCCTGGAAGATGGGGAAGTGGAAAAACTTGGAATTTGACGGGCTTGAGGGCTTGAATCTTGGCCAAGGCGCAGGCGATGTGACCGTAGATATGCCCCACATGAGCTTGTTTGTGGAAGGGTGTACGGATTACGGAAGTACCGTGAGTGGGGGGGGTGTACGGATCCGTAGATCGCCTGTTCAAGGCCGAACTACGTCATCGATAGCGGTCATGGCTAACGCCAGGTCGGCCGCATAATAAAGATCACTTTGATTGATTTCTTCCCCTTTCCCTTCATCTTTTCGGACATCACTTCGACCTCGGAAGCTGGGTCCTGGATGCGTGCCCTGAGGTTTACACATCCGCCGTATCCTCATTCAGACCACATGGTCGCTTGGTGGAGAGTTTATTGCCAACCACAGTCGACGTCACGCTCGCAGCTATCATGAACGCTGACGACCATGTTGTGCCTTCGGGCCAACACTACAGCGGCCGGAATCGCGTGCCTAACATTCAGCAATTCATGGACCAGTTGGACCAGGAAAAGAAAGAGAGGGATGCTGCCATTGACTCTGAAATGACAAACAACAAACATGGCAAGGAAGTTCAGGATCACAGAAACACCGAGAAGCCCGCGCGGAAGGATCTGCGAACTGTTCGAGATCCCGTGACGGGGAAGGACGTGCAGATTCGGGACGCCAAAACGGATTTCAAAGAAGTGGTGGAAAATCCAATGGTGAGCGAGGCGCAAAGCAATGATTGCATCTTTAGCTGTTCGGTGAAGACTAATACCCATAGTCAGATGTCCATTCCCAACCAAAATCTAGGCAAGCCGGCAACAATTGCTACTTCGTCAAAACAATCCGGCGAGGAATATCGACATGCGCAAGACGTTACTGCTCCTCCAGACCCTGTGCAAGAGGGCGCCACTTCTGACGTGCCTATTCGCAGTGAAAAAACCTCGGTGTTATTTTTTGAAACCCCTTCTGTCAGTTACGAGCCGATGTTTGAAACATTAGAGAAGAAGGGCACTGTCTTATGCGGTGGCATCTTTATCGCCATCATTCTTGTCGGAAAATTCTTTGGTGGCAGACTGCTTGGTCTTACTCCACTGGCTTTCTGCATCGCTTCTGGTGTATTCTTATGGATCAAAGACCTTATTCGACAAGGCCGTGACCTCGAATGGTCCAGCGAACAAAAACGCGGCGAAACCGCCACGGTGAATCTCATCCCAGAGTCTGTCGAATGGATGAATACCATGATTGGATTGATGTGGGGATTGATCAATCCTGAAATGTTTGCCTCGGTCGCGGACACGTAAGTACACGTAATTGACTGGTAGAATTATGAATCAATCGACTTTGACTAATTCGAAACAGGCTCGAAGACGTCATGGCAGCGTCTGTGCCTGGTATTGTCGAAAACGTTCGTGTGGCCGATATTTCGCAAGGATCCAACCCTATTAGAATCCTCAACATGAGAGCTCTGCCAGATAGCCATGTCAGGGACATCAAGGACGAGATTCACAAGGAAAACAAAGAAAAAATGGACAAGGACGAACTGGCAGCTGTCGAACAGGCTGGCGAGTTCTACAACATGGAGGTCTCTGTTGCATACCACGCCAAGCCCTCTGGCGCAGATGTGGCATCCAAGGCAAAGAATATGGGAATGCAGCTGGTCTTTTATCTTGGTATCAAGGGTCTTTTCGGCGTTCCTCTGCCCATTTGGGTTGAGTTGGTTGGCCTTGTAGCCACTGCTCGAGTTCGGTGTCAATTGACCCCTGATCCCCCCTTTCTGAAAACCGTCTCATTCACATTGATGGGTGTACCCAAAGTACAAGCTGGTTGCACGCCGATGATTGAGAAGGGCGTCAACATTTTAAATTTGCCCTTGATTTCCAACTTTGTGAACTGGGCTATAAGCGCAGCAGCCTCCATGTATGTCGCGCCCAAGAGCATGACCCTTGATATGAGCAAAATGCTGCAGGGTGATGATATCAAGAAGGAGACCCAGGCGATGGGGGTCATGTTTATCCGCATTCACAAAGCAGTTGGACTCAGCAAGCAAGACCAGAGAGGCAGCAAGGGCGGCGGGTCTGACCCTTATATCACTGTGAGCTGGAGCAAGTTTGGAAAACCTCAGTTCTGTACTCGGGTTATTCAAGACAACCTGAACCCTGTCTTTGAAGAGACTTGTGGTCTGCTGGTCACCAGTGATCTCATCAAAGCGGACGAGCAACTGTCCATGGAACTCTGGGACAGCGACCGATCATCGGCAGACGATGTTGTTGGTAAAGTGGAACTTAGTATTCAGAAGTTGATACAACATCCTGGAAAGATGTTTCCTCAGATTTCAAAGCTTCGTGGTGTCAAGGCTGACAGCACAATGCCGGGAGAGCTGCACTGGGAAGTCGGCTTCTTTGGAAAGACGCAGTTCCGGAAGGCCCTGCGGACCCACGGCCAAGGTATCAATCTACCCAAGGAGCTTGCGAATAAAGCTGAATTCCAAGATGAAAAAGGAACAATCAATACCGAGGAGGAAGATGCCGTCGCACACACGCCGCCTGACCCCCTTTGGCCGTCTGGTATTCTCAGCATTGTCGTCCATCAGGTTGTTGGACTTGAACTTGCTAATGTCAAAGGCTCTGATGGCAATCGCAAGGGTAAGGAGTACCAGCCGGCTCGACCGGAGGCAGGTGAGGTCAAAGAAGAGCAGAGCCGCAAGCTGCCGAGTTCTTATTGTACCATCCTAGTCAATGATGACTTAGTTTACAAGACTCGTGTCAAGGTTGTCTCATCTCAGCCCATATTCAACGCTGGAACCGAGAAGTTCATCCGAGATTGGAGATCTTCTATCGTGACAGTGTCAGTGCGAGATTCCCGCAACCGTCAACATGACCCAATAATTGGCGTTGTGCCACTGAAGCTCTCTGATATCTTGCAGACAAGCAGCGAGTCCACCCGATGGTATCCGCTTGACGGCGGTGTTGGTTTTGGACGTATCCGAATATCGATCTTGTTTCGCTCCGTGGAGCTGAGATTGCCACCTCCGCAATTAGGTTGGGATATCGGCACGTTCGAATTTTTGTCAAGCTTCATTACCACGACCGGATACGCCCCGGGCCACAAGGTCAAATTGAGACTACGAACAGGAGGATCTTCGGCCAGTGTCAAGCGACAGTTCTGCACCCAAGAAGGGAACGGGCTCAAATTTGATATCTCTGGGGATGAACACAATAGGAAGCTGCGTCTGCCAGTTCGCCATCGTTACAGCTCACCAATCTTTGTTGAGTTCCACATCGCCGGTCACCGAAGTGCCGATGCCTTCGCTTCGCTATGGCTTCTGGAGCTTGTGGATGGAGAGGAAAAGGAATTCGACATTCCGATTTTCAAATGCGACAACAGTGTCCGTCTGGCGCAGAACTACATCACTCAGGAGAATTACAAGGAGATTCCCGACATACAAATCGAAGAGGTTGGTCGAGTAACGTTCAGAGGTCGTTTCTCTGCAGGTACCGACACCGATCATATCCGATTTGTCAGTGATAACGACTCCCGTGAAACCATTGAGAGCTGGGAGGCGTGCTACGCGGAGGGTGTCCGACAGCAGGAAGTACAAGCCGAAGTGCCTCCACTGGTGCAGAAGCTGCATGACGATTCCCTGACCCATGGCCGAGATGTGCTTGCCCAGGCTGATGAGAAGGAGAAGGAGAAGTGGCTGGCAAAAGACGGAACTGACTGGAGCGGTGCCTTTGGACAAGACCCAAAGGAGCTCATGGCTCGCAAGACCAACCATGACGAAGACGGCGAAGAATATGACGACCTGGATCAAGACGACGATGGCGATGACGACAGCGACGACGATGAGAATCCAGATCTCGGTATTCAAGATGCGGCGACTGATCGATCCGTCGGCACCGATAAAAGTGAAGTTGGCCGCAAGTCGGTCGACACACAAGCCACCAGCACCAGCGGTGCGTCACAAAGTGGTGGTACCAGCAGCAAAAACCCATACAAGGCATACAAGGACTACAAGGATCGCAGTCGCGACCTACATCGTAAACACCGGGGCTTGATGCAATGGCGACCAATGCGCAATGCGCAATTCGTGAAAGATGAGGCTAAATTTGCAGTGAGAAAGGTGAAGAATCTGGGTGCCCTCGACGGACGACACCCAGATGTAGAAACAGAAGTATAGCTTGAGTGATTACCAAGACCAAAGAAAAAAAAATTGATGACACGAATTGCCTCAGGGCTGTTCTACTTTGCAATTGTCTCGGCAAGAGGGGTCTCAACAAACAAGGCAGATCCATGCTAGGTTCGTAGATGCCAGTAGCTTGGGCAGGTGTTGATACCGCGGCGGCATTGCTTTAATTTATAGTGCATTTGTACTGGGGATTAAAAGGTATTCAAGTAGTGTCTCTTCATAATAGAAAGCCTCGCTGATTTAAAGTCTTGTATATTTTTCAAACCTAGAGAAGGAAGGAAAAGGAAGGGCGCGTAGCGTGTAATATATAGAAAAGAGGTTATACGTGAAAACGATTAATCGCTAGATAAGACTGTATAGGGGCACTTGTGCATTAACTAAAGCTTGCTAGGTCCAAAGAAACAGAAGAGGGAGGAGAGCCATCATGAGCCCAACCTGCTCGACTATAAAATCTTCTCGTACAGAGGCAGATGCGACGCCTTGTCAGACGCAGCACCACGGGGAAGCACGCATCCCATGTCGCGCCGTCATGAGATCGCGTCTATTTGCAGTTCAACATGTGCGATATTTCAGAACCTGTCATCAGTTGTGGTTGGTGGGCGCGGGCTCAAGCGACAAGTGGTCAAGCTGGGTCAGATTGTCGTCGAGGCGGGTCATACGCACGCATGGCCTCAAATGCAGATGACCGATGACCACCAGCATCGACCACACTGGAGTCCTCCGGGGCTATGTCTGTTGCTCGTCGAGGATAAAAAATGGGAAAAGGGAGGGAGGACAAGGAGTAGAAAATCAACGACTTACTAATGGAAAGCTTCACCTATAGACAGAATGGCAGAACATTAGGAACTCGTGTAAAAAGGAAGAAAAAAGATTGAGAAATCATAATGAATATTGATCTGTCTGCTTAGTTGAACGTTACCTCTCATGGCCTAGTGACAGTATACACTTGAACTTGGCTCTTCACCCTCTTGCCCTGCCGTAAACGCCTGACAAGGAACCAATGATAAATATGAACGCCGCTTCTCCTGTGAATAAAAAAGATGATGACACAAGATACCAATAAAACCGGAATATCATAGCTAATGAGAGTTTTGTTCCACCCGCGGATTGGTTGCTACCGCTGGGCTGATGCCGAATGACAAGTGTCCAAGTCGCCAGAATCGATCCACCTCGTTTCTTTCTTTTTCTTTTCTTTTTCTTTGCCCCTTGACCAGTGTTGCATGTTGGCAAGTATAGTAGCCAATGATGAGCAATGCCAATACGTACTCGGCAATATTGCTGATGTGAAAGCAATAGAAACTAGAGCGAAATTGAATACCAAGGAACAAGCGCCCCAGAAGATTTCAAATGCATCGCTCCTCGTCAAGTCGTCTGCTCAGCTTGGCAAGGCATCTAGCCGAGCCAAATATCCCCACCGCTTGGATTCTAAATCGTAAGCGTAATGCCGCACTGCCACTATGATGAAGCACTGGCTTGCTTGGCGGATACCGGATGAACAATGTGATGATGATGGTCATCACCATCATGATGTAAGGTGACGCTGTTGAACTCGCTGAATGGATCCGTAAGTTCAGCTCCGGGAGTCGCCAGGCCACTGTCTAGTGGAACGCCCTTGAGTCTTGATCCACTAATGTCCACGCTTTCGCTCTCCTTGACATTTCTGAAGTTGACCGTGTCGATGCCCTTGGTGAGGTGGGGGACGATGGGAGGCTTCATGTGACGGATAAGAGCCCACTGAGTGGTGCGGAAGAAAGGATGCACCTTGATATCGGAGGCACCGGCTCGAGCCCCTAGCCTGCGGTTCTCATCCTTGATCAAAAGTTTCCGGATCAGTGATTTGCAAAGGCTACAGGCTAAATTAGCACTTGTTTGTGAATTCGCAAACAAAAGGATCGTGGGAGCTAGATTGCAAAATTTTCCAAATGACGTACTTGGAAATTGGTGGTGCTCCGGCGTGATCGGGGAATGGGATGTCCTCTCTCAGGATGTTGGCAAACGTAGCATTTCTGTTCTTGCCCTTGAAGGGCGTCGTGCCGTAGAGCATCTCGTAAACGAGAATACCCAAGGTCCACCAATCGACAGCGCTGGTATGCCCGCTACCCTTAATAACTTCGGGGGCTATGTACTCTTCGGTGCCGACAAAGGAGTTGGTCCGGAAGTTAGCGATGCAAGACCTCGTATCAATCGTTGGCAATGCGTCTGTCCTGGCACCATTCTTGCCAACAATCATTGTGGGCTTGCCGCCAGGGCCAGACTGTTTTGACAAGTCAAAGTCTGAAAGCATGATGTGACCTGATTGATGCAACAGGATATCTACGGATTGGGATTAGTAAGTCGCATCATGAGACTCCAGGTAGACCTGCGAGAGGGGGTGGTCATCGGATTGCACATACTCTCGGGTTTCAAGTCGCGATAGATGAAGCCCATCAAATGGAGGTATTCCAGGGCTGCGGTAACTTCCGCGGCATAAAATCGAGCATCGTCCTCGGGGATGCACTTGCCAGGGCGAGTTTGAAGAGCACGGAAAAATTCTCCACCACTGCAATACTCCATGCACAAGTACAAATGGTCCTCGGACTGGAACGAGTGATAAAGTGTTACAATGAATGGATGGTTGCTGGTCGCCAAGATCTCCTGCTCAGCCAGGGCTCGCTTGATCTTATTTCGCTTGATCATCTCCTTCTTGCTCAGCACTATCCAAGTCGTGAGTCAGTTGTTCGATATCGCTCGCAATGTCGCAGATCAGGACCCAGAAAATAGAAAACACCGGACACGTACCCTTCATGGCGTAGAGCCTGCTGCTCTTCTTCTCCCTCACCAGGTACACCTTACCGACGTCACCTTTTCCAATGAGCTTGATCTTGTCGAAACTTGCTGGGCTGACCTCAACGTTGCGAACTTTGATAGAATTAGAGCTGTATGTCCTCCGAAATGCCAAAGAAGTACTAAGGGCTGGCAAGGCAGTGAGAACATCCTCGCTGGTAGCAGCAGTACCGCCCTTCTTGAAAGAGAACGACCCGGGTTCCAAAAGGCCAATACTTCCAGCTGCATTATTCTGAAGCACGAGGGGATCTTTGCCAAGCTCAGCAGTGGCAGGACGCTCAGCATTGGGCAAAGCAGGAACGGATTTGGCCGAGTCGTTAGAAAACAAGCCCTGCGCATTGGGGGCACTAGCAACCCTTCGCAAACGACGAGCCAATTCCTCCTTTGTTTCGCTAGTAGCCTGCTCGGCAGACACACCATCAGGACCGCAGATTTTTAATTCGGGAGTGTCAGGAGGGCTAGGCGGCACAGAGCCTTCGTTGTGATGTCGAAGGACCGGCTGGCCTTGATGGGCGAAATAAGGGTTGGCGTGGGCAGTCGGGCTTATTGCTTCTTCCAGTTGATTGCCCTCGCTGGCAACTGTATGAGCGCGAAGTCTACCGACGGTATTGCTGAAGAACTTGGTATGGCGGGAGGGTTTTGGCGCTGATAGGTCGGAGCCAGCAGCATTGCCGGGGGCAGAGGTGGGCGACGCATTGAGTGAGGGGGCGCTCTTGTCCTTGTCGCTGCCACTGCTAGCGGCACTGTTCATTCGAAAGAAATTTCGCAGGCGATGGCTCACCTGCCCACCCGATGAGCCGTTGGACTTGGAGGACGGCATAGCGGCGGCGGGTGGTTGTTGATGAGTGAGTGATGTTGGTTTCGGTTGTAGACGGTCAATCAGTCGAGGCCATGGTCCGTACTCTTGTCAAACGCCGGCGAATGGAAAAGATGAGGCCTGGAAGCTGGAAGGAGGTCGACCGAGCGCGTCTGGGAAATCGAGGCGGTGGAGGATGGCTAAGAGAAAGGACCGTAATGGAAAGGTTTGGCTGCGGCTTGATGGCATTGATCGAGGGAGATGTGGTGGTGGTGGTTGTGGTTGATGCAGGCAGGAGCGGGCCACTGACTTGCCGTCTCTCTGGTTGTCCACTCAGAGACTAGCATGAGGCCCTCGTGGGTCAACCGCAAGCCAAACTCGTCGCGATGGATCCCGCTGGACGGCTGGGCTGGGCTGACTGGGCTGGGCTGGCTGGGCTGGCTGGGCTGGCTGGCCGCGCACTCCCAAGAACAAGTCTCAAACAATCATCTCAAACTGATGCCCTCCCCGTTTCCCTTCTTCACCTGGATCCTCCCCCTCGGCAAAGCCAAAGCATTACAATCAATATGCAGGAGAGGACAGGCTCCCAGACATGAATCGGATCGGGACACTGTCCGTAGCCATGCGTTCCTCCAGGTCTTTACCATTCCAACAACAAGTCTACAGTGGGTGTACCGATGACGTGCCACATGCTCACGGGAAAAGACCAGTTAACAATAACTGCAGGCGGCAGGAAGATCCTGGCCGTGGCGCATTAAAGTGTTTCAAACGTCCTGAAAGAAACACCCGCCGGCATTGCACAATCTAGCGCAGAACGCGTGCATGGCTCCATCCTCTTGTCAATACGAATCGGGAACAACCCAATCATAGAAAACAAGTTTCCCAAGGACCCCTACAGGCAACCACGAGTAATAGTCTATTCACTTTACGGACTACACCTACACTGTGCAAGTGATCCTCAATGCCTCCCGCTCCATGCAATCAACAAGTACGTATAGCTCTAGTCGGATTCCTCGGAAGACCCGGACGACAGATCCGGTAGATTGCTATCTCGCAAGACCAGCAGTTTTTTGAGCTTCCGCCTGTTTTCTCTCCACGTCACAAAGTCCTCTAATTGCTGGTCCTTTACAGACGGCGTGACCTGCTGCCCATCAGATCCCCTTAAATAATCCGGCAGGTCATCCTGCGACCCGTCCGGCAGCCCGGCAAGCACGTCGCTCGTATTTCGCGGCCCGTCACCCATATGCCATCGAAATGACGTAAAATGTGCTTGGTCCAAATGACTATGCCAATCCTGTGCGTTTGTAAACCCCATCGTCTTGCATTGTCCCCAGCGACAGGCGGAAGGGGCATGTCGTCGGCCATGGACAACGTGAACATGCCTTCGGAGCGTGTCGACATTATGTAGCTCTGCCTTACACTCAGACCACTCACACAGAAACGTCATGAACTGCGTATTCGACTTGTGGTATAGCTCCCATGGGGTCGGAGACCGTGGCTTCGGCGGACGTCCTGCCCTGCGACCCAAGACCAGCGGTGGGGCGTTCACACGAGCCTGGCGAAACTGCCGGGGCTTTTTATTGTATGTTTGTGGTGTTTTACCACGCATGGCAGAGTATGACATGCCAGGCTTCCATCCCTTTGGTCTCCCCTTACCGCTGGACGCTGGTGTTAACGTGGACTTTGGTGCAGATGTGGACATCGGCATAGGCACGAAGCTTGGCTGGGGAGCTGTCGTATTGTATGTTTCTCGTGGTGTTTTACCACGCATAGCAGAGTATGACATGCCAGGCTGCCATCCCCTTGGTCTCCCCTTACCGCTAGACGCTACTGGTGTTGACGTGGACTTTGGCGCGGATGTAGACATTGGGATAGGCGCGAAATTTGGCTGGGGAGCTGTCGTATTGTATGTTTGTGGTGGTGTATTACCACGCATAGCAGAGTATGACATGCCAGACTTCCATCCCTTTAGTCTCCCCTCACCACCACTAGACACTAGTGGTGTTAACATGGTCTTCGGTGCGGATATAGACATCGGGATGGGCACGAAGCTTGGCTGGGGAGCTGTCGGCTCTGAGGGCGGCGGAGCAGCGACCAGTTCCTCCTTGGCGCGTCTCGAGAGCTCGCACATGTGAGGAATGGTTCTCTGAACAGGGACATCAGGTTGAACGTGTGTTGTTTGGTGTGTGGGTGAGGATTTCAACACGACGGCAAGCCTTGGGGGTCGCGACGGGGACGTGTGCAGGGGAACTTGGTGTTCCTGGATCATAGATGGTACTGGAATGCCGTGATGATGTCTCGCGGGCGCAGAGCCCATCGTGGCAGTTGTAGCTGTGCACACGTCACCAGGCGCGCGAGCCGTGCTGCTGCCGGGATCGTCCATCGTAGGCGGCAGCTTGTGCATTGGTGCCGGCAGACTATGCAAACTGATCTTCGACGGATGCGAACAGGATGGCGCATGGGATCTTGGGGTCGTGGCAGACTGATGTTGGATGGAAGTTGCGAGCGGGTGGCTTGTTGGCCTACTTGTCATTGCTCTGCTCCTATACGATTGAGGTAATAAGCACGTGTTGGTTATTGCAGCCTCACATCTTAGGCATTACTTTTCCTCTTATGCGTTTGATATCGTAATCCGTGCTGTATCCGTGCATCGCTTCGTTTATTCATCTACCTGAAGATCTCGCTTTATTTGTTAATTAACCTTTTTGATTATAGTCTTTTTAATGCATCTAAAATTATATGTAAAGCTTCTTTTCCCTTCCCTAGTCTTACATAGATTTAACAGATCATATTACCTTCTGCACCGTGGGTCTTTTACGGAGTATTTTGCAAATATTTGCTAACAGAGATTTATAGGCTAATTAGGATGGATTCATAGGCTAATTACGGAGTACGTCCGTAGAATACACTAACTCACGCCACTAGGACCCACAATACACTAAGGTGAGGTTAGGTTCATACCTCAAGTCAGGTCATTCCAAAACCCTTACATAGTTTTATCTACATCCTCCTATATAGAGAACTTTTTACTACATATTATAGCGCATGTTTCATCCTGATATATGTGAACTTCCATGCGTATATCTACACGTAATCTATATACCATAAAACTACAACGCCATACTCTCCCCCTTTTGCCCTTCAGATAATATTACAGCGCAAACCAGCCGCAAATTGGTTCACAAAGCCGGAAAAGATCAAAAGAGACTACCAAGAGCACCTTGGTAAGCAGAAATGCTCAGAGGCGTTCAACTCTCTTCTTGCCACATCATATGAGACCAACAGCCGCAACTGTTTCCTATGGCAGGGCGGCAAAACCTCCAGAGGTTACGGCCAAGTACATTGACATCCTGTTCCCTTATCGTATCTTCATATTCTAAGTAATAGTAGGTCTCGCTGAGGAGCATTGTCGACTGCGAAAATGCAACCTTTCTTACACATATTGTCGCATATGTGGCTGGTCATGGGAAACCCAATCAACGTGAATACCAGATTAGTCACCTCTGCCAGCAACCGAGTTGTTTCAACCCTCAGCACCTTGTTGAGGAAACTGCTGGCAAAGGCAAAATGAGACTTCGCACTATTGTCTCTTGATACATGCCTCGTGCTGTTGTACAATCTTACACTCAACGCTTATACTCCGAGCCATCCTTTGCCCGGAACGTCACCTCCCTCGCGTTTCTCTGCTTGCCGATCCGCCCGATCCTCTCTTTGCCGTCCATCCAGGGCTGCAGGACTTTGGGAATCGCCACTGTGCCCGTCTCTTCGTCCCACCCGTTCTCCAGAAGCGCTGCAATGACGCGCGGCACAGCCAGTGCGGTTCCGTTGCACGTCCACGGGAATGTCATCTTGCCGTCGACGCGGGTGCGCGTGGCTAGCCGTCTGGTCTGGTAGCTAGTACACATGCTCGACGAGGTGAGTTCTCCCCAGCCCTCGTTGTTCTGCTGCCTGCTGGGAAACCACGCTTCGATGTCGACCTTGCGCGTGGCGGAGGCGCCCAGGTCCGTGGCTGGCATCTCCAGTACCCGGCAGTACAGATCAAGGGACTGCAATATCTCCGTCTGGATATCCAGCATCTCTTCGTGGACATCTTCGGCGTCGCGTTCATCGGGGGCCGTCCACGCAAACATTTCTACCTTGGTGAACTCGTGCACGCGGTAGAGGCCCTTTGTGTCGGCGCCGCGAGCACCAGCCTCGGCGCGGTAGCATCTCGATACGGCGACGCGCTTCAGCGGCAGATCGCCTGCGTCAATGGTCGTGTTGGCCTTCATGCCGGCGAGGGATATCTCCGACGTCCCCGCGAGGCACATCTCCGGCACGCCCCTTTCCACGTCGGCCTGGGACTGCGCAATCGAGTACACTTGCTGCTCGCCGTGCTGATCGCGCGGCTGGAAGCCACAGGCTGCTCCGATGTGGCTGTAGACCATTGTCGGCGGGGCGACCTGCGTCCAGCCATGCCTGGTAGCCACGGCGAGGGCATACTGAACAAGAGCCTGTTCGAGTTGCGCCGCTTCGCCAAGCAGGTAGTACCATCCCCAGCCGGACGCGGCCGCCGCGCCGGAGAAGTCAAACAGGCCCAGCTCAGAACCGATGTGCACGTGGGAGCGCCAGGACGGCGAATCATGCGCCTTGTCGAACTCGGGCGCCTCGTTGATATAGCTCAGCAGACGGGGCTCATCGCCCAGAGGTGTATTTTCGCTCGTCAGGTTGGGGATTTCAAGCGCCAGCGCTTCCATCTCCGCCACGGCCTCTGCCTCGCCTTTTTCGATGACTGATAGTCGGCCCTTCAGCTGCCTGGCCTCCTCTTGCACCTGGTCCCTGCTCATTCCTTGAATGCTTATCATGCCGTCGCCTCCGCTGCTCGTGGCGGCATCGGCGAGAAACTTCCGCAGTAAATTGGACCTTTCTCTTAGGGAGCGGCCTTGCTCTTGAAGGTCCTGCCACTGAGAATGTAGTTGAATGATTTTGGCGGGATGTTGCGCTTGCGCCTTGTAATTGCGCTCTTTGCATGTGAACTCGTAGAGCTCTGGGTTTTGACGAATGTCCTTGATGTCGATGATGGGCTTGGGCGCCACAGACGGTCGCTTGTTGGCTGCAAAGTTGCGAACTGGGGTGGCCCGCGGCCGCGGCCGCCGAAGTGTGCGACAGCGCATGCATGTCAGCGACCGGTTCATCGTAGTTGATCTTTTGAAGTTGAATGCTTCATGATGTTCATGTCGAGCTTTCAATTTCAGCAACGTATGCAAGTTGAGAGAGGCTTGGAGGCTGATGGAGAGAGCTTTTTGGGGGATACAGGGGTCTAATGCAATTAACCGATTTGCCGTCATCTTGATGTACACAAAGTATCCGAGAAAATCGACCAAAGTCGGAAAGAGGAAAAGAGAAAGAGACAATGAAAACGAGCATGATTGGGGCAATGGGCCCCCTTACATTGTGTGTTCAATGCGTCCAAGTCAACATGGTATCTCCTTGAATGCCCTGAGCATGCCCGATTCCACCTACAAAGTGCCCCAAATGCCGAGAGTCCAGTTCGCGTGATGCCCTCCACTACCGCGCATGAGACCCGTTGCACCCATGCTCTGTCGTTGCTGAGCCTTGACATCGACTTCACTCGACCGCGATGCCCCATTGGCACCCTGCTGCAACCAGACTTCCCTCTCTATGGTGGCCATTGCGGGAATCTTCAGCTGGCATAGCAAGCTCGCGCCAGCCCAAGCACCCAACGAGTGCATAGCACGAAGCTGGCCCTGGAACTGATGCGCAACTGGTCTGTTCCGTGCGATCTTGGCTTCGACAACGTCTTCATGAGACTCTACAGTCCCAGCCTCGGACCGTAATCCATCCGACTCATCGCCGCCAGATTCAGAAGTCGCAACAGAGGAAATGCTGGATCTCTGGAGACTATTTTCCCGCCGACACCTGTGGTTATTCCGTAGTTGCTCCACGCCTTTGCCAAACACAGGCTCCCATCCTCTCTGTGCTACCATGCTGGTAAGCTCGTCCATGATTCGTTCCTTGATGCCCAGAATATCTGAACATCCCCCAGTGAATACAATGCGAGACATACACACGGCTCGTACGTCCACCGGCAGTTGCAGCAAGTGGTGGTACAGGAGCAAATGTAGTGGCAACTCGTGGTCGTCAAAAGTAGACCGTGCAGCTGAGGGATCAAAGAAGGCGTCGTCGCAGGCGTCGGCGAGCTTGTTGAAAGGAATATGAATGGTTGCAGGTGGATTTGCAGATCGGAGAGGTACTTCGGCAATGCCACTAGGTTGGCTGGACTCTGCTTCATATTCGTCTTGCTCCTCAACAGTGTCCAGCTGTGCTGATTGTCTTTGAGAAGACTTGAAAGCCGAGGGCCGACACCACATAAGCCGGCACAAAATATCTTCGCAATCTTCAAAAGAAACTGCCTTGTTACCAAAGTCGTTGTCATCTCCAGCGGTGGGTATCAAGCCATGAAGAAGTTTGTAAAGCTCTTCGGTAAGACTCTTACCAGCCCTCACTGTCCTTGAGCTCCTGACCTCTCTATATTCATATACACTGGTCACGACTGTTTCGCTCCATCCCATGTCAATGACCAATGCGGAACGAAGACCAGCTCCCACGGCCACCATGGTTGGCGCTGACATGAGCGAGATGATGGGCGTTTGGAAGTTGGTGAACAGGGTGTCCAATACCGTTGATAAAATTGGAACTGGCAAGGCAGAGTCCAGCACAAGCCCAACTCGTCTGGGCCGTGAGTCGATGAGCAAAAACCTATACTGCCATCAGTATGGCGCTGAGCTTGACGAGGACATTCGCTGGAATGTTACCTTGTGAAAGCGTCGCGTAACATTCGGTCCAATCTGTCCTGGAGCAAGCCCAAATCAAACTCCCGTATATCATATCGCCATAGTTCGTAGTCGATGGCCCATTTCCTAGAAGTTCCTGATCTTGGTTCCTGCCAAGCTCGAAAATCTCCAGCTCGTCGTTGTTGCTCCGGTCCACAGGTGAGGCATGCTTTGGGCAACGAGTCTCCGGCAAAGCCAGCACGGATGAAGCGTGAGCCCAGCTCCAAGATTATGAAGTCATCATCGGCACGAATGGTCGATGGCGAGCCAAATGAAGGTGCGATGGTCCTTGGCGGGGTGTGAGGTGTCGATGGGCTGGCCGGGGCTTGTGACGTTGACGATCTGATGCTAGCCACGCTCCTGTGAGCAAGCGCGGGGCCTGCACTAGAAGACATGGCTGGACATGCCGCTCAGCCAAAGTTCTCTGGTCTGATAGGCTTTCAATTGTCAGGATGTGGTGGTCTATGTTGTGCAAGCTCATGTCGAAATGACCTGAGCAGCCGATCACATACATACACACACCACCACTTGGCCGTCGCAATATGCATGTATCCAGTACTCCGTACTTGAGCTCCTTCCTGAAATATGGAAAGCTTGAAGTGTGCATCGGCTTGTCTAAGCGCCGACGTACCGACGCGCCGGCAAAGTCAACAAAACCCGAGACTGTCACCTCGGTGACGTGGGGCCCTCAGCATCGCCGTGAACTCTCAACTTCACACTTCACGTCACCACCCCGTGACAGCCCAAGTTTTGGCGTGCGGTGCCTGCCCACAATGGGCATCAAAGGGTAATGCCTTGCGCTTGTCCGACCTCTTATTTCTCCTAGCACATAATCAAGCTAATAACCTAGTACAGCATTTATCCGGAACTCGGTCCCTGCAAACGCATCTCGTTGGCTAAGCTGGCAGGTGATTGTCTCGAGTCAAACAAGCGGCCGTATCGAATCGCCGTTGATATCGCGATATGGCAATTTCAGAATCAAGCAGCGCGAGGTTCGATTACACGACTCGTGTCCGAATTGATACTTTTTACCTAACATGAGTTAGGTGGAACAAATCCTGCAATTCGCACGCTATTCTATCGCCTCGTCCGACTTCTCGCCACTCCCATACAGCCTATTTTCGTCTTCGATGGCCCTTATAAGCCGGTCTTCAAGCGCAATAAACGATCTGGTCGGGGTGATGGCTTCGCTATCGCCATGGCAAAGCGCCTCATCCGTTTATTTGGCTTCCCGGTGCACGACGCCCCTGGAGAAGCAGAAGCGGAGTGCGCTTTGCTTCAAAGGCATGGAATCGTGGACGCAGTATTGAGCGAAGATGTTGATACTATAATGTTTGGATGCACAAAAACCTTGCGAAACTGGTCAGCGGAAAGCAAAACCGCCAAAACGCCAACCCATGTGTCTCTCTACGATGTCCACGATATGAAACTAGGAGACCTAGGCCTTGATCGGGAAGGGATGGTTCTGGTAGCGCTCATGAGTGGTGGTGATTACCTTCCTGACGGTATACCTGGCTGCGGCGTCAGGGTGGCATGCGAAGCAGCTAAAGCTGGCTTTGGTAAATCCATCTGTCGCTTAAAGGCTTCCAACACAGCGGGTGTTCAGAAATGGCGGGACACGCTAAAACACGAATTACAAACAAACGAAAAAAAGTTCTTCCGGACAAGGCATAGATTTGGCGTACCAGAGGACTTTCCAAATCTCGAGGTTCTAAGGTACTATACGCATCCTGTTGTGTCCCCTGAATCTAGCCTACCGGATATCAGACAGAAGGTAGATGATAAAAGCGACATGCAGTTAGAGGCGCTACGCGAGTTTACTCGAGAGACATTCGACTGGGACTACAGAATAGGCGCCATCAAGTTTGTTCGTGTACTAGGTCAGGCGTTGCTCGTGCAGAACATTGCTAAGAGAACAGACGCGAACGCCCAGCATATTAAGCGTATTGCTGGGCGACGAACACATTTTAGCACAGACAGCACCCCTGAACTGCGGATATCCTACATCCCCGAGGAGGTTGTCCCAATAGACATGTCGAACGAAGTGGACGAGGTGATACAAAAGGGGCGCAGTGGCCTAGCGCTGAACAGCGACGAGGATTTCGAGGCACCAGGGCCCGTGGCCGTGGCCGTGGATGATGCACCCAAAGTTTTCGACATTACCAAACCCGACTTGGCCTGGGTCCTAGAAGGACTGGTCAAGGCCTCAGCGCCTAGCGTATATCAAGAATGGCAAGACAAGGAAAGCACCAAGGCTGTTCGAAAATCGCCTACAAAGAAGGCCAGAGCTGCCAAGCCTTCCAAGGGTCCCGACATGCCCCGTGGAGCTCTCGATAGATACGTCAAAACTACAAAAGCATCATCTAGCAGCCAGCCGTTTTCCAAAATACCACCTGAGCCAAGTCCGGATCCTCTCCCAGGCAGCCCTACTCGCCCTTTGGCGCGCAGTCCCAGTAAGCAACCCTCGTCGCCTACGAGCAAGAGTCGGGTGAAAAAGTCGGCCGTTCAAGTCCTCGGCAGCTCACTAGATACGCCTAGATCATCCAAAACCCAGAAGCAGCCAGAAACGATCTACATCTCATCTAGTCCACCCACGGCACCCATCCCCTCACCACTCAGACCATGCTCGAGTGCGGCTCCAGCACTTTCCCAATCGGACAAAGGGTCTACATTACTACGGCCTACTTTTCAGAAAAATCGTCGTCAGGATTTAAAGCAGTCCTCTATGGAGATGTTTGTGACAAAATCCAAGTCCTACCCCGCATCTAGTTCCACAAGACGTGAACAAAAAGGACTGGAAGATGAAGATGGTGATTCTGACCTGGAACCACTTTCATCACTGACGCAACCTACACTGTCTGCCAAGGAAGCTTCACCTGGAGGCACCTCTCTCTCGCGAAACGACAATCAGAATAACAAGTTAGAGCCTGATGCCGCAAGCGCGTCGTCGCCAAAGAAGAAGCTTTTCAGAGCGCGAACTTCCGCCCCGGGGTTCTATGAGGAGGTCCATCTGGATGATGAAGAGCGTGATGACCAGTTGGCGGCGGCGGCGGCGGCGGCAGGAAGAGGGAGCAGGACACGCAGCGCTGTTCGCTGGAGTGATGTTTCTATAATTGATCTCACGTAGGTTTTAATGAGGTACGAATGAATAGATGAAGTATGAGACTTGGGGGGGGGGAATTTTAGAGAAGGCGGGATAATGCCACACACGATAAATGTCATTCGGCAACGGAGGTTTTTTTTTTTACATTACTGCTGCTGCTGCTACTTGTCAGATTCCTTCCAGTCCTAGTGTACACGGTGGAATCATTCCGCTTCGTCCATGTTCAGATCGGGATCAACCTCGGTGCCCAGATGCCTCTCCTCGAGGAACCTGCGTCCGGCAAGCTCCTGCGGCAGGTATGTCTGTCTCACCCTGCCGTCCCTGTAGTTGGGCGGGTACTTGTAGTCGGCGCCGTAGGCCATGTCGCGCATCAGACGGGTCGGGGCGTTGCGCAGGTGCAGCGGGACAGGCAGGGCGGCGCAGGCATTGTTCAGGGCCCGGTAGGCGCGCGTGCTCTTGGGGGCGAGGCACAGGGCCACGGCGCAGTGGGCGAGGGGGATGCGGGCCTCGGGCATGCCAATCTGCTGCGCGGCGGTGTAGGCTGCCGTGGCGAGCGGGAGGAGGGTGTTGTCGGCGAGGCCGACGTCCTCGGAGGCGATGACGACCATGCGGCGGGCGACGAAGAGCGGGTCCTCGCCCGACTGCAGCATGCGGGCGAGGTAGTACAGCGCGGCGTCGGGGTCGCTGCCGCGCACCGACTTGTGGAAGGCCGAGATGGAGTCGTAGTGCTGGTCGCCGGCGCGGTCGTAGACGAGCGTCTTGGTCAGCGACGACTTGATGTCCTCCCTCGTGATGCCCTCGCGCGTCGCCAGCGAGAGGGCCAGCTCGAGCAGGTTCAGCGCCGTCCGGGCGTCGCCGTCGCTGAAGGCCGCCAGATGGGCCATCATGTCGTCGTCGACCAGCGGCGAGGGCGAGGGCGGGCGGACCGACTCCGACTTCGACTTCGACTCCGACTTGTACTCCGACTTGTACTCCGACTCCTCGGCCTCCCTGTCCCTGGCCCTCCTCAGGATGGCCACGACGTCCGCCGTCGCCAGCGGCTTGAGCGTAAAGGTCCTGCACCGCGACAGCAGCGCGCTCGCCACCCTGAAGGACGGGTTCTCCGTCGTCGCGCCCACCAGCGTCACCGTGCCGGCCTCGACGGGCTTGAGGAACACGTCCTGCTGGGCCTTGCTGAGGCGGTGCATCTCGTCGCAGAAGATGATGGTCTTGCGCCCCGTCAGGCTCAGCTCGCCCGCCGCCTCCTGGAACAGCCTCTTGCAGTCGCCGACCCCGGCGCTCGTCGCGTTGATCTCGACGAACCGCCCGCCCACCATCCGCGCCATGCACCTCGCGATGGTCGTCTTGCCCGTCCCCGGCGCTCCCCACAGGATCAGCGAGGGCACGCGGCCCGACTCCATCAGCGATCGCAGCACGCCGTTTGGTCCGACCAGCTCCTGTCCGCACACCTGGTCCAGCGTCTCGGGTCTCATCCTATCCGCCAGCGGCGCGCTCCTCTGCGTCTTGGTCCGCTTCACGGCCTTTGTGCCGCCGTGATCCATGCCATTCATGCCATTGTCCTCCTCCTCCTTCGCGTTGGCGCTCGAGAAGCTTGTCGTCTTCTCCTTCTCCGCGCCAGGGCCCTCCTCAAACCCCCTCTTCTTCCCAATAACAGGCGGGACGAGCGCCCCCCTGTTCACGAGCGGCGTCGACGTCGCCTTGCCATCAGACTGTACTCGTTTCGGCGCAGGCGTAGAGAAGAAGCTCGACGCGCTCCGCTTCGGCTGAGAAGAAGAAGAAGAAGAAGAAGAAGAAGAAGCCTGGGCCGCCTGTGAAGTCGGCGGCGAAACCTCCTTGGTCGCGTCGACGATGAAGCTCGCGCACCCTGAGTCGATGTGGCTGTTGATTTCGGACGGTTTCACAGCTCTGTTGCAGATGGGACAGTCGACCGCCATGGCCGCCTCCCCCCCCTCCCGTCCCCTTTTTCTTATTTTTGTCGTGGCCGAGTTTTTCAAAACCAAAACGGCCAGCGGGTTGTGACGGGTTGTGTTGTAGACGAACGGTGAAAGTATGAAGTGTACGGACGTAGGTGGCTTGCAGAGCTTTGGCTGCGGAAAACGCGTCGTGGGTTTTTCTCTAGAATTTTAATCAAGTGCCATGACGCGCCAATCCTGGACGTGGAGGGGCGGGGCAGGGCAGGGCAGGGGGGGGGGGGCCAGCTGGTTCGGCTTTTATCGTCAACAAGTTCGTCTGCGGTCTGCGGTCTGCGGTCCTATGGTCTCATGGTCTGATGCTCCCGTAATACATGCATCTTATTCGTTTACACTGAAAATTCGTTTAGAAAGCGTGGCTTTGATAATACCGAGATAGTAGATACAACATCCTCCAATGGAGCTTTCAAAAATCATGGCTTGTGTTACATGTTACATCGACAAGCTCCGCGACAACATGATGCGAGTCGCACATCTATTGCAACGACCAACTGCCCCAAAAAACATGCTTCATTCCAACTTCTGCATCTATACTAGGATAATGCCTCCTCCCTCAATCATGACCCGATGAACCTGTGCGCGTGACCGCTCACAAGCACCTGTTCCCGACCAACGGACACCTGACCAGCCAAAACTCCAATCCCCGTTGCAATCAAACGCCGGAACATATGCTGCTCGTCAACACGCTCGACGATTCGCTGCATCGTCAGTCGCGCCAAAATAATGCTAGACGTCTTTGGAGACGGAAAGACCGGGCCTGTATTCCCCACCGCATCTACACTGTCATGTGTATAATTCAAAATTGCACAGATTCGATTTCTATACCAACGTCTTGAGTGTTCGGACCTTGGGAGACAAAATGGTGTTTTCGGCTTTCCTCTTGCCCAGACTGGCTCTGGCGTACGTCGAGAGAAGCCGGGCGTGCCCTCGCGGTCCCTGGTCGCCTCTGCATGGCAAGACGCGTGGAAGACCCTGTTGCCAACCGAGACTGCGTCAAGCCAGACCCATTCTTGGGCCGTCGAGCCACTTGTTCTCGAACTTCTCTTGGCAGATCGGACATACGTTGTTGATGCCGCTCGCCGGGTCGGGAACTGGAATATATTTGGGTCCACGATCGGCCTCTGAAGCCTGTTTGGCGCCATCCTCTGGCGTGGCTACGTGATCTGAGTCGACTACCTCTCGAGATCGAAGCCAATCCTGGCAAGAGTGTTAGTCGGGAAACTTGTAACCAAATAGAGACAGCGATGGGGGTTCGGAAAACATACCTGTTGGTCCACATACCAACTGCGATGTGTGCCTTGTTTCTCTGCCTCAGTCGTCCTCTGGTGAACACGGAAATGCCAATCCATATGAGCCATCTTCTTTCTCTTCCCTTCCTCGTCGTTCTTGAACCGCCTTCCACATTGCGTGCAAGGTGGTCCTAGGTTGTCATAAAGTGCTGCAATGGCATCGGGACGGTATCTGATTTCAATGTGAGTTTCACGACTGTTGTTGTTGTCATCTTGTCTTGCTGGGAGCATTACTTACTGTTGCTTCAGCGCCGCCTCATCCAAGCTACCATGGTTCACAACTCCGAAACCCTGGTGACTTGCGGCTGCTTTTGCCGACGCCAGAATACTGGATATGTTTGGTGGCAAGATTGGCCCACGCACCGGCGGGGGATGGGCAATTGTCGAGACGCCCGAGTTCGTTGGTGTGCCAGATTGAAGCATGCCAGCCTGACGAAGCTGGTCTAACAAAGACAGTGGGTTGTGCGGCGCCGGTTTGGCCGCCTCGGCATGTGCTGGAGGCGATGATCGAATCGAAGGAGTAGCTGTGAAGGGGGGCGGCGTAGGTGCCGACGTCGCGCCTTGAGGCGCTGCCGCCGCCTGTCTTGCCATTAATGCTGCCATTGCTCCGGGACCCAAAAGGGAGTCGAGGGTCACTTGAGGCTTCTGCTCAGGCGCTGCTGAAACTGGAGTTGGGGTTACGGATGCAGAGTGAGGCGGCACGTATCCTGGAGCTGTGATAGAGTTCTGGGCCGAGAGAGCCTTCCTCGTCACGGCAGCAAGTTCAGTTACTTTGTTTTTAATGAGCTCAAGCTGGTCTGGAGGCAAACTTGTACGCTGCACAATCCCTTGGAGGTCGAGCAGGGCTCTTAGTCTGTTTTGAATACTAGCATCATGTGGGTTCTGAGCGAACTCTGCCTTCATGGCAACAATCAAGTTCTGTATGTCATTACTCAACGTTTCTACGCTTATTTCGACCGGCAGCACTTCCCCAGCAGGCCCATATGGCCCAGCAAGGGGAGGTTGGAAGAAAGCCGGTGTAGACCCGGACGGTTGAGGAGTCAAAGAGTCGGGGGGGAACTGGCCATCTGTCAGATAAGTCGCAACTTGGGTACGAGTCTGAGCAACACGTTGATTTACCTGTGGCTGGCCGGAATAGGGACCTGGCTCGCCTGGTCGTCCCCCATTGGTATAGGGGTACTGTAGCTGCGCATAGGCTCCTGGTCGTCCTCCTGGGCCTCGCATTCCTGGGGGTGTAGGTGTATTTCGATGTGGCATCATGGCTGGCCGAGGTCGTCCAGGGATCGGACCCTGCTGCGGCATTGTTGCTGCCCTGGCTTTCATCAGAGCATTCTCAATTGGGCGAACCAGCTCGTGCGAGAAGACCGGTCTCGTGTCCATGGATCCAGGAACCGGGTCTTTCCATGTCCTGAGCATTTCCTCCATCTTCCTTCGTACATTGCTGTCCACAACGGCATATGATTCCATAAATGTCTTGAACAGATTTCGGCCGAAATACAACGTATAAGGGGTTCCCACATTCTTCACGATGGAGTCGAGGACGTAGAGGGACGGTAGCTTTTTGCTTGGGGGCGCCTAAAGGTGGCATTAGCTGCTGTCTTGTTCAAATGTAGAACCAGGTTCGCAGAGTAGAATATCATGATACCTTCAAAATATGTTGCTGGAGAACTTCGGCAATCGCCAAGGCGTGTTCCGTGTTCTCGCGCGCAATCACCGTCAAATTGCTGATTTCAAATCTCATGTTCGAAGACAAATCCTCCAAGGCATGGCGGTAGTCCTCCGCGACCTCATCGGCTTCCGAGGCCATGGTTTAAACTTTTTTAAACGAAAATATGGAACGTTGATTATCACCAAGTTATGATTTCACCCTCTATCTGCCGAAGCAGAATGAAGTTTGGAACGTGGCACTGTCGTTATCAAACCTGGACCAAGTTGGCTCTACCAAGGCAACGAACTTGGCTCCAGGAACGAGAAACAAGAAGACAAGGCAATAGAACCAAGCACAGGGCAAATTGTATAATGTGGTAAATATTGTCACAAGATTCTCCCCCCTAATGGCTTCCCGCCCCGCTGACGGCGAAGAGCCTCCTTGCTAATCCGGTGTGACGTTGCAGAGATGAGATGGTCTAGCTCACAATGGCCATGCTTCGAGGACTGCGAGATTGGGTGGAATATCTCTATGCTGGGTGACAAGTGTAACCAGCGACAAAAGATGTACGATTTTGCTTGCCTGCAAGGTGAATAAATTGCGGAAAGATGAGAGGCAGTTGAGGGTGCGCGGTCGCGTGGTCGACAAAGAGGAGCTTTGGAGGGTATTTCTGCAGGAGGATTGTTCCACCGAGTCAGTCACAAGGCCGTGAATCGCAAGTGTTCGCCTATGATGAATGGCTCATGTTGTCGGTCGTTGTGGCCGCAATCAGGGTTGAAGTCGTGGGTTGAATCAGGAGTGCTGGTCAAGAGGGTCAAGAGGGCAGGATGAAGGAGCGTAGGCCTCGACAACCAGGCAGCAGCGCGGGTTGATGGTCACGTGTGGCCTGTTCAAGGGTTGAGAGTTTGAGGTGGGATCTTCCCCGATCTTGCCACCGCAAGTTTCATCACCACTCAGCGGCCCAGAAACACATGAAAAAAACAAATGAGAAAAAACCCCAAAAAAAAAACCAAAAAAAACGCCTGTATCAATCAACGCGTCCCCTAACTGCTGCCTCGATCGATTTCTCCCTGCTCCAGTCGATATTCAGAATCGCGACAGGTGAACGGCTTCTGAGTACCTGCTGCTCCGGGCAACGGAATGATTCATCGGGTGCAAAGCAGTATCAGGGCGCTTGACCCCGGGCACGATAGGGCTTCGTCGATCATCGTGGCCAGCGTCGCGCTCAATGTCTTGGTGAGCTGGGAACGGACCGCTGATATTGGGGCGGTTGGATTTGTTCTCACCAGTTTCCTTCTTGGCCTTGCCCCAGAGCGCGTTGTAGAGCTTGCTCGTTTTCTTTTCATTCGAGTAGGAGTGTGATTCCGTGCTGGAAGAGTAATCCGGCAGGGTCCCCCGTCCATTCTTTGCCAGCGAGCCGTGGTCACGTATGTCGCGTGAGTTGATGCCTTCGTTGCCATCGCGCCAGATGAGAGAGCCAATGATGTACAGCAAGCCAAAGGTCAGGGAAAGAATCGCAGAAGCCAGCACAAGCTTGGAGAAGTGGGGATCCAAGTTGTCAGCATCAGGCTTGTTCAGGTTGCCAAGAATATTGCAACCGATCATGACCATGGCAAGACCGATCCATGAATGGCCGTGGAAGTCGGACAATACTGGCCACGTTCGCCTGTAGTATTTCTGAATGGCCTTGACAGGTAACTCCGAGAGGAGGAGGAAGAGAGATATGAAGGATGTGAAGACGAGAGAAGCACATTCGAAGACGAAGTACGCCCGGTCCTTGTTAACTTTGATGACCAGGACCCAGCAAGAAGCCGAGATGGCAAGGAGAGTAATAATGGAGAAGACTCGAAGTGTTTGCAGAATAACCATGCCAGCGCCCTTGATCGCGGCAGGTTTGAAAAGCTTGAGGAGGATCATCCAGATCATGGTGTGCGGTTTGGTCTGGGAAGTGAGGTTTACTGTTGAGGCTGCGGATTAGAATCTGGTCTAGGTGTTACTATAGCTCCGAGACAGATGATGACATGCCCTCTGGAGAGAATCTGGTGTCCTGTAAGCCCTCGAATTCCGTACTCCCCACGATAAGAGTTTAGTTTACGCGGTATTTGTTTGTCGTCGGTGTTTGTTTGGAAAGAAAGACGGCTAGCTGGAAGATTCGGTAGGGATCGGAGGCACAGAATTGCTAGAGGAGCCAGCTCCAGAAGAAGAAGAAGAAGTGTATAGAGGGCAACAGTAATGGATGCGTGATAAGAATTGAACGAAGGTGACAAAAGAGAGGAGGGAGAAGCTATGGATAGTGCTTAATGTACCATTGTCGCTGGGGTCGATAATAGGAAGCTTGTGGGCAAACAGAACAAGTCTCGGGCTGCTGGGCTGCAACTGGTCTTTATCATCTCACACCTGTCACGGGCAGTGAACAAGTCGCGACACACGAGCGGATTCATTCATACGAAGGTGAGGAAGCAAACCACGAATGGCACCCATGCCCCGTTTGAACGCGGGAAGCGCTGGGTCACGTTGCAAGAGCAATCGAACCTCACACGGCGTCTACGGGAATCATCTGTAGTGCCAGTCTGGCACATACAGCGAGCAGCGCATATTTTTCAGGCTCTCGGGACCCAATCGCTTAGTATCTGAAGATGGACCAAGACAAAATATCCTAAGAGCGCGGCGATGGCGGAGAGGATGGAGGTGTTTCATGGTCGACGTGATGGGTCGCGATGGATGACAGTGTTGGGAGCGGCAAGGCCAATTTGAACAGCTCAGGCTAGCATTCTGTCTGAGCCTGTGTTCCCGGATCAGTAGGGTCAAAAGATGTGGAGAACGGCCGTGATGATCCAGTGCACGGCGCTTCGCTCGACGGCCAATGAATCCAAGATGGCGTTTGTTGATGATGAGGGTGAAGGAACTGGGTCAGAACTGGGTCAGATCAGACGCCAGGGCCAGCGCATTCAAGATGTCATGTGCCGGGATGCGGCCCAGGATCGATTGGCCAGCAGCTGTCGGTGCTGTTGGTGCACGGTTTCAGAGGGCTCGGCGGGGTCGCAGGGTGCAGACGGGAGCCGCTTGTTCAAGGCGCTTAATATCATTTATTATTTATTATTACGGACTACTTGAGACGATTCTTTCTTCTTTCTACGTACGGACTACGGAGCAGTCAATCATGGGGGGATTCATGGCTTGAGCATCAATCATCCTGCTGTTCACTGACGCAGGGGTCTTTGTTTCGTGCCTTTGTTTCCCAGTTTTGGAGATGTACTTGATCGAGCGTGGTCGTTCCTGCTCCGTTTGTAGAACTGGAACTTGCAGGGTCTGGCGTGGCGCGCGCCCATGGTCCATGGTCGGGAGCCCGGCCAGGCACCGCACGCACGCAACGAGCGGGCGGATGGCACCAACACCACTAAAAACACCACTAAACCACCACTAACAGCAGGTGTTGGCTTGACCACTTTGGGACGTCCTCCTGGGCATCGTCACCTCGATGCATCCTGTCCACGTCCACGCCCACGCCCACGCCCACGCCCACGCTCACGTCACGTCCGTGATTGCTCCCTGTGTCCTGCCGTCACTGTTGCACGACTGGCGCCGTCTTTGCCACCTCTTGTTTCCGTCTCTAGCATCTCGTCATCAGGGATGATCGTCTGTTAACCCTGCTATGCCCCGGCACTCGCACTCGCACTTTGATGCATGATAATTTTGCTACCCAACCAACCTGCGGCACATCATCATCCCCGACCCGCCCGACAGTCACAACACGTCAATCGAGCACCCATCTTCCCATTCCGCGACATCGGCTTTCCACTGGTGTGTCTCGGCACCTTGCAATTGAACAGACGATCGAGTCGGACTGAAAAAGAGCGAAATGGCCATGCAGGCCTCATCGAATCCGTCGCAGCGAGGCTACCCCCAGCGCCGCTCTCCTGGTGCTGACCCAGGACCGCCGCCCAGCATGCGACCCAACTCTCCGGGCACTGGAAGCTTGCAACCGCGGTCATCAACTGCATCTAACCGCTCCGTGCAAAGCGTGCAAAGCGGCGTCACAAGACGAACAACGCGTGAGGTAAGTATCGCTCATGCTTCTCGCGCCGCAATCGGGACCTGCATGTCCTAACCAGGCGAGCTTCGATGCCATCATGTAGGGCTCTAGCAGCTCTAGCGGCTCATCCAGCATGCCGTTGTCGCAAATCGAAAAGAGCGTCACCCATCTGCTCGTCGCCACAAAGGAGCTACTCGAAACCTTGACGCAATGGTCACGGGGTCAAGCCTCTGATACCCGCGTGTCCGATGTCTACGTTCGCCTCGGTTACGAATTCAACATGGCCTGTAGAGCCTTCACCGCCATCAATGTTGATACTTCAGATCTAGGCAACGTTCCGGACTTGCTGAGAAGCATCCTCGAGGCTACGCTGAGCCAAGAAGCTAGTGCCGAGAGTCTGGAAAAATACCTCCCGCGCATTCGTGACATCATCATTAATCTTTTACACGGCTTGAAGCGTAAACAACAGCGGTTACGGCAGAGGCAAGGGAGAGACCGCGATGCCAGCCTGCCTGAGAGAACAACGAGCGTCAGCACAACGGCGAGCGGCGCCAGTGGCTTGACAAATCTCATAGATGAGGGCTTGGAGAACGGATATCGACCTGGTTCCCGCCGAGGTGAAGCTCCACAGCAACCCAATGTCAGCACCTCCCCAACTCCACGATATAACGCGAATGCGCCAAGAGATCAAGCCCGCCTGTCGACGACCCCGGAGCAACCTTCGATAACGCAGAATGTGCCCTCATTACCGCCATATCCATCTGACGATTCCGCAATGCCATCATCGTCGTCCATTGGAGACCTTAACATTGACGCTTTCCCGCCTCCGCCTCCAATTCCGCCCGATAAGCAATCAAGCGCATTGGCGGCTCTTCAAAAGGGGGGTGATCTGGAACGCCGAGCATCTCGAAGATACTCCCAGTATCAAATATCGAAGCACCTGGGTGGAGCCGCAAACGGGGTGCCGATCCTCCCGTCACAAAACACACCGATCCCCAACAGAGGCCGAAAGGAGGCTAGGGAGTCGTTGAGGGCCGTACAGTCACGAGAATCGGTCAGGCATAGCCGCAACTTGCCCACTCAATCCAAGTCGGCGGCGACGGAATCATCGCCCGCGCAGATGCCCGCTTTGGCGGTGGATGCTACGTCTAATTTACCGCCTAGAGCCCCGGCTGAGTTGAGCGATAGCCCCATCAATCAAAGCCCCGATGAGAAGTACGCACCTAGCGCGACACTCAAAGGCCCATTACAAGAGCCTGCTGCATTCACCGGAGGTGCCACTCGACGAGAGCCTGAACAGAACGAACCGCCCGGCACGCCTGACGAACCGCCCACGCTTCCACGTTCAAGCGAACCAAAGTCAGGCGAATCCTATTTCCAGGTTTCGCCCCCACCAACACCAAACAAGGACCTAACACTGTTCCTCCAATACAAGTCAAAGGTCAAAAAGATCGTCCTAGCCGAGGGCCGCGACGAACTGTCCATCGGGCGATTACAGCTTGCGTTTATCGAGAAATTCTCATGGAACACTCAGCAAAATGGGACCGACTTGCCCGAAATTTATATCCAAGACCCTGTATCAGGTGTCCGACACGAGCTGGAAGATTTGACGGATGTGAAGGATCGAACGGTCTTGGTCTTGAACGTAGAACCGCTTGACGAGGTCAAACGACATTTTGATGATGGCCTCTCGGCTCTGACGAAGATTGTGCAGTCAATGAGGCAAAACGTGCATGACCAGGGGACTACACTGCTGAGGGTGTCTGACAGACAACAGGATGCGGCAGCCGAACTGGCCAGATTGGCGACTATTCAACCTTCAGCTCCTGCAACGGAAGGCGGTGCTGCAAAACTGCTTCCTGGGGCAGGTCGAAAGTTGAACGCCGGTCAAGCGGGCGAGATACAGAGCCTTCGACGAGATCTTGCTGTTCTTCGACAAACGTATTCCGACTTCCAGTCAGATGTCCAGAACTCCATGTCTGCCATCCGCCAAAAGGCTGCCAATGTCAAAGCCGTTGCTGCCAAAGCTAGTGTCGTTGATGTTGATGGCGATGCTGGTTATTCCTACGTCACTAATGGACGGAAGCAACTGAACTCGGATTCTGATCGACTCGTGGGCAAGGTGGACGATTTACAAGACCTGATTGAAGATTTGCGCAAGGACGTCGTGCACCGCGGAGTGCGTCCTCTACCTCGCCAACTGGAGGACGTGGCGAAAGACATCAACAACCTCACCAAAGAACTCAAGAGGATGGAGGAGTACATGTCTTCCGAGAAGCCCATCTGGACAAAGATCTGGGAGAAGGAGCTTGAGGATGTCTGCCAAGGCCGGGATGAGCTGCGTCTTATGGAGGATCTCATCGTCGACTTGCGCGATGACTTGGGCAAGGCCTCGGAGACTTTCGCCCTTGTTGAGCAGGCGACCAAGGAGCAGATGAAGGACAACGGCACAGGCGCGAGCGCGGGTACAGCAAGACAGTTCTCCAAGGGGTTGTCGAGTCTAGGCAACAGCTTCAACCAGAGCGCCGCCAAAGAGGACCTGCTCGGCGAAGTCCGCGCCCTCGAGCCGAATCACGAGAACCGACTCGAGGCTATAGAACGCGCTGAAAAGCTCAGACAAAAGGAATTGGAAGGTAGACGAGGCAACGAAATGCTACGAGAAATCGCCAACTATGTGCAAGACGGCAAACTGAAAAAATCGGGCGGCTTCGAAGAGGTAGAGCGCGCCAGAAAGGCCAAGGACGAGAGAATCCGTCGCGAGGTATGGGAACGCCAAAATGGCATGGTTCCCGAAGAGCCCATTGGCGAAGACGCGCTGCAGGAAGGACATGAGGCTGAGCAAGTTGCCGAGGACGAGGTTCTCCACGAGGCAGCTCCCACGCCTGTAGAAGAGGAGGTCTCAAACGTGGCAAGTGATGGCGACGTGAAGACCTAAACTGCCTGCCGTCCCGTCCTACCAGAAGAGATGTGTGTGTGTGTGTCAGTACATGGAGTGTGGCAAGCCGACGTTTCTTTTTCAAGAGCCATGCTCCCTTTCCTTGTACCTGTTATCGTCTTCAATTTCCTTGTTCTTCACCCTTTTCGAAATTTATTTCTACGTTACTTGTGCCTTTAGGACGTTTTTTTTTTTTCTTTCTCCATAGCGGAAGGCGAATTGGGTTGAAACGGTCGGTGTGATTTGAACACGATGGAACATGTCTGTTTGTAGTGTACGTGGGTAAATGGCATACTATCACAATGAACATGACATTGTGTATGAAGTTAGAGTCTTACATGTGTGAAGAATCGTAAATTCGACGTTGGAAACGTTCTTCTTGGCCTTGTTCACGCGGGTTGGGGGGGTTTCTCATTATGCATCATGTTCATATATTCATTTTCCAACTGGTCTGGTTTCGTAAATCACCTTCTCACCCCAGAAGAACAAGCTTCTGGAGGCTTGCAATGACGGGCGGTTCCTGGCGCCTCGTCCTATCGACCAGGTAATCTTGTAGAACGGCATCCCCACCTGTAGCTCTCCATGTGAATTGGTCGTCTCCTCCATCATGAACTAGTTGTTCTTGTCCCTGCTGCTGCTGCTGCTGCTGCTGCGGAGTCGTAGACGCGGCAAACACCTCCGCGATCGCCCTCTGACATGCCTCCACGACATCATTCATCAGCGACTCTGCGGCGCGGGCTCGCTCAGCCATGCCCCTCCTCATGAGGGCAAACACCAGGCGCTCCACTTCGGCCTTGGCGCCGGCCACGCGCTCGACCAGGCGACGTACGCTGTTGACGAGGTACTCTTCCTCGTAGACGGTTCCCTTGCGGCCCCTTGCGCGCTTCTTCTCCTCGCGGCGTCGGTTCTTGCTTGTCGCGCGGGAGACGCCTGTGCCGACGGTGCCGACACTGCCTGCTTTGCCGGTGTAGCGGGTGAAGAGACTGGCCGAGGTGGAGATGCGCGAACTCGCCGCGATGGAGACATCGTCGGGGATGTCGAGACCGCCGGGTCGCTCGCCTTCGTAAAAGGATAAAGGGTCATCGATGGCCTTGCGACGCAGCTCGGCTATGCGGGGCGTTTGGGCGAGCAGTTGGGCCTTGCAGTCGGCCAGGAACTCGGTCGTGCTGCCGAGGGCTTCGGCCAGTCCCACGTCGACGGCGGATTCGAGCAGCTCGGGGCGTGAGTGGCGCACAACGAGACGGGTGGCATCGGCGAAGAGGTACCCCTTGCAGAGGCACCTGATTGCAGTTTCGAGGGAGGAGAGGTGCTCTAGGTGGATGGTGGCCGCAGAGGAGTAGTCCTTTGCTTCCCAGAGAGCATCGGCCAGACTGGTCGCCAGGTCGGTCATGGCCGATGAGGAGAGCGGCGGAGATTGCTGCTGCGCTGTGTAGAGGCACTCCTGCCAGCAGGTCGCGCCGGCGGCGCGGTAGCACGACGTGGCTTTGGCGTAGTTTTGGAGGGATTCGAGGTATTCGGCGTAGAGGGCGGTGATGGCGCGAAGACGAGCCTGGTCGTAGCGATAAATGCGGAGGGCGTCTTGGTACAGCGAATGTTTGGTCGTGTAGCTGCAGAACTCGTCGAAGGCGTCTAGGGCGTGCAGATGCTTAAGGGCTTTTGATCGACGCGCGAGGTGATCGTCGATTGCATATCGGCGGCGTAGCTCGGGGAGGAGGTGGAGGTTTTGGATGAAGGGGAGGTATTCCCGGGGATCGCGTTGGGATTGCTGGGCTACAAGGAGCGCTAGATCAAGGTTGTACAGGCCCAGGGCGTTTTCGTAGAGCCGGTTCACGTCGACGAGGAAGCAAATGTGCTCGACGGCCTTTTCTGCCACCTTCTCATCCTCTTGCATGAGTTCAGCCACGAGGGTGAGACCATCGTCCAGTGCGGGTGGAGACTTGCAGACGTGTGCGGTGATGATGTTGTGTAGATTGGAGGCTTTCCGAGCTTCCAATTTCTGAAGCACGGCATCACAAACAGTGTTGATCTTGGATGAAGAGGAGGGTGAGGGGGCGGATTCGGTGGCGGTGGAGTGTTCATGGCTTTGCCCTTGGGACTCGGGTTGAGCCCGTGGTCGCTTGGTGTCTTTGTACATGGTTTCGGTGACGTCTTCTTCCCGGACAGATGACAGGAAGAGATCGATGTACGTCACGTCATTCAGCTGGTCTAGGAAGAGGCCGACGTTGGCCAGAAACTGGCTGGGCTGGTGATCGTACAGTATGTTCATGTCGACCCTTTGTGTGCGGCAATAGGAGAAGGCACGGGCGTAGCTCTTCTCCTCGATGAGGCTTCGAATACCGTCAACCACCATGGCACGAGGAAAGATGGTTTCAACATTGCCTCGGGGCATTTGAAGAACAATGCTCATGTTGGTGGGGATGGCAACGACTAGACGAGATCCTCGCTCCACACTGCGACATCTCTCGTCCTTTTCTGGGTCGTCCTCTGGAACTTGAAGATCTGGGAGGAATCGTTGGTCTTTTGAAATGAACATACTAAGAGAGAGGATTTTGAATTTGAACCGGAATCAAAACATACCTTCCGCAGTTGCCGTCAAGTGTACATGCTTGACGAAATGGTTGCTAGTGGTGAAAATAAGATGACTAGGCGAAACAACAAAGGATGTGCAATTTTTGGCCAGCAGCCTTGAGTTGGCATACAAGTGGCCGTTTCTTGACTGTCCAAAGGCAACCGTGCTGCCGTTTACTTTGCTGATCTCAAACCAGGGCAGATGAGTAGGAAATTTCAGGCCGAAGTCTTCTGCGAGCTTCTCGGAGGCACAGGGATCCGCATTCTCTGGGACTGCTGCTGAGTGCTTGCAAAGATGGCCTTGTAGATCTTGCCCATAAGCCTCTAGCGAAGTCGCATCCTCACACGTTGAGTTCGACACGATAATTTTGTCGTCATTATCAACCGCTCGTATAGCACCGGCATCTACGTTGATGGCAAACTGTCGTAAGCCAAGACTATCATGGGAGCAGACGCAATGAAAATGACCGTCTGAGACGCTCCAAATTCTCAGAGGGACTAGTCTGTCAGGATCGAGAAGACCTGATGATGGGAACGGCACACTGAATTTTAGAATGGGCTTGATGGAGCGGCCATTTTTCATAGGCCATTGGTAAACGTCAACTGCCTTGCGGTGCAGAGCTGCGAACCAAGCATTATGGCGGCCAAAGGCCACATCTGCGACGGGCGACTTGGTCGTGATGTCGAACAGAGACATCGGTGGTGGCACGACGGCCGTTCTGAATGCTGTGAGTCCAACGGTCTCGCCATCAATCACTGCCACAGCGCCATTATCGTACGGCGGGAGACAGGATCCTCGAGCAGTGTAGAACACTTTCTCAACGGACATGATTTCGGATGGTGAGACGGCGACGAATCGAAGAGCCTTCTCAGGATGCCATGATAGATGGAAAAGCCCCGGTGCGACAGCCATTTCCTGCTTGAGGTACCAATGATAGTTGCCCGTGGTCCAAAGTTGAACCGAGTCCTTCAAAACCACGGCCAAAACAGTCGAGTCAGAGTTCCATTCGAGACGAATCTTTTCATTGGCCAAAACGGCCCCCCCGGGAGAGCGCAAGGTGAACTGTCCATGCCGAAGGCCGTTCCTCTCAAAGAAGACAACATCGATGCGGTCAGGCAGCCGTTGAATCCCGGCCATCAAGTTACCCGAAGGCCTCCAGCTCAACGACCCTTCGAGGCCATCGACTGGCTCGCTAGCGCTGTCAAGCTCTCCTTCTCGGGAATAGACACGAACTACTCGTCTGCTGCCCTGCTGCAATGAGTTGATAGCCACGTAAGCGCCATCACCCCTCCAACTGATTGTTGTCGAGCCATCCTCGTGTATGCTGGGCAAACCCTCGTCCACATGTTCGGGGATGGTTGGGTCGCGAAGTGCTTTCGCACCGCGCCCTTGGAACTGAGTCTCTTTCTTCCCCCATCCCACAGATACATGCTTGGAGGCCTTGAGATCCTCGGCTGTCAAACTCACTTCAGCCACAGGGTCAAAGGTGGCACTCATGAAGATGGCGGTGTCTGCTTTGGTTGCGATGATCAAAACTTCTTCGTCAGGAGACCATCTCGCAGCTGATATTCCAGCATCTATGGAGCCCATGATTTCAATTTGGCCCTGGCCAGAGGACTCAGCACCCTGGACGGTGATGATATCTCCGCCCTCGAGAACAAGACATGTCGTTGCAGAGCCACTCAGATACTGAAGACTGACTACTCTGTCAAACGGTAAGTCCGGGATAGGGCTAGGAGCATCCCAGGAGGCCATTACTGTACATGATCCTCTAAAGTAAACCGTTAGTTAGTCTTTCTGCAGATGATTTGGGACATTTACCAGCCCTTTAAACAATGTGAGGCCTCCATATTGTTGCTTGTCAACTTACGAGGCGTCACTTTCGGAAAACGAAACTAGCTCAATGCTTGAGCTTTCCGCTGTTGGGCCAATGGTACAAAGGGTCTCGTCCGTCACAGGGTTCCAGCAAGCTGAGGAGATATCAGCACGACTCCACCGCCCAAGGCGGACATTTCGAAGATTGCGCATGGTGGACAGCAAATAGCCGACTGCGAGGCGGTGGCCGAAATTAACGCATCAACCCTACGGGTATGGCCATGCAGGCATGAAAGCTGATTGGAACGTGAAACGTCTGGTTCTAGTGCTTAGGCGGTGGTTTTTGGCGTTTTGGGTTCTTGTGCAGTGAGAGTGACTAAATTTTTTGCTTGACGTCTTGCGTCTTGCACGAGATAAAAGAGCGCTAGCGATGCACAAGTTTGCTGGGACTGGGTGTGGCACGGTGTGGCACCACCCAATGCAGCATTAACCCAACAAGTCGTGGATCACACCCACCCTAGAGCTCTCTGCCCCCCCTTCAGATATCGTATAACAGCGCCCATACTACATAATTCTCGACTTTTTGTCGAGATAAGCGAGGACTTGTAGATATTTGGTTGTGTATTTGATTGCAGTATTCGGGATTTGAAAACGTAGAGGCGTATATTACGCGACAGAGCGGGAATCCAGGACCTTGTTCATCACTCTGGTGGATGATTAGCTGCCACACAACAAGTATTGAAATCCATGGGAACTTATGTATGTATGTACATATCCACAAAGCTCACAGTGGTACAGTGGAGCGCACAGTGGAGCGCACAGTGGGGGTGCTGTGCCTTCAAACCTTGCTTGACCTGCCGTGTCTGCGGAAGGCACTTCTGCACTCTGCATCAAGCCAAGTAGCCAATCACACGATCGGGGCCGATCCAAGCTCTTCATCCCCTCCCCTCCCCTTGCTTGGCATCTCTCCTCATCGCTCATTATTACACCTTCCTCGTCCTCTTTACCCATCCAACATCTTATTTATCGCGTCCTGCGCTACGGTTCCGGATCGCTCAGCATCACTGTTGTACCGCCAAGTATACTCCTGCTTCAGTATCTCCCAATTGAGACTGGACCGAGTCTGTGGAAAGAGTGTCGCTCATACCCAGGTTTCCCGTTTGCTTGGCCCACACCGCATCCATCATCTTCATCATGGACGTTGCCTACAATCAGCACTCCGATCGCGCGCGGCGTAACAACCGCTCGACCACCAACATCAACCATCTATCGCTTGCGCCGCTGACCGTCAAGCTCCCCATCAATGACAACGATGCCATCCCAGACTCGGTCACCTCCAAGTCCCATGGCACTTATTTGCAGGGCAAGTCGGCACCGACCACGCCGCGCTTGCTTTCACGAGGATCTGTAACACCTCGATCGCGCTCTCATCATCGGACACCTTCAGCTCCCAGCGGACCTCTCTCGAAGAGCAAGTCGTCCGCGTACCTCGGCGTCGCCGGATCCGGGCATGGCCACCGAAAAAAGTCAGCATCTGGTACTTCGACACCGCGGCGGCGCGAAGCTTTGGGGAATGGCAACGACGACGAAAGCGACTGGCTGCTGAGAGCTGGCGCCCTCCTCAGCTCCGAAGCAAGAGAATCCAAGGGACAGTCATGGCTCATCTCTAGACAGAGCTCGACCAGCCTGGCTGGCCTGCGGGACGCCGAGGAAGAAGCATTCGAACAGGAGCTTGCTCGCGAGCGAGAAGTCGCCAGCCATCGTGCCAGCCGACGTGGCAGCTCCGCCATGGCCGACGACGATGCCACTCCCAATGGGAGCAGGCTCAACAGCCGCTTCAACAGCCGAAAGCACAGCATGGCCGAAAGTCGCAGCTATATAGGAACGCCCCTGGATCGCCCTAGCACAATAGAAGACTCGTACTTCCCAAGCCACGAGGCTGGTGGCATCGCAGGCCCCGACTTTGTCAACCTCGATGAAAAGCTCGAAGAGCTAGAACGTGACACGACGCAGGAGGATGAAGCTACCGTGCGGAGACTTGTACGACACGGCACCGCCGGTAGGGGCTCATGGATCAGCAATGTTGTCGGGTGGTCCCTGTTCAGGGTGGACGAGAATGAAGAGGAGTCAGACGACGACGAAGATGACTACATGGATGAGGACGAGTTGGCTCGCACAGGACGCGGCGCCGGTTCCCACCGACACTTTGAAGATGTTTTACATGCGCCCGTTGAACGATTCCCGCCGCCTACTTCAGACGAGGGTGGTTGGAAAGACGTCGCTTGGTTGTTGAGCGTCGCCTCAAAGGTCATGTTCTGAGCGCCATAGACAGGGGACGAGCCGGAATCATTGATTATTGTTGAAAGTGGAGAAGTAGAATCTTGCTCCCACACATCCTTCCTCTCGGTCTGAGATGTGTATTTGTCAATGAACATGCGATCCGATACACATTTCAACGCACAGTTGTTGGTGCCGCTTCACATCCATATCAACATAGCTTTCTCAAGTGTTGCTTCACATAACGCAGCATTCATTCCGGTTTCTAGTGAACTGACTTGGTATGTATACCCGCCAGTAGAGCCAATACTGAACCTCCAAGATGTCGTACACGGCCGGTAGACGAAGCTCATACCTACTTCCCCCCCTAGAAGAGACAAACTCGGATAGCACACGGCGCATCTACAGAGCAACTTCCAGACCCGCAGACATGCCATGTACTCGTATCCTTCCCTACCACCCTTTACTTTCGTTGAGCCGTTCGTTGTGCAAGGCTGTGCGGGACCTTCTTTTCCCATGCAAACCAGGCTTCTTCACTGGCACGCCTTGCGACTTGTAAGCGCCAGTGGCAAAGGCTTTTGATTGGCACCTTGTCAGAGACAAGGAAGACGAAGGACATATGTCTTGAACTATTGACTGATTGACCGGCCTACTAAGCAGCTGATTAATTCGCCATAGGGGGCTAGATGAGGTACTTGATATACTCTTGAATACCATGTTCAATACTTTACTGAGCATACTCTTAATATGCCGCCAGTAGAACAATTACTATGTTCATCAAGTCTGTTCACTGAAGCGGGGGTGTTTTCGAGTCCCTCCGGGTGCGACCAACGGTGACTCGTAATCCAGTCACTGACTGCCCTGTCCCAACTTCCTAGCAGCATGGCCTCGCGCGAAGCTCAAAATACCAGCCCAGGATCCCAGGCCAAGATGGAAACAGCACAACTCTTTGCCATGGATCGTGGCGATCAAGGACGTTGACTTTGGCGCCCTCTATCTGGAATCCATACGTGTGGCAAACAAGGGAATGCTTGCATCCATGGCAAGTGTACTCGGTAGGGGTGGGAGCTATGTTCATCGTATTGCGATTTCACAAAGGAGACAAAGGGTGTGTACTTGCCCTTCAATAGACAAGGATCAAAGAGATATCAGCACAATGCCCATGCCACTTTCTTCTCATGGCATTGTTACCCGTAAGATAGTCAAGACTATATCGTAATTTCGCCAATTACTAGGCGTCGATTTGTATATCCCTTTCCTCCCCTGTAAGAGATCAAGCAGGGATCGTATTGTATATAAAGTGGGAACTCGCCACTACATACCTATGTACGTCCGTAGCTGTTGATGAGTTGGGGACACAGCATAATTTACCCTTGTCCAGAATCGCACCAGACGACGTCATGCCTCCTTCACAAGTCGACGTGGCATGGGGAGGGAACCAGGCCCAAGTGGCTCGGAATAATCGCTTGCATAATACGTCCGTCCGTACTCCACACATAACATGATCGTGTCACTTCAAGTCGTCCACCATGCGGGCCCCGAGCTGTTCCGTACGGTATGTACGTATTCGTGGCCGACAGGCAGGAACGCAAACTGGCCGCCATTGGCTGTTGTGAACAGCTCATCTTGGTGCCCAACAAGCGCTTCGCAGTCTTTGCAGTGGCCACGACTCCCATGAGACATGATGTTCGTGATGCTCTCACGCACCACCCGGGCAGGCACCACCCAGGACCACCCGGGCAGAAAAAAGGCAGGCAGGTGCAGACCAGGCAGGTGCAGACCAGGCACGGCGGGGGACAGGGCAGCCTGGCCCGGCCCTGGTCTGCCCTGGTCTGTGTCAAGGAGTACATACGACCATCTTGGGTGCCTCTGCCCGCTGAGGCCCATGTACTGTGTACATGTACGGAGTGTTCACCGCACGAGAAGTGAGTGCGTGATGACTGACGGCGCTGTTCTGTCCACTGACGTCTTCTCGTCTTCTGCAGAGACGCCATTCTACCCACCCACCCACCACCCAAAAAAAAACACCCACACAACCAACCCCATCTCTGCACGGGCAACACGGAAGGGGATCCTCCTCCTCGCAGAAGCAGACGTCTGACCCAACAAGTCATCTAACCAACCTCTTTGCCCTCTGTCGACACTAGACTTCTGGCTGGCACTCGGCCTGGACCTGTCAAACCCGCGATTCCCCTTGCTCTGAACCGACCTCGCTTGTCAAGCGCGACCTCGAATCCTCGAGCATCGTCACGGCGATACACCCTTGGATACGCCCTTGGACACGCCCTTGTCCTTTCGCTCCTTGCTTGCTGTTGTATGTACGGTATATACCAACGGACCTGAAAGACGATAATATCCTTCCGATCGAGAGTCCGAGACCTTCGTCGCAGGCGCACGAATCTACACGTCCAACACTACGAAACATAAGCCTTGGGCCTCCTAATTACCGGTCGCGCATTTCCGGATACTCCACGACTCAATTGCATCGTCTTTTTTTCTCTTCTTCTTCTTTTTTTTTTTTAAAAAAAAAAGAGCAAAATACTGTATTCTTCCATTGGTTTTTGTTGCTGAAGCTTTCCCTTGCACGGGTTGTTGATCGGTACCGGCCCCTCGAGTTATTATTATCCCGCCTACCCCTCACCCGCATACCGAACCCCTCAACCGACGTCATGGCGCCAGAGGATGCCGTATGTTGAAATCTCCTACTTTCCGTCCATTGGAACCTAGCTTTGATTATTCTCCATCTGCTTGGTGTCTTCTTACCACTTTGCCATGTCGACTTTGCTAACCCCGCTGCTCTGTAGGAGGATAAAGGTATCATTTTCGGTGACTCCATCGACACAAATACTTTTGATCAAATCCTGGAGATGGATGACCCTGATGATAATGAATTCAGCCACTCTATCGTGTTTGGATTCTTCACACAAGCGGAGGAGACGTTCACACAAATGGACACGGCTATGTGAGTTGTTCCTCGGGCTGAAACCCGCCACGGTTGAAAAAGGTGACGATGGCACAAGCACGTAGACTGACGGAATCTGATTACGCGACTCAGAGAAGAAAAAAACTTGGCACAACTGTCGGAGCTGGGCCATTTCCTCAAGGGTTCGTCGGCCACCCTGGGGTTGGTCAAGGTGCGCGATGGATGTGAGAAGATCCAGCGCTACGGAAAGAATGAAAACGTGGACGGAAGCAAAGAACCAGACTCTGAGAAATGTCTGACACGCATCATCGAAGCGCTAGAAGACGTCAAGGCAGACTACAAGGACGTGGAGAAGAAACTCAAGGGATACTACGAAAAGGCTGACGAGGATGATGATTAGGAAACACGTCCTAGATGCCAAACAGAAACAAGCTCAGCAGCGGCCCCGCAGAATTCCATGGCTAGAGAGACTATCACTAGCAGGCTCAGATAGTGACGGCGCGTATTGACACTACAAGGATGGATTATTGGATGATGTGAAGAGGTTAAGATGGCGGAGGAGACGCCGGAACTTTTTTTTTTTTTTTTAATTACATAGCTCATGGCATGGCGTCAGCTGATAATGAAAGACTGGGGGCTTAAAGCTCTACAGATTATGCTTCGCTGCTTGCATGATGCGGGTGGACGGGCTCGCTCGACTCTCCATGGTATGAAAGCGGGGGTTTCGACGGCATCGAGAGCGTCACCGCGCGCGCGCGTGTGTGGGTGCCAGTGGGTGGTTGGTTGGTTGGTTGGTTGGTTGGTTGGTTGGATTCATTATGTACAGATTAGTACATGCGGACTATTACAACACGGAGCAATACGGAGTACCGTCAACAACTCTGCAAACAAACCCCCTCCCCCCAGATATGGCTCCCAAACCCAGCCCGACACACTTCCTGTGTCTCCAACTCGCCAACGCCCAGCTCTCGCAAAGCCTAGCTGCCTTCCGAGCAGACGTGACCAGCCCCGAGAGCTTCGCCGTCCCAGTCCCAGACGATGCCATCCGACCGCCCGGCACGCTGCACCTGACGCTAGGGGTAATGAGGCTGAAGCAACAAGGGCTCGTCAGCCAGGCCGTCTCGCTGCTGAAGCGGCTCGAACCAAGAGGCATCCTTTGCGATCTGCGGAGGGCCAATATCATCAACAGCAGCCCCGACCCTGACCCTGACCCTGACCCTTCTGCTCACGACCGTGGACGTGGACTGTTCATATCCCTCCGCGGCCTGCACTCCACGGCGGCCGCGTCAAAGACGTCCGTCCTGTATGCTCCTCCCGCGGACGCAGACGGGCTTCTCTACAGCTTCTGCGAGAAGCTGCGGAGGCCGTTCCGCGAGGCAGGGCTGCTCGTCGCCGAGGAGAGACCGCTGCTGCTGCATGCCACGGTCGTGAACACGGCCCACCACGTCGGGAACGGGGGCGCCGCGAGGAGGCGCAGCAGGGAGAGGTTGATGCTGGACGCGAGGGACCTGTTGAGCAGGTACGGCGATTACGCGTGGGCCGAGGACATGCCGGTGACGAGGGTGGCGCTCTGTCGGATGGGCGCGAACAAGGTTGGCGGCGGTGACGACGAGGCGTACGAGGTGGAAGCTGAGGTTGAGATATAATAGACCAATTCGAAAAATGTCGTCGGGCCTTTTTTTTTTTTTTTTCCCCCAACCACGAGCGTGTTCGAACCATTCAACTGACAAAACTTGCTTCAATGTGTTTTATTCCAAAAGCATGGCCCCCCGTCCCATTCACTGCACCCCAAAGCTTCATTGATTCTGACGCAGCCTTCCTTCTTCCCCCCCATCTTCATCAGCCGCGGCAAGGCACCCCGACCTTGGAGACGGGGTTTCCTTTGTTGGCATAATCATATTGGAATCTGGATAGATTTTCTTTTAACCCCCCCGTCGCGATACCCGGCGACGATGCCGACGCAGGCTCCGCCAGCATCTTGGATGAAACCCAGCTTGATGCTCTTCTCTTGACGAATTCTGACGACTTCTGAACGACCACCCCCGACCATCTACGAGCAAATAGAACAAGTGAGGACTTTTGAGAGAGAGAGAAAGACAGAGAGGGACACATGGCATGATGAATACTCCCGAGGAGCGCCGCGGCAACAGCAGCCATGTACTGCGGACTGGTCCAGGCCATGCCACTCGACGACACGACTCAGCCGGCAGCAACTCCATGCCGGCGCTGCCCCCCAGAGCAGTCATGGTCAACAACAACGCTGCCGGGCCCGAAGTCGCCCACGAACCAAGCATCAACGCCGGCTCTTGCTCTACCGGCGGCGCGCCGCTCGCCGACACGGACAAAGAGACGGTGCCCTCCCGATCCGGCTCCGCCAGGCGCAGCACCAAGGGGAAGCAGAAGGAGAGGGACGAGCGCAACGCGGCGCTCCTCCGGGAGAAGGATGAGCGCATCGCCAACCTGGAGAAGGAGATGGCCACGATGGAGCGGGAATTCACGCGGGAACTCGACAAGCTGAGCCGGAACGAGAGCGAAACAGCCACCTTCTGGCAAGCGAAGCACAGCGCGCTCAATCAACAGTTCCTCAGGACAGATGCGGAGCTCCGCGTGCTCAGGTCGGAAGTCGAGGTGAAGGAGGCGGAGCGCGGCGAGCTCCGTCAGGGCTGGGACACGCTGCGAAGGGAGGTCAAGGAGCGAGACGACGAGATTCGCCTGCTGAGCAGCCAGTTGCGCGATATGAAGAAGTTTGTGAGCACGAGCACCAGGACGGACGGGCAGACGAGCGATGAAGTCTTTGGGGAGGGCATGGCGAGGTTGGGCAACGGCTTGCAGAATTGGGTCATTACGAATTTTCGTCGTGCCAAGCTCGGTGAGTTTACTTCTCTCTGTCTCTCCTTCTCTTTTCGTGCGTCGCAATCAATCTGTGGCCTCTTGTACTGTCTGTCTTGTTCCTCCTGGCCCGGCAGGAAATCAACAAAAATGGGCTGTAACGCGAATGGTGTGGAATAAATGCTGAGTCTGTTTGTGCGCATTCAGCCGATTTCGCTCAAGTAGATGAGGCGACGCTCGCCGAGCTTGGTGAGCTGGTCCCCATGTATGAGGAGCTGACGCAGGGAGCAAAAGTTCACTTGTTACAGTCCATCGTGTCGAGGGTGCTGGTGGACATGGTGTTTGGCGTCTACTTTCCCGGCTTGTCGGATGAACAGACGCAGCGTTTCCGACAGATGGAGAAGACGCTCTCCCAGCTTGGTGCGTACAGTTCCGCCGTTCCCAACTCGGGCTCCTCGAGACGTCAGCACTCGGACGGACTTTGCCACGGGTCATCCGTTGGCCGTCTATCAGATGTCCAATTTTGATTAGCAAACCATTGACTTGCGATATCCTAGTCCTGTCGGAAGAATCCATCAATCAATGGCGCGCTTCTACACTTGGCCTGCTACGCCGCGACGCCCCCAGACTCCTACGGGACGAAACGGGCACGCAGATTGAAAAGGTCACGTCCCGCATAAACCGCATCCTGGACACCATTACCACGGAACGGGATAGCACACCACCATCTGCGTCGGCCTCATCACGCTCCGACGCGCGAGACTCCTCTCTTCGCACGCTGGTCACCAGCTCTGTTGAACTAGCTCGGCTACTGTTCGCCCAAAAGGCAGTCCTGAGAGTGCACATGCCCGAGGTCTTGCCCCATCAGCAAGTCCTGTTTGATCCAGGCACCATGGAAGACGTTGGTGGGGAGGAAGACGAGGACGCTCTTGCCAGCAGGGACGTACGGTGCGTGGTGTTCCCCGGCGTGATCAAGCATGGGGATGAGAATGGGGGACAGATGCAGTTTCGCAACGTGATTGCCAAGGCGAGAGTGTTGTGTGGCCCTGAAGACTAGGCGGCATGGCATGGCATGGCATGGTATGGCTCAAAGATGCAGACCGTCGAACCGTCGACGAAGGTGTCCCTACATTCCGGCCACGAATACAAGTCGTATCAGCAGCGAGTCGCATCTCAGTAATCCGTTGGACAAAACTCCGACGGCATCTCCAAAAGATGACTCAAGTTGCGGAAAGGATGCCAAATTCAAGGAGACAGAAGCCGCCCGTCTTCAATAAGAAGAACTCGGCACATCGGACATGAATGAGTGTTGTGTTCTGGCACGTCTCTGCGGGTCACGTGGAATTTTGTTGCCTCTTCAGGGGCACCCGAACCATGGTCCATGGGTGGTCAATCACGGTATCACGATATCACGGTACACGTGTATTGTGTTCCTCGCACACGTTCCTGCCAGACGTCGTCGTCGTGCTTTCCTGTGAAGCGCATATGTCGCAGCAGCTTGAGATTCGCCGCCCTCCTCTGCCTTTTGAATCTCAGACTCACGGCAGACGAGTTCCGAGTCCTGACAGGTGTCCTCACAAACATGATGCTGCCTAAAGGTCTCAAGGACTTGTCATTTGTGGCGGAAAGCCACCCCGCGTCGGACGGAAACTGGAATAACGCGGGGGTCGCCCACTCAAGCAGTCAAGCGGCCAGCTGCCTCGTCCATCTGCATGCTGGTGAGCGAACAATAAGAAGCCGCATCGCCCATCGTTCTCGTCGGCAACACCACTCCACCATGCCGAGTGCCGGTGCCTCTCTGGAGATATGACCGTCACCCAAGCATGGCATGCCATTCCATTCCAAACACTTGCATCCCGCTCTCTATTCCCCGAGACTCCGATGCTTGCCCAAGTGGAAGCACAACCTGACTGCTTGTGCATCCCGAAATGCACGCAACGTAACGTGCGGGTGGGATCATATACATATCCATACACGGGGTCCGCAAGGAAATTTTGACCTATATAATCCGTGTAAATAGTGTTGATCATGCAATTGCTGACAGATGAAGCGCATCCCACCTACACCCACCTACAGTGAGTGCAGTTGTCAACTTGGCTCAGCAGCCATGCTCCTGCAGATCGGACATGGTGTACTTCCCACAGAATTCTGCTTCACTCACAAGACTCTGCTCGCATCCCTACCCGATCCCATGATACGAGAGAACATGCAGTCCACGCAAAGACGCTGTCGCTTTAGGGGAGAAGGAGGGCGGAGGGGGAGGGCCTATTAATTAAGCTTATGTGGCACCAATCCATAAGTTATTGTCAAATTTTTATTTTCCCACATCAGGTAACAAAGGTAGTAGCTTTCGACTGTCGATCGGTGACGGCCGGTCTTGAGCTACATTGACACGAACACTTCTTCACAGTATCGTGTCGGTATTGGCCTGCAACACACTGAGTCATCTTGACTGTCACTCTTCCGTCATCCTCACGTCTGCTGGGAGTCATCAAAAGTGACGATGGTCAAAAAGAGAGATTTTGGCCATGGGACATCTTCTCACTCGTCCACGTATAAGTCCCGCAGAATTATCGTCTTGGCTAAGATAGTGTCATGTGATCAGTCAGAAAATCGGGAAACCGGACAGTTTTGCTGTTCCAAGTTCCCGGAGTGTAATCGTCGGTGTACAAATCGACTATCATCGTAACATGAGCCTAGCGCTTCCCTTTGAAGGGCACTCATCCAACAGCCGGCTACTCGCCCAAAGCGCGTGCTGTCGTGACCCTCTGCGAGCCGCACTGCCAAGCAGGGATGCACCAATTGAGGGGGCGCATTTTGAGCCTCAACTTTCGGGGGTTTGGGTTGCCCCCAAGCTCCTCACCTGACGGGAAATTGTAAGCCACAGGGCATTTCACAATCTTTGCCGAATACCCTGAGTACCTAGTTGGGTAGGGGTGATCCAAAGCAGCCACTACTGGAAGAAGGCCAATAAGGCCACCACGGACCTCCAACACTTTATCCTCGTAAAGCTTGTATTGAGCTTGGGGAATGGACAACAACCATGATTTTCACCCAATTTCATCCAATATCAGCATTCGAGGTTGGAATTTGACGAGTCAAGGCGATCAAACTTGATTCTCGTGAACCGCCAGAAACCCTATATCAGATTCTCAGTCGTTGCTGCAAGGGAAATGATCCTAACTCTTTTCAACTCGCTGTGCCGCCAGCGCCACATAGCAAAGAAGCGACATTTTCGGTGAGAGTATGCGCCTGGATTCGTTGTTCTCTTGTTATTGCCGCCAGGATCCCGATCTAATGTCACACTGATATCACTCTGGCGCTACTCGGCTGGGCAGTTGGAGCAGGCACAACAGCTCAGTGCCGCTGTCTGCCAACTTTCGGAATCAAGAATTGTGCGGTTCCATGAGTCAGGAGAACATGCGAAGACGATCTGTTTTATCACATCCTGTGTTAGCGCAAGGTCAATGTAGTCCATGATCGGCAGCCTTGTGAGATAGCGAGGATGCTTACCTTGTTGGTAATTTTGACCAGTACTTCTTCCATGTAATCTGTAGTTTTTCACAGATTGTTCTCTACATCAGAGACATGAGTCCATGTAGTCAGTCCACCACGGTGTCGGAGCCAGCAGAGCTGTGAAGGCCCCCACCATCATGCCACCACATCTTGCAGTTGGGGGCCTTTCCTAACTGCCCCAGGTAGTACCGAATAGGATCAGTCAAGTCAAGCGCTTGGCTAATCAAAATCCATCTGCTGACAGTCTTGAATCATTGCGATGAGAGCCTGCGCAGTCGATCTGGTTAAAAAAAAAAAAGAAAAAAAAAGGACCACGACAGGTGATCACCCTTTTTGGCACTTAGACGACAGTGAGACGACCAGAGGAGGAGGTGGCGGAGTTCCTTCTTCATACGCAAGATACTCACCACCACTGCTGATTCTCGAAGCCCAACCACTCGGGCTCTCATTTCATTCCTTTTGTACATCAAACTCGAGGCGGAATACGTTTCGAAGCAGCCACAAAGTCTTGAAATGACTGGCTTTGTGGTCAACTGTACTGGTACATCCCACAGCTCGACACTTCCAACAGCTCAAAGGACCACACCCATGGTTTCGGCAGAAGATATTCGCCAGACAATGGAGCGAGCCGAGGAGATGCGATCGCCATATGATGTATACACCTCTTTCAGAGAAACATATTATTGCCCTGATTTACATATTGAAGAACCGATCGTCCCGCAAGACGCACGAACCGAAGAAGGCGCCCCAACATGGGGGAGCAGTGCAACGCCTTATAGTGCTGCATTCGATACCGTTGGCGGTCCCTCGGAATACTCCATGTCAACAAGTACACCTTCGATGGATGGGGTCGAGCCTATACAACTTCAGCGGCCAACGATGTCAGACCACAGTCTAGGTTGGCTTCCATGCGAGTTCATGAGGCTGACAGGCTGTGGTGCGTCCTTCCGTTTCCAAGAAATAAACCTGTGGATTGAGCACATGGTGAATGGGCATTTGGCAGCATGCTTTCCTTCCCACAGCATTTGTTGGTTTTGTGAAGAAGCAGACTTCAAATGCCGTTCGAAGCGAGCAGAAGAGAAACGGGAGAAATATCGGCAGCGGATGTATCATATTGCAGCCCATTTCTTCGAAGGGCAAACAGCAGCCAACATTCAGCCAGACTTTTTCTTTCTCGGTCATTTGCACAGGTACGGTCTGATTGACGAGCACGTTTTTCAACGGGCAAAAAGCCAAGGACAGCTTCCAGCTATCCACATGCCCCATGACTTCTATGACGATGCAGAAACATCGGGAGTGGCTTCGCAGCAGTCTGCTGAGACAAGTCGCCGCAATAGCCGCCTTCATTCGTCGCAGAGGCATCGTAGCCATCGGCATAGGCACTGATTGACACGACAAGGCTTTCCGAGAGAGGGGGGCAGCACTCTTTTATTCTTCTTCTTTATTTCTTGCGAGTTTTGTTTGTGAGGTCGAAAAAAAAGCTTCATCACTTGCTTCTTTGCCCCATGATGAGATACGACGAAGTCAACTTGTACGTTTTGTTCTTCGATGCCGTCTTGGTCGTCGTTAGGAATGTTTGAGTGACTCGGCCGTGACAGTGCGGATGCATGCCAGCGCCATTTGGCAGGGGGGGAGCTGCGAACTCCAACAGAAATGATGGTACCTGGCTTGTTTTCACACTACCCACAAGCTGAAATCTCTGACGCAGCCATCGAGTTGTTGATGAGACTCTTGAGTTGGACTGATTTTGTGATTGGGGATGCTAATTATGACGTTCACCGCAAAGCCCCCACACAACATTCGGGGGAGTTTTAAAGAACGGTGCCCGGCAGTATGCTCGGGTTGGGCTAACTCGGGCAAGCTTTCACGCCAGGATTTCTCAACTCACGATTGGGTTGAAATAGTCCCATTGATCCAATTGAGGACGTTTCTGACGTTGATTAGCCAAGCGAACTCGAGGGATTCTTTTCGTCGGTTGGACCTTAACATACTTTGGGAGGGTATTTTGCTCGCCAGAGAAACACGACGACATGACGCAGAATGGCATCCGTCCAGAAGGCATCTCCGTGACGAAGGTGGACAAAGCAGAGAACCAGTTCGTTGGGTAGTTTTCTGTGTTTCATTTCAAGAGATGATGCACACGATGAGATGGAAGAAGTCAGGCGAAGACTAGGACAGATTGAAGCGGTCAACGAGATTGCGGAAATGGGGGCAGGCGCACCTGCCGAGTAGAGAAGGAGCGGGGGGGTGATTCAAGAATCAGCATTTCACGATGTTCCAGATTTTCCCATGCCCTACACACCTCAGCAAATCGGCAGCGTGTGTCTCGTTGTGAGGATGCAAATTTTCTGCATGGCCAATAATTGAGGACTCGTGACTTGTTGTTCATGTGGGACCGGACAGCTTCTGATGCCGCGCGGTCCGTCTGCATAATACATGTACATTAAGCATCGTACATGAGACCGACCGGCTATGAATTTCCGATTCGCCATTTCCATTTGTTTTCCTAGCCCGACTTGCAATTCAGACCAGATCGTCACGAGACTAGAATTCCAAAATCTGACATGGATGTGCCCCCCGGGGCAACCACAACCATACAGTGGCTAGCACTCACATAAGCAAGTCATAACTTCAACACCAGCCAGAGAGACTTGGTCTGATGCTATTCCCCATGAGGACGGGTCTGCATACCTGGTGGTGCATTACTATCGTAAGACCCGCTTGCCATTTTTGAAGGACCCGAAGTATTTATAGGATTCAAGGGCATGGATACTGCGCTACTTTGTAAAATCAAGGAGGGGGCTTTTACGTTTTGACATGGACAACTTTACGAATATACCGGACAGAGCATCTACTCGTTAATTAGTAAGTCGAAACCATGCACTTCACAACGTCGTTGTTCGCCATCGCCCTGTTCCTCGGCCTCGCGGCTGCTCTGGGGCCATTTCGAACGTTTCACGATATGGAGGTGTCTCCGGAGAATGCAAGTAGGATCCAAGGAGGGGGGGTATCATTCTGTGCAGACCATCACATTGCATGATACAGATGCTATACATACCAGAGAGATATGAAATTTACAGAGACCGACCCCGTGATGCCTTTCTGATGGAATATCTCGCTGCCCTTTGTCTTCGAACCCTCATTGAACTCGTCCTTGATTGTTGATATCCCACTATGGGCGCCTGCGTTCCCCTCCTCCCAAGTCCTAGCAGCGCGGCGTCGATCCATCTATAGCGCGCCTCATACTTCACCCACCGCTCGAGACCAGGTACGTGGATCCCTAGGCTAGGGAGCGCAAGGAGTGTCAACGTAGGATTCGCGTCTTCACCACGACTTGCTTCTACGCTATAGAGAGCAGGTAGGGAATAGCGAATCTTGCCAGGAGCGTAGTACTTGAGAATCTGTTCCAGTCGCGCACGCTGTTTCGGAGGCAGCGCTTTCCGAAATGGCTTCGCATGCTGCGGGAAGAGCGGCAGGATATGAAGCCTGGCGGGCACGCAGGCACTCACGCGGATCCAGTACCTACCGTCCCAAAGCTTGGCTGTCTTCCACGTTCGCCAATGACGATGGCGGCTGGTAGGCTCTTCTGCATCATCAGCTACAGATGAGATACGATAATTGATGTGTCCCGGAAGCTTTCGCTCTGGCAGAGGCTTCATGGATGAATATGGAGCCCGGGACATGAACCATTTCGTACATGCGGGGCCAATGATGGGATCAAAGGCGACACCGGCAATGGTGAATGCTTTTGGCGGTGTTTTGTTGGGATCCGCTGCAAGTTCTGGGAAGATTTTATCGATGACAGTGTCCAGATGTGTGACTGGAGGGGCATTGGTGTCTGGCGTGACGAATTCTATCAGTTTGCGAACCGCGAGGGCAGCCATCAGGCGCTGGTGGGGTTGACGAGATCGCGACCTCGCTTCGTCGAAGAGTCGTCTTCTCCATTGCGAATGAGCGGGTCGAAAGGAAGGGGGCTCAACAAGCAAAGTACCCGCATTGGGGTCGAAATCGAGAATCGCAGCTTCTCGTATCAACCATCGTCGCGCCTCTGCTTCTTCAAGTCTAATGCGCTTCTTTGCTTCCCTTGACATGTCGAGAATGGCATCTTTCTGCAACTTTGTGGGTAGTGTGGTACGGTCCATGTGGCGAATGGCGTTTCTGGGTGTGAGGGTTGCATCTGCATTGGTAGGATCCTCAAACCATTTTATATTGTTGGCCTCGCAAGTGGCGATGAGCCTGTCCTTGTCAAACTGGAGCAATGGTCGATAGATTGTTATGCCTCCGTCCTCACAGTTGAGCGGCGTCAAGTATGGCACACGAGGGTCAACATCTCGTAGTATGTGCCCGGGGAAGTGGGCCGACATGTCATTGATGCCAAGGCGCGACCTGATTCTGTCCCACGGCTCGGTTTCGGAATCGCTTTTCATCGTCCATCGGAGGCGCTTCATTTCTTTCTTTGGCGGCTTGAAGCTGAGATACGGGTATTTCTGCATTTGATCGTCCAAAAGCCCGCTCTTGTAGACTCCGTGCAAGTCGTAACATTCCGGTATCGCATTGGCTTCACGTATTCCTTGATAGCCTCGATATGAATGACCACTCATGTACCGCATGAGCACCGTCTCGTATTGGTCATCTCGGTGATGGGCGAAGAACAAGCTATTGGCGCTGAAGCATCGGCAAGTCAAGCCGAGCATTCGGTAACGCAGGATTCTGGCGACGCTTTCGACATTGGGAAGACTGCCGGGATTTTGCCCATCCTGGACGAAGTCTTTCCAGTTCAAAGGTTTCATGACGGCCCTGAGACCCAACTTGTTCAGTTCTTGGGCGACTTTTGAAGCTTCGAGAGAGCTCTCCTGGCGCAATTTGTGGTCGACGATGATGGCAAAGGCGCTGTCGGCGGGGTTGTCGGCAATTCTGATACCGCGGTGCGTCTTGATGAGGGTCGAGAGTAGATATGCCATAGCCATGGAATCAACGCCGCCGCTTACAGCAATGGCTAAACGCAATGGTTAACACAATGGTCAACACAATGGTTGTTTAGTTGCGCCGCCCGTAGAGACGGTTTTCCGGGCTGGGGAAAGACGACATACCAACTCGCCGCGGCCGAGCATAGCGGATATTTTGGAACCGTGGGGGGCACACCGACTCGACGGCATCCCGAAACTCGGCCAAGGAGATGGGCTTCGGGCCATGGTGAAGGACGCGATTCGGAAAGCTCATTCCATCCCAGACGTGGTCAATCGAGGTGAGGGATGGCAGGGACTCTGTCAGCAGATGGTGAAGCCTATCATCCTATGTCATACCTGTCCTTGACGCCGGTCAGTTGCTCCCGTGCTTCTGGGCGCTGTCGTCTACAGGTAGGTCGGAGATGTACATGGAACGGAAGTCAAGACTGCCGCATGATCAAAAACCTGTTACTCCGCACAGTGGCAGTGTATCATGACTCGGCTCGGCTCGACTTTATCAGGCGACTTGCTCTGTGCCCCTGCACGAGAGTCAGGCCGTCAGGCCACAAGGCCACACACGCCGGGGAGGCCTCACGGACTGCATTAGCAGACCCGCAGCCCTGTCTGACTCGTCCCATGAGCTCCTGCCCTTCCAGATTTGCCACGGCATCTATCCCAATCGGGGACTTGGGGACTCGAACCTAGGATCCTAGAAAAAAGCCTTGCCATCCAATCGACGGGGGCCATCGCGCAATCGCAGGCCATGTTCATGTTGCGACTACTCCGTGGTCCGTACATGGAATAATGATAATGCTAGATACATGTAATACGGATCCGTAGACATCGTGTCGTGCTTGCGCCTGGTGCATCCCCGCCCTGCCAAGTTGAGTGAGTGTCCAGTAGTCTTCGACACGCACCCGGCGATGCACAACCAATCGATCGTCTCGTCGTTTCATCATTTCTTTCGTTTCCTCGTTTCCTCGTTCCTCCTCCTCCTCCTCCTCCTCCTCCTCCTCTTCCTCCGCCGTCGCTCCTTCCCGTACCTGGTTCACCTCACCACATATTCATGCTTTCTATCCTTCGCCCTTCTGCTCTTCGTAATCAGTAATCTGTCTTCTCATGCCCATCATGCTCATCAGCCTGCGCTTGTAGCCTCGCACCATCGCACGACGCGGCTCGACTCGACTTGCCTACTACCTATTACACCTATTGCACCTATTACTCTCTGTCGCAACCAACTTGATGCTGCTTGACGCCTTCGAGCACAGCTGCCGCTCATGGTTTCCCAACCCGATCAGCCGTCACCTGCCTCCACCACCGCCTTAGACGTCACCACCTCATCCCGCCGCTCCAACCACCAACATCAATACTCCTCGGCATCAGCCGTCTCCCGGCCCTCGCTCTCCCGTACCAAACGCTACAACCGGTCGCACGTTGGCGGCGCTTCCTTCGCGCCCCAGAATGAGTTTCCCGTCTTTGCGCACAGCGGCGACGTCGAAATCATCATTCGTGTGGGCGCTGGCGCGGATGGTGCCGAGAATAGTTATCTCTTGCACCGACACACCTTGACCAGATGTAGTGGTTTCTTTGAAGCGAGTACATCTTCCGAGTGGTCCAAGGCCCGGCCACTGCTGGCCGGCGGTAACGAGCTGGCTCGTATCGGCGAGGACCCTTCTTCTGCACTCGACGTCTCAGATTCGGATAGGTTCGCAGTCGGTGGTGGTGCGAATAAATCTGGTTCGACGACTCCATGGAGATGGAAGTATGAACTGGATGCCGGGGCAGGCGATGGGGACATCCCCATGTTGGTCCAGAGGGACAATTCGCCAACAGGAGCCCGAGGAGGCAACTGTCGGCCATCTTTTCCATCCTTATTCGGTCCTGGTCCTGGTCCTGGTCCTGGTCCTGGTCCTGGTTCTGGTTCTGGTGGTCCTGCATCCAATTCTAATAAATCCAGCTCACGACCCAAAAACGGTCCGCCAACAACAAATCACGTTTCCTTCTCTCGCTCTGTTGCGAACCTCGCCATAACGCAACGTCTCTCCCAAGCGGACCAAGACCTCTTGCGCGACTACGACAATCTCTTCCGCATCTTCTACAACTATCCTCCCGTGCTGGACGGCGTCAATGTCGCAGACGCCTATGTGCAGTGCAAGTCGCTCCTGGCCTTGGCAGATCAATACGACGCCCTGGCCGTCGTGGGGCCCCGAGTCGACCATCACCTGCTCCAGTTTCAATCAAGGCTGTGGAAGCAGATTGCCAAATATCCAATTTCATATCTTCGCCTCGGCTACCTCGCCCGCAGCAAAGTCATCTTCCAGGAAGCTCTGATCCACGTCGTGGGGCAATGGCCCCTGGGAGAGCGCAGCCTCCGCGCCGCCTTGCCCGACATTGTCCTTGACATTATTGAAGACAAGGTAGACGAGCTGGAGGAGATTGTCAGCCGCGTCGAAGGCCGGCTTTTTCGTCTCAACCTCACCACAAGCAAGGGGGAGCGCGTCACACCCGGCAACAACTACCTGGACTGGCTCGTAGTCAGTCTGTTCCGACAATGGCTCGCCGACAACACCTCGCCTCAACCACCGCCCGGGCAAAACACCGGCAGCAGCAGCAGGGGCAGCAACAACCACAGCCACAGTAACAGTAACAACAACAACAACCATCACCCACCGTCAGCCTTGCCTCCCCCCGTCCCGCCCCTCACCTCGATTGGGCGCGCCTATCGCACCCTCGGTTCCGGCAACTCGAGCGCCTTTCTCAACCACGACGACTGCAAAAAGTTTCTCAAACTCACCCCCGAGCTCTACAGCCGCGATAACATGCGCCGCTTCGAGAAGCGCATGGACGAGCTCAAAGCCATGGCGCGGGATCTCGTTCGTCCCCTCCTAGGCAGCGGTCTCGAGCTCGACATGGCCGGCTCAAGTCGCACCTCAGACGGCATCACCTACCTCACTTGCACCGCAGTGGGAAACCGCGATCTCCCCTGGCCCGTCGACAGCTAAATAATTACCAGCATCCCTGGCATATCCTCGTCTACCAAGCAAGTTCCGAAACCCACACACTACAGGAAATGGCAATGAGAATATATCGGCACATTTATATAATCTTGATTTTATCCCTATTTTTTCCTTCTTCTCTTTCTCTTTTAAAAAAACAAACCTCAGGATACCCCCTCAAAGGCTGGATCTCTTCCTTTTTCTTCTTCTTATCCATGCAAGAATCGTCCTGTTGCCCTACCACGTTCTTGTATGAAACGAGCTTTATGAAACGAAATGAAGTACAGTCTAGTCTGTCTGTCTGTCTGTCTGTCTGTCTGTCTGTCTGTCTGTCTGTCTGTCAGGCCAGTTAGTCACCATGTAACGATGTACGATGGGCCGTGCCTACGAATAAATAGTGGAACTTGTACAAATTGGACTTGCCATCATTCAACTGACATGGTGATTGTTTTGTATACCATTCTGGGCCTCGGACGGAATCCAGATGCAGGTACCGGCTGACACGGGGTTGTCTGAACTGTACATGACGAGCAAGTGATGACATCTACTCCGTACATAGATGAGTTGAAATCCAACGCCATCGACGCTAGCTTAGACAACCTAGGTAAACAGAAGCGAAAGGGAAAAAGGTTTTAAAAAAATAAATAAAAATAAGAGTGTGGGGAGAGGGGAGAGGACAACGAGCGAAGAAAGACAAAGGAAGAGAAGGGGACTGATTCTGTAAAAGGCCTTTTCCTCCTTCTCAACAGTCATAGGCACGCGTCAAAGTCCCATCGTAAGTGGTGCAGAGGTGCACGCATCAATCAGCCGGAGCGGCATTGATTTGGTTCGCAATCTTTGACAACCAACATAGATTCGTCTTCATCAAAGTCCAAGTCCATTTTAGGTCCTGTGTTTACCACCTTTCCATTGCCTTCAACGCCACAATACTCCTTATTTCCAAACGTGCTCGAGCCACATACTTATCAGCACATAATTTCTTTTTTTTTTTAAATGAAATCATTACCAATCTCGTGCAGATTCGTGTGCTTTCTATTCAGGCTTTCTGCTGTGTGTCGTGGCTTACTCTTTGCCAACATATAGCTCGACATCTCCCGATATGCTGCCCATGTGAGCGAAAGAATTGCCCTTGCCCTTCTCGCCTTCCACCCTCTTCGGTATTCCTCGGCTTGAGTGCGTGATCTTGACACCTTGACCCTTGGCAGTTATGCTTCCAGAGATGGATCTTGCCTTGAACCTTCCCGTCCAGCTGCTAGGGTAGAGCAATTTGATGTCGCCGCTGGTACTCCCGTGCCTGGTTTGCAACTCTGACAAGGGAGGCCCGTCGGCGGTTCTTCGGGCCTCAGTATCCGTCATGAATGTTTTCTCGTCGGCACCAAGTTGAATATCCAATGGTCTGAGCACAGTAACTGTGGTGGCTCCAGTCGTTGTTTCGGTATGGAGGTCACTTCTCTCGGAGCCCTTGGTGAGCAATGGCAGAAGTTTGAGAGTCAAGTCACCGGATGCAGACTGGAAATCGGCGCGTGAGGTCATTGCAACATCTGCATGGACATTCCCAGATAAAGTCTCGACCTTGACGACGTAGTCTCGAGCTGGCAGCTTCTTACCAGACTTTTTGCCATCGACTGCAAAAGCTAATGACTCCTTTATTCTGACATTTCCAGAGATCGAGTCAACGGAAAGCATTGCCTGTCTGGCGGATTCCTTATCGGCAGATTTGGGCAAAACCTCTACATTAACATTCCCCGATGCAGACCCCACCTTGAGCAAGTCATAAAGAGGAAACCAGCCCTTGACATCGCCACTGACAGTCTGAACGACGATTCGTCGGGATTGCAGACTGTATGGGAAAACGTTGTCGTCTTCAATGATGTCAGCGAGTGGTGTGTTGACATTGCCAACCACAGTTTTGATAATGAGTCCGTCAACGGCACCCATAGCAAGACCTTCCGCGAGCTCAACATCAAGATGAACCACGTCAAGGCCCAGGCTATCAATGTAACTATTTTGGGGTACATGGACAGTCACACGCATCTGGATGCAAGGTGCTTCGCCATTATATTCCCACCAATCCAAGACATGAGGTGTGATAATCGTGATGGCCTGTTTGCCGTCATCTTCGACAGCGATGATTGTATCGGCGGTCAGCTTTTCGTCATTAGAGATGATTTCAATCTCAACACTGCGCCTCTTCGAATTCTCCCCAGACGGGCAAATGAGGACTTGTCCAGAAATATTCGGTGTGCGGCCTTCACGGTGGCTATTCCTTTCAGGTCTCTGTTCGATGCTCAGTGTGTAGCCGCTGTCGAATGTGATATCTGATAAAGTCTTGTCAAATTTGTGTGGGGTGTCCCGGCACTGGTCGCTGGGCCGCCATTCTAGATCGCGTTGGCCGCCCATCTTTGGTTGTCTGACTGGGTCCTGATCGATGATGCCCTTGAGAGTTTGTTGAGCCGGTGGGTTAGCTAGGGTTCGAGACCCGGTGAAGACTATGGCTGACAATGGTAGCAAGATGTGATCAATTCCCCTAGAAGCCGCTCAGATGAGCAGTAGTAACAACATCACTGTGTGGAGAAAGGCTTCTGAGGTGTACTCATGTGGTTGTTTCTTTAGCTGGAGGAGCAAGACTAGGTGTGTCTTTGTAACACAGAAGAAGTATGACATGGCCGTGTACCACGGACAGCATATGAGGTAGCGCGTCAAAGAAGAAGTGACAAGTTTCAACTCACCTTGGAGTGTCTGGAGCGTCCGCCGCTGCTAAGGGATACGCTACCAAGGATTGCAAAGAAGATGGACAAGAAGACAGCAATACCTAGGAGGGTTTTGACCTTGCCTCGCATCTGAAGAGAGTGAGTCGCGTTTTTAACTCTTTGCCATCGAGACTTGAAAAGTCCATTAGGCGATCCACCCATAGACTGAGGCTGATGAGGCAGAAGCGCTTGATGCTCTTCGGGAAAAAAACCCATGTTATCCGAGTCGACGTTGTCGTCGTCGTCGTTTGTATTACCGGAATGGGGAGGTACGAAGGTCTGATAGCCCCGGAAGCACACACCCGAAGGAGGAGACGATGGGGACGGTGAGTAGGCAGGTGGCGCGTCCAGATGGCTCTGATGATGTGTCCGCGATTGAGAGTCGGCGTGGTTCAAGGCAGATGATCTTGCTAATGCAGTTGTTTTGGATGAATTACAACGGGAAGGGAGCCGGATGCTGTGTTCGGTGAGCAACAGAGGACTTTCTTCCTCAACGCTCCTGCAGTATTTATGGGTGGGTGAGCTGACGAATGTCATATTATTACTGGCTGGCGTGGGTGACGTCGCATTGCCCACGTAAGCAGCTGAGGAAGCGTTGTGCAGAAGCAGATGTAGATCCACATGTAGATCCAGATGCAGCTTGTTCTGCGTGTGCCATAAAGTACGGAGCTCTTGATGAGGCGTGACGGGAGCCGTTGTTCATCGAGCATTCCAGCTCAGCTTTTGCCTCCTTCGCCTTGTCCGCGCTTTCGTCGGCCGGCAGGGTTGGGTCCTCAACAAGCACATTAGGCACGAAAGGGACGTTTGACGACGTCCACTTGGTGCCGCTGCTGCGCGCTGCTGCGGGAGATGGCCTTGTCCAGGAATATAGAGCTGTGATGATGATGCTGCTACAGACGTCCCGGACGCGTGGAAGTAACCATCAGTGGGTGACAAGGCATCATCGCGGTCGTCATCCGAGACGGAGGCGCCGGCATGACCCATTTCGGAGGACATATTGTCTGAGTGCGGAACCGGCATTGTGATGGCGAGCCAGGCACTCGTGTACGCGTTATGGAAGGAAGAAAAGCAAAAAGACGCCGAGATGGAGGATATCAAGTGCACATACCCAAAAGCCCATCAATTAAATTGGTCCCGGTGCCAGTCCGTCGTCGTCGTCGTCGTCATCGTCGTCGTCATCGTCGTCGTCGTCGTCGTCATCGTCGTCGTCGTCGTCGTCAGCTACCTAGGTACTTGGAATGGAGACCCTTGCGAAGGCAAAGCAGCAGAAAGGAACAGAAAAAGCCGCAGGAAAAAGCCGCAGTGGGGTTTGCGGGATGATGGATGTGGAAAGGAAGAACGAGGCTGACGACAATTGGGCGGGAGGAAAAGCATGCGCCTTTTGGTGGTGTTGGTTGGATTATTAGGAAGGTGCGAGACAGGCCCAGTCCCTTCCTTGTCAGAGTCGTCTCGGCACCGGTCCATTTATACATGCTTTGGCGGCCATGACTCTTTTCGTTCGTTCTCTTTTATCATCTTAATCCTTTGTCTCCTATCATACCTGTATGAGCGCACAAGCGGTGTTTATGCTCAGGGGGCGTCTTCTTTTTGACCTGCCATGCCAGGCTTGGCTGTTGTGATCACTTATAGGGCTGTTCACCAGCCGGGGGGACCGTTTCATCGAGAGCCGGAGTCGGCTGCGACGCGCGCCTCCGGAAGCTGGGTAGTAAGTACCCCACTTTAGTCCGGGTCGGTGTCCCGAATGTCCGTCTTCCTTGTTGACCTCGCAAGTTGTCCGTTTTGTGCATCAGCACTGAATCTTCTTATAGATGTAGAACTCGACGGTAATCATTCGAGGCTGATTGGCCTCAGACTAGTAATTTTCATGGTTGCGTGCTGCCGTCGCATGAGTATTTGCCACGGCGACTATGCCTATATGCTCCACGGATATCAAGTTCTATATGATTCAAGTTCCGCCATTCGAAATGTAACTCTAGTCCTTCCGGTGTCTCTCTTGGCTTATTGTCTTTCTTTATCACGCATGCTAGCTAGCTCTCTGTTGACAAGACAGCTCTGCTTCCCACGTCACACGGTCACGTCAAGCAAAGGAAAATTGACCTTTTTTTCCGACGGGTCAAATGCGTCAGGGTCTGATGACGATGCTTCCATGGGGACATGGGGACAAACCTGCTCAATGCTGTCAAAATGACCGCGGCAGAGCACCCAGAAGTAGTGTCTAATGTCGTTCCGCAAGGTAAGATTGTGTGCTTGCTTTTGTCGTCTTCGTTTTCCGATCCCTCTCCCCCTCTCTCTCCCTCCCTCCCCCCCACTTATCTCATCACTCTGGCATAATTTAGTGCAGCCCGAGGACGGATTTCGAATTTTCGTACACAATCCAGGTGATACTCAGGGCTGGAGCAACCTTGAGCAGATTGGGTGTCAAGCCCTTGTACAGGCCGCGATATCCTTCTCTTTGGATCGTCTTTTGCGTCACATCCCAGATGCCGGTATACGTAGCCTGATGCATCACGGTGCCTTGCGTCTGCAGTCGCGTTCGCACTACATTGAGTGGATAGACAACTGTTGCACCGATAGCGCCAGATGTCGCGCCAATGATTCCCGTGGCTACGTTCCCGGGAATGATGTCGTCCTCGTGACAACCGGCGTGTCGCGCATAGTAGCTTTGATATGATTTCTTCAGCAGCTCAAACATGCCCATGTCGATGGCACTGTACGGAAACATGCCTATCAAACCCATCGTCACACCGCGATAGCATGCCCTTACGCCACCATCGGCGTACATCTTCAGGACTGTTTGACGCACGAGGGCGCTGCCCGTCAAGCCTCCTTTCACCGTTTCGCATTGTAAGCGAAATTTCAGAGTATCGAGTGGATAAACACAAAATCTGCAACACAAGCAATCATAATTAGCGAAAATGCGGGCAAGCGGCCTTCATTTTGTTGTTAATTTCGCCAAGAACTTACTGCGCAATCATTCCCGCAACACCGCCTGCGGTGAATTTCGAACAGGAATTAATCTGTCTAGGGTCGCCATGGCCTTCGAAGTTGGCGAGCGCTCGCTTGGCGGCCTCGTACGATCCGAACTTGATAGCTGTCTCGGGCATAATCTTGATCACGTTCAAGCCGTTACCTGATATTCGTCCGAATGTTAGGATACAGAACCCATTTGTCCATACACATAAGATATCGCATCGAGAGCGAGAGCAGAAAAAAAAGGTAGCGATGGGCAATAGACGGCAGGGTGAGGAAAACTTACCGGCAAAGAAACTTCGAACGCCGCCATTGCGGGATAAATCTTTCACAGCATCACTGATCGGCCGCAACGCATTCTTCACCGCTGCTGCAGGACGACCTTGTTTGATGGCTGCGACTGCAGTCTCGGAGCTGCTGCTCGTGTTGACCAACAAGTAGACCTTTAATCGATCAAGCGGCGCAGTGGCTGTTCGAGACACTCCGCCGGCGATGGCACCCGCAAGAAAGTAACCTGGATCAGGAGCAAAATCTGTCAGTTTGAACTTCTTTGGGGGCTTCTCAATTTCCGCGGAAGATTGTCTCTGTTCTTTGTGTTCTCCTCGGGTGCCATCGCCAACTTGAGGTGTAGATTGTGTAGGTCCTGTCGCGATTAAACGTCGCCTCTTTGTCGGCGCAGTCCCATTACTACTGCAACTGTCATCATCACCTACGTTTCCAACGGCATCCATTCTGCGTTTTGATGCGGTTGACGCGGTACCTGGCCCTGTTCCGGTAATCTGTGTGCTATCGGTGTCTCCGGATGAGCCTGAACGAGGTTCGGGTATCGTTGCTGGGGGGGGGGAAGGAGAGGCAGCAACTCTTACTAAAGAGCCAAAGAGGGAGTAAAGAAGAGAGCTAGAGGATAAGTCGTCCGTACCTAGGCCTTCCAGGGTTTCGTCGCTGACATGAGAGTCTCCCTCTGGAGTGACACTGACGACTGAATCGTAATATGAGAGGACGGCTTTGAGGCGGGAGTCGTGATTACCAGCTGGCATGAATAAAAGGAAATTTCTGCGCAGTAAAACAGTTAGCCATCATCGTGACGACCCGTCTTATCAAACAAAGAAAAAAAGGAAAACATCGCATCGAGGAAAAGAGTTGTATGCGGCTTTTCGAGTCGCACATATACATCCAAAGCGCAGCGGCTGTCAGGCGGGTACTCAATGTGGCCTGCGACGTGATCACCATCCAACGACAAGCACCACATGACTTTGTTCATGGCGACAGATGATGGGCAATTCGAGCTTCCCCACACCCCGGCCGAGTTATGAATGACAGTGACTGCACCAAAGCACAAGCACGGCAAAATCTTCGACTTACCTCCATTCTTCAAAGCTCACGTATCCATCGTTGTTGTCATCCAGGTCGTGGAAAAAATCGGAAAGCCTGCGGCTTGAAACGCTTAGACCAGCTGTACGAAAAGCAATCTGCAATTCGGCGGTGTCGAGTTTGCCGTTTCCATCTTTATCAATTGCATGAAATAAGAAAAACAATTGGCGCTCGGCCTGTTCAACGAATGCACGGAACTCTATAAGTGACATACAATGCATTAGACTTTGATGTTCTGTGAGTCCTTGCAAGGCAATTCCTCTCTCGGGGTAGAGACACGGCCCCCCAGAGGTTAAAAAATAATTACCTTCATATTGAACCTTGCCGTCGCGGTTCGTGTCGACTTCCTTCATGATTTGTTTCAATAGATGGTCGGCATTTTTCAAAGCTAGATGCTTGGGACAAGGCCATGTGGTCAGCAATGAAGCTTCCGCTAGTGCCGACAGGCAGGACAAGTAGACATGATATATATAGCTTGAGGCAGTTGCTCACGATGATCAATCCGACGAAAACCTTTCTGCAGTCCCTTGAGGTCTAATTCGCCCTTTCCAGAGGGTTCCAACCTGGACCAGAGACGCTCGACTCTCGCATCGCGCTCATTCTGCGACTCCCCAAAACTTCGCTCCACGTCGGTGACGAGTTTGGTGACACTCATGTCGGCAGCATCGGTGACGCGGGCAGCGTGATGCGGGCAGCGTGATGCGGGCAGCGGCTAGCCTGGCAAAGAGAGATACGGTCGCTCGCGCGTGATGAGTTCGGTGGGCTCTGTTATAGCACTTCTGCATCGTTGGATTGAGGCGTAGATGGGAGGCGGCAATTGAAGGGATCCCAAGAGGTGGCCCTGAAGCACAGTGACGTCGGGTGGTGGCACTGGTGGCACTGGTGGGTGGTCACTGTGCTGGCGTTTGTTGGTGGTCCTTGTTAATATCTCACCGCCTGCACTACGGATTAATGCACTGGAGCATGGGCCATGGGCCAATGGCCATGGGCAGGAAATCCGGCAACCGCCCCTGCTGTCCGGCACAAGTTGCACCTGCCCTGCCAGACGCTTATCTTATCTGCCATCCGCAGCCATTCCCCCCCCTCCATAAGGTCGCCCAGAAACGGCATCCTCCAAGTTCATCCAAGTCCATCCAAGTTCCCCATCTTGACTCTTGATCACGACATATTCGCATCACCGACGGAAAGCTAAGGTGCCTCTGCGGCCCTTTCCCACAATAAATGTCGGCCAACTACTGGGAGTCGACGCAGAGGCGCCATTGGCTGTTCTCCAAAGACGAACTGGCCTCGATGCGCCAGAAGCTCGACGATGACAATGCCGACCTCGTCCGCATGTTCCCCTTGCCCCAGCCGCGGCATCTGGCTATATACTTTAACCAGCGTGAGTATCGTTGGTCTCGTCTTTTTCGTTTATTTCTATCTATTCATTTTTTGCTCCAATTGCGTAGAGCAGAGTGTGTTCTCCTTGGTTCATTTGTTTTCCAAGTCAGCATCCCTTGCTAACTAGCGATGGCCCTGTCGCAGAACTTCTGCGGCTTGCGAAACGACTCAGTATCCGGCAACAAGCCATGGCCACAGCCCAGGTCTACCTCAAGCGATTCTATATCAAGGTGCCCATACGATGTACCAATCCGTATCTCGTCATCACGACGGCCATTTATCTAGCATGCAAAATTGAAGAGGCGCCGCAGCACATCCGCCTCATCGTTACCGAAGCAAGACAGCTGTGGCAGGACTTTATCGGGCTCGACACATCCAAGATTGGAGAATGCGAATTTCACATGATTAGCGAGATGAGCTCCCAGCTCATTGTGTACCAGCCCTATCGGACATTGACGTCTGTGCGAGCAGAACTATCCCTCTCGGACGAGGACGTACAGCTCGCGCGGTCCGTGATCAACGATTCGTTTAATAGCGATCTACCTCTCATATGCGCGCCACACGTCATTGCCCTTGTGGCTATTCTCTTGGCCTTGGTGCTTCGGCCCAACTCCACAGCACCAGGTCAGACGGCCTCGGGCTCAGCAGCCGCTGCTGGTCTCGCGGCAGCACAAGCGGCGCTCAGCCAGGCGCACAGTCGAAGTGGCCTCGGCGGTGCCTTGGAACACGCCTCGTCTGGATCTGATAGTAAGGAGAAGCAGCAAGAAGCCAGGATATCCAGGGTGCAGCACTTTGCGGCATGGCTGGCAGAGAGCAGCGTTGACATTGCGACCATGGTCGACGCCACCCAGGAAATGATTTCATTGTATGATTACTATGAGCAGTACAATGATAAATTAACTCGAGAGCAAATCAACCGCTTTGTCAAGGCTCGTGGCTTGGATAAGTAAGCATGTCTGCAGCCACGCATTGCAGATTTCGGATTGTGAGATATAATTACCGCCTCGTTTGGTACCAGAAGTCGGTGATTTTTTCTATTGTCAATCGCCAGCAGAGATGATTCATGACTCATGACGGAAGTTCGAATCAAGGAATGCATTTATAGAAGGGGCACGAGAAGGTGTTACGGCGTCACGTCAATTGAAAAATTGTTTAGACGGTTGTATCGGCTATATTCTGAGGATTCTCGCGTCACCTCATTAGCGGTCGTCGTTTAATTCAGGGTTTAACACAGCAGAGAGCCTGCAAAATAAACCCTGTCCTACCTTATGTTACTTTTTTTTTTTTTTCTTCCTATCCGTGTCTATCCACCTCATTAAACGACGCCCATGTAAATCCTCTGGCCATCGCCAACTCGCCATGGTAACGTCAGCAACTTCTCTGCCCTTTGAAATGGCAATTTCATGACCGCCCTTGATGATCCTTATATCAACAGCATCCTCGCCCAGCACGGCAATCGAGTCCGCAATCCACTCCTCCTTGATAACGATTGGATCTCTCTCTGCCAATATCAAGCAGATTTTCCCGCCAGGCAGACCCGGCCTGCTCTCATCTCCCCTCCTCCGCCAAGCGAGCTGCTCACCCAGCAGCTTCCACACACCGTCGTGGTGTCCGTAGATGGGGGCGTTCCGAATAGAGCTCACGTACGCGGGGACGAATCCCGCATTATTCCGCAATTGCCACTTGACCACATCGCCGACCTTGGGTCCCGAGGGATCGTCCGCATCACGGCCATCAACTTGGTCCAGCGCTCCCTCTGGATCAGGCACGTCGGCACTGGGCGTGCCCGGCTTCGGCTCGAGCCTCTGTTTGGCGAGCCGGCTGAGGAGCCATGATGGGAGAGTCCCCTCGGAGTAGAAGATGCGGCTTTTGAAGCTGACGTGTGATGGACGGATTAGTCCGCCCGGGCAGATGAAGGTTGCTGAGCGGAGGACATTGGCGTGGTAGGCGGCGAAAGAGGCGGCGAGGGCGCCACCGAGGGAGTAGCCCACGATGTGGAAAGCAGATGTGCCGGTCCACGAGAGGGGTGAGGAAGCGAGCACGAGGAGAATCTGCGTGGTGTAGAGACGGTCGTCGTGGAGGAGGTCGCCTGGGGCGTCGGAGTATCCTCTCCCGAAGAGGTCTTTATCCACGGTTAGGTTAGGTTAGGTTAGGTTCCGACCGCGAAGGGGGAAAGGGGGGGGGGCCATGTGGCGAAAAAGAGAATTTATATCACGGAATCGAGGCTTGTGTAACTTGCCACGGGAAGTACGATCGTACGAGAGAATCTCTATTGTCGGGGACGAGACAAAAACTTACCGAACAGCATCACCCTGCACCCCCTCGTGGCAAACTGCCTGGCCATGTCACCCAACGCGACGCACGGCGTTCCGATGCCGTGCAGCAGCAGCACCTTTTCGCCATCCTCGGGCCCCCATTCGAATACCTTGATGGTTCCATACGCCGTCTCTGCGTCTCTCACGCCAGGAAATGCATCGGGCTGGTACGGAGGAGGCTCCTCCTCCATGCTCCCTGTCGAAACCGCACTCGACTTTGCCCCTTCGAGTAATACCGACCTCGCTGCTTCGCGGGCATTGCATCGAATCACCCTGTTCTGGGACCGTATGGTATCCTGGTAAACCAGAGGGCGTAGGTACCACCAGTATATTGAGAGGCACGCTGCTCCGGCCACGAGGGCGTAGTCGAGCGTCCGTGGGGTGCGGAACGCGTAGTGTTGGGGCATGATGCGGATATCTGGAACTTGTCTTGAGAAGCACAAGGTGATATTTATCATGACACATTCACGGCGTATGCTCTGAACGGGATAACTCGATAATTAAAAGGCCTTTATATATATATATATATAGAAAGAAAATACAAAAAGGGTTCGACGAAAAAAAAAAAAAAAAAAAAGCCACATGACTCCAGCTTTATCATCGTCGGCCGAGGTTGGCTTTGCAACCCCTCTTGTTGAACTCTACCCTGTACCACGAACCGTCTTCTCCATTTGCTCTGTTTTGGGAAACATGAGAAACACGACGGGAGATGGAAGCAAGTAATCCGTACAACACGGAGTGACGACATGCTCCATTATCCAACAACACTTCCCATCTTTGCACGCATTCAAGAAAGAAGCCTCGGCCGGAGTATAGCACACGAGCTGGTCTTTCCCTTTCCCGTGATGGCTCATCCCGTTGCAGAGAATGAAGAAGAGGTTGGACGGGGTAGCAGGCGCATCACCTCGCCAGCCTCTCTTTTCCTCTTTTCAGGCAATTCACTTGTAGAGAACAGAACGGAGAAAAAATATCATTTGTCATTGGAGATTCCATCCGTTCTTCTTTACAGCCTCCCCCTCCCTCCATCGCCGTTGCCGACCGAGGCGAAATCCGATCCACACTTTTTTTTTTTTCGCACAAAGAGCGGTGTACGGAGTACGTGTTACCGCGTGCGAAGTTCGGGCATCGTGATGGAACACGTTTCTCTACATGTATCCTCACCGCAACGCACGAGGTGAAGGGGTCACGTTCAAAATCCGAAATTTTTTCTTCTTCTTCTTTTCTTTCCTTCTTTACCGTATCTTTGCAAACCCATGCTAGTTGCCCATCCTAGCTGGATATACAACCAGTCTTTTCTCTAGCGCAATCGACGAACGAGGCCATGGGAGCTGGGTGGCAGTGAGAGCCAGCCACGCCACTTGTCAGACAGATGAGTGTCGCTCCGTTGTAATGTGTATGTACGGAGTCGAAGCTTGCCAAATACGGAATATGGCTTGACCTCTTCGCGCCGCCATGGTAGTCGCACTGTGTGTGGTCCATCGGACAGACCGTGGCAGACTGACTGGCAGTGGAAAGTTCCATCTGCCCCAACAACTTGCCTCTGCTCAGTGGCATGCCCGTGATAAGCCGGCGAGTTGACGTGCGAGTGGGGTTTCGTCAGTGTGCCATGCTGATACGGCCGTAGTCGAAATACCAGAGATGAAGAAGTTTACTCCGTGTTAGTATGTTTTCGTTCTCGATCCCTATCGCAGATAATGTATGGTCGAGGGCGAGGGCGAGAGGGCGAGGGGTCCGACCCCATCTGAAACTGTCCCGTCCGGTCCGTAAAACGAGGGGACCCCTCGACGCCTATTGTCCGTATCGGAAGCGAATATCCTATCCCCAGAGAATAAAGTTCAATACTAGCGGTGGCAAAACGTCTTGGAGTACAAGATCTACAAGATCTACAAGATAGCGTTTGAGTTCCGCCCTATGGGCAAATGGGGGCGGCTGGGTACTACACAACTTTTGCGCCGGGACGTGGTATCTCGATCAGACGTTGAGCTCGGCAAGTTAGTTAGCGCCCTTGACGTATTCCATGTGGTTGCCAAAGCCTTCTCGACGGGAATACTGGTCCACAATCTCGGCGCTACAGCCGGTATTTCATCTAAAAGTAATCCGTAGATGTATTCGTTATAGCCCCCCCCCCCTCCCGAGGGGCAAATCACAAGAAAAGGGTGCATCGTCCAGCTCTGCCTTGAGCATGCCATAAAGCTCACCCCAGATGGGCTTGAAGAACTCGTTGCTTTTGATTCGCTCTACTAGGTCATTGAGCTTGCCTTCGTTTTCCCCGGAGTTGCTAGCCTGGTGCACGCAGTACCACAGATGCGAGTTGTGCCAGAGATATGACTGGTGGAACAAAACGACCCTTTTTTTGCGCAACAAAAATACATAGTCCGTATGTATTGAATAAGTTCCAACAAGTCCGTTGCCATCGCAGCTTCCCCACAGTTTCTGCGTGTGTGCTGGATAAATTCAATGCGTTTCACAAGGTGGAGGGGGTGGCAGCGACTTGCGGCGTCGGTTTCACACTGGGTAGTGACGAAACATGCGAAAGGAAGAGAGATATACAGGAAACACCCCGATGATGCATGCGGCAATCGTCAGCTCCAACTGAGCCTCCAATGAAGAAGCTGCTACTCCGTGTGCTCGATAACACGACTTGCTGTCCCTGTCCCCTGTTGTTATCGCGGGCGGTTACATGTGGTGAAATGACCAGGTATGTAGCATTGTAGGTGGAGATGGCTGGGAGCTCAAGCTGACTGGCGTTGGCGCAAAAGGGAACTTGACACTTTTGCAAGTTGGGATTGCAAGGGAGCTAGCTAATAGCTCCACACACTTGTTGACATGTTGTCAACTCGTCATTAATGTGTACGTGCAGTCGTGTACACAGCCGCCGAGAGACAGACAAGCATTTCCATTGGTTCTCCTGCTATTATTGGAGCGGCCCGCGCTGGCTGCAGAGGGAGGGAACAAACAACAACAACATAACGATACTGCGGTTGACGATGGCTGTCGTTGACTGCAATAAATATATCAACTAAAATACCGCTGAATAAAATGCGCAGAGCGCCGTGAGCAATGTGCCCCAAGTCACTTCATCGTCTGCTTCCTCTCCTCGAATGTGAAATGAATCATTGATGCTGGTGCAAGATCGCGTATCAGGTGCTGCAGGGTAATTACTGTACTTTCGGCGTTGGCTGGAACATGCGAGCCGTTGATGGGAGAACATGTTACGAGATTCCATCCCCAACAAGGTGAAGAAGGGCCGTTCAACTGACATCAGGCACGGAGCAATCGGACTCGAGGCAAAAAAGTCAAGTGTCAAGTGATGCTGGTGAGGGCTGGAATGGAAGCCAATCTTACCGACCGCTCTCCCAACAACAACAAGGCATGGCGCTGGGGTGTGCTGCGTCACAAGAATAGCACGCACGGGTCCCATCTCAGCGCTGATAAAAACAACTTTGGAAGGGGAGCTGGCAGTGGCCGCAGCCAGCGGGTTGCTTCTGGTGCGACACTGTCTGGAAACGAGAGCATCGTTGGCATTGGCGCCGGGCAGTGCAGGCAGAGAGAGGAGGCGTCAGCGTCAACAAGCGTCAAGCGTCAAGCGTCAAGCGTCAAGGTGGACCTGGTGCAATCAATGCTTGACCAGACCGCACCAGACTCATGCCTCCGAAACGCCATGAACAATTTTAAAGGCTGATGGCAGCGACGAGCCTGATGCTAAGCGGGCGCACTACATACTGTGCTACTGCGTCCCTGAAGACTGCTTGCTCAGCAGCTCGCCCCAAAACAAGAGCAAACTGCATGGATGATCTGAAGAACCCCGGAGTTAATGCTCTGTCCATCCCGTGCCAGGCCTAGTGCTGGAAACCTAGCTAGTAGTAGCTGCTAATAGCGTCGTTCCCTGATCCCTCTGTTCTGTTTCTCACAGGAGACTGCCACAGCGCCCGTGCCCACGGGTCTTCGCCGTGATCTTCGCATGCATCTGAACTGTATGAGACACTGTGTCCAACCGACGGGTCTCAGGGACTCTGCCCCCTCCCCCCAAACAATTGCAGGATGCCCTGTGCCAGGACAGGACTAGCGTGTATGCGTGTGTGTGCCAGCCCACTCCAACCCCGGTGTAGTGGCGAGTTTGGTGGACCCGAGATCCACCTTCATTTCTCGGCCCCCCATTCGCCGCCTCTCACAACGTCTGTCCCCAGGGCCCCGGTCTTTCCCATCCCCAACCAACGAAAATGCCGTTGCACACGCTGCAACTGCCTCCGCTTCACACTGTGGTCTTAGGTACCTGTCTGGCGGGCGTTCTCAGCCCGGACGTCTTGGTACCCTCCACCAACGCGCCTGAGTGTCTTAGACGGCTTCGTCCTTCCCTTGTCCCTCGCCTTACCAAATACCCGCTTTCCCATTCCTCTCTCTTCCTCTCTCACTCTGCCGGAACGCACCGTACCACTTCTTCTCCTCTTCCTCCTCCTCATCCCATCCCGTCTGCTCCTATCTTCTGCTTCTTCTTGCACATTTGCTATTTGCCCCATATCCAACTTGCATCACTCTTAAACTCACCCTCGCCTCTCCGACAAGCTGTGGCACATTCTGCACCAGCAATCAAGCCTCGATCCTGCCGCCGCCTCGCTCCGCCCTGCTAAACAAAACTAACGTGCATTACCACCCGATTCACTGCGCCCCCAATCAGAAGCAACAGATCTGGGGCTGCAGAAACTTTACTGGACCAACGACACACAGCACTTCAGCTTTGAACTCACGAAACATACTATGGCCTCCTACTATTATTACAATGCGCAGGTTGCGCATGCGGCGCCCGTCTCGCACAATCACGGCGGACACCGCAGTCGCAGAGGAGCTGCCCGCATGTCGGTGTCACAAAATGCCCAGAGACAGTTTCGTGGTGCGCGCAGCATGAAGGACCTCAACGAGTCAGCGGCTCTTTCTGCTTTCCGCATGAAATTTGAAGCCGGTCGCTCCTTCGAACTGGAAGATGACCTGGAGTTCTGTCCCAATCTCCTGACAGAGTCCGATGTAAGTAGTGACACCAGTAGTAGAAGCAGCTCCCGAACAGCTTCTCTCCTTCGTCTGCTGTGCATACCATTTAGGAGTTTAGCCGTTGTCTGACTTGCTCGTTCTTCTGTGTACAGCTGGTATCAATCTCCAGTGTTTCCGAGCGCTCTTCCCTGGCAAGCAATTCTCCCGAATCCTCCCCCACACAACGACCTCAAACTGTTGCTTCCGGATTCTCTCTCAACTCATCTTCCGCCGCCTTCATTCCTCCCAGCTTCCAAAGCCATCACGTGAGCTTGAAGCTACATCAACCCGCCGCCACTCGCGGGCGCAATGCGATCCCTATCATCAATCCCGCCACGGGTACCAGCATGTCTAGTCCACCCCCTTCGGTGTCGCCCGCCGCAATACAGCACACTCTCGGTCGCCGATGGTAGATTGTGCCCTCGACTCGCGTCACGTGTTCTTGATGGACCTTGGCGTCAGCTCGGGCCCTCTATCGTCGGCTTCCATGCGGTGTAAACCAACCCCCGTTTGTTTTGCCTCTGTTTCTTTCTAGCGACTCGTCATCTTGGCGAGCACACCGACAAATGAAGAACCTGAAAAAAAGCGGTATTGCATTCGCGTCGGTCGGGCTCCACGGGTTTAACGCGGCTTCTTGTGGGCTGGTCTTGATGGCTGCCTGTCAACGCAACTTTACTCTCAACTCTACAATCTGTACAACCATGTTCTTATTCGAAATACGAACGCCAATTTCTGCATGCGACAGATGTCCGCAATGGCCGCCACAAATCTGCGCGGCTCGAGAACGCGATGACACACTTCTTCTTTTGCTGCTTTGTCATTTGATTAAACATTAGATATACCAGCGTTGCGTGTGAATCAAGTGTCCGTCTCGCCAAAAACGAGGCTAATGAGCACAGACGGAAGCTTTGTTTTTTTTATGCATTAGGAAGTTTTGCATTTTCATCTTATCACTACGAAGGATCCGACCGCGGGGTTGGCAGTTGTCATTATCTTTCTTCTACATGACGATATATCCGGCATACTTCATGTAATATCCGGAGCGTGTGCGACGAACGAGCTTTTCCTATTCTACTCAAAATGTACTGCCGTACATTGACGGCAGTGGGGTGACGGATTCACCAAGAGGGGAAAAAAATTATCAAATGAACGCATAGAAATGGGGCTTTCACTCTGTGAAAGCGTTCGGGAATTGACGGGCTGTGCATCTTCAAAGTCACAAATGCAAATATACCCGTTGGAGGAGCAGCGGTTGGCAAAGACTTAGCGGGTGCTCATGTGTCTTTTTTTGCGCGTATTTCCCTTTCTGGATGTTGGTTTTCGGCTGGTTTTTTTTTTTTGTTTTTCTTCTCAAAATCTTTTAATGAGCTTGATGTTTCTTTTCTGTTTTTGTTCACTCGTCCTGACCTCGGAGCACTTGTTGGGAAGTTCTATTTCATTGTACGACATTTGGGGCTTTGGCTGCGATAAGCTTGTAACGCTGGCATGGGAAACGAGTCGATCTCGATGGCCAGATGTGGGGATCATCTTGTGTTCTCTGGATGGGGCATGAATCTTTTTGTTTAGCATACGGTAGTGATTGAGCGACGCGCTTAGCTACGACATGATCTGGGTTGCGGGTCGGGTTATTTGGGATTTCTTGAGCCATGGTGCTCTGGCTGGTGTTGCAAATTTGCTGGGATCTGGACAGTTGTGTGGGTTGTGAGCATGATTTGCGGGAAACGGGGTTTTATATTACTCTTTACTGAGGTTGCGATACCGCGGCCACACGGACCGGCTGGGATGTCAATATAGGATATGTTTCGACAGAAGGATTGGTTGGATATGTTCCAATTCAACGTGACTGATATGTAATCGACTGACTGACGAACCTAGTAGGTGTCTGTCTGCACGTACCTACCTAGGTGGTAATTTGCGTATTAGGTAGCGATTCTCTAGTGAACCGACGACGGAGCCATAAAAATCATGCAACTAGCGAGGCAATGATGCGTTCAACCGTGCGCAACGTTCTACAAGCAGCGAGGCCATCGCAGTAGTGACGTCAGGGTTACGCTCCGCTCCGCTCGAGCAAGCCCTCGATCTCGACCTCGTCGATGACGAGAGACAAAGTCTCCCCGTTAGAGTCTGGTCCTCCTCCACCTTCCTCCCACCTTACTCCCTATCTACATCTAACGAACATATTTTCTCAACTCAATTCAATTCACCGAAAGAAAGCTGCTTCCACTTGTAAATAAAAGGCAAACAAATTCCCACCCGCCCCGCCACGATGAAGACGGCCAGAAACGCAATCAGCCTGCACGTGCACGGCGTGCGCGCAGCCACCAGACTACCCGTCATCAGGCGCGGGCTCGGGCTCCCCTTTTCAACGAGCTCGAGACTCGGACTGAAGGAGTCGTTTTCTCGTAGGTTTTTTTTCTTCCTTCCCTTTTGAAATCAGCAGGATTTAACATGGTAACATGTTTCCCCCCGCCGCAGAAACAAACGTCGACTACGACAAGCATAAGAGGGACTCGCTCGAGAAGCAGAAGAGGGGCACGGGCCAGTGGATGCCGGAGCTTGCTTCGGACAGCGAGGAGGCAGTGAGGGCGGACCGGTCGAATGAGGACATTGCGACGCTGCGGGAGAGGACGAAGGCGTCGGGGGGGGACTCGAATAAGTCGGGGGGGGGGAGGACCACCAGCTAGGGATGGGCTGTGATTTTTTTTTTTTTCCTAGGTGATTTGGGGGAGAGGATTTGTGACGCTCCGTGGCGGAAGTGTATAGACGGTGTGAAATGATTGTTGGATGAGGATGGAATGATGAATCGTGGTGTTGAATGATGAAACTGCGTTTTAAAAATGTTGGTGGTTCTTGTGTGTTTCTTTGAAGTCACGATTGAAACGCACGTATATAACATTCAAGAAAACATGATGGATTTCACCCAACCTATGTCTGAGTAGAGGCGTTTATCACTCCTTATCGATAAGAACATCCCGCCGACCAGAAAGCTCCCCGGTCCCGGCCATTCCTCATTCTCAAAATGGGTCAAACGCAAACCGGGCATGAATTGAACGCTCCAAACACCAACAACTCCTTTTTTCCACAAACCCAAAAACTCCGGCTCGAGAAATCAAGGCTTCGGCCTGTTCTCTGCCTCCGCCTCCGTCCCGCCTCTCGCAGCCCGCAGCCCGCAGCCCCCGCAGTCGCAGTCGCACAAATGTCCTCGCCATCTTTCCAAACAGCCCTCCTGGCAGGCGCTCTCGCCGGCACGACCGTCGACCTCTCCCTCTTCCCGCTCGACACCCTCAAGACGAGACTCCAATCCTCGGCCGGCTTCTTCCCGTCGGGGGGCTTCTCCGGGATATACAGAGGCATCGGCTCCGCAGTCGTGGGATCCGCCCCCGGCGCAGCCTTCTTCTTCTGCACGTACGAGGCGGCGAAGCGGGCGCTGGCCCGGTCCAAGCTGCCCGAGCCGGTGACGCACATGCTGGCCGCCAGCCTGGGCGAGGTGGCGGCGTGCGCGGTACACGTTCCCACCGAGGTGGTCAAGCAGAGGGCGCAGGCGGGTTTGCACGGGGGCAAGTCCGGGGCGGCACTGCGCGCCATTCTCTCGCACCACGGGGGCGCCATGGGCTTCTTCGCCGTGTGGAGGGAGCTGTACAGGGGATGGGGCATCACCGTCTTCAGAGAGGTGCCCTTTACCGTCATACAGTTCCCGCTGTGGGAGGCCATGAAGTCTTGGGACAGGCGGCGCGGCGAGGCCGACGTGTCCGGCGCCGAGAGCGCCTTGTACGGCAGCATAGCGGGCGGTGTATCTGCCGCGGCGACGACACCGCTGGACGTGCTGAAGACGAGGGTCATGCTGTCGCGGGAGAGGGTTTCCGTGGCCGACGTCTTCTCGAGCATGGTCAGGGAGGAAGGCTGGAGGCCCTTCTTCGCCGGCGTCGTGCCAAGAGTGACGTGGATATCAATAGGCGGTGCTATCTTCTTGGGAAGTTATCAGTGGGCGGTGAATGCTATGAGGGTAATTTCATAGATTGGGGGGCTGGGTGTCTGGGTGGGCGTCAATCGTCATCATATATATATATATGTTAACGGGAGCGGTGTTGTACGATGTACTATATGAACAAGGGAGGGGGCAATTTTGATAAACGAGACTCAAAAAGCACAAGCGAGCACGTTCCATGATGAAAGTCAAAAATCAACAATACTCACACAGTTTCATCTTTCGTAATACTATATGCTCGACTATTGACCACGGAGGTCTAGGTGAGCGCTGGGTCTAGCAAGAGAAAAATAATGGAGCGGCTGCCCTGCAGTGAACAACGTGAAAAAAAAAAGGAAAACAGCAAAAAAAAAAAAAAAAACAGGAGTACGGTATGGCGCTAAAGGGTATTGTCATTGCCGTTTGCACATGGAAGCTTCATCGTCTGGCTTCTGAACAGAAAAAGGCAGGCATAAAAGGCTGTGAGGGCATGAAAGATGTGAAAGGAGGAAAGATACCGCGGGCATTGATCATCAATAAATCGTTTCCAATCGTCCGGAAAAGTTGTCGGAGACCATGTCATCATGAGTTCTGGTCACGAGCCAGTACGTGTGCGCGTCTACGTGGCGGGTGTCGTCGCTGTTGGTTCCGAGGCCGGGGCAACAACCACAGGACCAGGAGCGCCAGGTGTATCGGCTGGAATCATGGACGCAGCTGGCTTGGGCGGCTTGATCTCCTTGCGTCCATTGGCCTTGTAGTACAACACGACGTCGTTACCGCTCTTCCACACGTGGGTGCGAATTGTTGCAAGACTCATCAACGGACCAAGCAGCTGGCAAACCAAACATACAGTCAGTCAGTCAGTCACTACAAACACACTCAGGACAAGTCAACCAATGCAAGGTGACTGACGTACCTGATCATTGCAATAGAGTTCGAGGTATTCTTCTGGGGCCAGTTCATCTGGACTAGGTTCCTCGGGCACCTCCTCGATCCTCTCTGCAACATACGACAGGATCTTCTTCACGCGTAGCATTCGGTTAGCGTTGAGCCGGCTGTTTCCATCCGCAGGCGACAGCGCTGGCAAATCCCCCGTCGGGTGAAGGACAAATGAGATCTTTACGGGGTCCTTGAGTGGAATAAGGTTCTGCAGTAGTACTTCCCCTAGCCACATGGGGGCCTTTTGCTCGATGACATCAGCGTCGTGACCAACATTCTCAACTGTCCCCTGATACACGTTGGCGCTGCCACCAGAGGTCTCTTCTTGGATTATGATCTTGGTTCCAGGTGGCAGCTTCAGTACTGGCGTCTCGTTCGGCAGACTCGGCGTGATACGAGTCTCAATCAGTTTGTCGGGAATTTCTGCGAACTGCTTGTCGTAGTTGTTTCGGATTTTCTGAATGACTCCCAAAAAGCTATCGTCCACTTCCTTTTCATTCGTGGACGAGTTTTCCGACTCTTCCGCCTTCTCATCAACCACAACGGGCTTGTCCTGGTTCGCCAGTGACATGGACCGCCCGAGCTTCTTGCTGCTGAACGACATGCGGAGTTTCTTTCCGAACGTACTACTCGGTGACTTGGCCGTGTCGCCGGTCTTGTCCTTGTCTTTTTCCTTGCCCTTATCATTGCCATTCTCCGTGGAAATCTTTGTCTCTGACGAGTCGACGGGAGGTGTCCCGGGAATGGCCGTACCCCTTGCGGCAAAGTAGTCGTCCTTGTCTCCAGTACTGTCTTTCCCAGGGGGGCTTAATGTGCTAGATACAGCTTCCTCTGGAACACGCGGAAGTGATGAGGCACCGGGACCTGGAGTGGCGAGACCAATGCCCAACCCGGGAGTCCCCAGCTGTAGGTGAGAGCCGTTAGCCCGAGGAGTAGTCAATTGATCTGTCTTCTCCCACTCTGTTATATTTGTTTGAGGAAGGGCAATTGATGTGGGGGCATTCATTCGACCAGCTGTTTGGCGCTTGGCCATCTCTTCATTCAACTTTTGCCTGTACCTTTGGTCGCGTTTGATTTCTTCGTCGATGAGATTGGCAAACAGGTAACGCAGAATCCAACGTCCGAGACTGACTATGTGGCAGGTTAGTGAAAATCATGTCTCCCGAATGTTCGTTTGAGGTTCCTTCCTCGAATTCTCATACTTCTCTGATCCTCCCGGAAATCTATTGGCTCGTCCAATTTCAACTCATCTGCGTAGATCTCGGCGTCAAAGCAGTTAAAAGGCTCCAAGACAACAGTGAGGTTGCCAGAACTCAAGTCAACTGAGCACCATGGTGCCACAGCCTCACGGGTGTTGACGATCGCCTCCACATCTTCTAAATGCTGTTTACCAAAGCTTTGAACAGGCTTACACTACATGTCATGGCCCTTGGTAAGATTTTTGGTCGTATCTGCGTCATAATGGAATGGATAAAATAGAAGAATCTTACCTCGAGAAGATCCCAGAGCAATACGTCACCAGCTGTATCTAGAGTCAGTACCCTCCTTCTATCATTGAGCATCTTGTGTTTCAAAAGTCCAAACTATCCTTCAATGGTGTCTTCAGGTGCTTGATGAACCGGCCTCGCTTCAGGATCCGGATGCTCAACTACAACTTCCGACCCACGCCGAGCCAACGTCTCATTAAGAGTCTTGGATTCGGCGTCGAAAGTGGTGCGGGAAGGGAAAATAGCGGTGTTGGAAATACGGAGAATCGATTCCGAGGGGATTTGCTTTTGGCTTGTGGTCTGCTCAGACGCCGTTGAAGCCGCGCTTCGGTGTCGAAACCCCTCGGGGAGGTTGATATTGGAGTTTGTGTCAACATCTCCCCATCGATTCACAGACGAGCGATTGGTAGCCGTCCAGATATGACCACCAGCAGCGACAACTTTGGACACGCCACAGTGCTCCTGAGCTACAGTTAAGCTCAGCCCATTGTCTAGGTCGTCCATGCTTCCACGCACGTCCGTCTTGGCCACGAGACCAGCGCGGTCACTGCTGTAGAAAACCTCGAGACTCGGATCGTCAGAATACAATGACCAGATACTTTCGTCGTGCATTGTGAAGGTATACATGCATCGACCACCCTTGACACTCCACATCTTGATAGTCTTGTCCGCACTGGCACTCAAGATGATATCACCAGAATCGTCAATCAGGATGGACCGAATGTTGTCCAAGTGGCCAACCAGTTTAGAGATTTTGTCACCTGTCCGAGGGTCATAAAGACGGATCGTTTTCTCTGGGCCGCCACTCGCCACAATGTCCCGGCTGACTGCCAGGGCATACACAGATCCCTTTTCTAGAATTTCCTCGCCCTTGACATCAACATCGAGAGCTTTCCCGGCGCCGTTCAGATCCCACAAGCAGATCTTTCGATCTAGACCCCCTGAAGCGACCCAACTTGCGTTCATATGAGCAGGCGGAGTGGCAACACACTTGACGTAGTCTGCATGTTCTCCGATTGCGACGGTACGAGTGCTGTCCTCCTCCGAAAATGGTCGCCATACTTTGACAGTGAGGTCCGACGACGCTGAAACCAAAGCCGTGTTATTCTGTGCCAGAGTGATATCATTTATCCAGTGAGTGTGAGGTTGAGCTTGCGCACGAAACTTGGTCTGCGGTTGTTTCGCATCTGGTGAGCTGACGACGACACCGGCGGTTCGTTGGAGGTCGAGGCCGAGGTCCCAAGCACAGACGATGCCATCTCGACCACCAGTATAGCTGCAAGTCCAAACCCTATCAGTAAGTGTGAATTCATCATGATGAAGGTCGAGGTCAAAATGAATGTGGGCGCGGCCACGGCCACGGCTGTGCGTCAGTCACAAGAGAGAAGAAGCTCACAGAATGCCGTTGTTTGCATCGACGGCTAGACCGTTTACGCCCAGCCGATGGCCACCCGCAGACGACTTTGCGTTCTCAAGAACTGTGAAGAAGAAGGGGGAGCGGAATTAGCACCAGACAGACATGGATGGGGGGATTTATTAGCCGAACGAAGGCAATTGCCAGTATACTGTCTCGGGAGGAGGGTAGCGATGTCACGCAAGGGCGAGAAAGCAGAGAAGAAGCATGTCACATACCATAGCTGATTCTTTGACGCGCCCTCTTGGCCATTGCGCGAAAGTACGCCCAGTCCGGCTCGCACGCAGTTGGCTCGCTTCCTGGATTGAGCTTCCTTTAAATCATGTGTGTGTGTGTGTGTGTGTGTGTGTGTGTGTAGATGAAACATTACGCAACGTTCGGCGGAGCAATCTGATCCGGGGTCCGACGCTATTATTCTTTTTAGGATGACGACAGACAAATATTGGCTGCATTTGGCAGGGGTCGCAACGGCTAACGCCTGTGTGGCCCACCCACGGGTCGTCGGTTCCTTCCTAATATTTATTACCACAGTCCCATGCAATTCTCCAGCGCTCGAGCCATGCGTCAGCGCTTGAAGTGTTCACAAATAGAGTTCACAGCACAACGCCTGTCCGCTTCCAGGACTATTTCACCCCGAATCACCCGCGGAGTACGGACCATACCGCCAATATTACTCCGTACAGACAGTAAAAAGGAACACATGTCGCTCTTTCCAACAACGCCACCCATTCCCCGTCATGTTCGTCTCGCTGGCCGACGAGTGACGTCGACCTTTCGATACTCCTTCGACTGTCTGCCCTTATCATCACATCCGCTCAAATCTGTCTATTCGTACTTATTAAAGTCATCCAAGTAGATGGGAATTCCCATGGTTGTACGGAGTATCTTACATTACATGCAGGTGCAGCATCCCTCCGAGCACCATCTTGAGGATTTGAATCCCTTGTGGGCCTCGCATTGCGGGCAATCATCTGCGTCGAAGGATATCTCGTCCTTTCTGCCGGGACAATTTTCCCGGAAACACTTGGTACTTCCTCGGAACACCTGGTGCTTGCACCGGTGCTCTACGACGACCCGAGAGCACATGCGTAAGTCGTGGGCTGTCAAAAACTAGCCAGGGTACGGAGTATAATGTTGGAATATATCAATCGCTTTGGTTGAATGGGCAATCGCCAAATTGTTATCAGATGCGCAAATCGATATAGACAACGAGAGTTGTAGATGGTAATGAGAGAACCGTTGATATTGTCGCAATAGGGATGGCTCGAAACTAAAAGAGGAAGAAAGTAGAGGTAGAAGTGGCAGGAGGATTGAAAGGAAGAGATTGCTATGTCGAGGTTGATGAAAAGATGAAAAGAAGAGCGGATGGTCATGAGCCGGATCACTCGGCACTGGGAGCTCTTCACCTTTGGGACACACATCTTTTCTTGCTTCTGGCGCCAGGCGAGAGGGAGGACCTGGTGATCTACGTATCTACGTACCTACGTACGGATCCGTACCTACCTCACCCAAGCAGCCGAGTAATGCCTACGCACCTACGTACCTACCTTTAGGCTACCTATCTAGCGAGGGAGGCATCTATTGGCTGGGCCGCGTCATGTCTGTCATGTCTGTCACGTCCGTCATTGTCCGTCATTGTCCGTCATGTTCGTCATGTTCGTCAATCAGGATCGGGCGGCTGTGCGGCGTGCCCCACTGTCTGCAGGACGGACATGCAAGCCTGTGCCCTAGCAGCCCTACACTTGGGCATGAAGTCGTTCACTTCGCAAACCATGCGTCAAGAAGTGAAGTGTCAGTCCGTGACGTTCCGCAGGCATCCTTCTCAATACAGACCTACATGAATAATAATAAATAAGCTGGAGGAGCCCTGCGCATTACTGCCGCTGCCACCCGCGTGGGTCGCTGCTGTCCCAACAAGCGTCTGGTGGGTCATTCTAAAGCCCACTCGAGTGCCATTGATCAGCTGGCAGCCTGGCACACCAGACCGCCTTGTGCGTGTGTGTTCCAGCGGCTACAAGTTCTTCCGCCACGCATTTGAGGGTTGCCAACACCGAAAAAATCACCCTCTGGTCTTGAGATGCGAATCTCCCTTCCAACTTCCGCATTGTGAGCCGCAGTCCGCTTTGAGGACTCTTCAACCCAACGACTGCAAAGCACCAGTTGGACGCAGGCTCTGAACATCGTTTGTCAAACCACTTTGATTCAACGCGCCGCCATTCGGTCGCTTCTGGTCGCGACTTCCGACACCGCCATTCCTACAGCAAAACTGAGTCGCTCGGCGATCCTATAATATCGGCCCCAGCTGCCCTTTAACTTCAATCAAGTCACTTGCCATGGCGGAGTCGCATCCCGATATCCAGAGCATTCTGGCTGCACTCGGTACGCTCCCCTCTCGTTGCCTCCTCGTTCAGTCGTTACAGCCAGCCATGCTGACATCAAACTAACCACGAGCGCAGCTGCTCAACGTCCACCAGCCGGCACTCCTTCCCAGACACCTCCCGGCCCCCCTGGACAAGCTTATCCTCCTCCTCCTTCATCTGCTCCGCCACATTCTTACCCAGGCCCCCAAGGAGGTGTCCCTGGTTATGGTACATCTGGCCATCTTCCAGCCCCCGCGGCCAGTGGAAATCTTGACTTGAGCGCCATCCGCCCCGTAAACTCTGGCACGATGAACTTTGACGACATTGTGTCCAAGGCGCGAGCGTATGCTGCTGAGAAAGGTGCCACCTCGTACGATCGTCCCCTTGTCTACGGCTCCGAAGCACGAAACAGTGATCGCAATTATCGTCGATCGCGATCTCGCTCACCACCTCGTGGTGACCACAGAGGCGACCGCCGCGGCGGTGGCCATGGAAGGGAATATGGACGTGATGGATCCTTCTCGCCGCCTTCTAGAGGTCGCTTCTCACCCCATGGAGGAGGAGGTGCAGGCGGCGGTGGTAGCGGTCGAGAACGGTCACCTCTTCGTGGCGGATCAGACGACAACTCAGAGACCATTCAAATCGAGTCGAGCCTGGTAGGGCTTATCATCGGACGCCTGGGTGAGAACCTGCGTCGTATCGAATCCGAGACAAACTGCCGTGTGCAGTTCTTAGCTGCTACCGATGGTGGCCCATTCCGTCAATGCAGGATCACGGGACCTCGGCCACGCCGTGCCGATGTGAAGACTGCCATCAACCGAATCATCGAAGACAGTGGGATGGGAGCTCTGAATCGACCCCAGGAAAAGAGTCAAGAGCCTGAAAAGAGTGGAGCTGCTCCCCTGCAAGAAGGTGAGGATCATATGCAAATCATGGTGCCGGACCGCACGGTTGGTTTGATCATTGGCCGTGGAGGTGAGACCATTCGTGACCTTCAAGAACGATCTGGATGCCACATCAACATTGTGGGAGAATCGAAGAGCGTCAATGGCCTGCGCCCTGTCAACCTCATTGGTACCGTGGAATCCGCAGCTCTCGCAAAAGATCTTATCTTGGAAATCGTCGATAGTGACACAAGGGGCGACGGGGCTTCTGCCGTCAAGAAGAGCGCGCCTGCTCCAGCTCGCGCGGAACCTCCGTCCAGAGATATGGGAGGAAGTTTGGGCGGGCCGGACAAAATTAATGATGCAGTCTATGTTCCGTCAGATGCGGTGGGTATGATTATTGGCAAAGGTGGCGAGACCATCCGCGAGATGCAGAACACCACAGGCTGCAAGATCAATGTGGCTCAGTCCTCTGGGCCTGGTGAAACTCAACGAGAAATTGCACTCATCGGTTCACGAGATAGCATTGCACGAGCCAAAGCAGCAATTGAGGAGAAGGTTGATGCTGTGGTATGTCGCAGATCCCTCAGTGCCCCCTCCCCAATCCTCAACAGGCCTCCTCAAGTATATATGCTGACAAAGCAGCAACAGCGACAAAAGAGCGGCGATCGTAGCGGCCCCCCCCGGGGTCGTGGACATCAGGATCTTGATAGACCGTCGTATTCGCAAGGCCCAGATACATCTGCTAACCCACCCCGAGCTTCGTCCGGATCCGGAGACGGAGCTGACCCGTACGCCCAATGTGAGTAATCTGGCTCTCTTTGAATAACTAGGATCCCAAGGGCAAAGCTGACCTGGTAATGCAGATGGTGGATACCAGAATTACGTCGCTCTTTGGTACCAGTCCCTGATGTACCAACAACAACAGCAGCAAACCGGTGACGGGCCACCAGCAGGCGCACCTGCTCCTGGCTCTGGCTCATAGTGACGATGCCCCTCCTGTTATGACGGCGATTATTTGCACATCTTGACTGGGTGACCTTGATCGACCTTGCGCTGTGCGACGACACAGCATGAGAACCATCTGAGATGCCTTGACTTGACTGATACTACCTCTCTGACTTGGAAACGCATATGGCGCGTGAACTGTGATGGTGTCTGCGCATGTATAACTCGTTGCATTTGATCCTCTGACCTGCTTTCGTTTTGCCCCTCAGGCGCTCAACAGGGTGAGGCTGCTGGGGGTGACGATGCTGTTTTGCCCTTGATGAACGTATGCACACATTTCCTGATGACTCGGTTATGCTTGCCTTGTTGACAGAGCGTCCTGGGGCGGACTACGGATCTGACCGGTGTCTTATCTGCGCCTCATTCGTCATTGCTTGCTCTTGCTCCTGTTCACCACTTTACTTCCGTCATCGCGGACAATGCTGCTTTTCAAACGTACTTTTGATGCTCTTTAGACGTACAACCCTAATTGTGTTTGAATGGTTGCGATTGAAGATGGGCCTAGTACCCATGTGGCGCTGCATGGACATGATATATATGCCCTTAGACTCGGCATCTCAGCAAAGTTGATTGATCTAGATGGTTTTTGGTATACGACGGCACGTGGCCTTGGACATGGCACTTCACAACCTATTACAGGTGCCGGAGCATCTCTTTTGACCTGACCTGACCAGCATGGCGATTGTTGCCAACGACAACTACATCAATCAAGTCTCTGGTGGTCCTGCGAAATCCATCGGTCGGCTTGACTTTATCACTAATTTGTCCTTGCATGCGAGGGTGATACTTTCAGGTGCCAAATATTGCTGCTCAAGCTGGGACGTACAAGATGATGCATTCTCCTTGCCAGGGCATTCGTGCACCGTTTCGTCCATTCTGTCATTGACACATGCTGCCATCGGATCATTTTTGCGATACACTAGGCTCCCATAACTTGACGTGAGCTCTCTTTTGGCGCTTCTACCTCTGCTTATCCATATGGGATTTTTCTGTCATTTTTCCTAGTTATAGAACAGTGAATACCAGCAACGACGTATTGTTGTGGACCATGAAAGTTGAGTCGACGCCAGAAGAGACTAAATAATGGGGACTTTGCATCGTATCGAGGACGTTTGTAAAGCCGACGAGTTTCTGGGGAGAGGCGAGGATTGGCATGCATAATAGTTACGTAGGAGCCGCGACCGATACTAGTTGGGTACAGATGTTGTTTTCGTCGATATGTTCGCCGGGTGACGAGTGATGATGGCCTTACTGCTCATCTTCCTAACCCCCATAGGTTTCATTCCTGGAAGAAGGTCCCTTCTTTCTCCGTTTCTTAAGTCGTTGAGAAAAAAAGGATGGGATTTCTTCAAAAAAACAAAGGGCGATGCATATGCACACCGCGAACGGGTCCTCAGTGGGAGTATTTCTCGCCATCATGGAGGAGCACAGTAGTACATCGAGGGCAACGATGTGTTGTGTCGAAGAACATGTAGTTTCTGGGTCGATTATTTTCCCATCTCGGGCCCCTATTCTTGGGGGGGGGGGGTGGTGTGGATCTTGAATTGACATTGATTTCCAAAAGAAGGAGAAGAAGATTCTGCCAAGGAACGATCCTTGACTGCATGCATTGGAAATTGGCGTCTCACGAGTCCTGCCAATGGCATGCCAATGGCGGATGTCCAAGGGTCGTTGGTTGCGCTGACGGATGGACACCGTTCTTGCTAGCGCCCGAGATGCGAGTAAGATGAGATGCGTCCGCACCGCGCATCCTGTGTGTGATCACTGATGCTGAGACTTCGGAGGTGGACTAGGAGGAAAAAAAAGAGACCCTGGGCTATTAGCTATCATATACGGATTACGGACGTATGTGAGACAAATGGCGAGATCAGGGGCTATATCTCCGTACGGATTAAAATCTACTCCTTTTATGCACAACAGCGCGAGGACCTGGTGGAAATTCATATGCAGCACTTGCGTGATACATGCGTGAATGATTGATAGCTTGTTGTTGCCGAGGTTATGTGAGCGGTGCAAATGGGTATCCTTGGAAAGCGAGGAATGCTGAAACTAGGTTTTAACGTGTCCCCGCGCGGCTTCACGATGCTTGAAACGGGTGCTTTTGCTCCGTAAAGGGCGCCCAAGCGCGACTTTTGGTCGATGAGCGCGGTTGCAAGTCCCTACATGTAGACACAGATTCGTCTTTCAGCAGAATGGGTTTGTCCTCGGTGAATCGAATCGTATCGTGCAGCAGGAGGCGTGGGGATGAGATGGTGTGCTCCGTAACGGCACGATGGGACTCTGTCAGCTGCGGCGAACCTGTTTAAGTTTCTTCTAGTCATATACAAGCGGGCCGCTAGATTGCGAACGAGACGAGATAGAATGCTGCCAGCATGACGCTAGCCCTCTTGTCTTGTCTCGATCAAGTTGTCTTGTCTTGTCTTGTCTTGTCTTGTATTGTCTTGAATTGCAAGGTAGCATCGCATCGGATGTGGGCCAGCATAAACATCACGTCGACGCTTGCATGGTCATGTGACGACCCCTTTAATTGAAATTTGCAGTCAGAGTAGATGTATGGGAAGGAGCAAACTGTCATGACTTCTGAGAAGTGGCATGGCCGGACGTCACCAGCTGGAAAGCGCGTGCAGCTTGCGGAATGCTGAGCTGAGCTGAGCTGAGCACGCACACACGGGATTACGGGATCTGGTCTGCTTGTTTGTTGTATTCATTTGTTCCGTTCGAGTCAGTTTCCCTGGCGTACGTATGCATCAAGACATGTAGAATAGCCGTCGCTCTTGAATATGCATCAGTCTGCTCCGTATGTACATATGTCCGTACGCCATGTGCAATGTCGACAACCCATCCCCAGTTCATAATACGGCATGGCATCATTGTCTCAAACTATTATTTAAGTCGGGCTAGTTAGTCCTTGGGGAGAGACTGGTGAGACAGGGGTTCAGGCCTATGAGATGAGAGGCACTGTTCAGACCAAGGTGGTTCGTTCCCCGAGGCCTCATTCTGGTCGCCGACCTGACAAGCCCATCAACAGAAGCAGAAGCAGCCCCACCCGCCGTTCACTTTGTGTGTACGTCCGTACGGACTACACAATCCGTATTCACCTACATATTACATGTACGGACGTATGTACGGATTATACAGAGTACATACGGACTAATAATACCCCCTCACCCCTTCTCGTCCCTACCCTTCCCCAGTGCGACCTAGACGAGCGAAAACGAGCGAAACACAGACGGCAAGGTAATAAATTTCTTGGCCCTTCCACTCACCCGCCATTGCAGCTACGGGGCGGGGCGTCTTTGGAAAACCCTTCTTCATAATTCTTTCATAAACCTGTCTGTTGCGTAGCTCACGCAGCTCACGCAGCTCACGTACCGAACACAGCGCGACCTTGACCGTATTCGAGAGATCCGTCATTGATACACAAATAGCTGGAGGTTTGTGGACCCCAGTTCAATGTTCGCATCATCGTTTCCCTCCCGGCCTGACTCACGCACGTCTTTTTGATGGTCGAATACTTCCTCATGGCAATCGAGGTTATCCTATCCTGTGATGTGGATGCGTCTTAATAATTACTAGTGCTGCGCGGGACGGCTGCATCCGCACTGGTCTTTTTTTCGGCCTTCCTTCCCCATGGTGGCTTGACTGACACGATTTATTAAATAGCTTAACGCCAACTTTGCCTCTCCTTCTCTCGCCTCTTCCTCCTGCCATTCGTTCATCTCTCTCTTTTACCACTCTCGCTGGCCTCTGTGTGTTTTCCCAAAGTCCTCCTTCTTCCATCGGACCTTGCCCTATCATTCATTGTGCACTATAAGCACACGCAACCCTGGCGGCTTATCCGGGGCAGCATATCAACGACCGACGGCGTGACATAAATCAAATGCGCAAACTTGATCGGCTCGTCCGTCAATTTCGAGTCTGATTTTGTTCCAATAAGAGACAACATGTGCCGCCTTGTCGTCTTTCTAGGAAGCTGCACCCGATGTGGCGACTCATATACGTGGGAAGACTTATCACAGCAACTGGCTTGCCTGGAATCCAAAAACGCAGGAAGTTTTGGCCAATGCGAACGTGGCATCTTTGTCGAGCAACACAACTTTGACCAAGAGTGCGACAGATGTACCGAGGAGGACGAGGGCGTCGGTGATGTTGGCGAAGAAATTCATGCAGCACCGGAGAAACGCAGCGCAGACGACGCAGCCCATGAGCATCCCAAGAAACAACGAGTCTGAGCCATTTGACGTCCTACGCCGACCGAAAAATTCGAACCGTCGAGCGTCGACAGACAGCTGACGACACCAAGCCCGAAAACCAGGTCCCTGCGAATCAGGCAATGTCCCCAACGACTGGATGGAGTGACGTCAGCAGATGACTTATTCGGTTAAGCAAAGACGAAATTCCCCGTGTTTTCTTGTTGCTACCAAGTCTGGAGTCTTTCATCGGCTTCTATCTCCCCCGCCAGTCATCTTATTGGTACGAAAAAACAAAAGAAGAAACCAAAACTTTGAAATGAAACCATTCGCACCTTTTAGCTCAACATGACTCGGTTTATTCTGCATTGCTAAGGAGTTTTGGATCTTTTCTTCTTCTTTTTAATATCTTTTTTGGCTGGTAACATGTCAGCAACGGCAGTTGGGCATGAGTTAGTTTGCTGGCGTTGGGAGTTTGAGGGCTTATGAAGTCGATATTCTATACCGGCTGCCAAGGGGCATGTAGTTCACCGTGCTAAGAGGGAAGTCCGGGGTGACAGCAGGCCGCTCCTTTCCGGATGCATCTAAGCAGCATCGCAGAGACGATTTACATGTGACGTTTTCACTATCTGATGGTGTCAAACTTGGACCTTATCGGATGTTGGCCACTGCATTCCGGGCGGCGCTCTCCTCTCCTTCACTGCCGCTACCGCATCGCTGCACAGAGTGATGATGATGGGTTCAATTATCTAGGCTATCCACACGTGGCACAACGAGGCTATATAACATAACGAGGGCAAAGAGGGTCTCTGCCCTAAGTGCCGAGGTCTCGCAAACAGCCGCGAAGAGGGGAAGGTATCGCGAGGAAAGTGATGTCTAAGATGTGAGGCTGCTACATCCAACAGAAAGCGCAGTTGTCGGGAGTTGCGGGTTTCGGGGTGCCTACAGAGACTCAGGAAGTAAACCTACCAAGTTTCTTACGTCGACTTGTTTCATTCTTGTTATGCCATCCAAAAACGCGATAGCTCGCTTATCTGTGATACAGTCCTCTCGGGTTGGCTAGGCCCAACGGGAGATTGTGATTGTATCGACTTATGCATAGACGTTCACTTCTTGCCTGTGAGCTAGATTATCACACAGTTCTCCTTCCTCAATAACACCTTCTTCGTTCAATGGTCCCTGGCTTGCTTTTGAAAATAGCAAGGATTTGAGTCTCCCGATTCGTTCCCCGTAGACACGAAGAATATATCGTTTTCCGTATTCAGGCTGTGAAAGGTACGCATTTGAACATAGTATCTTCTTGGGACATGGTTTTATGTATGCCTAAGAATACTCAATGACCCTTGTCTTCTCATGACCTCTGTTGAACTTGCTCATCTTTATTGTCAAGGTAATGACGTGTGTAAAAGGAACTGGACTTGCATGGTCATGTCGCCAATCAGATTCTCCGCGGACATGGGCGCAAAAACATCAATATGTCAAGGTCACAAATGGCGAATGCGTAGTATAGGGCAATGTTCGTGTAAGACTAGGTTCTCGGATTCAAAGTTTTTGATCGTCCCGGGCCGAGACATTCGTTTTGCATGCCGAACCACTGTGACAAGTCGGCGTTCGCAAGCGAAAACGGGTGTGCAAGCCAAGCATGCCGTGTGACCGGGCAGCCAGGGTGAGATCCGCACTTGTATCGCACGCAATTGAGCCGTTATGAAGGGTATATGGGAAACGTAGCTTCCGGTGGCCGCGCCTGAAGCTGAGATTGACTGCTCTAAATTTCCAGGCTGCGTGGCTGTAGATATCAACCATCCCTGTAGTGACAAAAGCATTGCTGATGTCTTATTTACCGGGGAAAAACTCCCAGTGTCGAAACAAAAAGACGGGGGCGTACAGTACAGTAGGAGGCCGGCAAACTGCCCCTTCAAACACTTGGCCCGTTGCACACGATGGGTGAATTAGACTCGGCTGAGCTCTGTTAAAGACGAGGAGTTATTTGGGGAGCCTGGTGGTTTCAACATTTCGCCTCCAATTCCCATGGTGGTCCACTTGCGCTTGCGGGCTTGGATGGAAAGGAAAGAAAAAATATTCCTGTGACGTGCTTCTTCTAGAGGTGAACCATCATACACGGCGCACAGCAAACTTTTCTCGCTTGGCAATGGACGGGAAACGGAAGTCGCGCATCACCTCCTTCCCTCAGCTGCCACCTGCCGGTCATGACATGTTTGGTGTGTCGGTCGAACTGACAGACAGACCGACACGGAACAAACAGCTGTACGCACTTCAATGGTCTGTGGCAACGTCAGCTTTCCGTCCAGACTCCAGAGTCTCCAGTACTGGAATGGTACCGGAAAACGATGACTTGACTATTTAAAAACCTTTTGTCTGTCATCTCTCGCGGGGTCCTTGAACCAGGTCATCTCTCTTCCTATTCATCCGAAATCCTCCTCCCGAGTAATTCCTAAAATTCAGTACAAGCTCGAAAGACTGCAGCTCGGGGAAGAGACAATGGGGTCTATTCTCGCGCTCTTTTCCATACTGGGACTTTGCTTCGCCCAAGCGTCACCCAGTGCTCCAAATGATCATACAGCTCCCGCCAGCTGGGATCTATCCAAGCCAATGAATGGTTTCACATTCGAGCGCGTCAAGGCTTTCTCCCAACCTACGACTGACAAGCAAGCTGCTCAGTTCTCCAGGATTTCCAGCATCAAAGGGCAAACGGGCAGCCACAATGCGGTATCCAGCCTGGTCAGCAGCATGCTTCGAACACCGCCATCTCATGGGCAACATACGTACCAGAACATCAGCACCGCCGGCACCTTCTCAACACAATATGCAATTCAATGTGGATGGGATGGTGTCCCAGTATGGCTCCTTCTCGACACCGGCAGCTCCGATACCTGGGCCGTGCAGAAAGGATTCGAGTGTCATGATGCTCACGGGGCTGACCATAGCGAGTCTGATTGCGGATTTGGAAACACACACGTCAAAGATTTTCGTCAAGGTCCCATCGATGACCTTCACTTCTATCTCAGATACGGCTCAGGGGAGAAAGTCTTCGGACCCATGGGCTACACCGATATTGCTTGTGGAGGAGTCAAAGTCTCGGATCAGCAAGCTGGCCTGGCGAACTACACTTACTGGCACGGCAATAACTTCACAGTCGGCATTCTGGGCCTCGCCTACCCGTCTATTACCAGTGCTTACTATGGCGAGATTGGGCAAGAAGCAAAATGGAATGCTATCCAATATGTCCCTTTCCTAACCAATGCCATTATGCAAGGGAGCATAGATCCCGTCTTCAGCGTTACTTTGATGAAGAACTCTTCTGACGGCATTATCGGTTGGGGTGGGTTGCCACCAACCCACGGACAATCGGATAAATACGCTGCGACTGATCTCATTGTGGTAAGTCGGGGGTGTTATTGGATCTGATTCAGAAGCACTTCTGCTGCCTGGAAGAGACTATTTCGGTTGACAGAAAGTTCCCTGTAGGCAAATCTCATCGGTTCAGCCGAAACGTCCTGGAAATATTCATTCTACACAATCATCCCTGACGGTGTCATATGGGGACAGACGAGCGATGACACCAAATACCCGTACATCGTTGATACCGGGACGACGATGAATTACCTTCCTCCTCGTAAGTACTGCCATCTTGACATTCCGAAATCAACTTCACAGGGAATGTAAAGCTTGTTGACACACCAATCAGCTCTGGCTGAGGCGATCGCCGCTGCCTTCCAGCCTCGTGCGGTATATCTGTATCAATGGGGCTCATACTTTGCACCTTGCGACTCCATCCCGCCCAGCTTCGCTGTGGTTATTTCAGGAGTTGAATTTTGGATCAATCCTGCAGACATGATCTATCGCGACCTGATCGATCCAAAAACAGGCTACTGTGCCGTTGCAATTGCAAGTGGAGGTTCGGGTCCCTACATCCTAGGCGACGTCTTTCTTCAGAACGTGGTGGCTGTGTTTGACGTTGGAGGCGCCGAGATGCGCTTCTATGCCAAGACCTAGAGTGAACATGATGCCCCTTGCGATGTAGGATCCCCGCAGTTCAGATACATCATCTCCATAGAAATTAATTCAAAGAGCATATACGGAGTACTCCGCAAGTTACCGGACTTTCAAGTTTGAAAGGTGACCGTGTGACGTGCGAGGATATCCTACTTGCTGAAAAAATATTTCACTCACAGGTGCAAGACCCAGATCAAGCAATATTGGGGCCAGCCAGTGGCTGCGTGGAGCTTATTACTTCATTAGTTCCAGTGGCCGGCCGGCCGGCCCCTTGACTCCGTGGATTGGGCCATGTCAACAATGAATTGACGCGTTATTATTACAACAACAACCAAGCAACATCTCACCTTGACAATCAACTGCCATCCATTCTGTCGAAGAAATTATCCTCCATACATACGAGTCTTGCCACCGATTTCAGGGTTGAGCAACCACCCGACAATACGCAGCAAAGAGTTGCCCGCCGGTACACTCTTCTCGTTCCCTCATTCGTGACTTGGTTCACCGACCTTCCATCACCCACTTCGCAGCCCGCATCATCATGAGGGGCGTCGCCGCAGGACCACCGACACCAACAAAGGCCTCGCCGTCGGGACGAGCGCGAGCAAACACGTGGAACTTCAGCAAGGTAAGCAACGGGCCGTTCTATTGATTCTACAATATCATGTTCTTTCGTCTAGACTGTCTCGGTCCCGGGCGCCAATCGTCGCCTCGTCGCCTCGTCGTGCAGCTCTCTCCTCTCTTGAATTCTGTGGATCGCGACGAAGGCATTCTCAAGTGAGTGACGACCGACAATGGCTAAGAGCCATGTCATGGGCGGTGTAGCCAAGGGCTGGCTTGATCGAGCCTGATCGGCCTGATCGTGGGGACCGATCCACTTATATTGCTCAGATCGTTAAGCTCATTCCACCATGATATTTCGAAAATTCGCTCTGGGCGATCTGCTAGCTGTCCGATCACCGGCAGGCTTGCCAGAAGAGAAGAAAAAAATCACGACGCAAATGCTGTTCTACTTTCGAAAACGTTCTTTCGAATGCTCGCAACATGTTGTTCTCACTTATACGTGGCCGGTACAAAAGTACGGAGTACTGTCGATAATACTTGCTGTCGGACAGTCCCGGAGGCAGACCCTTGCAAGTATAAGCCGCAATTCCTGCAGCAAGGATATATATCTGCACGCAGCCAACCCGGAAACAAGCGACCGGTAGCAGGGTCCAATTCCATTCCATACCCATTCGAACCTGGACCTCCCTCTTGACTGACAATCTCCTGATGAGGCCAACACGGGCCATGTCAAGAAAGACCCCGTTATTTGGATTGAGCATGTAGCAGCCAGGCTGGACTTTTTGCAGGAAGTGTAACGGGATGGATGACTCGGGGGACTATTCTGACGAGTGGAGCGTGTGCGATGCGCTTCACGCCTTTCGACCACCATCATCCGGATTCCCACCCACCAAGCGGCCGGAAGGAATACATGGCCTTGGCCCTGTGTTTTCTTTGGAAAAAGTAGACACATGAACCAAGGTGCTTATGATGGCGAAGTCGAAATTCGTCGATATCCATGTGCCGACAGGATGCAATGGGATGCCGATACTGTATGTGTCCTTTGGATGCATGTTGTATTCGTTAACATTTTCCCAGGCTGTGTCTCAATGATCTGCTGGGTTTTCCATCGCTGCTCCTAACCGAGCCCGTCTCGTGTAATACATTCCCGAACCGTGACTTGTTCATTCAGAGTTCAAGAATCCATCATTGTCAGGCCCGGGGCGAGAAGGCCACGACTAGCTTCTCTTTCAGGTCCCAGGGGGAGACACTGTTCTTGTTTCTGGACAAGTTTCCCTGTCGTTTGGGAGTATGGCCCGGTACAAGCTGGGAATGGCTCCCAACATCATTTTCGACTGGCATGAGTTGAATGTTTCGCCATCACAACGCATACCATTCCAAATGAAGCCTCGTCTCGTCCTGCTCGCCTCACAATATGTCCTCGAGACGGGTATCCAGAGATTGCGAGGACAAGTCGGGAAAAGATTCCGCTGTTTGGCCCCTGTTGTTGGCCCGCCTCGGCTTCCTTCTAGTGCCGGGCAGACAGGCAGGCACCGAGTTGGTTCCTTCCCCGCCAAGCCCCAGCGCCGTCCACCGCTGGTGCTGCCTCGCGCCTTCCTTCACTTTAAGCGTTTGAACCTTGCTGGTTCGCTTCTGGCCTCTGAATCGCCCGTTATACCCCTCCCCCCGCCTGCAGGGTCAAAAAAAAAAAACGAGTGCCTCACGCGATCAGATGGCAAAGGTTGTCGTCACTTGTTGCCTTTTATTTATCAATAAGTCGCTGGCTTTTGGTACTTGTCACCGTCACCGTCACCGTCACTGCCACTGCCACTGCCACTGCCACTGCCACTGCCACTGTCACTGTCACTGTCACTGCAACGGCCTCTGTCACACACACCTGGGCTCTTCCTCCCTCTCCCTTGTCCTGTCCCGCTTCTTTAACTCAACTTTCGTTTTCGTTTCTTTCTTGAAGCTCACCTTTCGCCATTCCTCCCTTGTCACTTGTCCTTGATTAAGAGAGTTGTTTCTTAACGTACTCCATATTCAAACAAAGCTACCAAACCCGCAATTATTTCCGCGTTGCGCGCTGATTTGACCATCTGCCGCCGGCCGTCCTTGATTTTTTTTTTTTTTTGGCTGCGCCTGCACAATTGTCCCACCCAATACGGACCCGAATGCCTGTGTTCCCTTCTCCAGCATTTGTCGTGCGCCTGCGCAAACTTACTATTTGGTCATCGAGATAATGCCGTCCAAGACTAACAATGGTGTCGGAGTCCAGGTGGAAGACACAAAGATATGTGTTGTCATGGTTGGACTCCCAGCTCGTGGTAAGAGCTACATTGCGCAAATAGGTAAGATGGATTTCTAGCTCAGACCATCTCCTTGCTTTGCAGGAGAGATTGGGGGAGAGAAGCGGCGCAAAGCTATTCAAATGCATCCGACCTCGACTGGTTTCATCAACCAAACCGCTCGTTTTGGCTTTTTGTCCAGTTCACTTGGTTGATTTACCGAACCTATCTCATGCCCCCCCCCAAAAGCTAACTCAATCGCCATAGCTCAGCGCTACCTGCAGGTTGTCTATCCCCGCGCAGACTTTCAACGTCGGCAACTACCGGCGCAACGATGCGCCACAACCCACCGCCGACTTCTTCGACACTAACAATGCCGAGGGCGAGCGGAAACGCCGCGCCGCCGCAGAAGCTGCTGTCGCCGATATGTTAACCTGGTTTCGCACCGGAGGAGTCGTTGCGATCCTCGATGCGACCAATTCTACCAAAGAGCGCCGGAAATGGGTCAACGAAATCTGCGTCAAAAATGGCGTCGAAGTTCTGTTTGTCGAAAGCAAGTGCGATGATCAAGAAATCATCATGGCGAATATTCGTGACGTAAAGGCCACCAGCCCAGACTATCGCGGCCAGGACCCCGAGGCCGCTGCTCAGGACTTTCTCAATCGCATAAGCAAATATGAGAAGACGTACAAGACCATCGATGAGGACGGAGATGAAGACGAGTATACGTATCTCAAAATCATGAACATTGGTAAACAAGTCATCATAAACCGCATTCAGGACTATTTGCAGAGTCGCATTGTATACTACCTCATGAATCTGCATATCCGTCCTCGATCAGTTTGGCTGTCGCGGGTAAGTGGTTTGGAATACTGCCTTGGATGGCTAGAAAACCTCTGATACATCTGGCTTACTCTTTGCTTTTCCCAGCACGGAGAGTCCATGTATAATTTGGACGGAAGAATTGGTGGAGACACAATGTTATCGCCAAGAGGAGAGCAGTATGCCAGAAAACTGCCGGAATTAGTGCGAGAGTCTGTGGGGGTAGGTTCCGTCACCGGATGTCGATCGGGACATCCCTTCCGGTATAGCTTGCTGTGGCAACTCTGACAGTTAACGTACAGGACGACCGTCCCTTGACCGTCTGGACATCGACGCTGAAGAGAACCATTTCTACTGCCCGTTTCTTACCACCGCATTACAATCAACTACAGTGGAAAGCTTTGGACGAACTTGACTCTGGTGTCTGCGACGGACTGACCTATCAAGAAATCAAGGATCGATTTCCGGATGACTTTGCTGCACGTGACGAAGACAAATACAATTACCGCTACCGAGGAGGTGAATCGTACCGCGATGTGGTTATTCGCCTCGAGCCCATCATTATGGAGTTGGAAAGAAGTGAAGACATTCTCATAGTAACTCATCAAGCCGTCCTGAGATGCATCTACGCCTACTTCATGAAGAAGGATCAATCCAAGAGCCCTTGGATGAACGTCCCATTGCACACGCTCATCAAACTAACACCGAGAGCCTATGGAACCGAAGAAATTCGATATGAAGCAAACATTCCGGCCGTCAGCACCTGGCGTGGCAAGGGCAGCACGGCAAAACACGAAAACCCAACGCCAGAAAGCTTGTAGACGAGCAATGAAAGCAAGATGGGATACGAGGTTCCGCAGCAGGCAAATTCATGAGTCGAGGGCCATCAGAGAAACCAGTCACATGTCAGGCCAGCCAGCGGCTGCTTTGCAGCGGGAATCATTGGATATATCGATGACGATGAATACAGACATCAAGGTTGGCTCTGGACGACTCGAACGGATGATAATGACTCTACTCGAATTAACGATATGTAACAAAGACATGAAGAAAAAAAGGGGCGGCCCGCGCGGTAGCAAGCGAGGGGAAAGGACTGCGTGTGCATCTTGCTGTTGGCGTTGTCGACTGTGAGCGACGTGTACATGGTCTCAAAGTACACCGTGCTATATATGCCATGACAGACGTAGTGCAAAGATTCATGTACGACAACTGAATACATGACGCAGCTCTTTTACATTCAGTGGGAGGCGATAAGTGGTCCTGCTGTCATGGCACAGCATGCATAATCATTCACCCGCATCTCCACGGGAAACTGATTCATGAGAGCAAAGTCTCTTCAAAAAGATTTGACATCCCACCAGACACGGCCGCAATCTCCACTTCGTTTCTCAACTCTCGACACACCTGTCTCGCAGCTCTCCCTACTTCAGCACCACATGTTATACTACATACACAGTCCCCAATGTCATTCTACTTCCAGCCTCCCATCTTCGCCGTCTGCCCGACAATGCCTCCTCGGCCCCCCCTCATGCAAATGAACACGGTTGTACCCACGTACACGATCCTCCAGCCGGTCCTCCAGCCGGTCGTCTACACGCCGTCGCCAACCCCCGCGGCATTGGTATATACCATTCCTACAAAAGTGAGTCTCCACGATGCACAAGCCGCATGCTCTGCTCGCTCCCACTTACCGTCCCCACGACTCGTCATCCAAATCATATACTATGGCCACGACCGCGTTTCTGTTGACGGAGAGGGCGATGCCGCCGGCGGGAGGATCTGGTGCCGCGCAGTAGATGCATCGTATGGCGAGGCCCCGACAAAGGCGAGACTGGCAGAGGATATATCGAGGCTCGCCGCACGAGCCGGCGTGAGGACGTCGGCATGGCGGCAATCGACCATGTTCATCATGTATCCTGGCTCAGGGGGCGTCAAGATATCCCCGGGGGTGGGGCCGGTGGTGAACGAGGATGTGCTGCGGGTGCTGGAGCTCTGGAACCCCAGGGCGAGGGGGTCCGGGGACGAAGAGGATGTCACGCAACGAGAGTGGGATGGCGTGCTGGGCCGTTTGGCCAAGGGCCAGGTCGTGCTGTGCGTGATGGTATGCATGGATGAGGAGAGGCACGGGCACGGGCACGGCTTGGGCGGCGGATGTAGAGAGTCATCTGGCGCGGGGGGCGAGAGTGTGAATGGGCATGGGACGGTCGGCGAGCGCGTGGATGCCGTGGATGCCGTGGATGCCGTGGATGCCGTGGACGCCGTGGACGCGGGAGGACAAAAGGAGAATGCTGTAGAGGCTTCGGAAGCGGCGGCTTTGACTTGTTGACGGGAGTGGTCAAGAGATGTGTGTTGGAACATTGGTGCGAGGGCTTGCTCTATTTACTCAGTATTACGTCTGCCGATCTGGTGCAAGGAAATCAAGGGTTCCCCGAATTCAAACATAGGGAGAATAAACCAAGTTTAGTGAACATTTAGTAAATTAGTAAATGTTTATGATGCCAACAAAATGCTTCAAAAAACTTGATATTGGATTTGCAATACAACAAGGACGCAAAAAGAATCTGCCACAAATCTTATCAAAACGGAACTACCGACAAAGTCCATGCCCATCATAGACTTTCCCAACTTGAAAAAAAAAAAAAAAAGAAACAGGGACTTTATATCATACAGGTTTGTTGCTTTTCGGGCGGGAGGTGTAAGGATGAGAGGGACAAAGGGAGGAAATGAAAAGAAAAGGAGAAGAAAACAACAAGTTGTCCAGAACCCAAAATTATGAGCCTCCACACCCCTGCACGGTTATTAACACGCAAACTTGGGCGCTCTGCTTGCAGAAACAGACAAACACAATCGTGGCTCGATCTACATCCCCTTGCACCGTTTTCCCCTTCTCTCATGTGGTTGCAAAAACCCGTGTTGCATGCGAGTGAACAAACACCATACACCGAATGCCAACGTCTTTTCTTGCCCCCCCCCAACCTCCCCTTGCACCCAATGAGTTTGAGCCTCGCGCTCTGCCTTCGCAGCAACAATACAAATGACTCAACCACATTCTCGTGGCGTCTCGTGATGGCTTGCAACCCAGACTCCATCTGGCCTCCTTCATCTCGGACTCGACAAAAGCGGCTGCTCGCTAGAACATAGCTTCGCGCTGGGTATCAGTCGACCGAGTTGCCTCGATGGGTGGCCACGCACTTCTTCCAAATGGCCGAAAACGAGAAACAGGATAGACACCTGCCCCCCCCCTCCCGTTTGATTGATTGGAACTCCCAAAGAAAATACCAAAGAGGAACATCACCAAAAAAAATCAAACAACCAAACCATTCAGAACCAGCCTCGCCCCAATGGCTTTCCAAGAAGACGATGTGAGAATAAATAAAAAAGTGTCAACCAAGAAACCCAAATCAACCGACTAGGCTAGAATGTGAGACAAGTGCCGAGATAGACGCCGCCATGCTACATGAAGACATTATGAAGGATCCTGGAGGTTTTTGCGTGAACCCTGGAAAACTTTGCACAAAAGACGACAAATTGTTTCTCATGATGGGTTTCCCTTGACCCGTTTGGGCATCCGGGGAGTCGGGGGTTTGCCTCGACCTTGAACCCCGTTGACCTGAACGCTCGCTGGTGTGCCAGCTCCAGATCCGTCGTCTTCGGTTTTAACTCCAGACGGCCGTCTTCGCTTGTTGGAGGCGGGCGACGTGTTGGCACTTGGACCACTGGAACTGGTTCCCTGCTGGCTAGGCTGCAGCTGCATACCGGGTGCTTGCATTTGGCCAGTGGCCGGACTGCCGACATGTGGTGATCCAGGGAGATTCATGTGCGCAGCTGCTGGGCTGGCCCCCATGGGAAATTGGCTGTAGCTGGGCGTTCTGGGCGCGCCCTGGGGTCCTTGTTGACCATTCATTGCTTGAGGTGCTCCATTGATGTACGTCGAGACATACTGCTCGAGAGCCGCATACGGGCCAACACCCGGGTTGCCGTGACAGAAGCCAAACAGGGGGTTCATTTGACCCATGACTTCAACGATCTACACCGTCATGGTTAGCTTCCATCACCAAGGCACGATGGATGGTGGAGATCAGCATGAATTCCACAAACCTCGAGAAACTGATGGACGGCGGCTGTGACTCCCTTGCTGTTCACGGCCGAGTCGGGAAGATCCACGAGGACCTCGGGAGGTTGCGTCTGTGGTGATTTGAGTTGCTTTGACTTGCTCTTCTTTGACATCTCAGGAGACGTCTTGCCGTCTTGGGAATTGACCTTGTGCCACTCCTTCAACCACATATGAGCTGGTTTGGCAGCGTCGATGACTTGCTTTCTGGAAATGTATTCCTCATGTCCCGTGGTGAGAAATTCGAATAGTTCAATCTTTTGTTCGCTGTCGAACTGTACACGAAGCGTACCAGTTGAAACCAGCTAATCGCAGTTAGTTCATTTGTGTTCGGAAGCACAAGTCAACAAATCAGGACGTACGTGGGATCCGGATTCAAACCAGTAAACAAGACTGGCCCTTTGGTTTTCAATGCAGTGAAAGTCTCCAGGTAAAGGTCTGTCAGTCAGCCCCTTATCCATGATCAGCTGCATGCTCTTGACACCACTACCGAAGTGTGTGTGAAAATATCGCGCAATAGCAGGGTAGGCGATTTCATATTGCTTGTCCATGCTTTCTTCATTGTCGGTGATATGTAAAGAGTGGCGGAAGATGCCGTTGGTGGAGAAGAATCTCATGACGAAACCGTTCCAATATGAAAGATCGTCCCTTGCCTTGTTACCCTTGACAATGATTAGTTATTCTGTCTTCTTTACGCGGGGCGATGATTCAGAGACTAATGGTAGGAGCAGAACACTGGCTTACCGGAAACCCGCTCAAGTGCTCAGAAAATTGCATCAACTTCAGAAGACATTGTCCCTTCATGCCCTCCCTTCGCTGCTGTTGGAATAGATTGTTCGACATTGCGATTTGTTGCGCAGCCGCCGCAGCCGCCGCAGCATTCATCTGTTGCGGACCAGGTCCACCAGCCTGCCCAGGTTGTTGCTGCTGATGCTGCTGCTGCTGTTGTTGTTGAGGGCCTTGTGATTGGGGTTGGTGCTGCTGCTGAGCATTCGGGCCAACTTGCTGGGTCGTTTGTGACGGTGTCGGGGGCGCTGGCGTTTGAGCTGGTGTCTGCTGGCCGCTCGGTGCCGGAGTACCTGCTTGCGAGCCGTGCTGCGGAGGTTGTTGAGCCTGCTGACCGGGCTGCTGTTGCTGAGCCTGCTGCTGCGGTTGCTGCTGTCCTGCTTGATGCTGACCCTGCCCAGGTTGAACTTGTTGTGGCTGAACCATCGGGTTCTGTCCCAAAGCACCCATCTGGGCCTGTTGCTGCTGTTGTACGTTTGCCATTCCTTGAGCATTCATTCCCATAGGCTGTCCTTGGCCCTGTGAGTTTCCAGACATCGGCTGATTCTGCGCGGCTTGCTGCTGCTGCAGTTGTTGCTGGTGCTGGTGTTGTTGCTGGTGCTGCTGGTGTTGTTGCTGCTGGTGCTGCTGATGCTGTTGTTGCTGTTGTTGCTGCTGCTGCTGATGCTGTTGTTGCTGCTGTTGTTGCTGGTGCTGTTGTTGCTGCTGGTGCTGCTGCTGGAGTGCCAGTTGGTGTGCCATAAGAGTTTGTGCCCCTGGATGTTGACCCTTTGTGAAATGTTAGTCAGACGCATCTTCAATCATCCCAGAGAAAAATATCACGGGGGGGTGGAAAAAGGGAGGGGGGGATGATTGCATACAGGTCCGATCCTCCCCGCCTGTCGAAGTTGTTGGATCTGCTGAGGGTTTAGTTGATTCAGAGGCATGCCCAGGGGCATACCATTCACCCCAGCCTGCATTTTCGCTTGGATAGCCTGCTGAGCCATGAAAGCCTGTCTCGCTTGTTGTTGTTGATGCTGAAGCATATGCTGCTGGCGCATGGCGGCCACTGCGCTGGGGTTATTGTCTAATGCGGGTGAAAGTGGCCCCAGTTAGCCATGATCAGGAGTCTCACATGGGGAAGACGAGGAAGTAGGAGGGGCAGAGAGAAAGGTCACGAGTGTGTACAATACTCACATTGATTTTGCAGCTGTTGCTGATGTTGTTGTTGCTGCTGTTGCTGCTGTTGCTGGAACATTTGCTGCTGAGCGGGACTCAAGTGCTGCAAGGCGTGAGCATGAGGGTTGGCACCGGGGGGCATTGCGCCCATCAAAGCAGGATTTACTTGTCCTCCTGGGCCTACAGCCATGTGAGCTCCAGCAAACTGCTGAGGCATCCCACCACCAGGTGCGCCTTGTGCAGAGTTGGGAGGCATGCCTGGGCCCATGGGGTGGCCGGCGACGCCAGGATGTCCCATCCCAGCAGGATGCCCCGTGAAATTGGGACCCATACTTGTTGCCATCATATCCTTTTGCTATTCGAGGTCGGCTATCCACAACGTGGATATCGACGAGCGACTTGATTGCACTATCGTATGCACATGCGTCAGGAAATGGGGAGATCGAGAAGCGTGTGTGTCGGGGAAACCGCGTGTCGACTAGTAAAATCGGTGATGGGCGAGTGGGCGAATGGGCGAATGAGACAGGAAACCAATTCCCTGCTCCGTATCGAAGGAGAAATCCAAGCAGAGAAGAGGTCGGTGGGATATGATTGCGAGACGGAAAAAAGAATCCCAGTAAATCGAGACAGCTGGTGAGTGTGCCTGGGTAAAAGTGCGCGATGATGCCAACCACGCCGGCAGGGGACTCAGCGCAAGTCAACAGTCAAAACTCCAAGGTGCGATGAATTTGGCTCCAGAAAGAAGCAACAGCCGGCTGTGCGGCGAGATCTACCCGATTCGGTATGTCGGTGTGTGCAAACACGTCGAGGTGCGATGATGGCGATCTGCGCACGAGCAAGTTGAGCGAGGTCGGGACGCAACAGAAGAACGGGGATCGTCGTTCGGCCGTCCCAGCAAAAGAGGCTTCGACAGAGACCAGCTTGAGACTGCGGGAAGCAAGTTTCGCGGGCCGCTCGTGCCCAGCAGCAGTTGGTGCAAAGCGCGTGCGTGGCAAGGTTTCGGTGTAGCAGAGGCCTCTCTCTCTCTCTCTTTTTTTTTTTTTCGCTTCCTCAATCTGCCTTGGCTCGAGTGGTGAAGGATGGCTCGAGTGGTGAAGGATGGCGCGGGTTGGTGTTGGAATGGATGCAAGTCCTGGGGGCCAGCAAAGTTGGGATATTCGGGGGGGTTCGCAGCACCGCCAGAGAGACCCTTGGAGGACGCGGGCAATATGGCAGTCCAAACCAAGCGGCGGGAGCGGCGAGATCTTCTCACTCGTTGTGGGTGCCGCCAGAAAGGTGGGTATAGATGCAACAAACAGGGAGCACGGGTCCACTCTGGGTGGGTATATGCAATACCTAAATACATAACACGCTGATGCTCCCGGATCACGGGCGGTCAAAATTTGTCACGGGGCAAAGTGGTGGCGGCTGGGCCGCGACGCCAATTGGGTCTCTATTGGGGCGGCATATCGCATTCGGTGACGAATCGCTATAGCGATTTCCGATGGCCAATCTGTAAGTCATTGGTTCTTTGAATTGGCGGTTTTCTTTTTCGGACAAACAAAATCAGACACACGAAGCTATAGTTAGTAAGCCCTGTCCTCGCCACGATAAATATAATCCGCCATTTCGCACCGCCATCTTGAAACACACTCATCGCCTTATCGAGTTATTTTTGGCTGCCGCCGCTATGTAATAAGGCCGATTTACTAAAGTGGACCCATATCACGTGTACTCATACAGTGCGCTGCCGCTTGAAATCTCTGCACGCACTGTCAAGCAATATCTCGCCGAAAAGCAAGCTCGCGTGATTTAAATTTTCTTTTCTTTTCAAGCTCCACGACCACAGCTCTCTTGCCATGCCTTTTTGCGTTTTGCACCGCCATCTTTATCTTGTCTCAAACTGACGATGAAGGCTTGAACCAAGCTCTCTTGCTCGGGTGTCCGACATGATGGCAAATGCGAAGCTCGAGACGGTGGTCCTCTTTCATGCCAGTCAATCGCTCATCGCTCCATGCTAAATCACGCTTCTCCCAGCTCGTTGTCCCAAGGTAAGCCCTTTCTATCTCACTCATTTGCAACACAGCACCCCCTGTGTCTATTTGCCCACCCCTTCTCGAATGATGACATCGTTTTGAACGTCTTCTTTTCCCAACCGAATCGACCATGAAGAAATGCAGTCTTTTCCGGGCCCAAGGCCTGTTACTTGCCAGTATTACTTGTCTGACTTTTACTTCACACTTGAGACACTACTTAACAAGATTACCTTGACTCGATGCTAATTCGTCTCGTCTCTTTTCAGACTAAACCGCCTTGATCTATAGATGGTTGCCCCATACGATGCTTCAACCCCTAATTCGGCAATCGCACGCACTACCTACCCATGGTATTTAACTCGATCCATGAACAGACCTAATTAAAAGCCCCTATAATTAGCCCTCCCTTCTGCTTAAACTACCAGTGACTTGAAATCCAATGCCAGATGGTTTCTACGAAATGAACCATTTCTGCCCATTCGTTTACCTCACCTCACCTCACCTCACCTCATAACCCATGGTCATTCCCCCACAGTGTGATGGAATATGACAGATTTCACTGAACTCCCATGTTTCCAAGTAAACAACCGCCTTGCGTCGTGGCTTCGTGATGAAATGCATAATCCAGACACCAACGGATCATAATGTGTGCTCCCAACAAAAAGCAGGTATCTCAAGCAACGCGTAACTGTCAGGAAGAGCTCCCTGAAGCATCGGATGTGTGGGCGAGGGTCGTGCATTGACTAAGATGAGACATCGGTGGAGACGAATGTATCAGAAGTACCTCCGTAGACTAGTTATTACCATAGCGCACTATGTACCTTTTAGGTACAAAAGTTAGCTATTATCTGCACCTCTGATTGATTAAATTAAACATTTTTTTTATTATCTATCTACACCCCTACCTAACAGTTATAAGCCTAGGTAGCTTCTATTGCTAAATTTATTATTATCTTTAAAGATTATTAGCTCTATTAGATTAATTTAATTAATGCTTGCTAATATTATAAGATAAACACCCTTATTATATTAATTAATAGTTAATTAACATAGCTTACGCTTCCCTTATACAGTGTGTTCCCCTTTAATATATCTAAAGAAACCCTAAATATAGTGTTATTATTAGAGAAGGACTAGATTAAGTAGTTTATATAAATTAAGAATTATATAGAATCCTATAGAGTCTAGGAGTATATTAACCTAAATAAGGTTAAATTACTTAAAGAACCTATAATACTTATATACTTATAGAGAGGTTAGAGACTAGAGATTATAAAGAATAACCCTAATGCTCTTAAGGATTAGAAGCTAGTATATAAAGATATAAAGGATTACTTTAATTTTAAATATAAAGAGCTTTAATTTAAGCTTATAAAGTATTAAGATCTAGCTAAATAGATGCTAAAGATTAGGGAATACGTTTATAAGACCTTTTTAAGGAATATTTAAGATTCCCTTAACTTTAATACTAAGGTTAAGGAAAAGGAGTCTATTTAATATTATATCTAAAGGATACTCTTGCTTCTTTATAAGCAGTATAAGCTAAACATAAAAAAGATACTAATCCTTATAGAGAACTATTTAAATAATTATTTATAAGCTAAAGGTACTTATAATTAGTATAAGTAAGCTATAATAATTAAAGTACTTTAGAGAAATTATCTAGACCTTAAGACCTAATAGACTAAAGAGATAATGCTATATAAGTTTATTATGCCTCTTTAAAGTAAATATAAGTTATTTTAGAAGAAATAGAATAATATGCTTAATAAAGGGATAAAAACTAGCCTAATTAAGGCTATTACTAAGTTTAAAAGGGACTATAAGGCTTAGCTAAAAGAACCAAAGATTACTAATATGCTTATAAGCAATAGATTAAATAATTTATTAAAGCTAGAGAGGCCTAAGTGCCCTAGATATATAAATTATAATATTAAGGATATTATAAAGTAGTAGGAATCCTATAATTTATTTAAGGCTCTTTATAAGCTAGAGGCTACTCTAAAGAACTAGGAAGTTAGGAAGAACTCTAAAGAGAATATTAAGAAGTACCTTAAAGGAAATCCATAGGAGAAATTAAAGGCTATAAATTAGAAGCTAGAGAAGAAGGGTAATAAGATTATTATACCTTTATAAAACCCTATAAATAACTCTATTACTATTACTCTAAGTAAGAAGTTAGCTAATATATTATTATTTATACGCTTTAAGCGCTATAAATTATTAAAGGAAAGCGCGAATTTATTAAACATAGGGAATAACTTAGAATTAAGAAGGAATATAGTCCTTTATAACTCTAGAGCAAACGTTTATATCTTTAATAATATCTAATAGTTTAAACAATCTAAATTTAATAAGGATATTATAATAAAGGTTAAGGCTAGTGGCATAATCTATGTGGCTTTAGGTTAAGGGCCTGTAAGTATATTTATTATAGATCCTGTATTATAAAGTATAAGAACTATTATATTAGAGTCTGCTTTGTTTATTCCTAAATTCTATATTAATTTAGTATTAGTAATAATTATAATAAAGGTAGGTATTTTCTAGAATTAGAAGAAGGGATTTCTTTACAAAGGAAAGCACCCTATAGCTAGGGTATATAATATTAATAAGCTTTATATACTATTAAGGCTCTTAGAAAATCTAAAGGAAGCTAATACTATATTAAGCAAAGCTCTAAGGCTACCTATAAGAGGAGATGCAAATCTCTAGTATTATAGAAGTGGTTATCTAGGCAAAAAGGCCTTTATAGAGCTTATAAACGTAACTTTAGGCATTAAATTAACAAGACCTAAGCTTATAGAGTATAAGATCTATACTATAGGCAAGGCTAAGTGCTAGAGATTATAGGTTATACCTAAAGGGCTTCCTTAAGGACTAGGTTATAGGCTTTTAGTTAATCTAGAATACTATAACTCTTCTTATTAGAATAGTAATAGGTATTAGTGTGTTTTTATATGCCTTATAACCTTAATGCGATTCTTTTACTTATTTAAATTAAAAAAATAGGATTTATAATAGCTTCTGTATAATAGCTTCTGTATAATAGCAGCGTTTCTAAGTACTTAATTTAGGGTTTAACTATAATTTCTATATAGTAATATTAAAAAAGCCCTCTTTACAGAGAATATAAAGGATAAGATAGCCCTTGTAGGCATTATAGTCTATAATTCAGCTCCCTTAATACCTAGTTAGAATAGCAAGGCAAAGAGATCTAGGGGGGTGGTTAAGCAGAAGGCCTATATATTAAGTCTAGAGGCTAGATCCTATTAGAACTTAATAATAAGATCTTTAATATAGCGGTTTATTTATTAAATTAAATGCCTTTTAAGCATAATAGGAATTAGATTATACTATACAAACTTTAGTAGAATTAGGCTAGGAAAACTATCCCTACTTACTTATAGATATTAGAGGTTTAAAAACCCTTAATTTCGTATCTATAAGCTTATAGATATAAAGCGTTTCCTATAATAATAAAAGCTCTAGAGTATATTAAATTAAATAATATAATCCCTTAGTTAGAGCAGAAAGCTTATATTAGATACCTTATAGGTTATAAGGGCAAATCCTAGTATATTATTTAGGTTCTAACCCTTTATAATTATAAAGTTATTATATTAGCGTGTGTATAGTTTAATAAGGCCTTTTTCTTTAAACTAGAAGAAGAGATTAAATTAGCCTAGAAAGAGAAGATATTAATAATTACACTACTTAAAGAGCTTAAAGCTAAAGACCTTAATAAAGAAATTAGTTAAGACCTTATAAGAATAAACCTAGAAGAGAAGAATTATAACTTCCTACTATTAGTTATAGAGTAAGAAAATAATTAGTTTAAAGTAGAAATACTACTATATATATTAGGGCAAGAAAGCAACTATATTAGTGCTCTTTTAACCCCTCCTAACTCTTCTTATAAGGCATTAGTTACTATAGAGAATATAGAGCTTTAGGTATAAGGTAATAATATACTATATTAAGAGATTAATAAATTTATAAGTAACGCAATAGCTAAACATATAGAGATCACTACAGAGACTAGTAAAATTACTACTAAGGGTAGTAAGACTATAGAGAATCGCAGTCCTTGTGATAATAGTATTAATCTAAATAACATTATAACTAGAAAATATTAATAAAAGGATTTAAGGAAAGCTAGGTAGGCTTAGTTTTCTTTTGCTTTCTCTATAGTATTTTAAGGAACTTAGCATAATTTATAGATTAAAGATATACCTCTAGAACCTACTTATTATTACTAGGTAATAGTATTACTATATTATAACTGCTAGAAGGAAGTAATTATAAAGGAACTTTTAAAGCTTCTATTCTTAAACTACTAGGAGAATATACCTAAGGAACTAATTAATCCTAATAAGCATAAGGAAATTATTAACCTTAGCTAGGTTTTTAAATATAAAACTAATAAAAAAGGCATAGTTATAGAGTTTAAGGCTTAAATAGTGGTATAAGGCAATTAATAACTAAAGGATAACCTTAATAATTACGCTATAACGCTTGCTTCTTAATCTTTATAAATATTACTTACGGTTTACTATGCTAATAATCTTAATACTTAATAATATAATGTTTAAAATGCCTTCCTATATATAGAACTTAAAGAACCTATTTTTTATAAGCCCCTAGAGAGTATAAACACAAAAGGTTGCCTCTAGAAGATAATTAGAGCATTATATAGGCTATAGGAAGCTCCCTAATAATAGTTCCTTTATTTAATAAGATTCCTTTTAAAGCTTAGCTTTATCTAAGGGAAAGAAGACCTATATATCTTTATAAAGGATAATTTTATCCTGTTTTTCTATGTAAATAATATTATAGTGCTATACCCTAATGGATTTAAAGCAGAATTTAAAGAATTATATAAGCAACTAATAAATAGCCTAGATATTAAGAACTAAGGTAAATTAAAGTGGTTCCTAGGCATTAAAATTATTAGAAAACGCAATACTAAAGAGATATAGTTATTATAGGAATTATATATTTAAAAGATCACTTAAAAGTTTATTCCTAATATTATTAATAATAAGTTAAAGAGCTTAATTATAACCCCTCTTCTAATAGCTACTATTTACCTAAATAATAATAAAGCTTTAGATAAAGAAATTAGCTACTATAGAGTAATTATAGGCTCTTTAGTGTACCTTTATATTATTAAAAGACTTAATATAGTGTTTATAGTATTAAAGCTAACCTCTTTTATAATAAATTCATTAGCAAAGCATATTAAATTAGCATAAGGTACTTTATTATACGCTTAGAACATAAAGAAGCTTTGCTTATAATATTTAGGCGTAGATAGCTTTAATACGTTGTTTTCTAGCATAGATGCTTTACTTAGTAATAATCCTAAGACTTAGAAGTTAATATAAGGCTATGTCTTTATTATATATAGCGTTATAATTAATTAAAAGTCTAGAAGGCAATATTATATAATAACCTTAAGCATAGAAGCAAAGCTCTTTGCCTTAAATTACAGTGTAAAAAAGCGTATTTCCCTTAGAAGGCTACTTTATAATATTAATATACACGTGCTATCACTCTTAATTATCTAGTATAATAATAAGTAAATAATCCGGATTACTAAACATACAGAAGGAAGGCTTTAAACTAGCCTTAAGCACCTTAATATAAATTAAATATAGATTCAAGAATAATATATAATAGGCAATATTAAGGTAAATTAGATGAAGACCTCTAAGATACCTATAGATAGCTTTATAAAGCCTTTATTAGGTTAAATACATAGGGACTTTTACTATAGAATTAGCTTAAGGGAGATTCCTACCTAATTATAACACTAGGGATTATTTATAATCTCTTCCTATGCCTTAGATTATTAGCTTTAATAGATATCTTAGCTATAGGGGGTATATTAGGAAGAGCTCCCTAAAGCATTAGATATATAGGCGAGGGTTATGCATTAACTAAGATAAGACATCGGTAGAGATAAATGTATTAGAAGTACCTCTGTAGACTAGTTATTACTATAGCGCACTATGTACCTTTTAGGTATAAAAGTCGGCTATCGTCTGCACCTCTGATTGATCGAATTGAACATTTTTTTCATCATCTATCTACACCCCTACCTGACAGTAACTCCTCTCTCGCCTCATCTCGTCGCACTCTCCCGCCCACGATACCTCTCCCGCCCACGATACCTCTTCTGTTTCTTCCTGTCCGCCCCCTGCCAAGCCAGTTCAGTTTCAGCATTTTACACAATTCTTCGATTCTCTTACAACCATCATCGTCGACGTCACCCGGGCCCCCAACGCTAGATAATACACTCATACATTGCAACATACGGCCAACCATATCGGTCACTTGTTTTGAATCTTCGACGTTTTGTTCCCGGACCCTGCTCAGACCCGGCAAACCGGAAGATGGTGTATAGGGACGAATGACTCCGGGGCCATCGCTTCCGTGGCTGCCAAAGCTAACATTGCTGACAGCACGGCTGCGACCTCTTTCAGAGTCTTCTCCCAAGAGGGTGGTGCTGGTAGAGTTGTAGCTGCCGACAGAGGGATCGATGGACATGGCTGTTCCTGGACGAGCCATGAAAGAATGTGACTCTGAAGGCGATGTGGACAGTGTGTGTTCCAGTGTCGGAGAGGCCAGGGCCATGTTTGCGAACGATGATGGTAGGAACTCGAGAGATAGACGGGAGAACATGGTCTTTAGGGTCTCATAACGAGGCAATACGACAATATCGCGGTACGCGGTGAGAACAAGCCTCCCAACGTCCAATATGCTTGCAGCTGGTGCTCCCCTCGCCGGTTTAGTCGATGGCGATGGCGAGGTAGTGATCCCTCCCCAGAACTCTCGAGCCTGCTCGGGAGTCATGATGACTCCACAGCCAGACACTTCCAAGTCTAATGGTAGAAATACAGATTGCATGAATGGGAGAATGGTCGTAAATGTGAAGAGCCAAAGCTCGACCAATGTGGGGATGAAGCGATCTTCCGGCGTCAATCGTAGAGTTCGGTCCAAGATGGAAAACCCGCTCGCCAGCAAATCTCTCAGATCGTCCAACATGGCGTTTGGGGATCGTTTGTGAATGCACCATTGGATATGAGTCTGCACGATGCGGTTGAAATCTTCCACGGGGAGCCGAAGGTCTTCGCCTTCAAATGCGACAAGAAGCTTCGATTTCAAGTAGGGCCATGCTTCGTCCAATGCTAGATTGTGTTGGGCCACGATTTTCCCAGGATCTGCAGGGTCGAACAATGTCGATTGCTGTGAAAGGCTGGGTAGTCCACTCGCCCCCGACCATTCACCCGGTAAGTTGAGGCTCGACTCGTTGTCGAGACGACTGTCTGACCTCTCGGCCAGTTTCTTATCCTTCTTGACTTTTGAGAAGGTCGACCCAGGACCAGGACTCGGGGGAAGGTTAAAATTGTACAGACTGCTCGGCGCGTTAGGATCCGTGGGCTTAGAGTTGCTCGACGCCGATGACAAAGGCAAGTGATACTCGTCCTTGAGCTTTTGTTTCTGTCTTGAGATGAGAGAAAATGGTGTTTCTTCTCCTTTTCCTTTACTCTCTCTTCAGTCGATGCATCGACGGGCCGAATAGTGGCAGACGATGAGTTGTTCAAGCTGTAAATTGATGGCGCCGCCGCCGGGTCCACCAGACTGCTGGTACTGAAGTTTCCTCGTTGAAGCACAGACAAAGCATTGCCAATCTTGCCAGGGCTTTGCAGATTCTTGTCCTTGGGTTCAGCCTTGCTGCTACTGCTGCTGTTGCTGCTTTTGCCTGGTCGGGAGAATAGCTTGTGTTTTGATTTTTCTGCTTTGCTCTTCTCTGGGGCAGCGGCGGGTACAGGTACAGGGGGAATTGGCGGGAAAGGCTGTGGCGATGTCGACTTCTCTCTGGGAGAATTATGACCCGACCGGGGAAAGACGACATTGGCAGCGGCCGTCGCGGCTGAAGAATGCAATCCGGCAGCCCTGTCATAATAATGGCCTCCTACGCCTCCAAAAGCGCTATCTCGTGGCGCGCTGGCCTCGGTGAGACTCAACGTCGGCGGGCTCATCGGCATCTTCGGTCCGCTCCCGCGGCGAACGCCATCCGCACCTTCACCGGGAAATGGCACAGTTTGCGACCGCTGCCGAGCATGTGAGCCGTTTTGATGAGACATGACAGCGGCCTGGGCCGCGATGTGACTTGCTGATAGCGATGTGTTGGACGAAGCGGCTGCGGCGGCTGCTGCCATCGTGGCAGCACCGGCGGTAGTATTCATGCTCACTTGCGAGAGGTTCGACGCATTGGTTGAGGGGAGGGATGAGTCAAAAAAGCCTTGAGTGGCCGAGTGCTTCCTCGAATGATTCTTCAGGAGCGGCGGCGACGGTCCAGGTGCCGCCAAACGACTTGGACCACCCGGGTGCGAGAAGTTCTGATGCGAGTTGGAGCCACTCGAGTTGGCATGCGCAGTAGAGAGCTGGTTGTAGATAGGTGTCGCAGGGGATTCAGGTCGCCGTCTCGACTTGGTGACATTAACGGGAGGTGCTTCGACGCTGTCTTCGCTACCGGACGAGTCGATTCGCAAGGGAGGCGGCCGCGTAGGGGCTGATGGCCTTGGCACAGAGTCGACAGGCGGAATCGAAGCAGCACCTGGCAGTGGTGAGAAGCTGCCACGAGCGCGGGCTTGAGGTCGCCCGGATGATGGGGGAGGTTGTCCTTGGTGCATTGTCGGTGGTCGCAGATGTGTGCAAGTGGGTCTGTTACATTTTGACTCGAACCCAGAGCTATTATCAACGAACGGCAGGAACAAACAATGCGTCAAAGGAAAAGAATTGTTTGATCGGCGCTGCGAGACTGCGGATTTGTTAGGGAAAAGAAGATGGATGTCTGTTCTATTGGTGGAAACCACGGGGCAGATGGCTCTGCAATGCGCAACTACTCGATGATGATGATGGGGTGGAGGGCTATCTTGAAATGACGGGCGACAGAAAGACAGACAGACAGACAGCACCAGGTTTATCTATCCAAGTGTCTTGACGGAGGAAGGAAAGAACAGGTCAGGAAAACCGGCGGATGGATGATGGGATGACCAAGGCTGGGACGAGCTAAGGATGGGGCTTAGCCGTCCCGATATTCTCTCAGAAATTCGGGTTAGTAGAACCAAGAGGCCGCGAATGGACGAATTGAACCTGGACTTGGACCTGGACTTGGACCCCAAAATTAAGGTGGACGGGGCTGATGTGTTGCCCGATGGCGCATACAGCGTCTATGACAAATAATATGCGCTCACGACCGTATCGGGGGAGCTGAGAGCTCAAGATGCACGTCGTTAAACGCAATAAATCACATAAGAAGCATACAACTTCTAATATAATAGCTTTCTCTATAAAAGAGGAGCTTTTATCCTTCCATTTATATGATAGAAAAACAGCTTTAATTCAATCCTTTTCTCTACATCATCATCCTGCTAGGGGACATCTTTTCCCAAGTCACGTGCCCAGTGCACGATAAGCTGATGGGATGGGGCTGATGTCAGGTTCTTCTGTCCGACCCCGCACACCAACACGACTGACTGCAAAACCCCCGCTCCCCCGAAGGATCCTCGTGTAAAAATTGATCCGTCGAACGGGGGAGTCTCTTCCCGACGGCGCGAAGCAGCACGACGAATACGGCAAAAACTCCCTCCAACATCCAACACAAACAATACCACGTAAAAATGACTGCGGAGAAAAAACAGACTTGTCTCACGGCGGCATACACATCACCCGATAATGAAGATTTCACCGTGACGAAATCTCTCGACACCCCACCATCGGCTTCGGGTCGAGACAAGACCGCGTACCTGGGAGCCGTTCGCAAGGCAGTGACGGAGACCCAAGAGCAGATCAACCAAGAGTTGACGTCACGAATGGAAGAAGACAAGAAGATATGGGGCTCAGGCGCTGGACTGTCCGCCACACCGGGGGTGGACGAGGATAAAGAGGAAGAAAATTATGGCGAAGAGGTACAGGAAGAGGACTAAGCTACTGTTCGTACAGCGATGCCTCGTCGTCAGACATCAGAGCTTTGCAACTACGAGGGGTGCCATGTAATATCAGTAACGAATCAACATGTATCGTCGTCAGCCAATGCAATCGAGTCATATGGCTGCCCCCTTCAGAAACCGACGTCCGTTCACGGAAGAATCCTCACAACCCATCACCTTTACTAGGTCGAATCTTTGATCCAGCCTGCAGTTTTCCCGCTCTCCGCCTTCTGGCTCAAAGCTCTATTCAGGCAGCCATAATGCACTGCGGTATTATCGGGCAGGACGGCAACAACGCTACCGCCGATGCGCATCCCTCCGCCCAGTTTCTTGTGGCACACGAAGCAATGGCGCTCGTCGGTGATGGTGACGTGCCGGTTCCGACCTATTTGACCATTCACAATACTGTCGCCAATGTTCAAGCGAGCGGCGATGGCAATCTGCTCTGCCTTGCGCAACCCCGCGACGACCCGAGATTCGTTGACCAGGCTATTTGCTGAACGAATGCGACCACGAAAATATGCTTCCAAGGATTCCACGGCAAGATCATCTGGAATCAAACTCAAGGTTGATGTTGCTGGCAACCGAGAGCCGTGTTTCGATAAAAGATTCAGGGCTGGCTCTAACTGCACCCCGTGAGGAATAGGAGGTTTCAAATAGAGTGACAGGAGAGTATGATATATCGATTGCGCAGGATCGTCAGTGTCAATGGTTGCGCTGCCTTTGGAATTCAGAGGTGACGAAAGCGTTGTGTCTTGTGTCTTGTGCACTCGGTTACAGTACCTGGGAAAATCAGTCAAGGAAAACCACTGTGTATCACATCTCCAGCTTGACAAACATACTCCTCGGCTTTGCCATAATCTTGCATTTTGAACACATAAATCTCCAATGCTTTTCTGTGTTGGCCCATGTTACTGAGTATGATAGCCTGCGCCTCGAAAAACCTTGCATCTTTGCGAAAAGTCCATGTCAGTCATCAACCTTGTCTCTGCACTTTGGGGGGCCGTCCATCTTCTTACCGTCTTTTGATATCATTTCCAAGCTCTTCGTTAAACTGTAAACTTGACGAGAATCGCGAAGAAATGTAATAAACTTGGACATCGTTTCGTTCCATTCGTCACCATTGTCCATGCGCTTGAGCTCTTGGACATACAACTCCACTAGACGGTTGTGGAACTCGCGGGTCATGTCATCCAGCTCGTTAATTATGTGTTCCAAGTAAAGTCTTTCAAACTTGGCATCTATACTGCGCAGGAATGCAACTACTCTGTCACGCGGCAGAGTTTCTGCATTCTCCGTATCGCCAGTGAAGATCTCTATTGCATAGGTTGGGTTGCTCTTCAACGTCCAGCCCGCATATTCAAAAATAAGGTCGATCTCTGAAGGCGGCAAGTTTTGCAGATATTGTATGGCGCGATCGGGACCGTGCAAGCTCGGTGCTGCCTCATCAGGTTTTGCGGGTGACCCGAACCTATGGAGCAAACCCAGAGCCTGCTTGTGAAGTTTTTTGCCGTAGAAGAAATCGATCAGCTCCGTGTATCTATTATGCTCCAGCAAGGCGTCATTCACGACATCTGGGTCGCAAAAGTTGGGAATACGGAAGAGGGAACCGGCCAGAGATGGTTGAGAGAACATGTAAGCACGGAAGAGCGTGGTATCGACCAAGCGGAAGGTATTCCGCAGTTCTTCTTCGAGCTTCTGCTCTGATTCAGTCTGACTCTTTCGCAAAAAGCGCTCCGCAGCCTCTTCAATGGATGCCCGTTTGTCTTCCTGGTCCTTCAACTTTCCAGTGGCTGGGTCAATGTATCGTTGAAGTCGAGCTCTCGTACCAGCAAGGTAACCATTTAGTTCCAAAACGGCATTCTTGAGGTCCTTACCCTCCAGAGGCCTGCCTTCGTCATCATGAGCCTCTTTATTGCTCTGCGCTTCGCCCGCTTCGGCACCGTTTTTTTTTGGTGCCATGGTTGCAGCATCTAATGCAGCCTTCTTATGACCGCCCAGGAATAACTTGGCAAGTCCACCTCCCTTGTTGGACATACTTGAAGTGTCCCCTCCAGGGCCTCCGGTGTCTTGATTCCCTGGCCTCTCATCTTTTTGAGCTTTGGAAGCGTCCACGTCGCTGTGCTCGCTGTGCTCGCTTTGCGACGGTTCTGCGGATTGCGACAAGCTACCGGAGATCCTAGGAGGGAACAATCGCAAAACCCGTTCCGGGGGAGCGTGGACAGAGTCCTCGTTCATCAGATCCATTGCCTGGCGAAATTTCTTCTTCTTGAACAGCATTTCAGCCTTGAGCATCTTCACCTCCCGCAGTGTCTCTGTCTTGCTTTTCAGCAAAGCATCCTCCAGCATGTTTAAGATACTGATTGCCTCATCGAAGTTCTCAGTCTGAATCAGTTCCTCAACTTGAGAATCGTAATCTGTGGCACCCATCTTCCAGATACACCGATCACTAGAAATGTGAAAGCCTTTTCCAGCATGGGCTAGACTGTAGGTTGGTGGCGGAATGTGAAGTTGAGCTGCACCTGGAAGCGAAATGCTTTGCATCAGAGACAAAGTGTCCGGGTTTCGAACTTCGAGGAGCCCCTTGGCCGGTGGCTGAAGTGCCAGAATGTATGGATACGAATAGTCAATAGACTCTGGGGCCGAGGACCATGGAATCTGTCGCTTCTCCAGCGGTTTGCCCTCGTCATCAACGAACAAGGTATTGATATCTCTTGCTAGCAGCATCTGGCCATCGGAGAGCTTTGCTGCCAACGGCTTCGGCGTGTATCCTCCCAGACCCATGTAGCCCATGCCAGCTGTGCTGACAGCACCAAACCGGCTCCCCGACCCGTTAGCACTGACAGTACCTGGCCCAACAACGTCGACAACTTCTTGAGTAAGCACATCGACAACCACGTAGCCACTGTTCATTCCACAGACTACTCTAGTGGCATTGGCCCATGTGGTAGATCGAATCGAGTCGGACAGCACAACCTCGGTAACTTCGTGATGGAGTTCGCTTTCATGCCATTTCCATAATAAGAGTCGTCTTTTCACCGCGACCGCTAGCCGACTAATGATCTCGGGAATGCCAGTGTCCGGGTCTTTGACGATATTGGAAGTCACCGCAAAGCAAGAGGCATTCTTTGTTCTATTGAGCGTCTCTATATGCTCGTAATTTTGGAGATCATATAGAGAAATGTGGTAATTCGAGAGGGATATGATAACATTGGCCTCTTTGATTATCGCAAGCTGATCGATAGCTCGCGTCGAGAACTTTTCAACTTCTCGAAGGAGGTCTGTCGGCTTTGCTGGAGAGGATTGGGAAACTGGAAGGTCGCTGTTCGGTACCGAGGATTTGCTTTGAGGTTCTGCATCGGCGAGTGGGAGCGTTTCATCCTGTTGATGAGCAGGTAGCTCGTTTAATCTGTAAACGCGCAAGGCGCCACTGTTGAGTCCGACGAGAATGCGATCGCCTGCAGTTTCCGCGAGTTAATGAATGACAAAAGATGCTTGGCATGATTCTGCGGGCGCTATTTACGCACCATACGCTAAGATGCTTTCGATCCTGGACTTGTCTCTTTGTCGGAACTCGATAATGGGGCGAGCAGTGAACGCGGAGAGCATGGCGCCAGAGGGCCAGTGGGCCAGCCCGGAGCTTGCCAAGCTACGATGAATTGAGAAGCATCAGAGCATACAAGAGTTGATGTATGAGCTGCAAGTCCCAAAGTAGGATTTTGCGCGCGAATAGCACAGTTTTGGGGCGGATGGTCGGAGCTCTGCCGGCCAGGTGAAGGCGATGATGGATTGGCCTGGTTGCTGTCGACGTCAATGCCCAGACCGGATCAAACTAAAACACAGTCCAGATACTGTACGGAGCAGAATTGCTGTTTGTCAGCACAGGTCCGAATGGCGCACATACACAGTGTATATTGGGGCGCCCGCACTATCCAAGTAATCATCGCGCGGGGGGTCAGATATTCTAGCTATGTACGCAGGTAGGTAAGGTTATGATCCCGAGACACTCGAAATATGCAAACTCTATCAATGATGCCGCAGCAAATTCATATGCTGATACGCAAATCCTCTTCACACGTCATCTACGACAATTTGAATAAATGCTGCTCTAATCTAACCCAGCGACCTGCATGATACCGTAACCGAGAGTGATGATGACGATGAGAGTAAGCATACTGCTCGGAATGCCGCGAGTGGTGAAATGTTTGACTCGGAGATATCGCTGACCGGTGGCATCTTCCTTCATGATGGCAGCTGCATCTTTGTTAGCACGTATTTTGACAGCTCGGCTTTCGTGGCTTCGAATAAACTCACTCATGTTGGGGAAGCCACTGGTAGGGAGACCCATGGCAGCACTGCACATCAAGACGCCACCCATGACCAAAAGGTTCGGGCGCGGCTGGTCCATTGACATGCCTACATCAAAAACGAGGGGTAGGAAGATGAGTGCAGCAACGGTGTGACTGATGAAAGTCGCAATGACCAAAATCAGGGTCGAGAAAACGACCAACACGACGTAAAGACTCATGCCCTCGACATTCTTGGAGACAATCTCGGCGACTTCATGCAGAAGACCTGAGGATCGGACGGCCTTGCCGAGGGAAAGTCCTCCAGCAGCCAGGATGATGATGGTCCATGGGAAGTTGTTGAAGTCTTCCTTGGTCAATATGCCGATGCCAAAGAAGAGGACAATGGGTATGATTGCAATCACGCCCATATCTCCAAAGATGTGCTCCATCTGATGACTGGCACACCACAGTCCGATTGTGACGATGGTCACGACGGCCACAAACCACTGCACCCCCGTGAACCGTTCTTTGAGTGGGCGAATGGGTGCAATGACTGTCCCTTTACCAGGCTGGAAAGTGGCCAGCAGCAACATCCAGATTGCAAGCATGGAAACAGCTCCTACAGGGATGACAATAAAGAACCATTGCAACCAGGTCGGCTCTGGCTTCATAACTCCCATAGCCACCACGTTCTGGGGGGAGGCGATTGGTGAAAGCATACCACCTATATTGGAGGCCAGAGCGATGCCGATAATTACCGCTTTCGACATGTTCGAGTCCGAAGGTAGAGTTCGAAGCATTGGCTGCATAAGACAGTTAGCCAGTCATTTCATTATTCAGAGCATTGCACCGTGGGTATGTGGACATACTTCGATGATTGAATAACACAGAACGGGGGCAGCAACGTTGCTTATCAACATGGATGCGAATGCGGCGACAAACATGTTGGCCACCAGAACAGTCCTTGGCTGTGTGCCGGCTTTGCTCAGGACGAAGGTTGCGAGGCGTTTATCGATCTTGCACTTTGAGAGAGCGGCTGCCAGTGTGAAGCCACCGAGTAGTAGCATGATGACGGGACTCCACATGGCTGTGAATATGGCATTTGTAGCTCCCTTGGCATCAAGACGCCCGTGTTTGGGACTGTCCTCGTCACAGACTACTCGCAGCACCACGGACAGGAAGGGAATTAGAAGGGATGTCACAAACAAGGGAATGGTCTGCATTGAAAAGAAAGAAGTAAAGATAAAAACTGTCAGCAATTGATTGATGGACGAGGCGGGCAAGCGGGAGCAGGGGAGTTATACCTCAGTTGCCCAGAGCAGACTGACAAAGACCAGCAGCGCCAGGCAGTTTTGCTCTTCGGGCTTGTCCATTATAGGAGCGGCGAGGAGCGCACAGAAGACAGTGACAGAACCCAGGAGAGTCAGCATAGATGTACCGGCCATCCAACTGGGCAGTGACAGTCGCCCCAACAGCGTTTTGGTTGCGGCTTCGTCATCGTCACCTTGCAGTCGTTTTGGCACGACAGTCTGACTCTGTCCAAGAAATGACTGACCGAGCCGAGCGGCTTCAGCACGCCGCTCAATGCCAATAAGATCTCTCCATACAGTGTTGCGCTCCCAAACGACATGCTCTCTGAGGTGAGATCGCAGGTCCTTCTTGGCCAGTTCCCGATCGCCTCCGGTAACCACATCCGCGTAAGCATTTTCCATCTTTGCAATGTTCTCCTCAATGACCTCCTTCGTCTCATCTTTGAAGGGGTAAGCAGTGTCGACGTGGGCTTTCATATAAAGGCTCTTGAGCTCTTTGTCCAATATCTTGTCGAACTTTTTCAGGACCTTGCTGAAACCCGTCTTGTTGAGCTGGGCATAGGACTTGAGCTCGCAAAGCTGGACATAGAGGCTGATGATGCGTTTCTTCAGCATGATGCCAGATGAGAAGAGGCCCGATGAGAAAATGACAGACTGATCACCATAGTCATCAAATGCGCTGTGCCGGCGTGCAGAGCGACCTAGTTCGGATTCGGCGGCCAAGTCAGCCATGTGCTGGCCCATGCTGGCAGCCGTCCTCCTTCGACCACCGTTGCTCCTGGACCTGTTCAAACCGGTCGTCTCGTCGTCATCGCTAGCACTGTCTTCGACATCGTCGTCCGAGCCTGGGCCGAAAGAACCAGTTGGCCGCATAGGTACACGGTGTGCGTCGCCCGATGACATGCGCCGTGAATCGGTTCCGTCTAGCGATGGCCGCTCCCGGACATCCCGGACGAGCTGATTGACCTCGTCGAGAAGTTCACCTTCCTTGGCAACATAGAATGAACATATTTTCTCCAGTTCCACGCCGAGCGCTCTGCTGAAAGCCTCTGTTGGGTCTTCACCGGAGATGAGTGGTCGGGATTCTGAATCGCCGGCTCGAGCCTGGTGTGCAGTCTTTTCAAGCTGGTAGATACTACGACGGGCGGGTATGCGTTAGCGCGAGGTGAGCCATGAAAGCGTTACGTTACCCAATGCCAAAGGGCAGTTTGACGATTGGCGGAAGTTACGTACAGCTTTTTCAGATTACTGTAGGCAATATAATGGCTGCTCCAGTCCGGAACAGCATTGAACTGAATGCTATGGGAGAACTTCATCTCGTCTTGTGATTCAAGCCACTCGAGCTTGCGGTTTCGCTTCTCCTGTCGTCGATTCTCTAGGTCGGCGGCGTCTTTCCGGGCTTGAACTTGACCGTAATCAGCGAGCTCGAAGGTATCACTCCCACTGCGGTGTGGCACAATGACGAGGCTGCCCGAGTCAGTGTAAGCGCTCCCTCCTCCTTTGCGATGACCGGTCGAGATGGAAGAGTTGTCGGTGCTCTGAGTAGCGATGCCAGCACCAGCAACAGAGGAGGGAATCTCGGGATGAAAGAGAGAAGAAATTGTGGAAGCCGGGCCGGAGCAGCGGTCACGACATGGAGGTTGTTATGGAGCGTTCTCTGGTTTGGATGGTCCGTACTCGTTGTGGTAATAACTAGGCAGTGACAGAGCCAACGATTTGCGGGACCAGGCCCCATTAGTAAGTAACCTACTCCGCAAGATAGCCTAGCAGATGTTGCAAGGCACAAGTCAACCCACTACTCCGTAAAAAGGGCACTTATTATATTCGAGAGGGCTAATAAAGGCATTCTATTGTTAAATTCGTCTGTTACACTAATTAGTCTGTTGCATATAAAAATGCGCGTGACTCCCCGATACCCGTCTGCCATTCCTCCTTCCTCACTCCCAAGGGGTCCTTTGGAGGATTATTGGCGCAGCTCTGTATACAAACCCATCTTTGATGACCTCCCTTCACAGAAGCTGGTAAGTTCCGTCGTATACATGTGCGTTTCCTGCCCTGAATGTTGGGTCGTGAGTACACTTCTATTCACAACTAATTCATGGCCTGCAACAGGCCATGCACATGAATGGAAGTAATGTTCGCTTGCAGTACAGTATATCGGTCCCCATTGCGTGAAACAAATGACAGAAATTTCCAACTTACCAGGCCAAGATGTATGACACCGCACCGTGATGGCGACGACGAGCGTGGTCCAGCTTGCAGGGTCAGCAGCCCTCACTGGTTGCCCCACATCATCAGGCATCATCAAGACGACGGGCAGTGATTTTTTACACTGGTAACTCGTGAGTGAGTGGCTGCCCCTCACACTTTTTTTTTTTTTTCCCATCAGCCAACCACGCTGGCTAGCGAGATCTGATAAGCCAAAGTCAACAAGCTAGTCTCACGCAGTCTCACGCAGTTTCACGCAGTTTCACGCAAAAGTCATCATACTTGGTGTGCTCGTAATTGCCGCCTCCAAAAGCGTGGGCCGATGACCAGTTTCGTCCGACGTCGGAGGAGGGGTCAGAACACATACATACAAACACACACAACAAGTACGGACGCAATCCCTTAATCTCTCCTCTGCGCCTTATCAATCAGATCTCGGCGACCGCCGCATCAGATAAGAATGGCACTCCACTCCATGTACCTTTGCCTTTCCAAGCCGCCCGTTCTCATGCAGGGTTGATCTGGTCACGCTCAGCAGCGGCTCCAGCTCTTCCTTGGCCCGGTTGTTTCCTCTCATACGGAAGTCCCATCCACCCAACACAATACCTAAATCAATCTCTTAATACGGATTACATAGACCCCTCTCTTGGACCCCCCTTCGGACAAATGCGTCTCCACGTGAGGGCCAAGACTCCTCCGACTTCACATTACCTGATCCCTTCAACAACCTCGTCCATCTACAACTCAACAAGGACGTCCGGTCCGGTTTCCGTCGCCCCCTTTCTCATCAAAGATTCCAAGACACCCTTCGAGCACAGTCATCATCTCTGCTCTCTCGCACGCATAATAAAATGGGCTCATTGGCGTCCCCAAACACACGGGGTGGTGCCGCCCCCACCGTCCGGGTCTTTATTGCCGGCGGCTCGTATGCTGGCTTGTCCACGGCTGTAAATCTGCTCGATCTGGGACTGGGCCTGTCACCGCGCATGTCCCAGAAGAAATATGAGCACCATCCCGAATTGGCACAGGTCGACTGGGACATTACCATTGCTGACGAGAGAGATGGATTCTGTAAGAAATTTGAAAGCCCCTGCACTTCTCGGGGGCCAAGGAACCAAAACAACAGTCTCTAACAATGCTCCTGTTGTCCAGACCACTTGATCGGCTCACCTCTCGCCCTGGCAGACACAGAGTACGCCAAGAAGACGTGGATCAAGTTCCGGGACCTACCAGGCCTGGACAACCCCCGGGTCAAGTTCGTCCACGGCTCCGTCAGCCGCGTCGACTGTGAAGCCAAGACGGCCACGACGGTGGACAACACGACCAGAGCCGCAACCACGCACCACTACGACTACTTCGTCGCCGCCACCGGCCTCCGGAGGGCCTGGCCCGTCGTGCCCCAGTCCCTGACCAGGAAGCAGTACGTGCTCGAGGCAGAGGAGCACGTCCACGCCGTTGCCAACGCCCAGCACGGCGTCGTCGTCGTCGGCGGAGGCGCCGTCGGCATCGAGATGGCCGCCGAGCTCAAGATGGCCAAGCCCGGCGTCAAGGTCACGCTCGTGCACTCGCGAGACAAGCTCTTGTCCTCGGAGGACCTGTCCGACGAGTGCAAGGACAGGTCACTCGAGCTGTTGAGAGAAGCGGGCGTCGACGTGCTGATGAACCATCGACTGGCCACCACCAAGACGGCCGAGACGACTGACGGATCGTCCAAGTACGAGATTGAGTTTGCCAACGGGCATGGAATGACAGCGAGCGTCGTCATCATGGCCGTGTCAAAGAGCACATCAACCGCAACCTACCTGCCCCCATCCGCGTTGGACGAGGGCTTCGTCCACATCCGCCCCAAGTCCGTATAAATCTCTCCCTTTCCTTTCTCCCGCACTCATCGTTCGCCATCAAATAATGAAAAAAAAAAAAAAAAGAAAAGAATCAGAGAAGGAAAAATTTCAAAACCAGCCACTAACAAAAGGTACCAACCACCACAGCGCCATGTTCTCCCCCGGCAGCCCCAACGCCGAGAACCATTTCTGCGCGGGCGACCTCACAAAATGGTCTGGCATCAAGCGCTGCGGCTGGGCCATGCACAGCGGCCACTTCGTCGCCCAGAACATCCACAAGGCCGTCGTGCAAAGGTATACAGGCCGGGAGCCCAAGTTCATCGAGTTCGACCACGTCGCCCCCATGATTGGCCTGGCTGTAGGCAACAAGGCCGTTGCTTCTGGGCCCGAGGGCACAGTCTTTGGCGAGGACGTATTGAAGGCATACTTTAAGCATGACCTTGGCTTCACCAGTAAGGTTTTTTTTTCTTTTTTTTTTTTCGGAATAACTCGACACATGCTCTGTTTTACCTTGCTGACTGGGACAACTCAAGTTTGCTGGGACTGGATGGGCCTTGTGGGGCGAAGGAAGGAGGAGCCCGCTGCTTGAGACGTGGGCATTTGAATGCATGAGCTGAATGCGTCCCATGGTCAGGGTTTTCTGGGTTTCAGAGGGATGGCGTTGGTGGCAATTTGTTCGCTGAGCACGTACGTGCTCAAGACGTGTTTCAAACTTCTGTTGGAATGGATGTCTTTGGATAAAGGAAGATTGCATGCATTGCTATATGGACCCCGACAAAGAGAATAAAGGGCAGCAACAAAGGAAAATGGAGGACACGAGTAAGGGAGCATGAAAAAGGGAGGAACTGCACCGGCGGGTCCTTCGAGCAAACAAGTTTGACATGTATTCGTAATCTGTCATGATAGATACAAACGCCCTTCATGCTTGCATGGGAGCGTGCTTTCCCGTCACGCTCCTCTCTATGCAATCATGCTTCATGCAAAAACCCCCCAGCAAGCAAAGCAGGGAAAGTAGCCTAAATGACATTTCCTCTAACCTGCTTGACATTCTTAATGTTGACGTCGCGCCAGAGAGCGACCGCAACAAAAGAGAGCACCAACACAGCCGTACCACTTACCAACATGGCTCGTTGGCCGTCACCATATGCCCTTTGGATTGCCATCCGGGTCGGGCTGCCAATGGGGTACGAGAGCTGCACATCCAGTTGCCCGTATATCTCCGTAAAGTTCTTCATGGCAGACTCGGGAAGATACTCCCTCAGTTTCTGCGGGAAAACAGATTGCCAAATGGTCGCCGACACGGTCAGGCCAATGGCGGCACCGAGGGCCGAGAACAGCGAGTCAACGGCCAGAACCACGGCAAGAAACTGGTGTGAAGCTGCGGCCATGGCGGCCGTTTGCTGCGCGATGACAAGGGTGCCGCCGGCGCAAGCAATCAATATCTGACACAAGATGATGTAGCCGACATGGGCATCCGGTTGGAGGAAGTTCAACATCAACCCGACGCCAAGAACAATCAGCGGGGCGCCAAAGTACAGCGAGATTCGCTTATATCGCCCTGTCTGTCGAATCAAGATACCGACGAATACGGCCGAGAAGCAGGATCCGATGCTGTAAATGCTGCCGACGTAGCTGGCTTGCGCGACGGAGAGTCCGTTCACGACTTGGAGGAAGGATCGAAAGTAGGAATTCCAGATGTAGAAGCCGATGAATGATACGGCGGCGAGTGCGCAGGCTCCAATCACGGTACGGTCCGTGAGAAGCTCATAGGGGAGGAACCTGACGGGAGCGAAATTATTCTCCCAGACGGCGAACGCAATGAGAAGCAGCAAACCAATGACCAGCAAAGAAATGATTAGCGGAGAGCGCCAACCGTCTGCTTGGCGAGTGTAAATGTTGAACGGCAATAGGAAAAGAGCAAGACCTGCTGAGATGAGCAAGAGACCAACCATGTCGAACTCTCGAGCGTAATGAACTGCGGACTGCCACAAGGTGAGATTGCTCTTTCGTGGGGCAATCAGACCCTGCTTCTTGGCCTTGTAGTAATTCAGCATGAAGAGTACATAGAGCGGCAAGGTGATGCAAGGGGTGATGACGGCAAAGATGGCGAAGCCCCAGCGGAACCCGAGGCCTTCCAGAAGCCGCTGCGCGAGGGGACCCGATAGCCAGGTTGTGATGACATATGGGGATGTGGTGAAGGCGAACATGAGGCCTCGGTTTTGCAGAGACGATGTATCCGCCACGAAAATGCTCAGACAGTAGCCCAAGCTATTGAAGCCAACCCAGTAAAAGACTTGTGCGGCAGCGAAAGTCTCAACGTCTCGACACAAAGCCATCATGACGAGCCCGAGGGTTGTCAGAATGATGGAAAGAAGATATCCGTGTGGTCGGCCAAAGACATCGAGAACCTTGGCGAGCGTGAGCTTGAAGACTCCGCCAAGGATGTTGCTCATGATGCTGACCGTCGGAGTCAGCGAATGCTGCTTGAAGGCAGAAGTGACATATGGTGTCAAGTTGCCCGTTGTGGCCTGCTGAAGCGAGTCGACAAAGTAAATGACCCAAATCATCATGTAGGCTACGACGAGTGCTGTTTTGGTCCACACAGAAGTGATGGCTTCGATCTTCTGAACCCCTTCCTGCGAATCGCCACCCAGCAGTCGACTTTGTTCGCCGCTTCCCTCATCTTGTGCCCCGTGCCGATCTGAACCACTGCAGCTGTTCAATGTGCCCGCAGTGGCATATCCAGTTCCGGTACCCGTCTCCGTCTCCGTGACAGAAGCTTGGCGTGGCTGTCGCGGCATTTTCTCCAAGACGCTGGTCTTACTCGTTTCTAGCTCTCTGAAAATCGCTGGCGGAGGAAATGCTTGGCGATCAGGTCAAAGATGACAGGCAAGACCTGGCAGTTCCTCGGGGAAAGAAAGAGGCTCCAGCCGAATCGTATAGCGATAATTCCGAGCTGATGCAAGTCGTGGTTGCTTTGATCCGCCAGTTGCTTCCCAACTTTGAATGATGCCCGCCCACGCAACGCATGCGTAGTGGCGGGCGGTAAACAACTGCCTGTTACGGAGTGCAGCTGCAGCTGCAGGAGAGGAGAGCCAGCGACAGGTTACAGCAAAAAGCGGGTCAATGCTAGAAGGAGACGGAGTAGACGGAGGAGATGGAGGAGATGGAGGAGATGGAGGCGTCTGGTGATGCCATGGCGCGCGCCGGGTTGGCCCAATAAAGTTATCAGATCCGCACCCCCCCTCCTCTAGTTCTGGACTCTGGTTGGCCCGTGGGCTGGGGTGGGAAACGGGAAATGTCGCACAATTAACCCCCGAGTCACGTGGTCGCCCCCCCAACGCTTTTTCTTTCTTGGGGCCATGTACCGGTACTTGCAGGTTTTCTGGTGGCGCCTGGGGCCTGGATAAAAAGAATCACGATGGTCCATCGATGGTCCATCCGTGATCCCACGAGCCAATCCTGAATTAGCGCCTCGCACGCCGCAAAGCGAGACTCGGCCCGGCTTGGCTTGGCTTCATGCTCCGAGTAGGAATCATGCTACGAGTAATTAGGAAGGAAGCTGTGGTCTCCAACAAGGATCAGGGAAAGAGAAGAAGAAAACCCATCTACGTCGTTGTGCCTCGACGGGCCGTGGAAAGTCTTTTTTTCTTTTTTTCTTTTTTCCTTTTTTTCTTCTTTTCTTCTTTTCTTCTTTTTTTGAAGCTGACCAGCCCATTGAAGTTGCTTGTGAACCCTGGACTCGGTCATCCTCATACCTCGTCCATGTACTGGCGCTTGTGAATGTTTATCTACTCTCTTATTCTTCTCACATTCAACGCTTCGCATTGTCGATTGACACATCATCTTTGAAATAAACGCAGTACAGACACATAGTGCACGCAGTCTTCTGAAGCGAGTTGTCGCAGCAGAAAAATGTCCTCCTCGGTGGTGATCCAGCTCTCGTCTCTGTCCGCGGACGAGACCGTTCTGAAGCTCCCCCATCCATACCTCACCGAATACACCGTCCAGAAAACCGATGCGCCGTCGGGGAACCAGGCAATCGCGGCCAATGTCCCCTTTTATCAGCTGCGCGAGCGCTGTGACTCGTCCAAGAAGCAGCTCCCAAGCGCCTTGCACAATGACAGGCTCATCTTCTCCGAGCCGGCTGATCTAAAGTCCAGCGAACTTCCCCCAGACTCTGACAACAGCGCCTGGGCGAGAGCCAGGAGATCACCTTGCTCTACCGTGGCATGGGAGAGCGGCGAATCTCCTTCGTTGGCGCAAGCCTGGCTGCTGCTGTACACCCTGTTCACTGTCCGTCCCGGGATGGAGTCATTGCGCTTGGAGCTCGCTGGCGCAAACGCCGCGACAGTTGGAGCTCAGCTGAGAGACGTGGTGCTCGCCATCCATCATCCCTTGCCTCCTCGACAGAAGCGCAGTGAGGCCGCGAGTCCGGGTGAGCACGTCGTCGTGATAGCATTGCGAAGCACTTTCTGGCAAGGCGCCGGCTCGCCTTTTGGTCCCCGGCCGGCGTGGTGTCCGGCCGAATCGCCCGCTTCCCTGTCTGGAGCGGCCAGCCCCCCGTTGGCTTCCTATCCTCTCACGCCCGTCGAGCACAACATCACCATCCTCTCAGCTGGCGATCCTCGCGACCCCGAGCGAACGCAGCAGGCCTTCCATCCAATCCGGCCCGCCAAGCCCGCGCCCGGCGCTACAGTCTACAGCCGATGGATCCCGCATCTCAACGAGACTTTCTCCATGGTGTCTCTCGACTACGAAGACGACGAGCATCTGGGGCTGTTCCACGAGTGGCAGAATGATCCTCGCGTCTCTCAGGGCTGGAACGAGACCGGCACACTCGACCAGCATCGGGAGTATCTGCGCAACATCCATGACGATCCTCACCAAGTCGCAATCCTGGCCAAATGGGACGACACCTTCTTTGCGTATTTTGAGGTGTACTGGGCCAAGGTACGTACAAACGATTGACCATCCCCCCCCCCTTTTCCCCCCTGGAATTACAATTCGTCTGACAGAAAAAAAAAAAAAAAACCTAACAATGTGCTCCTTTCCTTTTGGGCACGTATTCTACAGGAAGATCGCCTGGGCGGCTACTACAACGCCGGTGACTTTGACCGCGGCCGCCACTCTCTCGTCGGCGATGTTCGATTCCGCGGCCCTCACCGCGTCACAGCCTGGTGGAGCAGCCTCGTGCATTATCTCTTCCTCGACGACCCGCGCACCATGGATGTCGTGGGCGAGCCGAAGAGCACCAACTCGACCGTCGTCATGTACGACTTGATGCACGGCTTTGGCGTCGAGCACTTTGTCGACTTGCCTCACAAGAGGAGCGTCTGTGTCCGGTGTCCGCGCCGGCACTTCTTCCAGCTCTGTCCGCTGGCCGAGAGCGACAAGGTGGTGGGTGGTCTGCGGATCGGGCTGGTGCCGAAGCTGTGAAAAAGTTTGTTACGCAAAAGGACTATGTATATAGATGGTGATCTCACGGGTTAAAAAGGCCGTTTGACCCAAGCAATCTAGGCAACAGAACAGAATCATTCCCATGATTAGCTTATTCCTGCATGACTAGATTTTTCAAACTTTTTTTTTTTCCCTCTCTACATCACGAGACGCGAACGGGGCTCTTTTCTTTGTCCAAAATAATGATCATAATACCTTCCCCCTTCCCCCTTCCCCCCCGGTACCAGTCTGCGTCTCACAGCTTAGCCAAAGTCTCCTCGCCAGAATGCCATTCCCCAAATTCGCCATCTCAAACTTCCTCACCTTGCCGCTGCCCGTCAACGGCACGTCGGCAGGAACCCCATTCTCGCCCAGCCAGAATACATGGTCGGGCGACTTGTGCTTGCCCAGCGTGTTGCGAACCCAGTCGCGCAGCTCTGCATCCGCCGGCTTGGGATGGTTGTCGGATTTCTCGACAAACGCGCCCACCACTTCGCCGTAGTGCTCGTCCTTGAGGCCGACGACGATGGCGCGCGATACGGATGGATGGGCCATGAGGCGCTCTTCTACCTCGAGGGGGTAGATGTTCTCTCCGCCTGTGGGGGACATTGGTGCGATTGATTGGATTAATTAGCGCATTGTTTCATCATATATATAACAGGGAATTATATTTTGGGGGAAAGAAGGGGGGAGGACAACAGAGACAAGCACGCAAACTTACCTCGGATGATGATGTCTTTGAAACGTCCGGTAATGGAGCAGTAGCCGTCATGATCAAAAACAGCTTCGTCGCCCGTGTGCAGCCACAACACCCCCGCCGCATCTCGCACCATGGTCTCGCTCGTCTTCTCCGAGTTGTTCCAATACCCGGCCTGCAGCTGGTATCCCGCGATGCACAGCTCCCCTCTGGCACCGACAGGCACAATGTTGCCGTGGCGATCCACGATCTTGGCGTGAGCGTGCGGCATCAGGGTGCCCACGGTCGTCAGCCTCCTGCTCATCGCGTCGTCGGTGAAGGCGTTGAAGCACGTCGGCGACGCCTCGGTCAGACCGTAGCTGCTGGTGAACTCGGTCATGCCGAACCTCTTCACCAGGAGCTCCATCAGATACCGTGGCACGGGTGCTCCGGCGATGATGCCGGTGCGGAGGTTGTCGCAGTTGAAGTTGGGCGGGAACTCGGCCTGGAAGAGGGAATCAAACATGGCGGGGACGCCGTGGACGGCCGTGCAGGCCTCCTCCGAGATGGCCTGCAGAGTGGAAGGGATGTCGAAGACCTCTGCTGGATAGACAATCTTCCCGCCGTGGGTGACGATGGCGAGGAGGCCGAGGACGAGGCCGAAGCAGTGGAACAGAGGCGGGGGGCAGCACAGAACGTCGTCGGCTGTGAGTCTCATCCTGTCGCCGATGAATCGAGAATTGTTTACCAGGTTGCTGTTTCGTGGCAAGAAACAACCGTTAGCCTCTCAGACTTGTCTTCAGCTCTTCTCGATCGCTTCCTTTCATAGGCAAGCGAACGTCTTGAAATTACTTACTGGTGAGTGAGCATGGCAGCCTTTGGCAAACCCGTGGTGCCGCTCGTAAACTGCAAGTTGACGACCTGGTGCGGAAGGACCCGTCGCATGGCCCTGTGTAGTCCATCCTGGCTCTTCCGACTGCTCGACTTGATCAGGTCATCGTAGGTCTGGTAGTCGCCGCCTGCATCGCCTCGCAGGATGAAGACCCGCGGGCCGTCAGTCTCTGCCTTCAAATCGCCGAGCAACTTGCGATTGTCCAGCCTGCCGATGGTCTGCGTCGTGAACAAGACCTTGCAATCCGAGAACTTGATTCCATACATGGCCTCGGTGGGCGTGTACGTGTTGTTGAGGATGACCAGAATGGCCCCGATCTTGGCGACTGCGAAGAAGACGGCCGCGTACTGCTCGCAGTTTCCGGCCATGATGCCGACGCGGTCTCCGACGCCAATGGCCATGTCGAGGAGTGCCTTTGCGAGCGACGAGCTCTGCTGATTCAGCTCGTTGTACGTCCATCGTGCGCCTGTCCACGGGATGACTATACATTCTCTGGTCCCGTGCTGGTAGGTTTGCAGCTCGAGCAGCTCGCCGAGCGTGAGGTCCACGAGCGGAGGCTCAACGGGGCCTTGAAGAACAGACAGCTTTTGGGCAGCCGGTTGCGTATGCGGGCTCGACTCGGTCAATGTTGTGTGCGTCGACATACTTGGCGATGCTGCGAATTGTCTCGCACTGTTGTACGTATGGGAGATTTTCGACCTTGTTGCGTGTCTCACTCAATAAGATACAATCCAATAGGCGAGGGGGAAGGTCAACTCACCACTACTCACGTCTAGTCTACTTCTTGTGTGTGTGTTTTTTTTCATCACTCACCTATTCCAGAAAAGTGGTCAAGAGGGTCCGTCCGCCACAGCCTTATTGGCCTTCAAAATCGTCTGGACTAGCTTCCATGCGCCGAACAGCAGCAATGCGACTCCATGTCATGGTCCAAATCATGGTCCATGTCATGTATGGTCCATGTCATGTATGGTCCATGTCATGGTGGCCTGCGGGCGGGTACCCTCCACAGGGGATGATCTATGCGAACACGTATAACTCGACCCAGATCCGTGGGCAGGTCGCATTCTTGGCTTCTCAGCTTGCAACCCAAAAGTCCAGAGTGGAGAGCCCGTTTCGAATCGCCGAGAACTTTCAAGTATGGTCCGATTAATGCCGAGGTGGGATGGGATGCACACATACGGTGACATCATGCATGGGCCGCGCATCTAATCTGATCATCAGATAAGATGGCGCACATCCAACGAAGCGCATTCGACTCGAAAGCTGGCGTATCAGACAAACAGACAAAAGGTCCAAAAGAGTCCGCGCCACGGCATCTCCTTTTCTGCCTACTTGTCAACTTGTCAGGGACCGGTTGAAGTTCCACTTGTTGGTGGGCATCGTCGTGGACTTCGTGATCAAGCCCGCCATCCCTTGAGAAAAAAATTCTATCCCATGCCGCCCTTGCTTCCTCCCCCTCCCCCTGTTATCTGATCCGCCTGCAAGCCCAGAGGTGGAACCCAGCCCACACGCAGTTGATAAGAAACACTGGAAGCTGAGTAATTAGCGCTTCGAGACATGTACATATGTACCTGTACTTGGCTTGGGACAAAGATTCTCACCCCGTATTAACGCCCCGCCCCGTTTGTTCTTTATCAATCAGTCACTTCAACAAGCTCTCGGCTAAATCGTGGCGACTGAGACCTCGTCTGTGCGTCAACGACCCCCCCCCCCCTAGGGACCCTAGGGACCCAACAAATTCATTTTCAAGCCAGACAACGGCTCCGAGCGGCGAGGGGTGTCATGTTGGTGGCATGGCACTTGTATGTTCTTGAGAGATTGCCCAGACCCTTGGGAATGAAAGTTGCGTTCAACGCAGAAGAATACCGTACCGCGCGCATCCCGTTTATTGCCCTGTGTGGCATGTGCTTGAAGTATGATAAATAAGCGACAGAAACCATGCATGTCGTTGATAGCAACGGAATGGCCGTGCAAGTCTGCGTAGAGTCGCACGTCACAATCGACCCCCCTACAGACTGATCTTTCCAAAGTGCCAGACAATGTCGACGACAGGCCAGATCTCGGCATCATCTCGAACAACTCAGACATAGATCAGGTTTGGTTGTCCTGCCTATCGTGGGGTCATTTGACTACCAACGCTGCCCGCAGGCTGCCCGTGGGTGTCAAGTGGTTAAGCAGCATAGCAATGAAGTCACAGTAAAGTCCTTAGGGCAACTAGCAGCCTGCGTCCTCTCCACGAGTTTCGGCGACTGTGTCTAGTGAATCATCCATCCACACTGAGTCAGCTATTATGACGGAGAGACATCAAAGCTGTGCAGCCGCTGCGACGACGTCACATAGAGTATACCTCGTATGCTCTCGAGACCGGGGCAGCAACGGCTCAAGAGTCTCATCAATACATACGCATCAAACATACAGACTCTCGTCCATTCTCCCTCGCCAGCATGAGTTAGTCGAACCATCGCCTCGTTAATCTCATAAATGGTCGCTCACATTGATTGATACTTCCATTTGCAACGGCGAGTAGTCGCTTGGAACCCGTCTTTGGAACACGTCTATCCGCATGCAGAGCCGCTCCTAGCATGGGAAATATGGGCCTCTATAGACGACAACATTACAATTCGAGGTTCGTGACTATAGATAGATACAGAGTTGTACGGAATTCGCACGCATCGCCTCCAGGACCTTGGTCCCCGGGTAGGTAGATGATCCTAGGACTTGTTACTTCTCCACGGTTTTCTCCACTGCTCTGCCTACTGATGGTTAGCTTAGTTTTCTCTTTTTCTTTTCTTTTTTCCCGCATTGGACATGTGGTTTATACAAACCTTTTTTTTTTTTTTTTTTTTCCCCTGTCCTGTCAACACTGGGCGATTTGATAACTAGCCGAACCACATGAATTGGCTAGCCGGTCTCGTCCAAATATGTCCATCGCTCATCGCGAGGTTTATAATTCCGTGTCACAGTCCGATGCTCAATGCGAGAGAAGTGAATATTATTCAACTATTCGAAACGCGTTAAATGATTGACCACGCCACCAATCGCCGCTCAAAAAGCAGAATCTCCATGCCCGGGGAATATACGAATCAACAAGTATGCACTCCTGCGCCGATTTGTCTTGGAAGTATGCTCCAATCATGAAACAAATATATGTCCAGTTCACGACAGGAAACAACTTGACGACTTGGTTGCCGAAAGGCTCGTGCCCTGATATGGGTCTCTCATTATCATCACCATGCGTTGCGTGTGCGCATCACGCCAGTGTCTGCGGGTCCATGGGCGCTCTCAGCCGTCCATGACACCTACAGCGCCAATGCCAAGCGCTCGCTGCAAGCTGCGTCGAATGGCTTTGCCGGTACCAGACTCGTCGTGATTGTCGCGGCCGAGTAAGCCAAAACTCATACGTCTGGCAACGTTGCCGGCTTGTTCATTCGTGGAACTTGTGGCCCTCTTCTTCCTGCGGGCTGCAGCCATTGGCTCCGGAGCAGACGGGCGAGGAGGCCACTCGCCGTCCCGCTTCCATCCAGCGACACAGGAGCGGAGCATGTCCGAGAGGTTCACAGGGCAGGCCGGCTGAAGGTTGTGCAGTATGACCTTGTCAAAAAGGCTCAGGTAGACTGTCGGGGAGATGGATGCTCGTAGCAGGTTGCTCGGTGGCAAAATCGGCTGTCCAATAGGCAACAATGTCTCCACGGGATAAAGCTGTCCGTGAGAGGACTCGGAAGCCGATGAGTCGACACTTGAATACTTTTTCAAATCCCTAGTTGAGCCTTTGCTCACCGATGAGGTATCGGAGAGTGCTGCTGTACTATCGCCGTGATGAGAGAGAATCGCAAAAGTTGGTCTTGTTGGACCTCCTGGTGGTGAGCCCGACATTGAACGACGGAAGAAAAACCGCCTTGGTGACCGAGGTGATGCTGGTGGTGTCACGACGGGCTTGCTGCGAAGACGAACAGTTTTTGCGCCAGTCCAAGCGTTGCGGCGTGCCTCGAAACATGCGAGGCCGTCATTCCAAGACATCTCTTCCCGAAGAGCACGTCGTCTTCCAGCCTTCCTAGCCTCGGTGATTTCTTGCACGGTTGACTGCAGAGCGTCGGGGTTATCAAAGCGGAAGGGTGAGCATTTAGTAGACACTTCGTCATCGTCAACGTCTGACAAATCTGAGGTCCATTCAGTTCGTGGTCTAAAGTGCGCCGCATCCTCGGAAACAACACTATACACCGATTCCGCATCGTCATCATCTATGTCACCCTCATCCGTATCAGAATCAGTTTTGTCCAGCTCAGTACCTTCTTCCCTCTGGTACCCGTCTCCTCTCAATGGACAAGTTTGATTTGTCCCGTCCAACTTGGCGGTAGCATCACTGTTTGCAATTTCGACGGTTGTCAATTGTTGGCTCGTGGCTGAGGCTGGTTTCTCTCCAGGCATCGCCGGCGGCCAGGTGAAGGTCCAGTCGTTGCGGACCTTGTCCGACAAATATCGTCTGACAGCATCTTTTTGCTTCGCTTTGTCCCGGCTCAAAAGGTCTGTGTATTCATCTGAGACCCATTCTGGCGTTGAAGTGAGAAGATGAGCTGGCAATTGAGGGTGGCTAGTGCGGAGTTTCGATAGAGGCGACCGAGGACTCCTGTAGAAGTCTGAGAAGATCATGGTTGAAGGGTTGGTCGACTGTTGTGTTATGGAACCGAGTTTTGGTTCTAATAGGCCTGGTTGTGTTGCTATGGCTTGAGGCGACGCAGACAGGGACCCAGTCGTCTCGTGTTCTTCTTGTAGTGTGTTAGATCAGCGTAACCCACGACGACGCTTGGCTGAAGCGTATACGTTCATGTACGATCCCAGAGCCAAGAGAAGAAAGGAAAACTCGAGCACCAAATTAGGGGAAAATGAAAACAAAATAAAAACCCAGGATTGCAAGGAAGCCCGAAGGTTTGAAAGTAATGTGAATAGGAAGGGCAAGGGGAGGGTGAAGAGGGAGGGGGGGTATCTTAGGACGAATGTGCCGATGAAGATTTACGCGCCCAGCCAAATGCGGAAAGATGGGAAGATATGACAGCAAGAAACGCTCTTGTTTGCCTCAGGAGCCTAGGCGAGAGACACTTCAGCCTGTGATCCGGCGAAGACTATATATAACTGTTCGTCTAATCCGTAAATGTGTTCTACTGGTCGCGGACCTTGAGACAACAAAGGACAAGATCCCAATTGTGCAACGCCTGAGGTCCACCACGAGCAAGTCAATTGGCCAGCGATAAGCAGATAACAGGACAAGACAGGCCGAAGATGGTCGTTGATGCGAGATTAATTCGCAGATAATTTGTAGAGAGAAGAACGAACAATCGGACCAGGTAGGAGAAGTGCAACCGAAAGATGAAAAGGACAGGCGAAGCGAAAGAAAAAAGCTCGATGAAGTTGGTGTTGCGTGAGCAATCAATGGTAGCACGCTGCGCACAAGACACCGACGGACCGGGCTCAACTCGGCGATGAGTTGATGTGGGTGCAGGTGACCTGGTGGCAGAGAGAGGAATGCGGGCAGTCTGCGAGTGGGCAGGGATCAATTGATGCATGAACGAGGGTTGTGTAATAAATGACGGCACTGTCTTCCGTTTCCGACTTTTTGGTACAATGTAAGAAGAGGGGAGAGAAGGGGATGGAGGGATGAGGAATTAGATGTTCCTGGACCGAGTAGATGAAGAAGGCAAGGAAAGTGATTTCCACCGATAACAGAACAGGGCATGACAAGAAACGAAATGCGTCGCAATCATGATCCGACTAAACTTACTTGGTGACGCGTTCTGGATCATGGCGGCGCCGGCCTTCGGTTCTGGCTCTGACTTGAGCTGGAGGTGGTGGTTGTTGGTGCGTGTGTGGCGGCCGATGGTTCCGTCGCAATCACCTGTCGCGATCATGGTGGGTGGGCGGCTCCTTCCTTTCGAAAATTCAATGTTAGAAGTTGGACGGAGGAAGGAGGTACGGACTAATACCAGCTACGAGAAGAGACGGCCGAGGGAGAGCAGAGGAAGTGGGAAATTGCAGGGCAGGAAAGGGTGAGTGGATGGCACAATGCAGAAAGGGCGATATTAAACGAGACGGGCCGTCGTTCAATCTAGTTAGGATAGGACTACGGACGTACTCCATAGCAGGATGTGTATCATTCAATGGCGGCCATTTCTTGATGGGTGATGTTTGTGCGCGTTTTTCGAATCTGCCAATTCGACCTAGGGCAGAATTTTGCTCGCCGCTTTCCCATTCCCACCACTGCGATGTCGGCCCGGCGAATCAAGAAGAAAGCAGTTGCTTCACGCATTTCAGTACTTATCGACGCCAGCAGGTGCCAAACCCCCCACGCAAGGGATACTTATTATTAACCCAACCACACGGGACACAGACAGACACAGACAGTACGTTTGTACTCCGTCGTCGGCTGCCGAGTTGTACAAAAGCAGGGAGGCGCAAGTTAACAAGCACAAGCACAAGCGTCGGGTTTGCTGGGCGGGTCCGTGCTTAGTGGACGCGTCTGCGTCTGCGGGGAAGAACGAGGAAGCGACGATGCTAGGTGGAAAAGCCTCGCTTTCCGGAGGATGGAAGATATGGAACGATGATAGATAGGCAGCTGACATCCAAGCAACTGGACATGACACCACACCACGTTACGGCAATGGCGATGGCACGCCTCGGACGCACACTTTCGCTGCATTGCCACTTGACTGACCAGATTTGCTGATTAAGAGGTCCTGCTTGCTTGTCGTTGGGCTTTGCTTATCTGAAATGCCACGATTTGTCGAATAGGCTGGGTCTTGTGACTCGGCCGCACTGGCGCGTCTGTCTTGGCTACCCCTCTGCCCTCCTGGTCTTCACATGGACCACGTCTCAAGCTCGATTTCAACAAAGCTCAGGGCTTGATGTGTCGAATACACGACAGGGAGGTGGCTGCAGCAAACTCGATGGATGGCCGATCTGGGGTTTGGAAAAAGACGAGATGGGTGGATGGATGGTAAATGGCGGATGCCGACTGGCCGATCCAACCAGCCAGGCTGTCGCAAAAAAGGGAGCACGAAAGCCACCCAGCCATACATGTACAACGGTTGGGTACGTGACATTGCGACAAGGAAAAACCAGGCCAGACCAGACGTTGTGATATCAGACGGCGGCAGCAGCTGCATGTGTCCAGAATAGGAGTGCTGCCCTAATTTCCTAAACGAGTTGCCATCAGGATCCAATGTACAATGTATTACGGCACAGCCTCCTGACATGAAGACCAACATGGAACACCTCCGGAGGAACAGTCTCACCAAGAAAGGGGCCAGAGGAGAGAACGAGACCGAGAACCGAGACCGAGACCGAGACGGACGACAAGAAAATATCGCGCGACATCAACGACCCTGGCATCTCTTTCCTGCATCCACTTGATCATCGGTAATCCGTACACACAAATACAATTTTAAACACTGGACCGACAAGGGTTTCTCGTACCCCCACTTGACGGAGTACACAGAACGTGCTTCGTTGTCTCACTGTCTGTGTTGGCATGGCACTGCAGGCTGCACCGCAGCGTTACAGAACAGGAACAAAGCCTCAAATGCAACATCGAGTCGAATGGTCGACCACCGGTGGCCTGTGGAACTGGAGCCGCAGTGCCAGTGGCAGTGATGCTGGAGTGTTGATGCGTTTGTTACATCCATCTCTGCATCTGTTGCACTCGTAGTTTGTCGATGTGACCCGACGTTATTGTACAACATGTACGGATCCGTAAACGCCCCCAGATTCGGTCATCATCCGTGCTCTTGCGTCCAAACTGTAAACGTCCGTGAACTCATCCGGCGTGTCTTGCAAAGCAGTTGTTTTATCCCGGTGGGAAGCGCTTCTCACCGTCTGTCCGTCCCTAGAAGAAACGACGATCCTGTCGTCATTCCCCGCACTCAAAGTCCCCGGCATTGACCACCCCCCCCCAATCGTACCGATTATGCCGGCTTGTTGGCTAACAAGCAAGTTTGAACACACACCGACTAATTGTTGTTTCCAGGGCCTCATTGCAGGAACCGGGTTTCACTGATGGACTGACTCCCTTTTCTGCATCAAATATCAAATCTACCGCACGAGACTGCTGACAAGACAGCAAACTAGCCAGTTGATTGTTGTCGTCATTGTCAATCTGCGTGCAGGCAGAAACAACATGTTTCGCGAGAGGAAAATACGGGATATTGTTTCATCAATCCTGCACCCCTTCACTCCGTGCTGCACAGCGAGAATTATTTCTCCAAATGATTTGATTTATCGAAGATCCTTGCAGGGGCTCGTTCTTGGATTTCCAAGCAAAAGCTACAATGACTAGTCTGATCGACGTTGCTGGGCCATCTAATCAATTCACCCTTCCAAACTACAGACTCACCCCGCTACCCAACGATATATAGACGACGCAATACGATTTTTCGCTCGCGATTATGTCGGAATCCGTCCTGTCGATATTCACAACGGACGATTTCCTCCATCCCACCCCCGTTGAAGGCTCTGAAAGAACTCATCCTCTCGCGTCTGCCGATCACAGTCGTCGACGTCGACGACGTCGATCCTATCGCTCCCGGGTAACGTGCCAATCCGGCCGTCCTGTTGGCGAACATGCTCATCACCACCCACGGACATGTCTCCTTCCAGAGAGGCCCATCTTCTATCCGACTCGCTCGTCGTGGTTCCAGTAGCCTGTCCATCCGTAGCTTCACCAAAAGCAGTCGTGTCAGTCTCTCCTCGTAGCGCCGTCCCCGTTTGACCTCCGACCTGAACTCGCTCCTCCTCTGCTTTTCGCTCCTCAAGCCGCCTCAGCTTCTTCCGCGCCGTTTCTCCGCGTTCCGCACCACTGGGTTCCACTCCGGGTGATCCTCTGGAGTGATCTGGAATTGCTGTCGTGAATGGCAGTCGTACTCCTTCATGGCGACCCTGCGGCAGTCCCGGTCGAAGAGCAGGTGGGACTGGTCAGCGAGGTCCATCCTGTCTACCGCTTCGCGCACGGCACTATATATGCTCTCTGCTCTTGGCTTCATAAAGTCACGTATCAGGCTGTGCGGCATACCGTTGTCGAGGCGAATCAGTTCCTTGACTCGTCGCCTGAACGGATCGTCGGGCTGCTCCGACTCTCCTGTAGCTACTCCGTCTGCCGGAATTTGCTGAACATGTCCCGTTTCCTCTTCCTCTTCCTCTTCTGCTACCCCGCCTGCCCTCTCTGGATCCGTTTCGACACCGTCCTGACTCGGTGGCGCATGCAATGACCCTCGAGTGCTGTTCGTCATCGGAGGCTCCTTGCCGGCTGGCTCAGCGGGGAACCCGGTTGACGGCAATGTGCTGCTGATTTCATCATGTTTGTTGTATTCTCCGGTGTCGTGGTCGACTTGCGAGGCCGCAGCGTTGAACGTGCCATCATAGCGGTCGACGTCCGGGAAAATTACATGATGCGTGGAGGAAGTGCTCCGTTCGATTTCCCCAACCTGACTCGTCATCGACATCGAGCCAACAGGCGCCCCGGATGCCCCGACTTCCTCGGCCTCCTCCCCTATCATCATCCCAGTCGTCTCTGTCGAATGTGCCCGAGAGGTCCTCCTGTCTTTGGCTTTCTTGGGCATCGAACCGTGCAAAGGCGCCCGTGAAGCTTTCCTCTTCCGGATCGAAGACGGCCTATCCTGAGCTCCGGCCACCGTATCAGATATCTCATCGTTGCTATTACTCCCAGCAGCAGCCTCTGTCTCTGTCGCCGGCCCACGCGTCGTCTCGCTCTCCTTTCGCACCTTCTCTATGCGCCAGACACCGTCGTCACACAACTGAGAGGTGAACTCGATTCCTCCATGGCTATATGTCCTTGTTCTCGATCGTATGCCATTGGCGGTGTCGCTGTCGTTGTTGTATGCGACCGCTCTGGCCACGTTGCCGCCACGCGGACGAGGCTTCCCGCGCCGCTTGGCAGCCTGCACTTCAGGTAATACCACCTCCCTTGTTGTTGCGACGGTCTCGTGATTCTGCGATCCCGTGTGCTCGGCTGGTTCAGTGTCTTGCCGTCTCTGCTAACGATGCAAGTCGCTCCAACTCACCTTGCGCATGTTGTCTCGAATCTCTTTTCGAATCTCGTCGAGTTTTTCGTCCTCGAGCATGTTCTCGCTTACCCTCTTGTAGCACTGCGTCATTCGCTTCTCAATGCTCTTGGCCATACCCGTGGTGATGCAGTCATTCTGTAGGATGACGTCGATCCCGGCAACTGTCTTGTTTTCGTGGAGCTCTTGCTGAAGAAACGTGTTGATCTTCGCATGGGCCTGTCTACATCCCGCCGCGAATGCATTTCTCAACCCTCGTTCTATGACCTCGCTTATCAAGGCGGTCTGCTCTTGACTAAGTTTGTGGAGTGGTCCGGGAATCTCCCTTGACCTTGGTTGCGCTGCGCGACCATCACCTTGCCACTCTTCGTTTGAAAAGGTCCGCTTCGGCGCTTGCGTTTGGGGCTGCTTCACATCCCGCGTGGCTTTTGGATTATTGCCAAGACGAGCTCCAGCCGGGGTAGGCTGTCGTTGATATCCTTTCTTTCGGTGTTAGCGGTGCACGACGTGGTTGAGCGCTTAGGATAGATGGCATGGCATACCCGGGTTATTGCACGAGGTTGCATCGCCAGAAACCTGTGTACCGTGCCTAGAAGCTCGTCCAGGCTTATCAAGCTGCACCGGCTGCTGCGGAGCATGGCTCTTATTCGGGTTGTAAATCATAGGCTGGCCTACCGGGTGTCTGTAATTGTGACTCGATACCTGTTCATACTGGTCGTATGATGAAAGCAGGGACGTCATCGGAGAAGGGAAGCTTCCTTGGGAAGTCTCGGGGCCTTGATTATAGATGTGAGAATCGGTTGTTTGTGATAAGCTCGAAGTATGAAGCGACGACGGCATACGAGTGCCTTGACTCGTCGACATTGCACGGGCATCATCGGAATGAACCCCCGTCATGAAGGCGTATGGCGCACCACCACCCGCTTGCCCGGATAGCGCCTCAAATGAGCCAGGGACGCGGGCATCTGAGATTCCAGTAGTTTGAAAAGACATTGCCGGGTCCGAGAGATAATTGTAGTCGCCGGTACTTAAATCCGCACCCATGTTATCACCGTAGTTGAGAAGGGTTTGTTGAGGAAACACCGTCGATCCGGAAAACTGAGAAGCAAACGAACCCGAATCAGTCTGTCCCTGATTAAAAATAGGCTGTTGGACCTGTGTTCCAGTATTTAAACCCGGATACTGCTTTTTTTTTTAATTAAGAACAGGTCAGCTTTGGACCTCTTCTCTCCCCAGAGTGTGTGAGGGTACTTATTTCTCACCATCTGCGGCGGAGCGAACGGCCGTGAACCTGCCATCATCATGGCATCGGCATGGTATTGCGGTGCACCCCAATTCATCATCATGCTCTGCGGCTCGGGCACGAGCGATCTGTCCCCTGCGGAAACGGACGGCAACTGCGTATTGGTATAATCCGAAAACTGCTTGTTCTGCACCGTTTCGTCATTTCTGCCCCGAGGCGTCATCTCGGGCTGTCTCCCGAATCTCTTTCCTCTCCTCTTCTCTTATCCAAGGACCGAAGCCGGCAACGGGTTATAGGAAGATAAACGGGCTAGGAAGCTTAGTTTCAAAAAAGAGTAGTTCAGCGTTGGAAGCCCAGCGTAGTAAATCTGACTGGTGCGCACAACAAATGTCGTGACAAAGTTGTGGGGGGGGGGATGTGTTGAGAGGGAAAGAAGAAACCCCCGAGAAGGGGAGAGGAGGGCGGAACGAAAAAGTCAGTAATTGGAAGGCTGGTAATGGGTTTAAAGGACTCATCAGGCCTTTGATCACTTTTCTTTGGGCAGAGGTGAAAAAGTGTGGATTGTTGTTGTGACGTGGACACAAAAGGGTTGTTGATAACAAAGTGAGAACAAAGTCAGTCAGTCAGGTTGGTGCTGGACTGTGTGGCCAAAGGGGGGCGGCAAGCAAGCAACAACATTCGGTCGAGCAATGAGCTCAATGAACTCTGACCAAGACGCGGAATCTTTATCAGGGCCAAAAGTCACTTCTTTCAAACCCACCCCATACTCCTCATCAGTTGTCTGGGTGGTCAAGTGAGTGAGTGAGCGAGCGATTCAAGGCATCAACAAACAACAGCGTCTGGGCGCGGGAGCCACCAAACCAACGCAGGGTCCATCTACATGTTGCTTTTTCCTTTGCCTTGGTAGAAAGTACAGTCATGTAAGTAAAGGGAGTCAATCATCCACTGGAACAAGTCGAGTCCATCACAGAATCATCCTCAATGATGCTGTTTGCCAACGCCATGTGATCAAAGTTGCCGCATATCGTGAAGCACAGTGATGAACCCTCAATTCCCATGGCATGCAATCTTGTCCAGGCACCACCACATCACTGAACCCAGCCCTTGACGCCGAACTCCTGATGACTTGTTCACAGATCCGAGGGGGTTTGCCATTCTCCCTTTCAACGCCAAATTTTCAATTCACACAGTCTAGTACCTCAAAATCCGCCCCGGTTGCGCGCCCCGGTTGCGCGCTGTCGTGTGCTTTCTGTACAACACTAAGAAACCTCTTCAACCATCTTGCCAGAGGTCAGCCCGCCGCCCCTTGAGAACACTTGGCCAGCTGGGCCGGACAGAATGTCCTCGGGCACCGATACGTTGCTTCCGTTCTTGTTGTTGATCCATCGTATCAAAGTCGAGTTGGATTTATGTTCCCCTTCGTCGGGGCTCTCACCTCGGGCAGCTGCGGCGGCAGCCTTTCGATTTACTTTTGGCGCTTGCTTCTTCAATAATTTATTGATCGTTTCCATCTGTGACCCTGGGTTAGTCACAACTCGCCTCGCGCGACAAAGTGCGCGACAGAAATGCCCATCATCTTACCTTGACTTCCTCAGTGCGCTTCTCACTGAGATTACGACGACGTCGGGCCATTTCCTGTCGTCGCATGGACAGTTCTTCAGCTGTAAAGTGCTTCTTCACTTGCACCTCTATGGAGCCCATCGTCAGCTCTGCATGCGGCTACGGCGCGTTAGGAGTATGCTCTTGTGCTTACCATCAGACAGCTTCATGTACTCCTGAGGCTCGTCCTCGAATCTAGCCCTTTGACGCTTCGTCATCTTGGTGAGGTCTGGATACTCTTCTTGGCTGCCTTCATCGCCATCAACTCCAGCAGCAGCACCGCCAATTCCCACCTCGCCCCCGCCCTCTACATCGGCATCGGCATCAGCATCGGCATCGGCATCGGCATCGTCATCGGCATCGTCATCCTCCTCTTCGTCTTCTTCCTCATCTTCCTCATCTTCCTCATCTTCCTCATCTTCCTCTCCCGCCACTTCAATTTCTTCGCCTTCAGCGTCCTCGTCAGCCATCGTCTCATCGCCGAACCCTATAGTTTGTTCCCCATCGTCACTGTCCGCAGGATCACTTAAATCGTCCTCGTCGTCCTCGTCGTCCTCGTCTTCCTCGTCTTCCTCGTCAACGGCTATCTTGGCCGCAGCAGCCTTGGCAGCAGACCTGGGGGCGGGTTGTGAAACCCGGATTGTATGACCTGCGCCAGAGGTGATGGAAGCATCCATGTCAACATCTCCTTCGGCGTCTTCTTCCCCTTCGGCATCGAGTTCCTCTCCTTCGGCGTCGACTTCCATTTCATCGCCCTCTGCATTTTCATCTGCTTCTCCTACCCCATCAGCTTCGGCGTCTTCGTCATCATCGTCATCCGGGCTAGAATCGATGACATAATTCTTCCTGCCGCCTCGGTTTCTGGTACCATGAACAATTTCAGCAGCGTCGGATCGTTCATTCCGTCGATTAGCGCCTCGCGTTGACCTGGAAGTCTGGACCGTGACACTTTCGTCAGGAGATGATGAGGGCATGTCTCGAGCGGTACCCGCACCAGATGTGCGACCGGATCTACGAGATGACATTGGGCTTCTATCGGCTCTATCACTTGCGTCAGCCCATCTTGCATGTACAGAGATCGATTCATTTGCTCTTGTAGCAGCAGATCGCCGCGGTCGCGTGGCCATAGCGGTCTTTTGTCGTGATGTCTCGAGGGCACTGCGGCAAAGGAAGCCTAGCCCTCTACAGGGGGTGCGTTGTAGACACAGAGATGCAAATGCAGGAACACAGAAATGCAGACACGACAGTTGAGCTTAGAGCAGTCAAGGCCGTTCTTGTGAGGGATGAATGAAAAAAAAAAATGAGGGCAAAAGGGAGAGTTGGTGCGGGTGATGGCCGAGGGGGTTCAACTATAGTCGCAAGCTCCGTCTAGATGGCAATATTGCAGCATGGCAACAGGATTTCAAATGTCAAGGAGAAGATTTTGAGGCGAAGTGCAAAGAAGACGGGGAAATTTGACAATTGAACTTTGTTGAACTCGACCAGGCATCAACCAATGCAAAGCAGCAAAGGACAGTGCAGATGTTGGACAGGATGAAGTGAATGCAAAACCAAACACCAAACCCCAAAAACCATTGGCCAGCTGTGCCACCAAAAAGGCAAAAGGCGGCTACAGACAGACAGGCACGTGTGCCTCGAGTAGCACGGAGTCACAAATTTGGACTGACAAACGACACGGCGACTAAGCTTTCTCACCCAGACATGACAAGTGGCTGCCCACGGTGACAGCCTCGATGTTGCGTGGACCAAGACGGGGGACCAAGACGGGGGACCAAGACGGGGCTGGTGTAATGAATGCCGCAGACAGCGATGCCAGGTGTCCAAAGAGCCACCAATGAAGGATTCTGCGTTGGGCGTTGGGCGCGCGCAAGATGGGGTGGGATGGGATGGGATGGGATGCATCCAGGTGAGGTGTTTTGCGCAACAGCGAACGTTCCGTGACAATGGCAGGAACAAAACACAAAGGAGAGACTCAATGGCTTACCTGAATAATCCGTAGGCACTATAGTCTATCGCGAATTCGTCAATGAAGCGGCAATGCCAAACTCGTCCTACTCCGTACTCCTTCCCCGTATCTAGTAGGTCAAGGGACAGACAACACAAGTTCGCGGCGGACGAGCCTCGACCTCAGCCTCGTCCTTTGGACAGCGGACAGCCGGTCGGCGGACTTGGTCGAGAGAGTCGTTGACAGGTCGATTGGAATTGATTGATTGATCAAGGATGCCGCGATTTCCTGCTCCTGGCCACCTGTCGACTGAGCCAATCCTGCCCTGCCCTGCCCTGTCCTGCCCTGTCCTGTCCTGCGTGGGAAATCCGGTATTATGCCGGGAGATGTCCCAGAACCAGAAGCTGCCTGGAAATGGGGAGGAATTCAGGCAATTCTCAATCTCGAGAATCCTTGTTGGCACCTTGATCAGGAGATCAAGGCTGTAACATCATATCGATAGTGAGACGACGTTGTAGGTCCAGGGATTCTCGTGGGACGCAAGAGCCGTGAGTACGTGATGCCGTAGTTAATCGTGGACAGAAAGCACAATCAATCGAATGCGTCGCGTAGAGCTCTACAATGGAAATAAGATCCAGATACCGCTCCCTTCGGATAATGATGCCTTCAAAGAAAAGGACCTGCCTGACGTGGCTCAGTGCCATGGCTCAGTGCCATGGCTTGTGGGTGGGTCAGGCCACGACCCGTTTTTCATCCGCTGCTGGCAGGCCATTGGCCCTTTCTTTCCATTACTGGTGCATACGGTACGGATTAGTCCGTACATGTAATCCGTATGCACGTACGGAGTAATTGCTCGACAAAGTTCCCCAGATTTTATTTTATATTTGGGCAGCCGCTGTGCCGAGGCACCTGACCATGTCCGAACGAATTCTCGAGCAACCATACTCACATTGCCTTGCCTAACTCACGAAGTCTCTGCAACGTCTTCCAACGTCTTTCAACGTCTTCTCCCCAAGTCCTGCGACCTATCGACAAGTCGTACGTAATCACAGCAAACCACGCACTGTCCCAACCATGAGCAACACAGACGACAAGCCTGGCGCCGCCGCTGCCGCCGAGCAGGAAAAACCCGACCAGCAAGACACCCAACCCGACCAACTAGAAGTCGCTCGCAGATTCCTTGGCGAGGAGCACGTAAAAGCCTCATCCCGCGACAGGAAGATTGAGTTTCTCAAAGCAAAGGGCCTCAATGAAAGCGACATTGAGAGGCTCTTGGGTCAGGCGGAGGAGTCCAACCCAGCAGCATCACAAGTTCGTCCCCCCCCCCCAAATCACCGTTCAATTCTTTCTTTCCATGACGAGGCCTGACCTCGAGCAGCAAGAGCAGAGCCTCGAGTTAGAGACTACCACCACACAAACTCCTACATCCACAAGCCAATTCCCACCTTCCAACGCAACCAACGACCGACCGCCCATCGTCACATACCCCGAGTTCCTCGTTAAGCCAGAACGACCACCTCCATTGGTGACCAGACATGGTCTCATAAATACCTTGTACGCCTTTGCCGGCCTATCGACCATACTGTACGCCACGAGCAAGTACCTCATCGCCCCAATGGTCGAGAACTTGACGGAGGCGCGAACCGAGCTGCATCATGTCGCAGCCAAGAAACTGGACCACTTGGTGGCGCAACTGGAGAGAACGGTGTCAGTCATCCCGTCCGCCTATGCCCAGTCTACAGGATATGATGAGAAAGACAGTATCGATGCCGAGGATCCTACGGAGATGTTCCATCGGGATGTCGGCACGCAAACTTCTTTAATTGACAACGCTCCCGCGCCAGCAGCCAAGTCGGTAGAGACCGCGTCCAAAGGTCACGCTGATAACTTGGCGTCTTTGACCAAAACATTGTCTGTCCTCAAGGATCAGTTCAGAGCACAGAGTGAAGGCTTCGAGGACGTCAAGACGTTACTGGATGTCTTCCGGGACGACCTTGACGGCATGACTTATGGTGGGGTCACTGACCTCGTCGGTGGTTACGACGTGTATGGAACGTCCAAGAAGCACGAGCCCGAGGATGAGATTCGCAAAGTCAGGGATAACATCCGGCGCGTCAAGGGTGTTCTGTTGAGCACCAGAAACTTTCCTGCCTCTACTAGATGATGACTTGCGGTCGGTGGCGATGGGGAAAATGGGTTCACTCTTTGAGACGAGACATATTTTACATCAATGTACATTTGAATGTCCCTCATGACTAACATCTGCATCTATCCACCCAAATTTCCACTTGCAGGTTAACACATAGCAAAGTATACCCTCATGCCTGCTTCAAGTCGCCATGGCACTCATGGTATCACTCCGAAAAGAGTGACCGGGTGATATCATGTTCAAGTCTTCCATCTCTCCATGACAGTTCTTGACGGCATATGTCATTCTTTTTCAGGGTCGTGTATCCCGTAACGAGTAAACAGCGATTGCCATGGTGACACGATAATGTGTTGGAATCCCATTCCCGCTTCGAGTTGTCTTGTGTACCAGTTCAAGGTCGGCTGGAACGTGAACGGTATGCGACCTGGTCCTCGGTGGCCCAGGATCGCATCCCGGAAATAATTTCGGCATGGTGCGGCCTGCCAATCCGCGGTTGCACCCGGGGGCGGCTCTAAGATTGCTCTTACCGGGAGTGACTGTGAGTGAGGTAGATCCAGGCTCACCGACGAGGGTGAATTCGCTGTCGCTTTGCTAGCAGGCCGAGAGCCTGGGTTGAGACATTTCCATCCTCGGGTTGGAAGAGAATCGCTGGCGATTGGAAGCTTATGTCTGATCGTGTCGGGAAGCTCCTTGATCCAGGATAATGCACGATCAATGTCATCCACATATCCCTTGTTCTCATCTTGAAAATCGCCAAACGGTCCGAGCCAGACTCGATCGAGGGGGAGAGCGCTTTCTTGGTCTCGAGTTTTCTTTTCAATCAGGTCAATGAGCTGTCGCTGAGGCCTCATCAAATCCTCATCATATAAGTCCTCTGGTTCTGCGACCCTTGCCGCCAGATCGGGATCCCATATAAGCAGTTCCATTTTTTCCCACGGCCTAGTAAAGATGTTTCTAGGTCGATAAATAGCAATCCATGGTGACCACTTAATCTGATGCGGACCCAAATCAGGGTTCGGTGGTTGATCGTGAATTGTAGTATAAAACAACCCAACATAGGTATTCTTATATGCGGGGAAAAGCACCTTTGTTCTGATATGATGGATTCTCCCAAAAAGGGGCTCAGCAAAGAAGCTGAACCACCGTGTAAAGTTTATCAAGCCTGTGTCTGACTCTGTGTGCTGAGGAATGTCTGGAAACTTGCCCATGACAGCATATCTGTAAAGAACCATGGGGCAAAATTCCCTAGACTTATAATCTTGTTCAATGTCTATCAGTGAGTCCCGAATTCTTATGGCATCCACGTCCGGTTTGTTCTGTAGTTGCGGTGAAGAGTCCATGCGGCCTTGGCTCGAGATATTCGCAGTTGGTACAAGTTGAACTGGTTGTAACTTTCGTGAAAGCCGTGTTTGGGACTGATGACTAGACCCAAGGACGAAAAATTTTCTAAATGAATGGTTAGGGGATACTGTCCATGAACCGAACCAGTTCACCAAGCTTTGCTCATCATTTCCATCTAGGATATCGGGGGCATATATGAAAGGGGAGCCCTCCCAATCTCCCGTTTCGTCAATCAGCTGTCGCACTAGATTGAAACACTTGAAGAGAGCCTCCTCACTGGCCTTGGCTCGTTTCTTTTGGCTGGCGTTAGAAGCCGCGAATCGTGACGACGAATCAGCTTTTTCCATGGCCAGGTCTAATAACCAATGAGATACGTCATACGCGACAGCCAATTTTCCCAGGCGATATTTTGAGCTGTGATGAGTGTAATTCTGCCAAAAGAATTTGACAAAATTATAGGCCTGCTCTGGCTGCGATACCAGAAAGCTCGGCGTGACTAAGATGACTATCCCCAAACTGAATATTTGACGCAAGTGATAGTTACTCGGACCAGGAGTAAGATCGTTTCCTTTTGAAGACAAGTGATAACGAGAAAAGCACCAAAAACTGATCTTCTTCCCCTGGTAGCCATGTAAGATTTGCCCAAGGTGTGGCATCGATCGGATTGCCCAGATAGCGTCTTCGTGAAGTATCACGTTTCCTCTATCGAGAAGTATGAATTCTGACCATTGCCCAGATAAGAGGCTGGTTTTAGTTGCGCAACCGCTGTCTGACTCTCGGAGCCATTGAGAAACCATGACTGCCTCGTGGTAGGCTGCTTGAGGAAACACTAGGAAGAAGTTCTGCGTTATGCCTTCGGATGCGCTGTTCTTGAACAATTTTTCGTACGTGCCGCCGAGGAAGAATTCGTATGCATTTAGGTCTCTTTCTTGATAGGCAACTGGAGGTAAGGGTGCTAGCATCAATCGCGAGATCGGGGGCTGTGGGAGGAAGATCAAATAGCGAAGTTCCACGAGCCCTTCTAGAGAATGACCGTTGTTGCTGAGAAGATTTGCTGTGGACAAAGCCTCAGGAACATGAATGGCAATCGAGATCCCATCCAGGAGGCATGTGGCAGCAAGTTGTCCTACCTGTAATCTCTTGACTATAGATTCAAACAAGATTTTGCCTTCATCGTTTGCTTGAATATTACCTTGACAGACAGTAACCTCTTCGAGTGCCCCGTGTTCCGTTTGTGATCTGAGATCATGCATGGAACACAGATGAGAGAAATGTAACTGGGGCCGACTTCTTAGGTGACAGGACCAGGGAGATTTGTCGTCTGTAGTCCATCCTGAGAATTCAAGCCTGACGGCGACTTCGGGGTTGGGCCCAAATTGACAGACTTTGAACACGTTTTTGAAATCCGTCAAAGGGGTTTCGATAGGATTATCAGGAGATGAATGGATAGCGAGCGGTACCTCTTCGTCCCGTTTTAATGCACCGGGGTCAACTCCTTTCGATTTCTCAAACTCCTCTTCGCCTTCTGACACAAACAGACTCTCAAAATGGTCAAGAGATTGTTCTTGCTCTCCTTCCAAATCATCCGCCCAGCGGACCTTTTTCTTCTTCTGCCCATTGTATTCTGGCAGATGAGAATGGTCGCTTTGCTGGAGTACCTCGTCATTTTTGCCAGTCCCTTGTGAAGCCTTGTCTGCATTCAAAGTTGTCCCAGCGCGAATTGGAATTAAAGGAAGTGATGCAGCTGCTTGTGTTGGAGGTGTAATGCCTTCTTTATCCCTCCGTGCCTTCTCCACCATCCATATTTTGCGATAATTGAAGAGTTTGGATTTGCGACTATGGCTAGATACAGCATCCAAAAGGTTGCGACGGGGTTTCCGTTTCTTACCACCAACAAACACGTTGAATATTGAGCTACATCCCGTGCTCTCTGAGTTGTTCCTAGTTAATGCTTTCAACGGGGTTTTCCTCGCTTCATCTTTCGATGGCAGAGCGGCTGAATCTTTCCGGGAACCGAATTTACCGGCAAGGTTTGACAAAGAGGCTGTACGACTGCTGCTTGCCTCTTTTGGTGATGTGGGACTCTTCTCAGGAGGACGCCTCTTCTTGGCTAAAGAAGCATCTTCTCCTTGGGGACTCTTGAATCTCTTGGGTCTTCTTGAAAGCTGTGGCTCTTCCTGATGAGTCTCTGAGGGATGTTGAGAGGTTGGTGTTCCAGCTGAACTTGTGCCAACAGCCTTCTCCCTTCGAGCTGTCTTCAATTCAGCAAGGGTTTGATCATCTCGCTCATGTTTGTCACAAGTTTCATCTTCGGATGGACCTTGTACACTGTCTAGCCACTCCTGCAGGCTGAATGGAAGACGCCTTATACTCAGCCCGGCAAGTGCTCGCTTCCGGTTCCGGGCCTCATGTTTGGCGTATTGTGAACGGATATCGGCGTTCACGGCCTTCCTCCAGTCGTTGATTTTGAATCCAGGGACTGTGGTTCTACCAGTCCGTTCCACCGCTGCCTTCCAGTCGGTCAGCAGCTCTTGGCTCAAATGCTCAGCTGGTTCCCAGGTGGCATCGCAGAGTTCAAACCCTGACCATTCGATAAGATATTTCTCTTGGCCATCAATTTTGGCCTCCGCTAGTATTCTTGTCACGGCCCACTCATCTTCCAAGTTCGCATCTTCCGACGTAGATGATAGGACCGAGCTGTCGCTGTCATCGGCCGAATCATCTGTGACGGCAGATGAGATTTGAGAGACCTGATTCATGGAGCTAAGAGTGATTTCAGACAAGATTGTGGCAGCGTGCACTCGGTGACAGGTGACAGTTCAATCGTAAACAGACTGGTTGCTGAGATGCATGGTTAGTCGCAGGGTGCTGTGCTGCATACATGTATATCGGGTATGGCAGAGCTGGTGCAGGCTGTGTATGTCGTCTCAAGCAGTAGCAGACCGGTCGCGTGGTTTAAAAGGAAAATGTACAGTGCGAGGGGCGCATGCACGGTCAGCCAGACATGACTGGTCCAGTTTGCTGGGCCAACCTCCCGCTCACTGACTCAGACTCATCAACTTTCCACAGACCGGTGCGGAATGGGCAGGCACGATAATTCATTCATTTCTCTGCGCTCGACTGGATTTTGCATCGACCAGACGCTTCATATCTCCTCCAGGTCACCCAGATCATCCGCACCAGCCTTGATCCTACCACGTACAATTTTGGCACCAGAGTTTGTAAAACAAAATCTGAATAAATGCTCAGTGCTACCTTCTTCTCCTTAAGCAACTACTTTTATGAAAAAGAAGAAGAAAAGAAGGCGCAGTCATTGTTCTGAGCTGCGAGCTACCACTTCGTACTCCGTCAATATTTGGTCTGCTGCATCAGCTCTCGTGCGAAGGGCTGGGAACGGCAGAGGTTCCCCTTGTTTCACGATTTCGTCAAAACCTCTTGCCAGTGAGGTATGGATGTTGTTTTTACCTTTAACGCATGAGTCACTTGTATTAGACTAAGAGGCCGTCGCTCTTCAGGTGGGCCGGGAACTTGAGAATTAATTAAATTAATTAACATCACCGGCCTCTCTTTCAACGCTCGGTCAAAATGTTCGAGCGCACTGACAAGTACCTTTGAAGTTGTCTGGTTTTGCGGAATACGGAGTGCATGTAGTCAATTCAAGCACGAGGACTCCCTCCGTACTCACTAACTGACAGGGTTGCCATGCTCCAGTGTTTCGGTTGTGCTCGCGCCCCCCTTGCACCAAGAGCTTGCCAATCAGCCCACGCCATTTCCCTCTTTTCCTCAGGTTCTATGCTTGAGGTGGGCGGATGACAAGTTCGACCAAAACCACACACACGCTTTTGCGTACACCACTGGCAGTGACCACTGACCACAAACCACAGACCACACAGTATCTCTTCCCCTCTACAACTGCACCCACATCCACCACATCCACCTCACGGCCGACGCATAATACCGTCTCTTTTAACCACCTTGTGATTCCCTTCGGTCGAGCTTTTAATATTTTCAGCCTGTCGAGTCATCATAAAGCTCCAACATCGCCGCCATGGCCAACGACGAATACGATGTATGTTATGCCCCTCTCTTAACCCCTCGGACTAGTCTCGCGACCGCTAACGATAGGGATTTCCGTCACTCCCCGGCAGTTTCTCTTCAAAGGTATTGCTCCTCACACAGACAGCATTAGGCCACAGTAACTAGTTCACATCGGCGAAATCAAACTAACACTTCGTTCAACAAGTCGTTTTGATTGGAGATTCTGGTGTCGGAAAATCCAATCTTCTCAGTCGATTCACGCGAAACGAGTTCAACCTAGACTCCAAGTCTACCATCGGCGTCGAATTTGCCATGAGATCCATTCAGGTCGATTCTAAGACCATCAAGGCGCAGATCTGGGATACTGCTGGACAGGAACGCTATCGCGCCATCACTTCTGCCTACTATCGCGGAGCCGTCGGAGCCCTACTTGTCTACGATATCAGCAAACACCAGACCTACGAGAACGTGACTCGGTGGCTGAAGGAGCTACGTGATCATGCTGACGCCAACATCGTCATCATGCTCGTCGGAAACAAGAGCGATTTAAGGCACCTCCGAGCTGTTCCCACGGAAGAAGCAAAGGCTTTTGCGAGTATGTGCTGACGCAATGGGTGGTGGAGTATACACAAGATGTCACGAGAAGCTTGCTAACACCTGGGGCCTCAGGCGAGAATCACTTGTCTTTCATCGAGACGTCAGCTTTAGATGCCAGTAACGTCGAGCTCGCCTTCCAAAACATTCTGACCGGTATGTGGCTGTCTCTCCGACCGAATATGATTTGTGTGCGCGAAGTGATGCGGTATCTGACGACATTTGACCACTATAGAGATCTACCGAATCGTATCTAGCAAGGCTCTCGACAGCGGCGACGGTGCTCAGGCCACTATCGGCGCCGGCACCAACATCTCTCTGAGCAAGCCGGCCGATGACGACTCTTCCAAGGGTGGCAAGTGCTGTTAAACGATGCCGCAACAGAGCGCCGCAGTCTACTGATGTGGAAATGACACTTTGTGTTTCAATCGACCCCAGGAGCGGATGTTACGTATGGAAATAATCTTTTGGCGCAGAATGGAGGACATGAGGAATGGTGATACGTCTTTGTCAAAACTTAGAAGGCGGTGACGCTTTTACTTTCTTTTTTGTTCCTTGTTTGTCACGACGGTGATCGGGCCTAATGTTTTGGGCAGTCGCTACGGGAGGCAATGTTCCTCTATCTAAACGTATGGCAGTTGAATGAATCTTCAATGATCCTGCTTTCTTCCTTGTGTTCCCAGATTGACCCTAGTCTCAAATTTCAGGGTTGTGCCTGGTCTGATCCTCATTGGAACGAAGGATTGGTTATAACTTTTTTTTGTCGTTTTTCGTATGGTCAGAAATTTAGGATCAAGTGCTTGTAATATATAGCTCGTGAGAATACATCGATATTACTGAAAGCTTCGCGTGCAATAGTTCAGCCGCCAGAACATATTCCTCCGCTCAAGTGTCAACAGAACTCCATTGTTACTTCTAAAGAGAATGACTTATTGCACTGCAAAACAAGCAACGCGGAAAGGCATGTTCGGTGTGCTGGTATCATTCAGAACTAATAGACAAGCTATTTAGATTAAGTCGTCGTTCGCAGTGGGGCGCACGATGCTTGGCACCGAAGGGGGGGCCATGTCTTATCGATAAGAGCCGCTACCCTTTGTGTGCCATTTTTTTTCTAGGAACTGCAGCTGCTTTTGGCTTACCACTGCCACAACTTTTGTCAGTTTCAACAGGCTTCACTTTGTCAACTGCTTCTTTAGAGATAGAGTGAAAATGGCATCCGTCTACAAGTCGTTGTCGAAAAGTGATGCGCAACAAAAGCCCACAGCGGCTAGTAATGGCGTCAAGAAAAACAAGCAACGAGTTTTGATCCTCTCATCTCGCGGCGTGACCTACAGGTTTGTAATCGCCTCGGATATTTCAAATCTTGACTCTTGAATACTAACCACTCTGTGCGTATGCAGACACCGGCATTTGCTAAATGACCTTGCTTCTATGTTGCCTCATGGTCGCAAAGACGTCAAGTTTGATTCCAAATCTAAACTCAACGAACTCAACGAACTTGCCGAGTTATACAACTGTAACAACGTGCTCTTTTTTGAGGCCAGGAAAGGAAAAGATCTCTACATATGGCTAAGCAAGGTTCCCAACGGCCCGACCATCAAGATGCACCTCCAAAACTGTAAGGAATACAAGAACACATTTGCCAATTCGCAGCACAACTAATGCTTTCCTGCGCAGTGCATACTATGGAAGAACTGCATTTCACTGGAAACTTCTTGAAGGGCTCTCGTCCGATTTTATCATTTGATGCTGCCTTCGACGAACAACCGCATTTGCGACTCATTAAAGAAGTCTTCCTACACACATTCGGAGTACCTCAAGGTGCCCGCAAGTCTAAGCCCTTTATCGACCATGTTATGGGTTTCAGCGTAGCTGATGGGAAAATTTGGGTGCGAAATTATCAGATCAACGAAGAAGAAGCCTCGCTCCTCCAGTCAGGTGATGGCGAAGAAGGCAGCAAGAAGTCCAAGGGTGCATCCGCCAAAGCCGGCGCAAATACGGAAATCAAATTGATTGAGATTGGGCCCCGGTTTGTCTTGACGCCTATAGTGATACAGGAAGGCTCCTTCGGCGGTCCAATCATCTATGAAAATCGCGAATTCATTTCACCCAACCAAATCCGTTCCGACCTTCGAAAGGCAAAGGCCTCCAGACACAACGCCAGAGTGGAACAGAGTGTTGAAAGATGGTCGAGGAAAGGAGAACTGGGATTACGCTCCAGTGCCGGCGTCCGGCCTGTCAAGAATGAGTTGGATAAGAAATCGGTCTTTGCATAGAGAGCGACGAGGGATAGAGATTCGCAACTTGTAGATGGACCAAACGCGACGCTGGAGTTTTTGATCATTGTTTACCATTGCAGACTTACTCGTGGAAAGTGCGACGTGTACTAGAAATCAAACTAAAAAAAGCGATATTTTTCCAACTTCGGTACCAGGTGTTTAATGGGTTGGTCACTCTGGAAGTGTGCGATCCAAAGCATGACACATATCTCAGCGCATATAGAGCGTAAAAATTGTTGTGGTCGGACTCTAATCAATATTGATCCTTTTTTTGAGTAAGGAAAAAATTGTGAGCAAGTCAACAAGAACACGCTTTTGAAATCAATTATTATAAACCATGCAGACAGAGTGCTCCGTAGTGGTCCAAGTAATCACTGCTAACATGCTATGGCCAAATCTGGGGTCGATGGTGTCATTGGTCGCTGATGATCTTATGGGGTCGCAGCAGATTTGAGGTAATGTGTACGGAATAAATCCGTACGCCGGATAATCGGACGCGCCAGCACTCTCTTCCTTGTCCCCCTTCTTCCACCCCTTTTCTTTTTCCCGCAACACTCATCAGCATCAAGTTACAACTTCCACAACCATGGCTTTACTGGTTGTGAGAGACTCATTCATTACGATGGAGCCTCTTCGCCGCGCAACCCGCGCAACTCTAACATCAACTCCTTTAGGCTTTGTCTGCCCTCGTTCCAGCCCCAACGCCGGGGTTGCAGAACAATAGACCACTCATTACTCGCTTATGTTACTTGCCGAGTATCACGAAGCCATCGTGGAGTGTACAAGCTCCAGAATTGTCCCATCTGGCGCGCTAAGGCTTGCCATCATATCAAAGCTCAAGCTCTATTTTTCACTGGGGTAGCTTTGAGAAGGCATCTGAAAGCTATTTTCCGGAACACCACACAAGAGTAGCGACTTAGCCCCCATCATACAGCAACAGCAAGCAACAGCAACAGCAACATCAACATCAACATCACATCGTGGGGCCCTGAGGTGAATACTTATATACCATGCTTATCAGATCAAGTGGGTCCATGTGTTTTGGAGTAGTTGGCGTGAATTTTAACAGTTTTCAGATTATCTCAATATTCCGGCGTCTCGAGATTGATCTTCATTACAGCTTCGGTTGGTGTTTCTTTTTGCCCAATAGGCACAGAAGAGTCTGACATTCGACCATTCATTCCCAAGGGAATATCACAATCTACTGCCAGGACACAATTTAAAGCAAAACAAAAGCAAAAAAAATAGGGGAAGATACGAACGCAAATCAGGAGAGAGAGGAAGTGAATAAATTACCACAGAAAGGAAGCCCATTTCGCTTCTATACAACTCAAAACTAATCAAGGACTACGCCAGCCCGGTTAGTGCCACCCGCCAGTCGCTCTCCAAATGGCAGCATCGCACAGACTTTACGCATGCCTTGCAGGTTTGCCGGTCGAAATTCTCCTCGAAATTTACCAGCAGTTGGACTTGCAAGCTATTTTGAAACTTTCCATCGCGAACACAGAATTCTTCCAGTTCTTTCAACGGCGCAAGATTGACATTTTGCTCCCCGTTCTGCAGCGGGACTTTAGCCCATTCGACGAGTTTCTACAAGCATACACAGCGTCGGCTGGTGATATTGTCAATAGCGGGCAGTATAAGCCACGAAAGATTGCATTCAAACGATTTGTTGGCGATGCAGGGCTGGTTCTGAGTGGGGAAGGTCAAAATGTTGCGGCAACTGACAACGGATCTGAGAGCAGATTTCTGCAGGTCAGCAAAGTTCACAAGACGCCAAAGGTCTCTCGAGCTCTAGCCACTACCGTCTTCCTGACCGAAAGGGATATCCCCGGCTTGCTTAAACATTGCCGGCTTGTTCGTGAATGGGAGGAGCTGTTTCCTCAAATGCGATGGTTCCACCAGCCTGAAGACTGTCGACTTCTTCGGGCCCATGAGCAACTACGTTTTCGAAGAGCGCTCTACCGCTGGTGGATGTATGGTGTTCAGTTCCACGGCGATTTTCCCAGACCACAAGTCGGTCATCCGGAACCCTACGTAGACGACATACGCACAAGTCAAATGCGATACCACTCAACAGCCGAGCTACTGGAATTGATGGATTTGCTTGAAACCATCAAGGACGTGATATTGCATTACATCTGTCCTCGCTTAGACCCAACTCCGCAACAGGTGAGTTCATCGCTAGCTAGTCAAGCCCAAGCCCCCCCCCATCAAGCCAATCATGAGTGCTAATATTCTACGCAGTTCACGTTGGTACAAAATGTCAGCAGAGGTCATTCCCTGGCTACAAGCTGGAACGACCAAAGCCACTGGGGTCGCATCATCAAAACATATGCAAAATTGGGCCCAGAGGAGCTGCTGTATTATTTCAACAATATTTACAGCTACCCGCGAAAACGTCTCATTACTGAAGTCCATCTAGGACATCCCAGCTTCACCTTTGATCAAGAGTCGATACAAATTGCTTTGCGGTGTGCACTAGACGAACGAAACTGGATGGACAAAAAGGTCAATTTGGCAGAGCACGGAGTTGGAGGCATTATCGATTTTGACGATGAACGCGATGAAGACCGTCTCAGGCTACAAGGTGATGCTAGTCCTGACGGCCGACTGCCGAATGGGTCAAGATTTCTTGCCTCACACTCACGGTATTCTCCAAGGGGCGATGATGGGTCATTCTTGGACGATTGCCCGCGCGTGTCAGACTTTGACTCCCGAGTCTCTACACCTGTTGCTTTGGGAACCCCGACTTGACGACGGAAGGTGATGTTTGTATTTCTGAATATGTACGCATGCGCGAGACAAGACATTGGTCTTGGTGATTCAAGCTACCTCGGGTGAGGAGGGGAGGCTCAGAAATTGGTCGTATTTTATAGATGAGCTTAGAGCAGGACAGGAGCAATCAAACCTAGTGGTGATTTGCCGAATGCGACTGACTTGATTGATTGATTGATTGAAACAACGATCTGGTGTCTGCCGGTCAGGACCGTAATAGGCTACAGGACAGCAGCGCAGTGCCACGGTCCAGTGCAGCGGGCCCAATGGTGGTGGTGAGGGGGCGTTTCCACGGCCAACCCGCCAACCCGCCAACCCGCCAAACGCACCACCACATGGCACCAGACTCGCGCAGGTTGCTGGTTGCTCGCTCGCTCACCTGCTCGTGGTCTTTTCAGCTGGTACTCACCGGTTTCTTGTATGCATGCCCATGTGCTGCGCGGCTTCCAGTTACAGTAAATCAACATCCAGCCCGGCTGGTGCAGAGGGCCAAGTACGCAAGCACCAGACTGCTCTGCTCAATTGCTCGACGTTTTCCGGGTAAGTCGAAGTTTAGTGCATGGTCCTCCTACTTTCATGCGTTGCTTTGTCTCTTGTACTGCAATCTCGAAACACCACGCGAGCCCTTCTTGTTTTGCAGTCTTTCGTTTCGTTCTGTGTTTCTCGGAGTCGTGGCCTTGCTACGAAGATGGCCATTAGCAGTAGACGTCTCGGACTCAACTTCAACACAAAGCCCCAGTTCGGATTTTTTTTTGATATGACTTCATATAGTGGACGCGGATAACGTCTTATACTGATCGAGTTCTCGTTGCTGATGGCTCTTAGTCTAGGTTTTACCCTGCCTGTAGTCCACGGGTCGGTCAACTGGCAAATAAGGGAGTCTCTCTGAACGACCACCAAGTTGCTCAAGATCCCCTTGCGCTCACATCTGGCGCCTTTGCTTGGTCCACCTTTTTATTTTCACGTATTGATGGTCCGATGTTCTTATAGCCAAGCAATCGGATAGTATGGATCATCGCTCAGAAATGGATATAGAAGATCATCGGATGCAAGATGCCGATGTGACAAACGGCGTCCTTCAAGGCACCAGCCCTCGAGCTGAGCACGATGACGACACAGCTTCTGAGGATGCCATGTACGATGATGGCAGCGACCCTGATCCCCAGGATCTGGCCCTGGAACAATTACGGAGGCGCGGACTTCTCCCCACCGGCTGTTGCTACGATGATCGCATGAAGCTCCATATGAATGCCGACTTCAGCCCAAACACGCATCACCCGGAGGATCCACGACGTATCCATGAAATTTTCAAGGCTTTCAAAAGAGTCGGTCTCGTGTACACGGGTCCAGAAGCGGAGCTACCAAAGATCCTCAAGGAGTGCCCGACACGCTACATGTGGAGGATACCTGCACGTCCAGCAACTCGCGAGGAAATTTGCCTGGCGCACTCCTCAGAGCACATGGCCTGGGTTGAGCATCTGGAAACACTGAGCACGGCAGAGCTTCGTGAACTGACAAAGCGGTTCGATCAGGGCCGCGAGTCCCTGTACGTTGGAAGTATGTCGTACCCTGCGGCGCTTTTGTCTGCGGGTGGTGCCATAGATACCTGCAAGAACGTCGTGGTGGGCCAGGTCAAGAACGCATTCGCTGTTATTAGACCTCCGGGGCACCATGCTGAGTTTGATGCACCCATGGGTTTCTGTTTCTTCAACAACGTACCAGTCGCCGTTCGTGTCTGCCAGCAAGACTACCCTGATATCTGTCGCAAGGTTCTCATCCTCGACTGGGATGTCCATCATGGAAACGGCATTCAAAACATATTCTATGATGATCCAAATGTTCTCTACATATCAATCCATGTCTACCAAAATGGACATTTCTACCCCGGGAAGCCTCCAAACCCAGAGACCCCGGATGGAGGCATCGAAAACTGCGGTGCAGGCGTCGGGTTAGGTAAGAATATCAACATTGGTTGGCATGATCAGGGCATGGGTGACGGTGAATACATGGCAGCTTTCCAAAAGATTGTCATGCCCATTGCCAAGGAGTTCAACCCCGACTTGGTCGTCATATCTGCGGGGTTTGATGCTGCAGATGGTGACGAATTGGGCGGCTGTTTCGTAACACCGCCCTGCTATGCGCACATGACGCATATGCTCATGTCCCTTGCAGATGGCAAGGTAGCTGTGTGTCTCGAAGGTGGTTACAACCTTTCCGCAATTTCAAACTCGGCTGTTGCCGTGGCAAGAACCCTCATGGGTGAACCGCCTCCAAAGATGGCAATTCCCAAGCTCAACAAGGAAGCTGCCCGGGCCATCGCAAAGGTTCAAGCATTTCAAGCTCCCCATTGGGAATGTATGAGACCTGGCATTGTCGACATTCCCTCGATGCAATCCCTCCAAGCTAGCCGTTTGCATGACGTTATTTCGTAACGCTCAGCGACAAGCGCTCCAGGAGAAACACAGCATGATTCCATTGTATGTCCAACGGGAGCAGCTATACAAGTCGTTTGAGAACCAAATTCTCGTGACGCCCTTGTTACACAATTCAAGGAGACTGCTCGTCATCCTCCACGACCCGTGAGTACTAATTCATTATTACACTGCGGAGGGGGGACAACACGTAATATGAAAAAAAAAAAAAAAAAAAAAAAAAAAAGGAGTGGAGGCGTTAGCTAACATTGCCTTCAGGCCTCAGTTGCTGGCACAGTCGGATGCCATTGATTCCTCGCTAGAGCCTCACAATGCATGGGTTGTAAGTCCATCGAAGCCGTTCAGTGATCTGCCATCCTAAGCTAAAAGTGCAAAAACAGGTCGATGGCGTGACTCAATACATTGATTGGGCAATTAGCCAAATGTTTGGAGTCATGGACGTCAATATTCCGGCTTATGTCACCAATGAAGCGGTATGGTAGCATAATATTTCCTTCTTCTTCTTTGCAATGGTTCAATTCGCGCGCAATTCTGACCATTGTTTCAGGACACCGATGCATATATACCAGGGTACAAAGAACGGGCTCTTCAAGAGCAGATCCAGCAGCTGGTGTGTTATCTGTGGGACAACTTTCTACAGTTATACGATACCGACGAGATATTTCTTATGGGAGTAGGTAATGCCTACCTGGGAGTCAAGGTCTTGTTGATCAACCGAGGTACGAGAACGAGAGCTCATCTCTTGGAGGCTCAAACGACTAACGTTTTTGCGCAGCAGACTGCAAATCGAAGATTGCGGGCGTCATTAATTACGTAACAGGTAATTTGCGACCCGTCAAGTCAGATATTGACCCGGACCTTTCCTCATGGTACAAGGAAAACTCAAGAGTCTACGTCGCCGGCGATCATGCGTGCTGGTCTGACCATGATCTTACTAAGAAAGTGCAGAAACGGAGATTTGGTACTGTTGTGCGCAGTCCCAAACTCGGCCTCAACGAGATGATGCAAGAACATGCGGTAGAGGCGCAACAATGGATTATCTCGCGAATTTCGGCTTCAAGCCAAGGTAACACCACAGAGGATGATGAGGATGATATTGAGCATCTAGGCGGCTCGAAGAGCAATTGAGTCGTATGGGCTGGCCACCTTTCTCTCGATGTTTCTTTTTTCTGGACCCTCTACATTCGTAGTCGGATCTGCATTTGGACAACGGTGTTTAGGATTGTGTATCTCGAGCAAGGCCAAAAGGGATTCTTGGCCTTGCTCATTGGTTTCAGGCACCCCTTTTTGTTGCCATATTTTTTTCTGCTTCCTGCTTTCTGCTTTCACGTTTCTACTATACCTATACCATGAGTGAAGAAGTAGAGTATGTGTCTTGTTTCCAGAATTGAACAGCTTGTCACTCCTAATAATTGTACGTGCTTACCCTTTGCTCTTCATACACGGAGTAATTTTAGTGTTCGAGTGAAGGGGGAGAAACGTACGTACAGTGTCAACAAAGAAACATGTGCGTCCTACGCACTGTCCAGAGGCCCGGCATTCGGCCCAGAGTTTTGCCGCCTGGATTTTCTCGGCGTGCAACCAACCCCATTCACTTCACTTCGAAACCCCCATTCTAACGTTGCCACTACCTACTACCTAGTCCTAGTCGCAAAGCACGTCCACGCCGCTTCGCGAAAGCCTCTATATCGCGATGGAGCGCGATCGAGATGCGCGAGGAAGAAGGTTCGTGGTATCATGGTTGTCCCTCCCTCGCTGTTGATTCTAATTCGCAACCCAGGTATGATGATGGCGAGGTCGTCAGATACGGCGCAGGGGAATCGTGGAGACCTACTCCGCGAGGCGGTCCTCCTGGGGATCGGTCCCCTCGAAAACCGAGGAGTGCCGTGAGAGATAGGCCCAGGAGCCCTGTTCGAGAGAGACCGAGAAGTCCTATTCGAGACAGGCCAAGGAGCCCCATTAGAGACAGGCCGAGAAGTCCTATTCGGGACAGGCCAAGGAGCCCCATCAGAGACAGGCCGAGAAGTCCTCTTCGAGACAGGCCGAGAAGTCTAATTCGAGACAGAGTGAGAAGTCCTATTCGAGACAGAGGGAGAAGTCCTATTCGAGACAGACCGCGAAGTCCTATTCGAGACAGACCAAGAAGCCCCATTCGAGATAGGCCACGAACCCCCAGAGCACGAAGTCCTCGTCCGCGAAGCCCCGTCATCTCAGGTTCCGATAGCTACGTCCCAGGTCGATATCCACCCCGACGACGGTCAAGAAGCGGCGGTGATAGATTCGCGCGAAGAGAGCGATCTCGTGAAAGAGCAAGTCCGCCACAAAGACGAGAGCGTACACGATCGCCGCCCATGAGGCGGTCGCCTGGGCCTCCGCGACGCAGCTTGTCAAGACGAGGGTCGCCCATTCGAGATATGAGATTTGAGCGGCCTCGCTCACCTCGTAGGGACTGGGAACGCGATCGGGAGCGCGACTGGGATCGAGACCGCATGAGGGACAGAGACCGTGGTTTCGACAGACGTGACGATCGGTTGGTACACCTTGTATAGTACTTGCTTTTTGAAGGTACATCTTGAGGCTAACGACATTCACCTTAGGCGGAGGTCCCGTTCACCCCATGGCCGAGAAAGACGCGATAGAAGTCCTCTTATCAAATCACCGCTCATGGCGCCTCGCGGGGGATCATATCGGCCAAGTTCTAGATCACCGAGCCGAAATCGAATGGGGGAGAGATACCTGCCATTCAGACGAGCGTCGCCGGTTCGAGAGTCGGGAATTTCGTCAGCCATTACATCCCGGCCCGCTTCTGAGAAAGCATCCCCGCGACCTAGTTCCATAAGAGCACGTTCACCGCTGCCCTCGCGAGAACAGTCTCCTCTTCGCACGATAGCCTCTGGCACCGGATCGGTCAGAGATACGCCTCGCTCTGGCGCTCTTGATGCTCCTTCTGCGTCCATATCGCCACCTCGCGGCCCAGCCGCCCTCACAGTGCCTCCAGCACCTCCTGCAAGTCGAGGCTTGTCCTCGTCTATTTCATCCCCATTACCTACTAGCGCCAGGCATCCGCCCACCCCAAGTCGCACTGATGCGCCCAGTCCGACTAACCCTCCATCCGGTCCACGAGGCTACGTCCCGCCGTCATCGAGGGGCGGCTTTCCCCATCGAATGGGTGGTCGGCCAGGATGGAGTCAACCGCCGTCTCGACAAATGTCAGGACTGTCTCCGTCACCCACTACCCCAGGCGGATCTACTGCCATCCCGACCGGGCCTCGCGGTGCGCAGTCCAACACCGGCGGATCATCTACACCCACACAGCCTCGGCCGTTTAATCCGCCCACGGGTCCCGCGTCACAACATGGCAGCGGCCCAAGGCAGACCCTCGCCCAAAGCCTGCTAGCAACGATGCCTCCCATCGTCCCCGGCGGAAAGCTCGATCCCTCCATGACCCCCGTCACACTCGGGGTAACCCGCGAGCTGGAGCCTCACTACCGCAAACTGCGCGACGAGGAAGAAAAAGTGCGCGACGAACTCCGCTCCAGGCAAGAACGTCTCCGGAAGTCCTTGTACATGTGGGATCGGCTAGAGCGAGAGTCTCGCGCGTGGGAGCTTCGAAGTGACTTGAGCGACAGGAGCATGAAGAATCTTGCCGGGGAGGGCATAGGAGGTGCTGCGTTCTAGCGGGGACACAATGAATTTTCTCAGTCGTGTAGCATACTAGCATTCAGTGTTTTGGTGTTTTGGGGCGATTCTAAAGGGGGACCCATCTCTGAAAAAAAAAAAAAAAAAACCCCGGATTCTTCTCCATTTTTGCTCTTGTCTTTCCGTTCCTTGATTCGTATGCCCTTTCTCTAGCAAACATGATTATCAATACGCTGGGTCCAAACGTGGTTCGTTGATTTACCCAGCCTCTAGGAACAATGACAATCAGGTGTGCGATATCGTAACACGACACTAGTGAGATGGCATCAACACAGTTCTTGCTTCTCGGGGTGAGATGCATGTGAGTGCCCGCTGATAGAAACAAAGTAGGGGGGGAGAGAGCGAGCACTGTACTAGGTGACTTGGTTCACCCAACCGGTGCTGTCTGTTTACTCCGTACAGTTCACTTCTTTGTCCAGTTTCCTCGACGACCTTGGTAAACCGGGACATCATTTCATGTTCTGGTCGCATCTTCAAAACCCGAATGCTCGTCCAGGGCAGGGAGCAAAGTGCAGCCGACAAAGTCCGTCAAAGCCATGAAACACGCAGTCGAGCAATTTAATTACAGTTACGGCAAAGGCAGGGAGGGATATTTACAGCCAGTTTCATGTCATGCAAATTCACGCTTCAGAAGTCTCCGGTGAAAGGCGGCTGCTGGCATTCTAGAAGACGACAAAGCTTCCTGCATCTTCGTAGTCACCGACCCATTCCTCCTCCGAGTCGGATTCGTCTGAGCCAAAGTCCTCCATACTGTATTGCAACTCTCGTACTTTTTGATTGTCGAACAAGATGTTGACGGTTGTACATTTGCCATGTATGAATGTAGGAGTCGCCTCATTGGCATTGGGCGACTGATGACGGGTGGTAATGTTATGACCATCTTTCCTCTCATTCATCTTCTCGCCTGGCCCTTCTTCTTCTTCTTCATCTTCATCCGAGTTGAACTCATCTTCATCAGTATCTGGCTCCTTGTATGACGGCTTGTTGTGATGTTGCTGACGTGTGGATCTGATGGGGGACCCTGCGTGGGACTCGGACAGTTCGCTATTGGACGCAAGCCTGCTGCTACGCCGAGATGGCGAAACTGCCAATCCGGGCGATTGCATCTTCTTCAACGCCGGCGCCTCTCGATTAGATGGGGGCCGTAGTGTTGTGAAACAAGTAGGTGGCACATAAGGCCGAAGGAAGACGTTTTCCATCTTGTCACGCCACTTGCGGCGCAAAGTGGCTCGCGCTTGCCAGGGAATGTCGAGCATGGTTTTTATTGCCAAGTACCTTAAATCTGGTAGATCCGCCGCACTGTCAACGATGGATTGAAAAAACATCTCTGCAGTCTCCACCGACCAATCTCGAATGTGCTCGATGTTGAGGACCCTGAGGCTTGATGGCCATCTGGGGACTTGGCTAGGAAGTAATGCTTGATCATACATGGGGTCGGCGTCGTTCACGCAATCATGATGGCGATAATACGACAAGTTCATGTTGAGCTCTCTCAACTTCGGACATGTTTCATTCAAATCGGTCAAGAATGCCAGGTCGAGAGACTGATTATGCAACAGACTCAGCGTTCGCATTTCGCTACCATGAGTACGAAGGAAGGCGGCAAGATCCTCCGATTTGACCTCCCAGCAGTTAATGAGCTCAAAGTGTACCAGATTCTTGGGTAAAAGTGGGAGAAGGCGATCGTTCATCACGGTCGAGGCTTCAAAAACGAGGTGCTTCAATGCACCCAGCTGCGAGATAGCATTTGCTACAGATTCGATGACAGTGCCGTCCTCATGGTAGGTCTGCAGCTCCTTTTCTTCAGACGTGATTCGCAAATTCTTCAGCGAAGGTACCTGGAAATTGGTCAAACTCAACCTGGTGAGTTGTGAAAATGACGCCGTTTGATGGACCGAGGTCATTGCATCAAGATTCGCAACACACCCACCAATGAACCTGCCACTCCACTCCCAGCTTTTTAAGCTCGTCGCAAAGGGCTTGAAGCCACTGGTTGTTGACGTGGCTTGACTGGCTTCCAAAGCATCGAATACATCTTCAGTGTAGTGCCAACGCATTGTTTTATCAAGTTCACGGTACGGAGGCTGATCTAACTGGGTGTAGATGATGAGTTCCTGGAGGCGAGTAAGTGGGTGTATTAATTGAAACAGTATCCCAGGCTGAACGATATGGATGTTGATGTGCAGGGTGTCAATCTTGGCGCGGTAATTGAAGAGCATCTCTGAAACAGGTCGATCGAGCAGGGCGGCCAGACGCTTTGCCTTGGCTGCATTTTTTATGGCAGGGCAGCGATAGATGGCGGTCAATGCAGGCTCTGTGAAGGCTTTGCATGTAGTAGCTGCATGTATGAGCCAACCTGTGGAAAGCGCCTCGGTTGATCCTTCTCGAGCAGCATACAGAAAAATATCTACCCAACAACCGAACGGTATCCTAGGGTCTGTCCAGTCAGGGATAATGGCATTTGGGTTGTGTTCCAATTCGAGAGCACTTGACGCTCCAAGTTTGCGGCGTTTGCCAAGTTGCGGTCGTGAAGTACGCTTTCGTTTCTGTCCATTTTGGAGTTTCTGTTTAACGGTATTTCTGCACCCTTGTCTGACATTCTTTGACTCTCTGATTGCAAGCGTCGAAGAATTTCCGATAGACCGCGAGTCCGCTGCGGATTCTTTCGCTATGCGGGTTGATCGGGTTGAACGTGTTGAAGAAGGTACGATCTCGCTCACAGGGCCGTTTTCAAGGGAGGATATCGAGTGTGCATAAGAAGATTCGTCTGCATCTGATGAATCTTCAGCATAGTTGAGCCTTTCACGCCTTTTCGGACGAGAAACGCTTCCTCGGGAGGCGCGGTTCGAACTGCGACGATTGCTGGGCTCGCCGCGTTGCTGCGTTCCTGACGTGCGTGTGACAGCCATAGCTCGGTGTCGGTGTATAATGCGACAAAATTTGTATGAGTTTCAGCGAGAAGAAAGGCTTCTGTTTGGAAGAGTGGGACGATGGCCGATTGACGTGCCTTTTTTTGCTGATGAGAGAACTGCACACCGAAAGTAAATATTCACACAAATTAACGCAACCGGGTCCGCTCCAAAAGGCTGGGATGATCAGCAAGATGATGGAAGAATAGAGACGTCGACCAGGCTACATATTGGCCTGGCACCTTTCATGTTGCCCCTTGAGAGAGCGCGGGAGATTATAGTTCGACGAAGCTGTTGCGTTGCGACTGACGAGAGATGGTGAAGCTTATTAATCTGTTGGATGCGCAAAGGTTGGTTGGTTGGTGGGGTATGAAAACACTATCATGTACGTAGTTGCCTTGATGACTGGTGACTGGCAATTGGCAAGTTGGCAGTTGGCAGCTGGCCTTGACATTCCACAACTGGTGGCGTCAAATTTAGAGCAGGGGGGAGGGGAGGGGGGGTCTGATCTGGGGGCGTGAATGCAATTGGTTTGCGGATTCCGATTTCGATTCCGATTTCAATGACTGGGCAATCTGGGCAGTCAACATTGAAGGCAAAAGGAAGGAAGCAGGCGGATTCCTTCTTCCTTCTTGCAGCCATCAGCACAGTAGCCCTTGTTCGCACTTGCCTTCCGTCCGTTCACCTGCATGTGTCCACACTGCGAGGTGCGTCTGGTGCGTCTGTGCCGCCACTCACGTCTGGCCTAGCCTGGCCGCACTAAGCCTTCTTGGGCGCCGCGGCAGAAGACGACGACACCCCCTGCAACCCTGCAACCCTGCAACCCTCACGCGTCTCGGGTCTATTCTCCGTGAGCCTCAATTCTCCCATAGACAGAAGCCCTCGATACTGCTTCCCACCTTTGTGTGATTTGTGCGGGCAGCATTGAACCTCGCAGAGCTCGCAGAGGCCTCAACGGCCCGCCAGCCAGCCGTCTGTTTTGTCGCACTAGATACGACAACCCGTTTCGACTGTCTCTCGCACCGCACCGCACCGCACCGACTGGCTGATCGATCCTGCGTGGTCAAAGTCTGGTCTGGTAAACATCACAACCTCGGGTACCACCGCCTCCCGCCCCCAGCGCGCGCAGGGACAATGCCTCAGCTCTTCTCATGCTCCCGACACGTTCTTGCATACTAGCCACCTCGGTTCGCTTCCCGACTGTTCTTTGCCGGCGTTGCCGTTTCATGAATGGGCTTCAATCATGACGGCGCAAAGCCCTTGCAAGCGGACAGCCCCCTTTCTCCAGCGCAACTGGCTCAAGAATGTCAAAGCCCTGCAGAACGCGTCAGTCATGGGCAACATCATTTCTACTCCCATGATGCAGAAGCTGTCCTCTGATGCCGATGGCGACGACACCAGACCCGCCAAGCGTTGTCGCATCTCATCACACGACTCGTTCGACATTGATCATCTCATCGCTTCGCCGCGCATGTCTGAGTCGGGCTCAACACTGCGCATTGAAGTTCTCAAAATACTTCACAAGGACTCCAAAAAGGTCAAGTCATACCAAGCAACAGCTCCCCGTGATGTACTTACTACCAAGGCACGCTGCAAAGTTACAATCTTCGACACCAGTTCAGGACCGCCACAAGTATTGCACTGTCAAAGCCAAATGTGCGATCTCATCACGTTCGAGAATCCCGCCGGGCCTCATCATGTCGCGCGCGTCAATTTGCCTCGACCCTTTTTCGTCCCCCACGATAGCATTCTTATAAATCGACCAGATGATGGAGGTTTCGATTTATCAGATTCATACCAGTTACTCATAGAAATAGAAGCAGCAAATGCTCTTCACTGGCCGCCTTTGAATCCGCAGGACTTGGGGATACCGACCGAAAGCTTGTATCCGCCATGGGGGTCGACTCAACACTGGATTTTATCCAGCAAGTTTGACAAGGTATTTGGACGTCTCAAGAACCCTTTGAACCTGTCAGCTAGATACCCCTCCAACCAGTCCAGCCATCAGACCAACTATGTGATGGATGTCGATCTTCGATGGACCGCGGGCTTCAAGGCCTTGAGGAGGCTCGACAAGGGTTCGAAGAACTGCATCACTGCCATCGACCCTGATGCTGTCTACAGTGATGAAGCATTGAGCCCCGGTGTCCCGCCAGTAAATGGGATACATAGCCACACCGTCACGACCGAATCACCCACACCCAACGACCAAGAAGACGACTTTGGAGGTGACCAGACTCCGTCTCGGTCCCTCAGAGCGCGAGAGAAGAACAAGATATACAATCTGAAGGTGCTAAGCGACCAACAGCTGGGCAGAGAACGAAAACAACCTGCTCGTAATCTCAACGTTTCTTCAAACGAAGGTCGAATACAATACGTGCTGCCGTTGTATCAGCCGGTGTCGTTGGACTATTATCGTTGCATCAACTGTGGCGCATATCACGAGTCTATGGACCAACTGCAACTACATCTTCAACTATCCCACCCGACCTATGAGTATATGCTAGAAGATTCAAACGACGGACCGCTTTTTCGGGTGTCCGCCCTTCGAGAATCGACAATGTCACCGCAAAAGACGTATCACCTTGGGCGCAACATCAAGCCGTTTCACATCCGAACAATGATCTCAGGAGACCAGACTTGGCTCGTGTCACGCTTTGGGCCCGACGTGGACGAATCTCTAAAATCGCCCACCAAGAATGCTTCGGGCCGGATGAGAACTGCCTCGCCAATTTCAAAAGCACAGAAGATCGTACCACGGCGACCGGAAAAGCCGAAGCCCGTCAAGGCTGTGGTTCCGGATATCCCACAGCCTCTCTTCCATCCCATTAGCAAGGCAAGGCTAAAGCCTGGCCAGGACGTGCCCCAGAACGCTCCGGACAATACTTGGCTTATCCAAAAGCACCGAGAGAGCATAGGCGACTTCTCTGATGTGACACCAGCAGAAAAGGAATATATATGGGAATGGGATGGTTTCATTCTGCGTCAGAACGTCATGTCCGCCGCGTACTTCCCTCGCGCTTGGTTGAGTTTTGTCCAAGGCAAGGCCTCCTGGCTTGCAAGCGCAGGGCAACGCATGCTCGAGTTTGCAAAGCACTCCAGCGTGCTCCTAGCCAGGAACGCGCTCGATGACGATGACATGCAACAGGCATTTAAATTCATAAACGAAGCACGAGCAAAACGCTCACAAGCCGCGAATCAACAGATTTCTGAAGACACAAGCCCGTCAGCAAAGGATGAATTAGGAAAACAGTCTCCGCGAGCCTCGCAAATCCGCAAGTGTGCCAATGGGTGCCAAATATGCCAGCTCCCAGTTCTGAGCTCGCGAATTCTATTATGCTCCAATAAGGCGAGTCTCCCATTCTCGTTTACCTTTTTTTTAACTTTTTGGGGGGGGGGGGGGAAACCCTTTTTTCAGTCCGTCACACCCAGTCCACATGTAAATACTAACACAACTTCATCTCTAGGCTTGTTCAAAGCGACTGTATCATGCCGATTGCATCGCCATGTATGCTGCAATGCCTGTGACGAGCCCAGAGTGGCTGTGCAATGATTGCGTTCGCAGCAAAGCATCTGACTAGAAGCCCGGATGCTCTCAAAGTTCCACTAGCTCATTACACATGAGGAGGGTCTCATCACGCAGTGTTCCAAGACTAGCTGAAGATGCGCGAATGTCATTCTTCAAGCTGAATACGAAGCAATGACTTGTTGTATCATAAATAAACACGTACATAGCTTGCTACAACATGAAAACTTTGCCTCAGCGCAGTTGAGGCAAATTTGAAGGCCACGAGGGGTTGTTGGCCTGCACCAAGAATCATCGATGATGCTGGTTTTTTATTCTATTTTAATACATCAAGGCCAGCCCGTCTTGGGGCGCAACAGCAGTGACAGTCCGACAACGTGTGGTCCCATTGAGCACGCCCCCGTCCATCGTGGTGCGATGAAAAGAAAATGAATATATTACATGTCTGAGTTGCACCCGAAGACCAATGTTTTCTCCGACGCCACGTAATGTTTCGAATTGATCGGAATAACGGAAAAGACATCCGTTCTTATAGAGTCCGTCCCGTACAATCTTTCCGGCCAGGGGCATTTCCCCTATTCGTGCGTTGCTTTTTACACTTACCCCTGACGTGTGTGATGCATTCTCAGCTGCTGTTGCGACGGGGTTTGCCAAAAGACTGCCCTCAGAACCTATGCCGACTCTCCTTCTTCTTCTCTCGCTGCTCCCTCTCAGTCTTTTGCCGCTTGCGACTCTCCTCGGCAATGAGATCAGTCAGGTCGTCGTCGTGAGCCCACTTTGCACCAATCCCCTCTTGCCTGTTCGTTTCTTCAAACTTCTTTTGAGGGAGTCCTTGTTGATGCCGTCGTGCTGGTTCAGAGAGTCCACGTCGAGGGCGACGTCAACATCACCGGGCTTCTTTCGCTTGCGAGAGTCATCCTCTGAGCCGAGGACCGGCACGCCTGCTCGCTGTGCGGCCTTGAGATCATAGACGCGATCGCTGCCAAAGACGCCTTCTGCGCGGACTTGTCTTTCGGGGTAGGACTGTGTATGCTGAGCGGGGGGCCGACGACTCTTCGGTATCGTAGCCTCGGCGTCTTTTCGTAGATCCATTTCCCCGCCGATGGACGTCTCGACGCCGCTACCGTATTCGTGCAGGGTGCTCGAGTAGCCACCGGGTGTTTCCCGGCCGCTGGGGGTTTCGAGTCCTGCGGTGTTGGCGTCCTCGTCCTCGTCCTCGTCCTCGTCCTCTTCCTCTTCCTCGGACTCTTCTTCCTCGGACTCCTTCCTTCGCGGGGCTGCAACTCGCCCCATAGGGTCCGGTCAATGGACTCGCCCAGTTGCTGCAATTGGGCTTGGGCTT